>OY986973.1:12169396-12627081 GCA_963920575.1 Narthecium ossifragum
CTATCCATCCTACTGAGTCCGATCGATCCGACACCTATAGTCCAATCGATCGGACTCGGGCGTAACCAGAAATTGAAGATTTTGATGAGTAGGATCGATCCGACACCCATAGTGGGATCGATCCAACTTTTCCAGTGAAGAAAATCAATGGTTTTGATCTAATCCGGGGATGGATACACTTAAGGCTATAAATAGGACTCTTTCTAGGGTTTGTGGGGGGATTTTGTAGACACTTTTGGCTGGCCCTTTCTACTCTTTTATATTTTTCCTAGGTTTTCTCTTGTTTATTGGAATCTTTTGAGGATTGTTCTCGATGACCCTGCGTGGCTAAATCTTGATCCTTGGTCGAGGAGACTGAATCCTCGGAATCAATGAAACTGTGAGATCTAATCTATTTTTATTGTTCAGTTTATACTTGAGTATTGGATGTTCTTCTGTGATTAGATGTTCATGGTTGTCTTGTCTAATTGCTAGGAGGCCTATTAGTTTATTATTCATGGTGATCTACTGCTATGTTGGATATCAAATCCGTAATTGTTTGATCCCTCTAATCTGCGAAGCAACTGAGATTTATTGATTTACTGTGTTTCAGAGATTAATAGATCTTAGGAAGAATATTTGACTAGATTAAATGCAACCGCTTGTACTTATGTTGTTTAGCTTCATCGATCTCCCTATTCTTAACGCTGCTACTAGATTAAATCTATAACGCTTGTCTTAGGTTGTTTAGTAGTTAGGGTTAATTGGATCACTTGTTTCTAATTAAAAAAAATTGAGGAGAGATTCGAATTTAATTCGAACGGTGAATATTCATGGTATGAATTGATTGATACTTGCATCGATGATCAGTTGTTGGATTCCGATGGTGGATGTTGACTCAGACCAAGGTTTGTTCTCTTGATTTAATTCAATTCTTCGCTTTAGATTATTTCTTTACTGTTTTCCTCCCGTTTAAAACTCCCCATCTTTGTTCACTAAGCACAAAACTAGGCTAAACACTCTTCGTGGGATCGACTCGTACTCGCACTATTTATCTTAAGGAGTATTGGTTTTATTTTTGTGTGCCTGCGACAGCACATCATGCTTCTTTAAAACTTGGACCTTTGAATGAAACTGGTGTTGGGATTCAATTGGCTGACAAATCTAACGCCTATCCTAAAGGTGTAGTTGAAGATATTCTTGTGCAAGTCAATGATTTAGTTTTCCCTACTGATTTTTATGTGCTTGATATGGAGAATGGTGATCAAACTACTCCTATTTTGTTGGGAAAACTTTTCTTAAAGACATCCAAGACGAAGATAGATGTTTATAGTGGCAAACTTACCATGGAATTTGATGGTGAAACTATTAAGTTTAATATTTATGATGCTATGAAATATCATGCTGATGATTGTTCTGTGTATTCTATTGATGTGATTGATTTTTTATCACAAGAAGTTTTTGAAGTTGATAGCAAAGACGAATTGAAAGTGGCTATTAGTAAATCTCTTGAGGAAGAAAATGAGAAGATATCTTTGAGTACTAATTTGCAGGAAACTGTTGCAACACTTCATGATTTTTCAACACTTCAGCAATCAGGTAATGACTCATATAGTCCATTACCTGTTTCTAATGAGAAATCATTACCTTTTGTATTGCAAGCACCTATTCTAGATCTGAAACATCTTCCTAATCATCTTAAATACGCTTTTCTTGAAGATGAAGGAGTGTTACCAGTGATTATTTATAATAACCTTAGTGCACCACAGGAAGAAAAACTTGTGCAGGTTCTTACGAAGCATAAGACAGCTATTGGTTGGACAATTGCAGACATCAAGGGAATCACCCCGAGTACATGCATGCATCATATCTTGTTTGAAGAGGGAGCCAAACCTTCCCACCAACCACAAAGAAGGTTAAACCCACCCATGATGGATGTAGTAAAGAAGGAGATCCTCAAACTTCTTGAAGTTGGAGTGTTCTATCCTATTTCGGATAGCACTTCGGGTAATCCAGTTCAAGTGGTTCCTAAAAAGACAGGAATAACCGTGGTGAAAATCAAAAAGATGAGTTAGTTTCTACCCGTGTTCAGAATGGGTGGAGGGTTTGTATAGATTATAGAAAATTAAATGCTATAACCCACAAGTACCATTTTCCTTTACCTTTTATTGATCAGATGCTTGAAAGGTTAGCTGGTCACTCTTACTATTGTTTTCTTGACGGTTACTCAGAATATTTTTAGATTGTAATTGCCCCTGAAGATCAGGAAAAGACGACGTTTACGTGCCCATTTGGAACATTTGCATATCGTCGCATGCCCTTTGGCCTTTGCAACGCCCAAGCTACTTTCCAAAGGTGTATGGTTGGTATATTTTCAGATTATATTGAACATATCATAGAGGTTTTTATGGATGATTTCACAGTTTATGGAAACTCCTTTGATAATTGTTTACACCTTACACTTATTCTTCAAAGATGTATAGAAACTAGCCTTGTGTTAAATTCTGAGAAATGTCATTTCATGGTTGAACAAGGTATAGTTTTGGGTCATGTTGTTTCATCTAAAGGAATTGAGGTTGATAAAGCTAAAGTTGATGTTATTCAATCTTTACTGTATCCCACTAGTGTCGCGCCTCGACCCGCGAAAGCCCAACCGGGCCGGGCGACGGGAACCGAAACCTAACAAACGCGGAAGAAAAGCTGGCGAGGGTTCCCTCTAACCTATTGGTCTCCCTAACAGTTCACCAAAAGCACCCCAATTAAAACAACAATAAAATAATGAAGCCTCGAACCACAGATTTAAAACTCAAAAAGGTTCAATATACATATCCTCGGAGAGGGGGGGAAATCGAATACAACATTACTCCCGTAGGAGACTATCTAGCATAAGGTATAAACGCTGTAAAGGATCACCACCTCTCAGACTCCACATGGCGCCGCCGCACCGCCAACCAACTGCCCGGTAGGGGCCACAGAAGAGGAACTGACGCCTGCACCTACAAAACACATCCCGGGTAGGAGTGAGCAGTAAGCTCAGTAGGGATCTACGCTACGACACACAGAAGGAAGAGGGAAACGCAAAAGTGTCGCCCTCGAGTAGGATCTGGGTGTATACAGGGGTCCCATAACCCCACCGTGTGTCCCTGGTGCCCAGGAGCAGCACACAGTAAGCTCAACAAACACTGCTGACTCACATGCAGGTAACCGGCACTGCAGGCGGGAAATGGCACCGCTGAGGGGGCCGTCTCCACCACTCAAGAGTCGACACAGTGGAACACCGGCTACACCTCAGCATCCGACTCAAGGTCGACACGACCTCTACAATCATCAAGTAACCAGTGCACCAGTCATCTAAGCCTATCATGAAAACGATTGGACACCACAATTCCAACCGGGTCCAAACTACCCAACCCCGGTCCTAGGGCTAAGTCCGAGCTTCCAGCCTCGGGACGGCGACCCAAAGATCACCCACGCCCTAACCAATGCAACTAATGCAGATATCAACAATGCATGCTATGACATACACAGATAAGAGGCAAAACATGCAACAGTATGTCAAGCATCATATAAGTCTATTGGATCGCTGCAGCGGTACCACCAACCGCTGCCAGCCGATCCGCAGCGGGTCCCGGCATTACGACGGTACCACAACCGTCAACCGCGAACTCCTGCAACGGGAAACAACCCCGAAAATCGCTGAATGAACAGTAACAATATTATATTATATTCCGAAATATAATATTATATTCAAACACCCAAAACCTCTACTTAGGGGCTATTTGATCTTGTCGATCCGACGTCCAAACGACGTCGGATTCAAGATCCAACTTAGGCACCAGTAGGTGTATATACCAGGATCAGCATATCCAAAATTCATAATGATCCAACGGTTGGATTAACAGGAAAATACAAATCAAAACCGCTGATCAACTCACTTACCAACCTAATTGCTACAACGCAGCCCTCCAGCAAACAAATCATAACAAATCATACATAACTCGGAAATTTATGAAACAAGATTGCATGGAAAGCTAACGAAGAGATCTACAACTCTTAAGTTTATCCGAAACCAAGATCATGTACTCGCCGGCCGGAAAACTCGCCGCAAGCCGGCTGTTTCTCAAGAACAGCAGAAAACCAGAAATCCGAGACTAATCATGCATAAAACCTACTCAAATCTCAACTGATTAACACGAAACTTAAATTAGTTATTCTAACAGGTATAAGGAACCCAAAAAAGCAAGGATCAACAAGATCCAACGGCTAGATCTAGAGAAAACCCGAAATGAACACGGTAGGTATAACCCTACCTAGCTGCACTTTCCTCGGCTCATTCCCCGCGATTTGATCACCAACAAGCCTCCAAACCACTTCAGGGATCTTCCTCTCGTTGTCACGAAACCGACGAGCCTTAGAACACCGGAAAGGATGGCCAGAGGAGGGAGAACGAAGGTGAGGAAGGTGGCTGCCGGAAACTGGGGAAAAACAGGGCTCCGGGAGAGAAAGAAGGAAGGAAGAAGAAAGGGGGAGAAGGAGGAAGGGAAGGGGAAGAAATAGGGGGAAAAGGGGGAGGGGACAGCCGGGGGAAGGGGGAAAAAGTGAGGGGAGGGGAGGGGAAGTCTTCCCTCCTCTGACAGAGGAGAGCGACAGCCAGCGGTGGCCGTCCTCGCGAAGCAGAAAAGCCACCGACGCGAGTTCGATCGGTCGCTCCAAGTTGCGATCGATCGTTCTCGCCCCGGATCAAAACCCACCGACTCGCTCACGAGTCCGACCGATCGCCCCAAGGAGCGATCGATCGCTCAAGGGCCGCCAGTTGCCCAAAGGCAAGCTTCCGCGCGCCCGAGCTGGGATCTTCCGATCCCGGGTCCACCTAGCCATTCTAAACAAGCACTTAACACAATCAAGGCCAGTGTGTGCACACGCGGGTGTGAAACAAACCAACAAGGCGCAATTTACCAAATTGCCCTTGCGGTCAACAGCGAGCCACAGGGGTAGAGGGGCAGGTCCTCACAACTAGTGTGCGGGAAGTTCGTTCTTTTCTTGGACATGCAGGTTTTTACTGAAGATTCATCAAGGATTTCTCCAAAATAGCATTACCACTATGCACGTTGTTACAAAAGGACAAGGTTTTTGAGTTCGGTGAAGCATGCAAAAAGGCATTTGATAAACTGAAAGAATTGTTGACTTCTACCCCAGTTATTCAGCCCCAGACTGGAGTGTTCCTTTCGAAATAATGTGTGACGCTATGCAGTAGGTGCGTTTTGGGTCAGAAGATTGGAAAAGCTTATTATGCAATTTACTATGTTTCCAAGACTTTGGATGATGCCCAAAGAAATTATTCTACAACTGAAAAAGAACTGTTAGCTATTATGTTTGCTTTAGAAAAATTTCGGTCTTATTTACTTGGTACTAAAGTCATTGTTTACTCTGATCATGCAGCTCTTCGTTATTTAATGACGAAGAAAGAGGCAAAGCCGAGATTAATACGATGGATACTTCTCTTCAGTGAATTTGATTTGGAGATAAAAGACAAAAGAGGAACAGAAAATAGGGTCGCAGATCATCTGAGTCCTTTAATTCATGTGGAGGATGAACTTCGTCTGCAGGAAACATTCCCTGATGAACAACTGTTTTCCGCAAATGTGACATTACCTTGGTATGCAAATATTGTGAATTATTTGGTTACTAATATGTTACCTTCTGATTTCTCTAAGGCTCGAAGAGATAAGATCAAAAGTAATGCCAAATACTATATGTGGGATGACCCATATTTATGGAAGCATTGTGTAGATCAAGTAATAAGAAGGTGTGTTCCTGAAAATAAAATTATTTATATACTCACTTTTTGTCATTCTTACGTTTGTGGAGGTCACTTTGGAGTTAAGAGAACGGCAAGAAAAGTGTTACAATGTGGTTTCTATTGGCCTTCTTTATTTCGAGATTCATACTCTCTTTGTAAGTCATGCGAGAATTGTCAAAAGACAGGTAATATATCCCAAAGGAATGAGATGCCACAAACCCCCATATTATTTTGTGAAATTTTTGATGTTTGGGGCATCGATTTCATGGGTCCATTCCCTATATCTTTTGGTTATGCTTATATTCTACTTGCTGTTAATTATGTTTCAAAATGGGTAGAAGCTAAAGCTACCAGGACTGACGATTCTAAAGTTGTTGCAGATTTTATCAAGTCTAACATATTATCGAGGTTTGGAATTCCAAGAGCTTTCATAAGTGATCGAGGCACGCACTTTTGCAATCGAACTATGGAGGCATTGCTAAGGAAGTACCATGTGACCCATAATGTGTCAACTGCCTATCATCCGCAAACAAGTGGGCAAGCGGAAGTATCAAATCGAGAGATCAAGTCCATCATTCAAAAGATGGTCAATCCAAATAGAAAAGATTGGACTTTGCGTTTGGATGATGCTTTGTGGGCATATAGGGCTGCATATAAGACACCCATCGGTATGTCACCTTATCGCTTGGTATTTGGGAAACCATGTCACCTTCCAGTTGAGTTAGAACATAAGGCTTATTGGGCTATCAAGAGCTTTAATATGAAGATGGATGAGAGTAGAGAACACAGGAAGTTGCAACTACAAGAATTAGAAGAAATTTGCAACGATGCCTATGAGAGCGCTAGAATTTACAAGGAAAAGACAAGCTTTTCATGACAAGATGATCTCTAGAAAGTAGTTTAAAGTTGGTCAAAAGGTCCTCCTTTACCAATAACGCCTATGTTTGTTTCCAGGTAAGTTGTGTTCTCGTTGGATTGAACCTTTTATTGTTACTAATGTTTTTTCTCATGGTATAGTTGAAATTCAAAATTTAGCTACTTCCAAAATGTTTATGGTGAATGGCCATAAACTTAAAATTTTCTATGAAGGAGTTCAAATAGAAAATGTGGAAAAATTGTACCTTGATGATCCGATTTATACTGGTTGAAGATGAAACAATGAAGTCAAGCCAATGACAATAAACAAAGGCGCTGCTTGGGAGGCAACCCAAGGGGAGTTCGTTCCTTTCTCTTTTTATTTTCGCATTTCCATTTCAGTTATATTTACCTTTTCTTTGCATTCCACCTTACCTTGGGGACAATGTCAGTTTCAAGTGTGGGGGAGGAGATCTAGGAGATCTAGGTTGCATATGCCATGAGCAAGAATTAAAGAAGCTTGATATATTCATAACATGATTGAATGAGTAATCTTGCGACTTGGAATTAATTTGTTGAGTTATTTTCCTTGAGATGGTAGTGACTAAATTTTGTAGACAAAAAGCTGGTGAGATTTTGAGCCTTTAGACTGACACATTCATATCAGTCTCACTATTTCCTTTCATGAGAGATATTTTTCCATGTATTTGTTTCTCTAGAACTTGCTTTGACTCTATTCGAGGTCACATTGACACATGTATGCATGAACATGATTAAGGCCCTCTTTGTTATAAGCTACATAAGCCAAATAGCCTACCTTGCAATAAATTTTTCCTTTTACTAAACCCATTTGAGCTTTATTGACTTCATTGTTAACCCACATTACAAGCTTTAAACCTGAAAAACAATGCCGATACCCAACCATAGGACTAGTGGAGCATTGATCATCATTATGATATGTATGGGTGTGGAAGTTTTAAGTGTGGAGGTGTTTGGATCGTGGTATGGCTATGATTGGTGAAGTGGAGTATATTTTTCATACTCAATTCATGAGTATGTTGTTTCGGAAAAAAAAAGAAGAAAAGAAAAGAAAAAGTAAGTAAAGGAGGAAACTATTTCTCATGTTACAATATGTGTTTATGTATCCTCCTAATACTCCAAGAAAGGGGTATGTTTATGTATGATCTCTACAAAGGTGGATGTTTTTGGAAAAGATTGTTCCCTGTTTCGGTTGAAAAGTATTCTTATGAGCAATCTCTTTGTCAAGGTCGTAATCTTATATGGTTTGAGTACTTTAAAGTCAAGTTGAAGAAGTTGCTGAACGGAGTGATTGGTTGTACATGTCTTATTGATGCATTTTTGCTCCATTAGTTCCATTGATTTTTGAGCTACATTCCCAAATATTTCTCACCTTAATCATGGACCCCATTACAACCTTTTAAAGTCCTTATGATTCGTGTTATGTATGTGATTCTAGTGGTGGAGAATGAGAAGATATGCAAGCTTATGATAGATCATTTTCATTGGAATGAATTTGAGCGAAATACTTACCCTTCAAACACATGAGAGTTGAGTGTTTATTTCCGTGAGGGTCTACTTATTTAGTATGCTCCATATTCAAGTGTAAATACTTACTGATTGATTTTTAAGTTGTCTAAAAATGTTTGTTCATGATATGTTATGAGTTGTGAAGAGCTTGATTTTTCTTTGGTAATGGCGTTGCAACCTTGATATGTTGGGTAAAGTGAATTTGAATTTTGCCCGAGGACGAGCAAAGGTTCAGTGTGGGGGAATTTGATGAGAATGTATAATGTTATATTTTTACCCCTTAATACTTAGTCTCCTGTACTTATTTGGTACTGATGTGCTGTCACAGGCACTCAAAAATAAAACCAATACTCCTTAAGATAAATGTAGTAGTGCGAGTACGAGTCGATCCCACGAAAAGTGTTTAGCCTAGTTTTGTGCTTAGTGAACAAAAATGAGGGGTTTTAAACATGAGGAAACAATAAAGAAATAATCTAAAGCGGAGAGTTGAATTAAATCAAGAGAACAAACCTTGGTCTGAGTCAACATCCACCATCGGAATCCAACAACTGATCATCAATGCAAGTATCAATCAATTCATACCATGAATATTCACCGTTCAAATTAAATTCGAATCTCTTCTCAATCATAGTTAATTAGAAACAAGCGATCTAATCAACCCTAACTAGTAAACAACCTAAGACAAGCGCTGTAGATTTAATCTAGTAGCAGCCTTAAGAATAGGGAGATCGATGACGCTAAACAACACAAGCACAAGCGGTTGCATTTAATCTAGTCGAATATTCTTCCTAAGATCTATTAATCTCTGAAACGCAGTAGATCAATAGATCTCAGTTGCTTCGCATATTAGAGGGATCAAACAATTACGGATTTGATATCCAACCTAGCAGTAGATCATCATGAATAATAAACTAGTAGGTCTCCTAACAATTATACAAGACAATCATGAATATTTAATCACAGAAGAACATTCAATACTCATGTATAAACTGAACAATAAAAATAGATTCGATCTCACAGTTTCATTGATTCTGAGGTTTCAGTTTCCTCGACCAAGGATCAAGATTTAGCCACACAGGGCCATCGAGAACAATCCTCAAAAGATTCCAATAAAGCAAGAGAAAATTTAGAAAAAATATAAAAGAGTAGAAAGGGCAGCCAAAAGTGTCTACGAATCCCCCCTCAAACCCTAGAAAGAGTCCTATTTATAGCCTTATGTGTATCCATCCTCGGATTAGATCAAAACGGTTGATTTTCTTCACTGGGAAAGCCGGATCGATCCCACTATGGGCGTCGGATCGATCGGACTCATCAAAATCTTCAATTTCTGGCTACGCCCGAGTCCGATCGATCGGACTTTAGGTGTCGGATCGATTGGACTCAGAAGGATGGATAGAGTGATCGATCGGACTATGTACAGCTGAAAAGTATACGTTCTGTCAGGTTTCTGCATAGTCGGATCGATCGGACTTTCCAGAGTATTTACTGTTCTGCCATCCAGACTGCGCCATCGGTACTAAAATTGCCGTAACTTCCTGTAGAAAACTCGGAATCATGAACCGTAAAATTCTCCAGAAACTAGACTTCAAGAGCTTTCCAACCATATATGGCACATCATCTGGTTCTTTAAGAGCTTTCCACACAGGTACAGTTTAATCTTTAAAGTTGATCCATATACTCTTTTCAGCTTCTTTTCGAACTTAAGGACTTCAATTGCATCCTAAATCAAAATATAAGAATAATGAGTGTATTTAGGTACCAAATAAGCATAGGAAACTAAGTATTAAGGGATAAAAATATAACATTATGCATCATCATCAAATTCCCCCACACTTAGCTTTTGCTCGTCCTCGGGCAAAACTAAAATTCACTCGACTCAACATATCAAGGTTGCAACGCCATCAACAATGAACAATCAAGCTCTTCACAAAACTCATAACACGTAATGAACAAATATTTTTAGACAACTTGAAAATCAATCAGTAAGCATTTTCACTTGAATATGGAGTATACTAAATAAGTAGACCGTCACGAAAATAAACACTCAACTCTCATGTGTTTGAAGGGTATGTATTTCACTCAAATTCATTCCAATGAAAATGATCTTCCATAAGCTTGCATATCTTCTCACTCTCCACCACTAGAATCACATGCATAACACGAATCATAAGGACTTTAAAAGGTTGTAATGGGGTCTAGGATTAAGGTGGGTAATATTTGGGAATGTAGCTCAAAAGCCAATGGAACTGATGGAGCAAAAATACATCAATAAGACATGTACAATCAATCACTCCATTCAACAGCTTTCTTCAACTTGGCTTTAAAGTACTCAAACTATATAACATTACCACATTGGCAAAGAGATTGTTCAAAGGAATACTTTTTAACCGAAACAGGGAACAATCTTTTGCAAGAACTTCCAGCTTTTGTAGAAATATGTGCATTGTATTGCTTGATTTTGACTGATAAAAATATGTGCATTGTATTGCATAAACAAATATGGATTAGTTATTTGTACTGTTAGTTCTGCCTCCAGAGAATCCACAACTCTATCAAACAAAAATCGCAGCATACAAATGAAAACCACAACCATGACTGAGAATGCCATTGAGCCACCCCCAAATATTTGGACGGAAAGTATTCATGCTAGCTTCCAATTACCCCAAAAACCATTAAAAAAAATAAAGAAAATAACCCATTAAATCCATAGAACAGACAAAGGGTGCTCATTGTCAAAGGAAGAAGACAAGCATGAGTACCAGAAAATTTGCTTGGAGACGAGGGTTGGAGAGTGTTGGGGAAGAGGAGATCTATCAAGACTCCTAAATTGTTCATTCAATCCTAACCTGTAGCCAGAGAAGAGAAATCCTAAAGCCACTTCAGTCATTCAATCCAAAAAGCTCGTAGTGAGAGAGAGAACGAGAGAGGCTAGAGGGAGAGAGAAAGTGAGAGGATGGGGGAGAGAGAGAGAGGTGGCTACAGGGTAAAAGGGGAAGAGAGAGAGGGATCTCACCTTCGTAGCGTTTGATGTCACCACGATTTGGCAGATGGGAGCTCTGATGGCAACGAGATTACTGAGAACTCGTGTTGCGCCCCGACCCGCGAAAGCCCAACCGGGCCCGGCGACGCGAACCGGAACCTAACAAAACGCAGAAAACAAAGCTGGCGAGGGTTCTCTCTAACCTATTGGTCTCCCTAACAGTTTATCACAAAACACCCTCAATTAAAAGACATTAATTTAATGAAACCTCGAACCACTGATTTCAATCCCAAAAAGTGTTTAATGTACATATCCTCGGAGAGGGAGAGATCCAAATACAACATTACTCCCGTAGGAGACTAACTAACAAAAGGTATAAAAGCAGTAAAGGTTGCCACCTCTCAAAGTCCACCAGGTGCCGCCGCATCACCGACCAACTGCCCGGTAGGGGCCACAGAAGAAGAACTGACGCCTGCACCTGCAAAACGTAGCCCGGGTAGGTGTGAGAACTAAGCTCAGTGGGGTTCTACACTACGACACACAGAAAGAAGAGGGACACGCAATAGTGTCGCCCTCAAGTAGCACCTGGGTGTATACAGGGGTCCCATAACCCCACCGCGTGTCCCTGAGGCCCAGGACCAGCACTCAGTAAGCTCAACAAACACTACTGACTCACATGCAGGGACCCGACACTGCAGGCGAGAAAAGGCACCGCTGAGGGGGCCTCTCCTCCGCTCAAGAGTCAACACAGTGGAACACCGCCTATACCTCAGCATCCGACTTGAGGCCGACACGACCTCTATAATCATCAAGCAACAAGTGTACCAGTCATCTAAGCCTATCATCGAATCCGACTGGACATCACAATTCGAACCGGGTCCAAACTACCCAACCCCGGTCCTAGGGCTAAGTCCGAGCTTCCAGCCTCGGGACGGCGACCCACAGATCACCCACGCCCTAACCATGCAACTAATGCACAAATCAACAATGCATGCTATGAACATATACAAACAGGAGATAGACATGCAACAGTATGATAAGGAATCAGATAAGTCAACCGGATCGCTGCTGCGGTACTACCGACCGCTGCCAGCCGATCCGCAGCGGGTCCCGACATTACGACGGTACCACGACCGTCAACCGCGGACTCCTGCAACGGGAAGCAACCCCAAAAACCGCTGATGAACGGTAAACATATAATATTATAATCTGAAATATAATATTATATTCAAAACACCAAAACCTCTACTTAGAGGCTAATTGATCCCGTCGATCCGACGTCCAAACGACGTCGGATTTAATATCCAACTTAGCCATTAGTAGATCTACATACCGGGATCAACATATCCAAAAGTCATAATCATCCAACGGTTGGATTAACGGGAAAACATTAATCAAAACCACTAAAAAATAGACCATAAAACACCACCGGCCAGCTTTGGGATCGATCCGGAAAGTTTGGATCGATCCGAACAGCTTCAAACCAGCTTCAGATCAGCCTCGCCGCAGATCACGAGAAAAATCACCAAAATTCGTAGCAAAATCGGAAAAATACGAAATAAGATGGAATGGAAAGATAACTCAGACATCTACAACTCTTATGTTTATCATAAGTCAATATCATGCTTCTACAAACCGGAAAACGCGCCGTAAACCGGCTGTTCCTCAAGAACAGAGAAACCGGAAAAATCCGAGTTTAACATGTTTAAATCCTACTAAAATCTCAACCAAAGCTTATGAAACTTAAACCAGAAATTCTACTAAGCAAAATGAATCCAACAACACAAAGATCAACAAGATCCAACGGCAAGAGAACACCCCTAATCTAACTCAAGTAGGTAGAAACCTACCGGAAACGCACTCCTCGGCTGGTTCCCCGCGAACTAGTCACCAACACAGCTCCAAAGCACACCAGGGATCTTCCTCACGCCGCCACGGTTCCAACAAGCCTTGGAACACCCAAAACGGTGGCCGGAGGAGGGAGAACGAAGAAGAAGAAGAAGCTGCCGGGAAAAACAGAGGAAGTAGCACTTGCGGGAAGAAGAAAGAAACAGGAAGATGAGGGAAGAGGAATGAGAAGGAGAAGAGGAAGAAAGGGGAAGGGGAAAGCCGGGAAAGGAGGGGAGAAGGGGAAGGAGGGGAGGGAAAGTCCTTCCCTTCTGACAGGGAAGAGCGACGGCCAACGGCGACCGTCCTCGCAAAGGAAGACACCGACATGCTATAGTGTTTGGATCGATCCAACACCATGCTGGATCGATCCATGACAAGGATGGATCGATCCAACACATTTGGATCGATCCGAACAGGTCAAAAACCCCTAACGAATCTAATCGAACACAAATATCAATCAGAGGCTGTGTGTGCACACGTGGGTGTGAAACAAACCGACAAGGCGCAATTTACCAAATTGCCCTTGCGGTCTACAACGAGCTACAGGGGTAGAGGGACAGGTCCTTACAACTCGCGAGAGAGAGAAAGAGAGAGAGAGAGAGAGAGAGGTTTCTATTGGGAGAGCCGCTGTGGAGAGATGGGCGGCGGATGGGAGCTACGGTGACGACGATATCACCTGGAGCTCATCGGAGAGAGAACCTCGCAAGAGAGACTATCAGAGGAGAGAGCCGAGACCATCAGGGGAGAGAGGGGTTTCGAACGGGAGAGTTGGGTTTTGTTTTCAGTTTGTTTTCCATTTTTAGCGAAAATGATTAAAAGATGTTTTCATAATTTTCAGAAAAAAGTGTTTTCATTTCCTGAAAACGTTTTCCGTGGCTTACACACCAAACAGGTTTTCTAATCACATTTCCGTTTTCAAGAAAATGAAAACAGAAAACGACCGAACCAAACAGGGCCTTAATGTTTTAAAGATATTTACGTTCCTACTAGTCAAATGTTTCGAAATTGCTTGTTTACCCTTGATTTTTATTAAATTACTTATTACCCCATCAAAATATAGGTTACTTTTAAAAGATTATTTTTTAGAAAATATACTAGGTGTATCCCGTTTGGTGTTAAGAGGAAATGATAAGAGGAGAATTACTTAAATGCCCTTTTCGTATAGTAGTTTGCTCCCGTTCACCTTTACAAACAAAATGACGTATTTGAAAGAAGACTATGTATTTAGTGGTGTATATATAAGTGAATAAATATAAACATAAGTATGTGAATACATAACATTTATAAAAATTAGTTTAAGGAAAAAGTCCCAATTCATCAGTGTTTGGGTCGGCATTAATATCCAATTCTCATTCTCTCTCTATCAAGCTTATAAACGATGGTCGTGGAAGAATAAATATACTTTCACGATGGGAGTTCGTTCAATCCAATGTGTGAGGTGGAGACGTGAAAAACATGGACAACTTAAAAAACCTAACCAAGAAAACATTGCCGATTATATCTCCGTCTCCGACGGGTCCCAGCCAACCAAAAGAGTTGCGGTGAAACCCACTTTGAAAAGGACCACCTACTGGGATTCTGGAGGTCTATAGTAACAAAAGCTACTGCAGGCCCTCCAGTTAAGGGCTTTGATTGGGGTACATGCCATGTGCATGTACCCCAATAGGTGGCATTCACGGGGACTCTCTCCTTAGCCTCTCTCTACCCACTCTCTCTCTCTATCTCACTCTCTCTATCTCTCTCTACCATGTACATGTACATGGCCACATGGCCATGTACACAAAACATTTTTGATCCTATATATATGGCCATGATTTAATATAGATCTTATTTGATCTATTATAGTGGGACTTGCCATCGTCCCCTTCTCCTCTCTCACTCTCTCACGGCGATGATCAGTTCCTTTGATGCTGGAAACTCGATAGTGTCATCACCTGTTGCGATGGAGTCTTCTCTTCCATCGGCCCTACCCAAGTATTTTTTGTTGTACTCAGCTATTTGAGGTTCTGAACTTAGAAGGTTTTGGCTGATTCATGCATGAGAAAGAAGAAAGATTCAAAGTGTTGATGCTCATGTACTTTTTGGCACGAATGTGTTGTATTTGTGATAGAATCGCCTTAAACACTTGACATTTACATCAAAGGTCAAGGGATATATGAATGTTCGTTTTGAATTCTTAGCGTGAAATTGATATTTCTCTTCTCTTAGAATATATTTGCATCTGTTATATTCTTTCGATGCATTAGGGGATCCACCAGTTTGGAGTTGGCAGGGACATATACAAGCAAACTCGGTTGTGGAGGCCGAGTTGAAGGCAATTCACGGGGGGGTCCAGGAGGCAAGAAGGCGTGGAATGCCGTCGGTCATTGTTGAATCAGACTCTCTTCTCGGCATTGGTTATATTAATGGTAGACTTGAGTGGCCACGTGAATTGGCGGAGGTTTTTGAAACCTATCTGGTGGCTGTCCCCCCAATTTATCTCTTCTTGCTTTGTACATGTTCCCAGGGAGCAGAACTTAGCCGCTCATAGAGCGGCGGCGGGGGCCCGGTGGGCCGCTGTGGCCACCTGATTGCCTACTTATGTAATCCCAGCCTTCGGGCTTATCTAATAAAAAAAAAACTTGTCTGTCAGAAACTCAAAAATACATCAACCCATCTCTCCCAAGCTATGGAAAAAATTAATTTTGAATCCAAGTCATAGATGCTCTTTTTTCCCATATTTACCGAGCAAAATCTGTTGGCCAAAGTTCATCCCCTGTTAACAGCTCTTTGATTTGGAGAAAGTGTACGCCGTGTCGATCGACAAAGATGTCGAGCTTCCAGCAGCGAGTTCCGGCGGAGGACCAAGGAAGGAGAGGAGTCCATTGCGGCAAGCAGAGATGAAGCTAGATGGTCGCTGTGAGAGAGCGAGAGGAGAAGGGGCTGAAATTTAGTGGGTCCCACTATATTAGAGTAGTAAGCCCCTGTTTGGTTGGGGGTTAAGAGGAATAGGGTTAAGGGGGTTAGGGGTAAAAAAATGGGGATAAGAAATGGGATAGACTTAACCCACTTTTGATGTTTTGGCTTAGAAACATGGATAAGTTAGTGGGTTAAGCTTGGGGTAAAGGTAAAAATTATAAAGTGTATAAAATATATAATATTATAATAATGGGTAATCTAGTGGGTTAAGATTATAATATTAAAATTAATTATTAAGTTAATTAAAATATTTGTAAGTAAAGTGTATAAAAATATATAATATTATAAAATATATAATATTGCATTAATGCATCCCCATACAGACCTACTTATATTAATATAATAATATTTTTTTAATATTTATTATTAAAATAATATAAAATAATGTTTGTACGCATTAGTGCATCCCTATTAAGACCCACTTATATTAATATTATTTTAATATTTTAATATTAATTATTAAAATAATATAAAATAAATGATTGTACACATCAATGCATCCCCATGCGGACTCACTTATATTAATATAATAATAATATTTTAATATTTATTATTACAATAATATAAAATGAAATAATTTTTGCATGATGCAGACCAATCATGATATGACATGTGACATGCAGACCCATTTATATTAATATTTTATTATAATAACATATGCATAATATTATTTAATACAGTATGCATATAAAAAAAATATTATGGGTGAGCAAAAGTTTTTATACGCGCATAAAAACACATACAAAAATGTTTCTGGACTAACAAAAATATTTGCACGTAGAAAGATAAACATGCACAAAAATATTAAATAATATCAATAACATATTATTATAATAAAATATTAATATATATGGGTGCCACATGCCACATGTTTATACTATGATTGGTCCACATCATCTAAAAAATATTATTTTATTATTATTTATATATTAGCATTTTCAAAATAATATTAGAATATATGTGATGGATGTAAATGAAAGAGAAAAACTTAACCCCATTGTCAGACTTAACCCTTTTTAACTCTAAAACCTGAACCCAATAACATTTGGGGGTAAGAATGGGGTTAACCCCGTTTCCTACCCCGATTGCCAAACGGAGGCTATGGGACGAGGAGATCAGATTAAATCATGACACTAGATTTATACAAACGACCAGGATCTACCACTGGAGGGCCTGCGGTAGCTTTTGTTACTACCAACTGGCCAACAGCGAGTACCTAGCTACCCTCGATCACGTGGACCCGAAAACCCATGCCCTTCTCACAAAAAAACCACAAAGCCATCACCACAAAAGGGCCTTGATCCATCTATTCTCTTCCCTCACAATCAGCATTAAGAAAGAATCGGATGGTCAATCATCGCCCGCATAATAAATATACCTCTCGCACCACATGGTTTTTTACAAAATAAGCACGGGATGCTTCGCCCGAGAGTTTAAACACTCCGGCCTCGTTTGGTTGGGGGATAGGCTATCCCCGGATTAGAGGGAATGGGGATTGGTATCCTGGGATAAGTAGTGGAATATGTATGGTATTTTGTTAAAAAGTAGTGATAAATTAGTAATGTTTGGTTGAAAAAGTATGAATAAAGTTGATGTGATTGGTTGAAAAGTAGGGATAATGAGATAATGATTAGTTGAAAAGTGAAAAAAATAGGAATAAAGTTGATGTGATTGGTTGAAAAGAAGAGAAAATGTAATAATGATTAGTTGAAAAATAGGAATAAAATAGGAATAAAGTGAGGATAGGGATGGGGATAAAAGTAGAAATAAAAGTGGAGATTAGATGGTGTTTGGTTATAATGTAGGGATAAAATGGGCTTAACCCGGATAAGGAATCCTTATCCCTCAACCAAACAGGGCCGCCGTAGTTTCAAAATAAGAACCAGGTGTAACATTCCCAACCGAACATTCTGACAGATATGAAGTCTACCACCTGTAACACAGTTGGTCAAGTCGTATTCCACAAACCAAGTACAGCGAATAAGAAGCTGCCACGGTGCGCGAAACTTTCGTTTTTCGTCTTGCGTAGGGAGAGAATTGAGATTCCACATGACATGAGAGGCTCTCCGTGCTCAGACTCTGCCCGTCCAATAGCGGTCACGCTGCCCGCGTGCAGACATTTCAACTTGTCTGAGTCTCTCTCTCTACAAGCTCTCCCCAGTGAGTTGTTATCTCTCGTTTGAATCCCAATCCCCCAAATCGAAACCCTGAAATAAGCTCTTCCCCCCCTTAGAATCGGATCACGAGGCGATGGATCAAGCCAACGTTGGTGAGTCTTTCCTCTTTTAGCATGGTCGTCTTGTGATCTCCGTCACTTTGGAAGTATCGAAATCGAGTGAGAGCTCGAGAGCGTGGGTTGTATCGTCTCGATGATGTTTTGGAATTTCGCAGTGAAACAGATGCGTATACTGAGTCTTTTTCTGAATTTTTTTGTGTATCATTGTTGTTTTACTGCGATTTGGTGTTTGTTCTTGTATTTTCTTATTTTGGAAGCAATTTATTCTGTCGCCCCTGTTTGCTATGGATGATCAGGACTAGTGTGTTGAGTTTAGTTTGAGAAAGTTATTCTTTATATAGCAGCTGCTAATATGGTGATTTTGAATTTTTGTGCTCGACATTGTAGACTTTTTTCCATGGATTGTCTTTGTGCGTGGTCTACCGTTGAGGTTAAAAAAGAGTGTTGGGATTTTTTTCCTTTTTAACCCCAACCGGAAACTGAAGTTCATACCCAAACTAACTGTCACTCCACCTGTTGTAGGAGATGTAAGGATGGATCCATAGAATAACCTTTTATTGATCGTTGATGACATAATCAGAAAAAGTTTTAGCCATTTGCGTCAAGCTTAACCTTCCTTCCTAGACGTGCGCTTCTCTAGAATCACACACACATGATACTAACAAGTAGAGATTTTATATGGTCAAATGTTTCTTAGAAAAGGAGGATAGGGGTTGCTACGAGTCTTTAACCAATTAGAGCCATATCATCGAGTTGTTTTTAATGATTTTGTAGGAATCCTTGTGTTGACGTGGAAATCTTATCGTTGACCGGTAAAGTCAAAATAATCAAAATAGTTAAAATCATGGACGTCCAAAGGCTCATCTCCTTCCAACTCAAAGGTGTTGAAGCCACGAAAAAATGGACGATAGATGATGAGAATTGATTGATGGACGATGAGAAGTTATGGAAAATGGACAATGGACGATGAGAAATAGACGATGAGAAATGAAAAATGAAAAATAGACGATGGGAAATGAAAGATGAGTAATGGACGATGAAAAATATGGGTGATGAATTGTGCTAGAACTATTTCTATTAGTGATAGTACTACTCTTATGAATGAAAGCTTAATTGCAGAAGATTTAAAGAAAGAAAAGGCTTCATTACTGAAATTTAAAAGTACATGAAGATAAATAAAGCAATATTGGAAATAAAGATAAAAAACTATATTGTAAATAAAGATAAAAAGCTGGTTTTGCTATTGATTTCGTGATAGATTCTTCCTCTTCATCTTCCTGTCTTTTATAGTGATCTGGTATAACTACTTTGAAACCGTATGGTACTATCTTAGAACCGTCAGAATTGCTTTGAAATTGTAAGAATTGAATTTGAAACCGTCAGAACTGCATAACTGGTCGACATCTTCAGTTATTTACGAAACTCCCATTAGATAAAATGTCTTGTCTTCCACTTCAATTTGGACAGGGATAATCTTGAAAATTGGAAAAACACTAAACATGAAAGTTGTAGGTGATCAAATTCGTTTTCCATCGGTTTAAAAATCAATTCATTTGGATATCGTATGAGAAAGCTATGATCGAAATAGTCGCCAATCATTATTAAAATGATTGGTCAAAATATAGCCGATGGATATTTAGCCGAATGGAATTGGGCGAATTGGAATTTGGTCGATTGAAAATTTAGTCATTATTTACTATTTTTCCTTTGGACACTTTGGCTGCCAGTTTGATACATTAAACGATAGAATCGGAAAATCTCATCAACAGGAAAGTTGTTTATCTTTTCGTCCTTTTCCATTGGTTCAAGAATCTGCCGACTTAGATATTTGATTTAAAAGTTATGGTCAAAATACTTCAGCTGTATTAAAGCTAAAGATAAGGACCATTTAGCCTTTGTTTGGTTGAGGGTTAAGAATGGGGTTAGGGTTAGGGTTAAATGGGGTCCGCCACTTTTTCTCCTTTTCACCTACCTCCTTCCTCTCTACTTTTTCAATCATTCTTTCATCATTACACTTACCCTTATCCCTATTCCTACCCTTACCCCCATTCTTAACCCCCAACCAAACGCAAGCTTAATGACAATATTTATGAAATTGTCATTAATCATTTAATCTTATGAATCACCCAAATGACTTTAGGATTGGACGATGGTTATATTTATGGCGAACATTTCCCCACCCGGTCTTTATGAAAATAGAAATTTTTATCAAGACATTATTCCGTTGACTAATTGGGTGATTTTGTTGGCCAATTGGGCGATTTTGTTGACCAATTGGACTATTTTGTTGGCTAATTGAATGAATTTTTTGGCCAATTGGACGATTCTGTCGAGCAGCTGGGTTATTATGTTGACTAATTGAGTCATCTAAGGTCGTATCAATCCTCAATTTGTTTTACAGCTTCAACACATTGTCCCACTGGGCGTGTCAAAAAATGTTTGAATACAAATATTGCCGTTGACCGGCAAAATCAAACTAGTTAAAGTAGTAAAAATCATGGACGTGTAAAGGCTTAATTCCTTCGATCTCAGTTCGAACTGAGACGTTGAACCTGTCGAAAAATGGACCATGGATGATGGACGATGAGAAGTGGAAAATGGATGATGAGAAGTCATGGAAAATGGACAATTGACGATGAGAAGTGAGGATATCTTAAAAGAAAGTTATGATCGAAATCTCGTCAATAGAAAAGTTATGGTCAAAATACTTTAGCGGTGTTAAAGCTAAAGATAAAGACCATTTAATGTTAATATTTACGAAATTGTCATTGATCTTGTGAATCGTTCAAATGACTTTATGATACGATGCATCTTTCTCTAGAGCCTTCGTAAGATAGAGTTGGGAGCCGGTGGGTTTGTCCATGGAACGGCTATGGGAGGAGAGGTTGGGTGGCTGGGAGGAGCTTTGAGAATGCCGGTGGGTTTTGAGCTTCCACCAGGTTCAATGATGAAGAAGGCATGATGGGGGAAAGCTGTGATTGGATTGGGGTAGGAGTGAGGAGGACCTTGGTGGAGGTTACATGGTGTGGGAAGGGCTTCAACTAAGATGAGGTTGGCTGCTGAGGTTTTGTGGATGGTGGGTAGATCGTCGGACATGACAATCGACAAGGGGATGGTAAAGGAAGGGACATGGGTTTGTTGGGAGAAAGATGGTGGCTTTGGTTAGTGACTGGGGCTGTCGAAGAGGAATATGGAGAATTGCTAGTAATGGGAAGGTAGGGTTTGGATGAAGAGAAGGAGGAAGAAGATGATGGCAGGGTGTTTACTGGGCTAGGATGTGGTGTGGTTGGGTAAGGGGCAGCGGGTGTTGTTCGCGGTTTGGGTAATGGAGCAGTTCATGTGTAGGTGGAGTATGAGGAGGGCAATAGTAGGGTTGTGGAGAAAGCGGAGTCGGAATCGTATGCGGAGTCCAGGTAGAGCTGGGTTTTGGTTCTGCAATCCAAATTGCAGCTAGAATGGGATTTTGACTTGGAATTTGAACCCTGGTATGACTTGATTGATTTGTAGGATAATATCTTCGGATCATTACTTCTCACTATTTTGCTGAAGGGTAAGGCAGAGGGATCCAACTCTGGACAGCTTCCTTCCATTCTTTAGCTTTAGGGTGAGCCATACTCCGAGTTTGATTAGGATTCCTAAGTTGGAGTAGGACTTGTAATTCTTGTTCCAGTAGGACTTGGAGTCCAAGTCGTACTCTGAGTTTGACTAGTATTCCTAGTTGGAGTAGGATTTGTAATTCTAGTTCCAGTAGGATTCATAGTCCAAGTCGTAATCAAATACCGCTGGTGCTTGCAGGTTTGGGTTGGTTGTATGATGTAGATAATGACTAACAAAGAGGTGATGGTTTATAGGGAGAGATAGGGGGCTTAAGGTTTGGGTAATGGGTTGGTTCATGACTAGGCGGACAATGAGGTTGGTAATAATGGGGTTGTCAAAGAATCGGGTCGTAGGCTGCATAGGGTTGAGGTAGAGGCTGATATGGCGGTAGATTATAGGTAGGGCTCAGATGGGTATCTCCTATCATCAGTGCAGCTTTTGGAAGGCTTTGGGCGGCACAGTCAATGGAATGGAGCTCTGATACTAAGTTGATACGATGCACCTTCTCTAGGGCTTTCGTAGCTGATTTCTTATTCGATCTCGGCTCCTCCTTAGCCAAAGCTATGGATAGGTCGAGAGTTATATTTAGAGTTTTAGGAGAAGCACCGTAGGTATTCGACGAGTAAGGTTTAAACCGGAGGAGAGAGACGGATGACGAAGAGGATTACCTTGTAACTTTCTCTATGGTTGGTCGACTACGCTTGGGAGATTCAAGCCTTGGAGAACATGGCAGCGGACGAAGAGGTGGCGGAGGGAAGCACGGCAGCCAAGGGGACGATGGGGACTTGTAGTTGGACGGCGGAGGCGTGAACGGTGGTGACCGGCGGGTAGAGGAGGCCGGCGGTAGGAGAGAAGGTGGAGGTGGCTGGTAGAGTTGGTGGAATTAGGGATACAACTACTTCTATGATTATTCTGCTAATAACTCTATTTTATTCATCATAATTCGTCCATAACCTAATACAGAGTATAGAGGTTCTTTTATAGATGCCTTGACAGCGTTCTAATCAGACTAGACAACTTTCTTGCTTAAATCAGCAAATAATAAGACTCTTCCTAATATAGCTCAGACTTAACTCAAACTTCCTAATAACTGTACTCAGATAAGAAACTAATAAAGCAAGTGATAACTAAACTCAAACTAGTAAACTGACTCAATCAAGATAACTACTAACTAGGAAATCAACTAAGTAAGCAAACCAGTTAGGGAATAGGAATTCCTAAGGCCGGCTTGGCTTAACTTGCTCCAAGGGGACCTGGTCCCACCCGGCCTTGACCGTGGATCCATGCTTAGCGTGGGCTTGGTTTTGGTTGGGTCAGCTAGGGCTTGGCTCGATCCAGTCCTTTCTTGGGCGTGGGTCCGGCTGGTCCGGGTCAAGTGAGTTTGACCTTGTATCACTTTAGAATTAGACGATGGTTATATTTATGGCTAATATTTTGCCCCCGCGGTCTTTATGAAATTAGAAATTTAGATAAAGATCTTATTCTGTTGGCCAATTGTGCGATTCTGTTAGCCAATTGGGTGATTCTGTTGACCAATTGGGTTATTCTGTTGACCAATTGGGTTATTCTGTTGGCTAATTGGACGATTCTGGTGGCCAATTGGACGATTTTGTTGACCAACTGGGTTATTTTGCTGGCCAACTGGACGACTGTTGGTCATTTGGACGATTTTGTTGACCAATTGCGTTATTCTATTGGCTAATCAAGTCATCTATGGCTGTATCAATCCCTAATTTTTTTTTACAGGATCAACACATTGTCCCACTGGGCTTACCAAAAAATAATTGAATACAAATCTTGTCGTTGACCGGCGAAGTCAAACTAGTCAAAGTAGTTAAAATCAGGGATGTGCAAAGGCTCAACTACTTCGAACTCAGATCGAACAGAGGTGTTGAAACTGCAGAAAAATGGATGATGGATGATGAGAAGTCATGGAAAATGGACGATTGTCGAGGAGAAGTGGTGGAAAATGGATGATGAAAAGTCATGGAAAATGGACAATGGACGATGAGAAGTGAAAGATGAGAAATGTGGATCATGAGAAATGAAAGATGGAAAATATAGGTGATGAGAAATGAAAGATGAGAAATGTGGACGATTGACAAATGAAAGATGAGAAATGGACGATGGAAAATATGAGTGATGAACTATGCTAGAACTACTCCTATGAGTGAGAAACTACTTTGATGAGTGATAAGAACTACTTTTATGAATGAAAGCTTCATTGCAGAAAATTAAAATAAAGAATATGCTTCATTACTGAAATTTAAAAGTATATAAAGATAAATAAAGCTACATTAGAAATAAAGATAAAAAACTACATTGAAAATAAAGATAAAAGCTGATTTTGCTCTTGATTTCGGGTGAGATTCTTCTTCATCTTCTTAATCTTCCTGCATTTTATAGTCCTCCTGATATAACTACTTTGGAACCGGAACTGCCTTGGAACTATCATAACTGCTTTGAAACTATTCGAATGGAATATGAAACCGTCAGAACTGCATAACTAGTCGACATCTTCAGTTATTTATAAAACTGCTATCAGATAGATTGTCTTGTCTTCCACTGCAATTTTGCTGCTAATGACGTTGGAATATGGAAAAAGTTTGAACATGAAAGTTGTAGGTGTTCGAATTTTCTTTTCATCAGTCTAAAAATCAACTCATTGAGACATCGTATGAGTAAGTTATGAGCGAAATAATCAACGATCATTATTAAAATGATCGGCCAAAAAATATGGCCGATGGATATTTGGCCAATTGTAAATATGGCCGATTGGAATTTGAACGATTGGAAATTTGGTCATTATTTACTAATTTATCACTTGACACTTTGGCTGTCAGTTTGACACATTAAGTGATGGAATTTGAAAATCTCATCAACATGAAAGTTGTAGATCTTTTCGTCCCTTTCCAATGGTTTAAGAATCGACCAATTGAGATATTTGATGTAAATAGTTATGATGAAAATACTTCAGCTGTGAAAAAGCTAAAGATAAGAACTATTTAAATGTAATATTTACAAAATTTTCATTGATCTTATGAATCACCCAAATGACTTTAGGACTGGATGATAGTTATATTTATGGCTAACTCCTTGTCATTAATTCCGGTTTTCACCCTCATCTTTTGTAAGGTGTCTTTACTACTGGGGCCAGCTGATCTTCTATTCTGAAAAGTTCTCCCTTTGTATTACATGGCTGGATTGCTTTGTATAGTCATGTAATGTCGCTCAATTGACCTTGAAGTGTATCCAGTTAAATATACTATAGTTAGAGGAAATATTTTTGTTCTTGTCGGAAATAGATTTTGATTAATCGCTTAATACAGAGGAGAAAATTTCTGAGCAAGTGGAACATGTAGCTGAGAATATTCTAAACACAATTAAGGAAACCTTTGCTGATAATGGTTCAAAAGCGAAGTCTGTGAGATTTGCAAATGACGACACTGCATCATCCTCGAAACCAAAGAGACTACTTCAGCGCAAGAAATCAGTTTATAACATCTTAGGTGGTGGAAAATGTAAGTATGTTTTATCCAAGTCTTTAGGTTATGAATGAGCTACATTTTTGGGTTGAATATAAGTGAGTTATTGTTGACCTTGTAGCTGCTGATTTATTACTTTGGAGGGACGCAAAGACGTCTACAGGTGTCCTAGGCAGTGCAACTGCTATTTGGGTTCTCTTTGAATGGCTTAATTATAACTTTTTGACTCTCATGTGCTTTGGACTTGCTATTGGAATGCTTCTTCAGTTCGTCATGTCCAATGCGTCCGGCATATTAAACAGGTATGTGGTTGCTCACTCCGAAGTCCGAACTATGAAATGCTATGAAATTCGAGAACTGAATTCTACACCAACAGGTCGCCATCTGATATTCCGCGCCTTGCTTTGCCCGAGGAAATGTTTGTGAATATTGCCGTCTGCGTCTGTTCCCAGATCAATGCGTTCTTGGGATGTATTCAAGATATTGCTTGTGGAAGGAATTTGAAACAGTTTCTTGGGGTATGTTTCTAATATGCGGATTTGTTCTTTATTAAGCAGAATTATGGCCTTTCCTTTTCGTTTTGCAGTATTTATCCCCAGATTGCTATATTTTTCTAATATTCAAGCTTCTATTTTAAGGGAGAGATTTGACTAAAACTCATGTTGAAAACGGTAGCATACTGACTCCTGTTAATCGACAAAATACCCCGGACACGTTGTGCCTTACATGCCTTACTAATGAAAGTTTTTGTTGATTTTTTCTTTACTTTTGTCATTTCCATATACCGAAGCCTCATAATTACTTTTAAGAGTCTTTCTTTTTGCTTGTTTCTTCTGAAGAAGATGATCTAGTCTTGCTTGGCTTTGTGTTCCATGAGCATGCAATGCATCTTTCACTACTCTAGTGTGATAAATCATTTAGCCGATAGTCTACTTTTGCATTTCTAGCATAATTGATCCCATAAGAGTTTTGTTCTTCATATTTAGTGGAACAGTTTGTGAAAATAGCAATGGACTAAATTTTACCATCATCAAAAAAGCCTTTCCTAACTATTTGGAGTTAACTTGAATATATCTTTGCAAATTATTTCTACAAATATCCATATTTGCCATCAATATAAGCATCTTATGCTTGGTTTTATTGAGTCAAGTAGATTTTCTGTGAGTTACTGCAACTGAAAATGTTGTAGATGTTATGATTAAAAAGGTTAGAGCTTAAAATGTGCCTCCCTATCTCCTCAAAGGACCACATGAACAGTTTTAGCTTTGGTTCCTTCACTGCAGTTGCTTTGTTTTCTCACAAGGGTCATGCCTTGACATGTGCTTCTGAATTTTTTGTTACTTGTGTCTCTGTTTTCATTTGTATATTTTTAGTTGAAATGCATCTATTGTATTTGCTTTTCAGGTTGTGGCTGGCGTGTGGGCTGCTGCTGTGATAGCGAGCTGGTGCAATTTTCTGACTCTTATTTATATTGGTAAGGGATTTTGTCTGGCCTCTATTATTTCTGTCCTTTATTCAACTATGCAGCTGACTCACTTTTTTGACCTGATGGACATTGAATTGACAGTTATGTAATGCTAAGTGGGAGCTTGGTGTGGAAAATGTTTTCATGTTTTCATTCTTTGTTGTCATTTTTTTATTTCCTGTTTTCAATTTCTCTTGCATTTTTCTAAAGATATCCACGTTTGCATATGTTCCAAGGAAAGGGTGAAGTTATGGATTGGGGACATTTATACTTTGTAAAAAAGCAGGTCTCTTGTTTTCTAGAAAACCTTCTTAGAAAGGGGAAGCCAAACATGTGGCCCCCTGTTTCTGTTTTCATTTCAATATGTGAAACAAAATAAAAATTTTTGGTTTGCTTTCTGTAGTTTATCTTTGTAATACCATGTGTTAAAGTGTACTCTTTCCAGCATTTAGCTTTGGACTTTGTTCTCAAGAAAGGTAAAGCTGTTAATTTTATTGTGTCAGCTTCCTCGTGACAGCAAACAAATATTCTTTTCATCTTTCAATAATACACCAAGGGCCCATTTAGATTTAGGACATGATAAGTTTGTATGTTTGATAAAGTAAAAGTTATGCAAGCATTAAAGGTAGTTATGTAAGATTATGAATAAAGTGTTTGGATGCATGAATGGGATTTATGCATACTTATCCTCAATCCAAACGGGCCCTAATTGCACTTCAGCATGTGCACACAGTCAACTGGCGGAACTCTTTGGCTGTGTAGTTGTTGATTTTGTAAGTTCACCAATTCTTTGGTGGTAAAATCCCCTTTCTAGTCCATGTGCTGTATGTCACTGATAAATACTTTTTTAGGCATTTGACTTTAAATATATGATTGGTGCATAGTATTCTTCAATGACTAATACTCCGGACAACTCCAAAGTCAAATGCGTAAATAAGTATTAGTGACTTATACTAAGCACTCATCTCTGGATTAGTTTGAGTTCCATTTCCTCTTTTGGTATTTGATTATGCAATGAGGCTTTGGTTCTAGACAGGTAGAACTGCTAAATCTCTTTTAAACAGAAAGCTATAGTCAGGCTTAACTTTTGTCGGATGTTGTATTTGATTCAGGATTTATTGCTGCCCACACTTTGCCAGCACTGTATGAGAAATACGAGGACCAAATTGATGACTTCCTTTATGCCCTTCTCGGCCAGCTCCAAAGTCAGTATCAGAAGCTCGACAAGAATGTACTCAGCAAAATACCAAAAGGAAATTTCAAGGCAAAGAAGTCTGATTGAATATTACTCTCAGATGTACCTTCGAAGCACTATCATCTCATTAAAATGGGAAGTAAACCTCTTGCTTTTTGGGTGTGAATATTGTGATTCATCTCCTTGTGCTGCAACTTTCTGGAAATTCATGTTTTGCATCTGATTCCATCAGGTTGACAATATCAATCGCCTTCTTTTGCTACTGGATTTGAAATATCATCCTAATCGAATGTAACAGGTTTCAGTGGATCAAATGCATGAACTGCAGGCTTCCTAATTCTCAAAACTGCAGTCACGCAGAACATCTGTCCTATTTGTTTGTTGAAGCTTTTATTGGTTAAGTGCTTGATAGAAGGCTGGAAAACAATGTATCAACCACCAAATACCAAATTTCTTCCTAACTATCGTTCTTCGTTTTTATATATAGCCCACTCATTGTTTTCCAAGTACCTCAGGATTTTTTCGCCACCGATCAATGGATTCTAAGCTCCATATTGTGCTGTTCAGTCTTGTTTTACTCTGCTGCAACTCATGCATGGCCGGCCGACCTCTTGTAGATGCTCATGATTCTATCAAAAGTCAGGTGAAGCATGCTGGAGTGCTTGATCTCTCACTGCTTGATGCCAGTATTTCCTTTCCAGCAGCGGAGCCTGAGCCAGAGGCATCTACGCTTTCTCCTACCTCTGAGCCTTTGCTGCCACCCTTGCGTGCCGATATCAGTCCCGTCCTAGAATGGCCTCAGGTGTCCGCTCTACCAAATGCATTTCCAAACGACCTGATCTTCCCGGCTAGGCCAATTCCGCAAGCTGGTCCACAACTGCCTACCGTTTTTTCTTTCCCGACCATTCCAAACATGCCAAACTTCCTGGGCTTTCCTGCCATTCCTTTCCTTCGTCCTCTCCCCGGTTTACAGCTCCCTGGTTGGCTCCCTCTGGCAAATCCATCTCAGCCGCAGACGCCACTTGGCTCGTTGCTACCAGTTCCAGCTCAGCCATGAGTCCAGCAAAGCATTGTTGGTTTGGCTGTGATGCCTGCAGTTGGTCCTTTGTGTTCTCTCAGCCCCTTCTCTCTCTCTGACAATGCCATTTGTTACTAGTGCAGTTGTGTGGTGAAGCTCAGTTCTCTTCACTTTATCTTATTATTAATGCAGTTTACAGACTAAGCTAATTCTGATTCAACTGCAACCAATGGAATGTTCTGTAATAACATCATAAATTAAGGACTTAATATATAGCTTAGAGCATACTAAGTATCATATTTCACCCTACTATCCTAATAATATCATATTTCCCATCAGAAGCATAGGGCGTTTCAAAAATACCCTTGTTGGGTGAAATGTGACATTCTAACATATTTTGAAAGTGAAATATGACACGCCCCTAAACAAATGGAAGAGTATAGGCTTTTCATGGTTGCGATCATTGGCCACAGCTAAGCCCAATTGGCCACTGACATGGCCCAGAAACAGAATATTAAAAAAGCACCAGCTCGTACAAATTGGAGAAATCTCCAAGAATCTAGCGTGGCACGTTGTGGCAACTCACAGGAGCGTGCATGGATTACAACATCCACGTGTGGATTGTGCAATGCGACCACCCTCCATGAGCCCCTGAGAAAACACGGGCCCCACCTTCAACGTCGGATGAACTTGTGAACAGCAACCACCCCACCTCACCGTCCCTCCTACGCCCCCCCCCCCCCCCCCCCCCCCCCCCCCCCCCCGCGCCCCCGCGCTTCTCTTTCTCACACATCGCTCTCAAAGTCTCAGGTGATAAACATAGTGGTCTTCCCACTTAGCCTCCCCCACTCTCCCATGTATAAATACAAGGCCAGTCCTACCTTCTCTTCTCACCATAGGTGTCTCCCAGCTGCTAGGTTTTCTATACTATTGATTCCTCTCCCCTTCTATAGTTACTGTTAGGACAATATGGTGGTGGTGTTTGTTTCTAGTTCTAAGAAGAGCAGCACTACTGATGACTTGGTCTTGTTGGAGAGGAGTGGCTTGGTCGTCCATAGAACCATGACGGCTGGAGAAGGAGACGGAGATGACGATGACGATGATGATGGGGATGTTGCTCCTGCTGCTTGATGAGTTGGCCCTGAAGATTATTTATGTAAGCCCTGAAGTATAATAATAATAACAGAGGTGTCTAATTAAGTTTAGTTCTAAGAAGAGCAGCACCACCCTCTCTCCCTCCCTCCCATGTACTCTAAAAGGAGAACGAATGGGTCTAGTTAAGAGAATCATAAAGAGATGTTCCCAAATGATAACATCTTATGTTATGATGCTTAGTCCCTGCATTCTGGGATGATGTATATATGTGTTGAAGATCGAGTGACATTTCTGGCCTGTGTTGAATACTGATATTGTGACGCCGCTGGTTCTAATGCACTTTTATCAAGGAGTTTATTCGTTAGCTTAAGACGTTATCGCGTTTGATCTTCATACAATTTGGTGCACAGTACTATGGCCTGATGCATCAACATTTCAATTTTCGAATATGTGATTGCTTGTTGTTAGTCAAAATAATGGCTAAACAATTAATAACGGACACGTAAGGAAAATAATAATGATCGATGACCGATGAGTACATGGTTTCATCGTCCAAATGCAAATCATCGGTTAAATGGCGATCATATATTGATGTACAGGGACGAAGCATTGTCCATAAGCTATGAAGCCAAATCATTGGCCAAATATAAGTGTGAAGTAGGTAAAGGAAGATGATCGACCAAAGGTCTTGATGAGGCAACACAGTCAAAGCTATCGGTCAGAAGCAATTAAACATGTGCCAGTTAGGATCATGAAGCACGTGCAAGTTTGACGTGGACAAGGAACAGTAAGTAATCCAATGTAATCATGACGTGTGCAATGAAGGGTCATCGACCACGTGTTATCACCAACCCGAAACTGAACGTGGGAGGAGCAGTTGTGGCGCAATTACAGCACGATGTCCTACACTTACGCCACAACCACACAAGGTGGAAACAGTTATTGGTTCACTAGATATAAATAGCCTGCCTTTTACCACTGTAATCTCTCTAACACTCTTATAACCAGCTTTCAAGTATGAATTCTTAAGTACCTTTTATACTTGTAAGTCATTTTTATTAATAAAGATAGTTCAGTTCTTTACTGTTTTCTTAGATTAGCCTAGTTAATATGGTTTGATAATCTTAGTTTCTTTATTCTCCATTAGATTAACTTAGGATTACTTTAGGGTTAATCTAGATTTATTTTAGGTTTAGTTAGTTTAGATTAATCTTTAGATTAAGTTAAACTAGTTTAATCTAAATAGTTTCCGCCCTTTCCAATTGTAGGATTAACATAAAGATAATCTAGATTTAAGTAGTATAAAAGTAGTTTTTTTTGTTTTCCTAGTTTAATTAGGCTTATTCTAAGATTAATGTCAGTTATTTTAGTTTTCTTCACTACTATCCATTTAATTAATTAATTAATTAAGTTTGATCATATTTTCCATTTAATTTGACACCTCTGTTTGAATTGAGTGTTTGAAAGAGTTGAACCTTATCACGTTCCTAATTTTGACATTTTGACTAGCTAATTCGACCATTGCCGGTCTACGGTAAGATTTCCCCGTCAACACTGGTCATGACAGTTGATGCGTCTCCAAAGAGCTTAGTTTTTTTTTTTTTGATTAGTTTGAGCTAGAATGGCTAGAACCCAGGGGAGTTTAGTTGCTTAAGAACAATGCTCTAAGTTTATATATATAGGCACTTTTCTTCTTTTAAAATTAAATCGTTAAGTTATGATTAATAAACGAAATATGTTACCTTTTCTTCTATGAAACTTCTAATTTTTCCAACTGCTAATTATGTTCCCCAAAAGGTCTATCATTGATTTCAATAAACCATTTTCAACTGTTTTCTTCTTGTCATTAATTACTCATTGGCTACCAGTTAAACCTTTCATTGATAGGACACACTGTTTCAAGTCTAGATGAGAAAAGAACACTGAATTGTTGATTCATCGCTGGAGATGGCTTAGAGCAATAATCCAAAAGTCATGGCTCTTTCCGCATAGTTTCCTTTCGATTTGACATAAAGCATTTGTTATTAGTGGCGACGTCTTATAGTCAAATTGTAGAACATAGAGTTCGCTTGCTGAGTTGAATAGAACCAATTGGTCTTGCTGCTTAATTAGTCGTGTTATTTTTAACCTGTCAATCTGCCCTTTCCCTACCTATCTTAATTTGGGTTGCTAATTGTGACGTCACTATTCCTCCCCATACCGTTTAGTTTTATGTGAAGTTCCAAGAGGGGGTTAAATTGGACTCTTTTTAAAAAACTAGATTAATGGAAAAATCAGGTAGGAGAGATCTAACACCTTAAATACTTGTAGATGAAATGAAACTAAAATAGATTAGCATGTGTTAGAATAGAAATTTGCCCATTGACCGGGACTGTAGTCAAGGTCAAAATCTATTTCCACATTCAAGAATCAAGAGATTGTAGTTTAGTTCAACTCCTTCGAATGATCGAATCAGAGGTGTTGAAGTGTACAAAGAAGTTATTTTGTTAATGATGGAGTTGATGGAAATGGTTTATGAGCAGTGACATGGAAAATGGTGAGTGAAAAATAATGGAAGATTGAGAATGGATGATAGGCTATGTTATAACTACTCCTATTTTAGGTAGATCTACTCCTATGAATAGAATTATGGTAGCACTAGTCCTAGGAAAATATGGTAATTCTACTCCTATGGAAGAAATTAGTGTAGCACTACTCCTAGAAATTAAGGACTGGTTGCAGGAATTTAAAAGAAAGATAAACTTCATTGCTGAATTTAAAAGGCTACATTGATAATAAATATGAAAAGACTACATGAAGATAAAAAACTGGTTTGCTTTGATGGCCGAGGCCTGTTTTCCTTCTTCCTCTTGGCTTTTTATAGAGTTTCTGGTAACCACTTTTGAACTGTCAAAAACTGCATTGAACTGTTTTGAACTGCTATGAACTGTCAGAACTGCATAACTGGGCGATTGATCGCTCACAAACGTCGTCGTTAAAACGGATTTAAAACGCAATTTAGAAATTTATAAACCTTTCTTTCAGCACTAAATTAAGAAGATAGAATAATGGTGAAATACGGGGTCGATCCTCAGGGAAAACTTGTTTACGAATGAAGAAAAATCAGAATTAACTCTCAACACTCTAATCCTAAAGAAAGAAGGATTGACTTAGGGTTTTTAGAAATTGATTAATTAAAATTAATTAAGAAAGCGATTAATGAAATTAAAATAGATCAATGAGAGAAAACCTAGGGATTACTCAATCCACTTTAGTTTCACTTCCCGTATTCTCTAGTTATCATCTTATTTCTTATCTCGACATTATGGATTCATAGCTTCTTAAGCTTACATGAATCCCTAAAATAATGCTATTGCTTCCCTAAGGCATAACCTATCCAAACTTAGCATAGATTGTCTTCGAACTTAATCTGAGTACAACCTATCTTCATCTAGCATAGAGTATCTCAAAGGCATACACAAAAGCAACATGAAAACCATCCTACGAATCTCTACCATCAAGCACAACAATCAAGTAGGTCTGAATATACGTCGAGGAACTCTGTTCCCTCAACTCTTTATAAAATTAAACCATATTCATAGGATCATGTCTTTGAAAAGATACAAGAATCAAACTAGAAAATACAAAGAAGCTACACTAAAGCTTCGTGAGATCCCTAAGTAAGAGTTTAGCCACTCATCTTTTGGATGAGATCCATGTGTTCGATGAAGAAGGCTAGGGATCCACACCGCATCTCCGTCTTCTTCTCCAATCTGAATTTTTCTGTTTCTCTCTATGGGGGCCTCTGGTTTTCCAGCCCCAAAGCCCTTTTTATATCTTAATTCCCGGATTAGGGTTTTAGTGTTAAGTTAGACCTCAAGTGTAACTCGGAATTCCTGATCCAACCCTGACAGCTCCTTCCAATCGCGACTGGGCTCAACCGGTTTGGAATTTGAGAATGAGTCAACACAAACGATGTAGATCTGGAAGTCCTCTGTTCTCTCCCGAAGAGTTTGCAATATTTGGAGTTAACTAGAATATTTGGCGAATATTCTCCCACGCGTTGACGGACCAGTCTTCCAGCAACTAATTATCTTCATCTTTTCCCAAACTGCTATCAATTCATCTGGAATCTCTGAAAGTGATTAACATGGAAGTTGTACGTCTTGATGTGTACTAGCTGTCATTCAAATTTCAGAATATTTGGAGATAAGCATAATTTCTGGTGAATATTGTGCTAACAGTCGACAGAGCAGTGTATTTCAGCATATTAGCTGAATTTCTTGCATTTCTCCTCAAAGCATGATCAAACCTGAAATCAACTAACAAGCTATCAAATACAAACACTTTAGGCCTAACAAAGCTAATTTTTATATCTTTATTTATTTACGAAACTGCCACTAAACAACATCATTTTCCATTCCTGCTATTTGGCCGATGATAACCTTGGAATCTGGAAAAACTCTGAATACGAAAGTTGTAGGTCTTCGAATTTTCTTTTCATCGGTGCAAAAACCAACTCATTTGGATATCGTATGAGAAAGTTATCGCTAAAATGATCAGTCTACATTAATAGCCATTATTTAAAATATGGCCGATAAGAATTTGACCGATATCGGTCATTCTTTGACCGATGAAACTTAGAAATTCGTCTATTATTTACTCTTTTGCCACTAGACACTTTCACTATTAATTTGATATATCAAATGACCGAATTTGGAGATGACGTTAACAGCAAAGTTGTAGATCTTTTCGTCCTCTTTCCAATAGTTGAAGAATCGGCCAATTTCGATACTTGATATAAAAGTTATGGCCAAAATAGTTTAACTATGTCAGAGCCAAAAATATGGACGATTTGATGTCAATTTCGTCTTATTTATGAAATTGCCATTGATCTTGCCAATCGCCCAAATGGTTATTTTTATGACTAACATCTTGCCCCCCGGTCTTTATGAAAATGGTTTATATTTTTATAAAAACCTTAATTTGTTAGCCAGTGGGGCGATTTTGTCGGCCAATTGAGTTACTAAGGATACTGCTACTCGGTCAAATTTTCTCTCTAAATATCTTTTGACCAAATATATTATTGCTTGGCTAAATATTGCTTATCGGCCAAACATTGATTTCGTCAAAAATACTGCTCAACCAAAGATATGCATCGGCCAAAGATGCTGCTAGGTCAAACATGCCCCAAGTTCTTTTGCCCAAAATTTTTGTCGACCATTCTCGATCAAGGCCTTTCTCCACCGTTAGATCATAGCTTTTACTCCCATCATCGCCAACCTCGCTTTATCGCCCAATTTTTGGCGAGGGCAGCATGTGAGGACCCGTATACAAATTGAGGGCTTTTATGCAAATTTTACATGGTTAGGGGGGTTTTAGCAAAAAGCCACCTACTTAGAGTTAAACCTAAGCTAAACCTATCGGTGACCTAGTTGTTTCTTTTGTTTCCATTTGTTGCGTTCTTCCCCAGCCGTCGTTCTCGAGGGAGAGATCGGAGGGGATCAACGTCGTTGCGAGCAGTGCCGCCGGCGGGGAGGATCTTCACCGGCTGGAGAGGAAGCTGAGGCGTAGTCCTTGGATCTGGTGGCCCGTGGAGTTGTTCTTATTCTTCTGTTGAGGTAGGTGGACTATCCAGATGCATACCTGAAACTAACTATGATAACTGTCATAAATTGTGGATGATGTGTAGATAAAATATCTCATGTGATACTCTTATTAATAATTCTATGATGGTCACATTATTGTATTTTTGGTATAAGTGTTGTGCTATTTTGTTTGGATGGTAGAGTTGCTGCTTGGTTGAACGTTGTTTTCCATTTGATCATTTTCCCTATTGAAGGTGTATAGTTGTCTGTGATGTGTTAGCTATGGCTAATTATTGCTGTGTAATTAGTGTGATGTGGAATTTCTTATTTGTATGTATGTGAATTACTTTCATGATTGGAGGATTTGTGTTTAGATGCAATCCTGTGATGCTTAGGAGTTATACTTAAATGCTAGTACAGTATGGTTGTGTTGGTCATGTGTACTACGGTCGGGTGCTGTTCAAATTAAATATTGTATAAGAACGTTTTGCATGAATAGACCGGGGGCAGGTCTAAGAACTTGCGATCGAGGCTACGGGTGGACATGGTCCTCGTGATCGATCGGGGTTTTCGGGGATTGATTATGAAATCCAACTTGGATAAGAGAATTAATTATTATTGTTCGAGAATCGATTGATTCTCTGGAACCTCAGTCTTAGCAGCTATTGGGAGGTAGCCTAATGTCTGCTTGTCGACGCCAGTCTAGCTGTGCCCACAGTTGGCAGGGTAGTGTCCCGGACTGTGGTGGAGAGCGAGCTGTGCCCACGGTTGGCAGGGTAGTCGCCCGGACCGTGGTGGAGAGCGATGGGTCGATTGCGAGCTTGGGCTTAGGTTGTGACTTCCCTTGAGCTAAGACTTAGGCGCCAGATTGCATTGTTTATTTATGTTGGTTATTAGTTAGTTTCTTGTATGTCGTTAGTTAGTCTCCTACTGGGCTTTTTGCTCACCCCTACTTTTGCAGGTTCTTCAGGTGATGACGCCCGAGTTTGAGATCGTGGGAGGATTCGACATAGAATTTAATTAATTTATTTCATTTCATTCATTTGAGAGTTGTAGCGACATTGGGATTATGAGATTTGATTAATGATTTGATTCATGCTTTCAGATTCAGAAATTTGTAATTAAACAATTGAAGTCGGTATTTGGATTAGATTGATTCATGCTATTGAAACCAGAAGTTGTAATAAATTATGTGATTGATCCTAAGTTTGGAGTAATGTAGTGAGTTTATTTTGGTTTAGATTGTGACAATTAGTAGGTTGATTATGTTGTGTTAGTGTAGAACAGGTTTTCCTTGCGTCCCGTGGTCAGGGTGGGTATATCCTGGGGCGGGGCGTGACACAGCAGCACTGACCTTGATTGTCTCTGGAATCGGCCAACAGCCGCGAGACAATCTCCATCTCCCTAGCGTCCCGCCCGGCGCTTGAGCTCCATGTCCATGGTGGTGTGAACCCAACGATGGGCGCCGATGAGGAATGATGGAGGTGATGGCCGATGAAGATGATGGAGGTGATGGCCTGTTTCCCATGATGGATGATGAGCAAGGATGGTCGATGATCCATTGGCAATGATGAGCGATGAAGGATGCTCTGTTCCCTTCTTCCGCAATGGGCGATGAAGGATGGCCGTCAACGGGTGATGGGTTGATGAGCGATGGTCGTTGCCATGGACGACGGGTTGATGCTCTGTTTGTTTCTTCCACAATGGGCGATGAGGGATTGTCGTCAACCAGCGATGGCCGATGAAGGATAGTCGATGAGTGATGGTCGATGAAGAAATGCTTTGGCCTATAGAGACGATGGAGGTAATGACCGATGAAGATGATGGCCGATGAAGAAATGCTTTGGCCGATAGAGAGTAGATCTGAGCGTCGGTAATCGTCAGAGATGAGCCAACCAAGGGGAACATTGAAACCGAGGATGACGGCAACAATGAAGATCTGGGCTTGCTTGAGGGAGGCGACGGCCTGAGGATGCCCTGTTTCTCCCCAATGGCAAAAAGATGGTCTGTTCTCCTCAACGTCGTTGTAAATGATCAGAGATATGTCCGGGATGAGAGAGCAGGGGCGGCGAGGCGAAGTGCTCTGTTTTCTCCCAATCTTCATTGTAGACGGCTAAGATGGTAGCCGGGATGAGAGAACAGGGGCGATACGGTGAGATGCTATGTTTTCCTCAAATCGCCGTTGTAGACGGCCAATATGGTGGCTGGGATGAGAGAGCAAGGGGTGATGCGGCGAGATGCTCTGTTTTTCTTCAACGCCAACAAATCACCGTCATCATCCCTGGAACAGATCTGAACGCCGGCTCTATCTACACCTTGGTTGGAAGACGCTTCTTGGCTTCTTCCTGGAAGCGAGGCTTTTTTCCTTTTCCTCCACCAGCAGTTGGCGGTTCAGATCCGCGAGGGTGAGGCGTTCTCCATGATGATTTCACCGGAGTAAGGTGGTACAGGATTGATTTGGCGAAGATGAAGCGAACGGTGAAGAGATTGAGGCTGCCGAAGGAGAAGACTTGTTGCTGCCGAAAAAAAGGGTTTGTCGTTGGAGAAGAAACCGTTGCCAGAGAAGGGGGGTTTGCTGCTTGAGGAGAGAGCATGCCATCAGAAGAGAGATCTCACGCGATGATCACGCGTTGTGATATCTGTGTCGCTGTAATCACGTTTTGATCTCATCAATCTTTTTCCTTTTCTTCTTTGCCATAGCCTTATTTCATGATCGTCTATTTACTTGATCGGCCACATGCTTTGTCGGCCATTTACTTTGTATAATTTTTTCCTCGATCGAATTGAAGCCTTTTAAAGCTGTTTGGACGTAACTGTTCTTTTATATCGTTCATTGCCAACTAATGACTTAAAGCCATTTGATTTTTTTGTTGTTGGCAACGCTTGAAAATACTTATCGGCCAAGTTCTGACACATTTGTCATCTGTCACTATTGGACTTTTTTGCTCCATTGTATTGTCCATTATAAGATCTGGACGATTTTCTTCTTTTGGACTATTAACCTCAACACCACCCTTTGAAAGCTTCTGCTCCTATTGATCAACCATCACCATATCTTGTTCAATTATATTGAACATTTTAAAATTAGTGCATGGTGAATTTTTGTCATCGGCCATATCTGTAATATTTTTTGGCCGATTCGGTTCCACTATACCATCACTTTCTTTTGTAGATGAAAGGTTCCTTACCAATAGAGTAAAACCGCCTTGATTCTGCATGAAAGATGGCATAGTGACCTTGGTCTTCTCGCTGCTGGAACTTTCACGTGAGGACATACTCCATCTAAGAAACTTTTCTTGGAAAATAGCATCTGCATGGTTGATAAGTCACTAAATGATCATGATCCAACCCCTTAACTTAGCTTTGTTATGCCTAGAGTAGTTGTATTTGATAGCTTGTTAGTTGATTTCAGGTTTAATCATGCTTTGAGAAGAAATGCAAGAAATTCAGCTAAAATGACTAAATAAATTGCTTCGTTGACCGTCAGTAATATATTCGCCAAATATTTTACAAAAGTCCAAATATTCTGAAACTTTGAGACGTGGTAGAAGACTAAGAGATGAACAACTTTCATGTTGGACACTTGGCAAGATTCCATACAGATTAATACCAGTTTTGAAGACTATGAAGATATACAGCTGCTGGAAACTGGTCCGTCGATGCTCAGTAGAATATTCGGTAAATATTCCACATAAGTCTGAATATTATAAAATCTTCCGGGGAGGATAGAAGACTTCCTAATCTAAATCTTTCCTGTTGAGTACATTTCCAAATTCCGGACGGGTTGAACCCAGTCGCGACCAGAAGAAGCAGTCAGAATTAAACTAGGAATTCCGAGTTGCACTAGAGGTCCAACTCAACTTAGCCATAACCCTAATTCCGAGATTAAGGGTTTTTATTATAAAAAGGGGTTATTCCAGCAAAACTTCTCATCTTTTTGACAATCTTTGGAGGAGGAAGAAGAAGATGGAGAGGATGTGGATGGTGACAGCTCCATACTCCAACCCGATGGCTTTCATCCAAAAGATGAGTTGCTAATTCTTGTACTTAGGATTATTCATGAAACCCTAGTGTAGTTTTGGTTTTTCTTTAGTTGGATTCTTGTAAACTTCTTCTCAACATGATCTCATAAATATAGTTTTATTGTTAATAGAGTTGAGGGAACAGAGTTCCTTGATGTACTTTGAGTCCTACATGATTTCTGTGATTGATTGTAGAGATTTATGAGATGGTTTTCATGAAGTTATTGGTTTGCCTTTGAGATAAGCTATGCTACGCGAAGATAGGTTGTGCCAAGGTCATTAGGAGTAGTATAATTTAATGTAATCGTATGACCAAAGACAATCTATGCCAAGCAAAGATAGGTTATGCCGTTGGGAACATTAACTTTCTTTTAGGGATTCATGTGAGCTTGTAGCCATATGATCCATAATGTTGAGAGAAGGGAACAAGATGATAACTAGAGAAGACTAATAATGAAACTAGGGTGGATTGAGTAATTCCTAAGTAACTACTCCATTGATTCAAATTGATCAACCTTTTATTTATTTTCTTCATTAGTTTAATCTATTCTATCTTTGATTATTTTTCTTAGTTTTAGGGTTTTGAGAATTGATTTTGATTTCCAACATTTTCCCTGTGGATCGACTCCCGACTTCACCGCTATTTCTACCTAGTAGTTTAGTGATTAAATAAGGATTATAAATTTAATATTTGATTGAGTTTGGAACGTTTTAACGACGACGTTTGTGAGCGATCAATTTTTGGCGCCGTTGCTGGGGAATTCGACGGTTAACTAATTGATTTTCTCTTAACTCATTTTCTTTGCTTAGTTAGGTTTTTATCTTTCTTATTTCCCCCTTTCTTTATTTTACACTATTTAGGAATTTCTGACAATTTTTCTGATTTTTACAGCTACTAAATTGGATTTTCTCGGACTTGGACCTACAGCCCATCGCCAAGGGCGATCGGTCGGACACGGGAGCGATCGATCGGAATGGCACAATCAGGTAAGCTTGTTCTAAACTCCGAGTTATTTTATCTAGCTGGTTGAGACGCTTCTGCAAGTCGCACAAAAGCACGCATCAGCGACAGTCGTCTCTTGGACCAGCCCACTGTTTGTATTTATTATCTTTGGTGTGGTCCTTATTTATGTTATCTTGTATGCATGACTAATTTTTATATGCCACCGGGTGCCATGTCCAATGATGATTTGCGTTTTGGTTATGGACCCGCTTACAATAATGACTCATATGGTTTCTCAAATTCGACATATAATTCACATTCATACACTTATAATCCGAATTTTAGAAATCAAACATACCCTAATTGGCAATTCGAAGGTTATCAACCTCCTAATGTTCAACCATGGAACATAGAAACACCGGCCCAAAATTTTGAACCTAGTTTTGGACAACAATATCCTTCACATGCATCATCTCCTGCCCCTCAAGTGTTCTCTAACTCAGCTTTGGACACAATCATGAGTACACTTGCCAACATGAATGCTAGTATGAATAACATGAATGCCGACATCAAAGCTAACATGGGAAAAATTGGAAGAGATGTTAACTCTAATGATCAATCAATTAAAAAAATAGAGACACAAATAGAACAACTAGCCCACGGGGTTTATTTATATTATGAGAATGAGGACTATGCAAATAATTCTGTTCCGGCTGTTTGTAACGACAATGTTGGTGAAGCTTATGTTTCTAATGAGAATGATGCATGCCATTTTGATATGTGTTCTAATACTTTGCCGAATTATACATCTAGTGACAATATTTCGTTGGCCCCTGAAAATAATATTCCTGAATGCATACCTAATGAAACTGGACCTTATGTGTATTTTGATCATGCTTTAGAAGCTAATTTTTTTAGTGATGATGAGAATTGTTGTGATGAATTGCCGGTTTTATATGATGAGTTGAATGATGATGATGTGCATATTAGTGATAAACATAATGAGGATGAGAGTGTTAGCAATAGTCCTTGTTTAGAGCCTCAAGCTGAGATTCTACCTTTAATATCATCCCCATTAGTTGAACTTTGTGAGGAGGAGAAACCTAACATGAGTGAAGACCATGTTAATTTCTATCGTCCCATCATCAAAAATCGTATCAAATCTTCTCTTCCTGTGCACACTTTGTTTGCTATGGGGATTCCTATTTTTCTTGATGAAGCATGTCTGCCGAGGAAAGCGTTCTTCGGTAGGTTCTTCTACCTACTGTGTTCATTAGGAGGTTTCTTTAGATCTAGCCGTTGGATCTTGTTGATCTTTATCTCGTTGGATTTCTCATGCCTTGTAGAATTTCTGATATGAGTTGAGTTTTATGATCTTTGGTTGAGATCTCAGTAGGTTTTATGCATGATTAAGCTCGGTTTCTCTGTTTTCTGCTGTTCTTGAAGAACAGCCGGCTTACGGCGCGTTTTTCGGCCGGTGCGTACAAGATCTTGGGTTGTGATGAGCATGAGAGTTGTAGATCTTTGAATCTACTCTCTAACCCAACTAATGTCATAATTTTCCGATTTCTCTACAATTTGTTATGAATTGTTTAATGGAGGGCTGCGTTGCAGCAATTAATTGGTAAGTTAGTTTGATTAACGGTTTTGATTAGTGTTTTCCCGTTAATCCAACCGTTGGATGATTATGGATTTTTGATATGTGGATCCTGGTATATACACCTAGTGATGGCTAAGTTGGATCTAGAATCCGACGTCGTTTGTATGTCGGATCGACGGGATCAATTAGCCCCTAAGTAGAGGCTTTGAGTGTTTTGTTTATAATATTATATTTTGGAATATAATATTATATTTGTTTACTGTTCATCATCGTTTCGGGGATGCTTCCCGTTGCAGGAGTCCGCGGTTGACGGTCGCGGTACCGTCGTAATGCCGGGACCCGCTGCGGATCGGCGGGCAGCGGTCGGTAGTACCGCTGCAGCGATCCGGTTGACTTGTATGCTATCCTTGACATACTATTATTGCATGCCTATCTCCTGTTTGTGTATGTCATAGCATGCATTGTTGAATTGTGTATTAGTTGCATTGGTTAGGGCGTGGGTGATCTTTGGGTCGCTGTCCCGAGGCTGGAAGCTCGGACTTAGCCCTAGGACCGGGGTTGGGTGGTTTGGACCCGGTTTGAATTGTAGTGTCCAGTCAAACCTGATGATATGCCTAGATGACTGGTGCACTTATTGTTTGATGATTGTAGAGGTCGTGTCGGCCTCGAGTCCGATCTGAGGTGTAGCCGGTGTCCGGTGTTCCTAAACTCTTGAGTAGAGGAGTTACCTACTCAGTGGTATCTTTTCCCACCAAACAGTGTTCAGTGTCCTGTTGAGAGTCAGCAGTGTTGTTTCCTGCTACTGAGTGTGACCTGACATGTGACCAGCCCTGCTGGAAGACCATGATCGTGGGCCTCAGGGACATGCGGTGGGGTTGTGGGACCCCTGTATACACCCAGGTTCTACTTGAGGGCGACAGTGTTGCGTTTCCCTCTTCCTTCTGTGTGTCGTAGTGTAGATCCCTACTGAGCTTAGTGCTCACACCTACCCGGGCTGCGTTTTGCAGGTGCAGGCGTAAGTTCTTCCTCTGTAGCCCCTACCGGGTAGTTGGTCAGCGGTGCGGCGACGCCTGGTGGACTTTGAGAGGTGGCGATCTTTATTGCTTTTACCTTATGTTAGTTGGTCTCCTACGGGAGTGATGTTGTATTCGAATCTTCCCCTCTCCGAGGATATGTATATTAAACACTTTGAGTTTTAAATCTGTGATTCGAGGTTTTGTTAATTAATATCTTTAATTGAGGGTGCTTTTGGTGAATTGCTAGGGAGACCAATAGGTTAGAGGGAACCCTCGTCGTCTTTTTCCGTGTTTTGTAGGTTCCGGTTCGCGTCGCCCGGCCCGGTTGGGCTTTCGCGGGTCGGGGCGCGACACCTCAGCTCTCAAAATAACAACTTTGGAAATGCTATCTCTTATTTTGTCCGTTCTTCTTTGTACAGCTTCAACACAGTGTCCCACCATGATCGCCAAAAAATGTTAGAACAGAAATTTGCCCATTGACCGGGACTGTAGTCAAGGTCAAAATCTATTTCCACATTCAAGAATCAAGAGATTGTAGTTTAGTTCAACTCCTTCGAATGATCGAATCAGAGGTGTTGAAGTGTACAAAGAAGTTATTTTGTTGATGATGGAGTTGATGGAAATGGTTTATGAGCAGTGACATGGAAAATGGTGAGTGAAAAATAATGGAAGATTGAGAATGGATGATAGGCTATGTTATAACTACTCCTATTTTAGGTAGATCTACTCATATGGATAGAATTATGGTAGCACTACTCCTAGGAAAATATGGTAATTCTACTACTATGGAAAAAATTAGTGTAGCACTACTCCTAGAAATGAAGGACTGGTTGCTGGAATTTAAAAGAAAGATAAACTTCAATGCTGAATTTAAAAGGCTACATTGATAATAAATATGAAAAGACTACATGAAGATAAAAAGCTGGTTTGCTTTGATGGCCGGGGCCCGTTTTCCTTCTTCGTCTTGGCTTTTTATAGAGTTTCTGGTAACCACTTTTGAACTGTCAGAAACTGCCTTGAACTGTTTTGAACTGCTCTGAACTGTCAGAACTGCATAACTGGGTGATATCTTCATTTATTTACGAAATTGCCACTAAAGAACATCCTTTTCCATCCCTGGTATTTGGCCGATGATAACCTTGGAATCTGGAAAAACTTTGAACACGAAAGTTGTAGGTTTTCGAATTCGCTTTCCATCGGTGCAAAAACCAACTCATTTGGATATCGTATGAGAAAGTTATCGCCAAAATGATCAGTCTTCATTAATAGCCATTATTTAAAATATGGCCGATAAGAATTTGACTTATAGAGTTTGGCCGATATCGGTCATTCTTTGACCGATGAAACTTAGAAATTCGTCTATTATTTACTCTTTTGCCACTAGACACTTTGACTATTAATTTGGTATATCAAATGACCGAATTTGGAGATGACATTAACAGCAAAGTTGTAGATCTTTTCGTCCTCTTTCCAATGGTTCAAGAATCGGCCAATTTCGATACTTGATATAAAAGTTATGGCCAAAATACTTTAACTATGTCAGAGCCAAAAATATGAATCGGCCAAAGATGCCATTGATCTTGCCAATCGTGCAAATGGTTATTTTTATGGCTAACATCTTGCCCCCCGGTCTTTATGGCTAAAATACTTTTGAATCCTCCAAAACTTTTTAAATTACAAATGTACTCCTACATTCTTTCATATTACATATATACCCATACAAATATAAAAAAAAATCCAAACCATACCCCTCCGTCCTCACAACGTTAAAAATGCCCTATAAAATGACCATTTTGCCCTTATCATACCCTTGTGAGTTGAATCCTAATAAACATGAATAAAGGGCAAAATGGTCATTTTATAAGGCATTTTTAACGGTGTGAGGACGGAGGGGTATGGTTTGGATTTTTTTGATGTTTGTAAGGGTATATATGTAATATGAAAGAATGTAGGGGTATATATGTTATTTAGCAAGTTTTTAGGGGTACATATGTAAATAACCCTAATTTGTTAGCCAGTGGGGCGATTTTGTCGGCCAATTGAGTAACTAAGGATACAACTTCTTGGTCAAATTTTCTCTCTAAATATCTTTCGACCCAATATATTATTGCTTGGCTAAATATTGCTTATCGGCCAAACATTGATTTTGTGAAAAATACTGCTCAGCCAAAGATATGCATCGGCCAAAGATGCTGTTCGGCCATGGGAGGATTCACCTTGACGTCCTTGAAGTCTAGGCTCTCCTTCCTCTTCCCCCACATCTTCCTTGTCGCGCCCCGACCCGCGTAGGCCCAACCGGGCCGGGCGACGCGAAGCGGAACCTAACATACTGTGGAAATTTTGGCAAGGTTTCCCTCTAATCGTAGTGGTTACCCTAGCAATTCTTAATCATCCTGTATTATACAAAAATTACAAACCCAAAAACTGAACTAGAATAGATACAAGTCCTCAAAACAGGGAAATTATACATTTATCACTCCCGTAGGAGGCTATCTATAACAAAAGGGGTAAAACAGATCGCCGCTCCTCAAGCACCGCCAGACGCCGCCACGTCACCAAACACCGGCCCGGTAGGGGCGATCGAAGAAGAGCTAGCGCCAGCACCTGCAAAACGCAGCCCGGGTAGGAGTGAGCACTAAGCTCAGCAGGGACACTACAATACGACACTCACAAAGGAGGGAACATAACAGTGTCGCCCTCAAGCAAGACTTGTGTCACGCCCCGCCCCAATTTAATATAAAATATCCCAAATAATTACTGAAAATTTCGGCATGACCCTTGGGCACGGGCACGTGAGTTCACATTTACACAACCTGTCAACAGATATATACACATCCTAAAACAATTAATCGAAATCTTTATTTCTTTACAATCATTCACCACATCTAGGGGCACATACGCCCACAACATTTCAAATAATATACATGTACATGTATTCAATTTATCAGATTTCATGTACATAGGATTTGTAAACATCAAAATACAGGATATGACAACCCATTTTCCATTTCCAACATATACAGGCTTTATCATATATAAGAGATGAACAAAATACAAAAATGACTCCTTATCCCTGCACAGGACCTCCATGGACTGCACTGGTCTCTGGCCTACCCTTAGGTCCTCCTGCACAAAAGCCAAAACCTAACAAGAATGAGCTCTAAAGCCCAGTAGGAGTCACCAACTAAGACACTGGTGTACACCCACCTATCCTAGTATACTGCCCAAGTATGGTCTGGCTAGTATGGGTAAGTCTTACATGCACAGCACCGCGTCCGGCCGCCAACGCTAGCCCATACCCCTATAGACTCTATACCCGGCCCAAGTATACTAGTATAGGTACAACATCCACCTATCCTAGTTTACTGATCCTAGTATGGTCTGGCTAGTTTGGGCAGTCTTACATGCACAGCACCGCATCCGGCCGTCAACGCTCACCCAGACCCCTATAGACTCTATACAGGCCTCAGTATACTAGTATAGGCAACACACTCTCAAGTCATATCCTCAATCAGATCAAATCCTCAAGTCAGATATTTAATCAGATCAAATCCTCCAATCAAATCTTTAATCAGATCAAATCCTTAAATCAGATCTAGTCATTAACTTAGTCCCTAGACTCCCTAGACTCTGACTAGTCTAGCTACAGGACCTGACTAGACCCAATCACAACCCCAATCCTATCATGTATGCACAAGACAAAGAACACACCAATAAAGCAAATAACAATTATCATATATTCATACAATACAAGAAATCATCATATCATAGCATATTATACAACCATCACATCATACATAACAAAACATTGCATACATTCACACAAATCCTAGGAGGTAACTCCTACCTTAAAAGGACAGTCATCGTGCGATCCCTAAGCCCGGGGGTCCACGCCGCGCTCCGACACTCGACCACCGCTCAAACGATCGCCTAAAGCACACAAAGCAAGGACGATCAGGCAGGGCCCTAAAAGGAATTGAAACTACTAGAAATCGATGGCGCTCGAAAAGCCGGTCGAACGACACGAGAAACATCGAAAATGGGCATCGAGAGCTCAACTACGGGCATCCGAAGGCTCTAGTGCATGTTAGCAGACACTGTGCGTGTGTGCTAACATGCACTGCACAGGGTCATCTTCTTCCTCAAGAAGATCGCCGAAGCTCACGCCAGAGCTCCGTCGGACCTCCAAAACAGGGGCTAAAGCTACCAAAGGAGGGGCTACCAAGGGAGAAGAGGGAAGCTACATGCTGTCCCAAGCACAAGGTTCAGAGGAAGGTCGGCGGCCACGGCCAGAGAAAGGCCAGCCGGAACCTTGCCGGAAACCATGGCAGGGAGGAGGATCGAGGATCCCCTGCCATGGAAACGCCCAGACAGGGCTCGGAGAAAGATGCCCTGGACCACGGGGGTCCTTCTCCGGCGCTGCAGTCGCCGAGGGAGGTCCCCGTCGCTGTCCACGACACCTTCTCCGGCGACCCATCGCCGGTAGCCGCGAAGCTCCTCCAAAAACCCACCGGAAAAACGACGGGAAACAAGGGAAATTAAAGGGGAGAGATGCTAGAAGCTTACCTAAGCCAAGGAAGACGAAATCCGGTGGAAAGCTCACCGAATCTGCCCTTTTTTCCGGTGATCTCCACTTTTTCTTCTCCCGGTTCTTCCTCCTTTCTTCTCTTCCTTCTCCAGCGCCGATCTCTCCCTTGCTTCTCCGTCTCTCTCCCGATCTCTCCCTCTCGATCTCTCTTCCGATCTCTCTCAATCTCCTTCTATCTCTATCTCCGGTGACTATGGGGTGAGAATGAAGAGAGAGGAAGAAAAATCGAGAGAGAAGAGAAGAGACCCGAATTCTCTAGAAGGGTGGGGGTGATTTTTGCATAAAACACCCCGCAAGACCCAAAATTGCACAAAAGATCCCCTAAATCTTACATAAAAGCCCGAAAATTAACACTTAGGCCCTTACAACTTGGGTGTGCAGCAAGGGTCCCATAACCCTTTGCCGGTGTCCCTAGGCATACCCAACCATGGTCACCCTAAGGATTGGGCCCATCCTAGATACACCTAGTGCGGGCAGGAACATACACTGCCTGGGCTGGACTCATTCCGACGGCCCCCAAAGGACAAGAACCGACACCGGTTGCACCCACAATATCTGGCTCGAGGCCGACACGACCTCTATAATCATCGAGCAACAAGTATTCAGGTCATCTAACCCTATCATCGAAATCGACTGAATACTACAAATCGAGTCCTGGACCAATCTACCCGCAACGGTCCTAGAGTTAGATTTGGACTACCCGAAAGCCCCGGATCGGCAACGCCCTACACAGATGCAACTAATGCACAACACAATGCATGCAATGGACATGCGCAGGATAATACATGTAAGCTTGCAATAATATGTGATGATATAAATAACAAGGTCTGGGCACGACACCCTGCCGCCCCGGGGTGGTGAACATGTAAATAAGGTCTAGGAACTGCTACAGTGGTACCACCACCAATTGTCAGCAGTCCTCCACACACCTGCACCGGGAAGCAGCCCCACAAACAACAGCTTACAGATATGACAGGTAAAGCCCTCGGCGCACGCCGGCATGCAAGGCTAGGGAAAGCTATAGGGCTACCCGCCCGTTTATTCTAAACATCCCGGGAGTCATCACTCCCTCGGTTCACCACTGTCCCTATTATAGGACTAACATGCTTAAGTATATGTACAAGATATAAGACAGTAAAGAAAACGATACATGCAAAGCCCCGCGAGCAAAACAAGATAAATTCCTCTCTCTGCCATAGTCGGATCGATCCCTCCCCCAAGGGGCCGATCAATCTAACTAAAGACAGAGAAGAAACTCTTCCTATCATGCCGAGTAAGATCGATTCGTCCCCTCAAGGGACGATCGATCCTACTCGCGATAGGGAACATCCTCACTGTCGTGCCGAGGAGGATCGATCCCTCCCCCCAAGGGACGATCGATCCTACTCGTGACGAGAGGGATCCATGCTACCCAAAGCACCGGGATCGATCGTCCTCACCCGAAACCGATCGATCATGCTCAGGTTCAGCATGACCAACGAGGAAGGATCGATCCATCTCACAGACGGATTGATCGCATTGGGTTCTCCGGCATCCCTCCGGCGAGAAAATACCGTCGGAAAACTCCACCAAAACCTGGGATCTAGTAGTACGAAAGATCACGAATCCAAAACAGGTGGAAAAACTACAATCCAACATGTATACAACAAGATCTAATCAAAAGAAACACAGACAATCGGAAAAGCTCCAAAAACCCGGAAGAAATGTAGGTAGGATCCCTACCTAAGCAATAGCAGCTTCAATCCTAGCTGCTAGGCCTTGGATCGTCCACAACCTCTTCGAAATCAAAAACTTCTCAGCCCAAGAACTAGGATTTCCGAAGAGATTGAAGGAAGAAGGTTGCGTTTATTTTATAGACAAACGAATCGACTTAGCAAGATCGATCCGTCTGAAGAGAGCGATCGATCCGACCCAAGAGAGCGATAGATCCTTCTCGAGAGAGCGATCGATCCTTCTCAACGATCCGCGTTCCTGGCATTGACCGATCGATCCTTCTAGCAAGGAAGGATCGATTCGTCTTTCGTAGGAAGCTGGACTTGGGCTAAAACTTAAGCCCAAGCCCGGATCTTTCGATCCCGGGTCCTACTAACCGTTCTAGCCAAACAATACCACAACATGGTCAGTGTGTGAACACGCGAGTGTGAAGCAAGCCGACAAGGCGCAATTTATCAAATTGCCCTTACGGTCCACGACGAGCCACAGGAGTAGAGGGACGGGTCCTCACATTCCTCATCATGCTCTCATTGATTTTCTCCTTCCTCATCATTCACCATAAGGTCATGGACAATCAAACCTAAGGCTCGTTTGGTTTTCAGCATTCTAGTATAGGTGGATTTACTGAAGGGTTGAGAAAGGGGCTTTCTATCTTCAATAACAAGGTAGGGATTGCCTAGCCATTAGGTTAAGCATCTCCTTGATAATTATATAGCCCAAGTTTTGAGGTTTTTGCCTAACCATGCAAGAACGGATATAAGCATGAATGGGCTTCAAGTGATCATGGTGGCCAACCTTGGGAATCAAGTTTGTTCCTAGAAAATGGGCAAGCTCCCTATCGTGTTGATTTAGGTCATTTAATTCTATAGGAATTTTGTCAACTCTATTAGGTCTAAGGATGGCCTTTCTCACTTTCTTATCGCTATCAAATCTTGGGAGATCCTAATATGAAGTAAAATACGTGCACTCCCCTTGATTTGGTGTATTTAGTATCTCATTTAGCCATTCTATTGTAATCTTGATTTCATTTCCATAAACATAGCTACTAATGACCACATTTCCTACATCATCAATATCTTCAGTGATGTTGCAATAGAAATATCTCACCATGTCCGGGTACATGTATTTTGGGCATATTTAAAAAATCCTTCCATCCCCATACCCGTAAAAAATCATTCAACAACAAATTCCCTTCCTATTGGCATCTTAAGGGCTCTACCCGAAACTACAATTTTGTCACTAAATTCAGGCCAAGAGTTATACCTATCATTGTCTAGGAAGAAGTAATCATCGAAGGAAGGAGTTGATGAAGGAATGGATGACGACCCTCCGACTGAACCTTTGATTTTCTTCGTCCTAGACATTCTCTTTGCTACTTCCTGCTTCCTCTTTTCAGCTTGCGTCGGAGCCTGAGGTGGAGGAGTCGGCGTCGGAGGTGGAGGAGGTCCAACATTCTTGGTGTGAGGCATGGTGCGTGGCTAGGTTAAGGTTTTGAGAGGAGAAGGGAGCGGTCGAACCAGAGGAGCATGGTCGATGGAGAGGGGCTAGGGCACGGTCGAACCAGGGAGAAATGGATCTTTGATTGGGGGGATGTGTGAGGACCTGATACGAGGTCGAACCAAGCTCAGCCTGGGCCAGCCCAACCCACGCCAAGGAAGGACTTGATCGAGACTAGTCCTAAATGTGCAAGCCGAGCCCTAGCTGAACTGGCTTCAAGCCCAAGCCCGAGCATGGGCTGGACCAAGACCCACGCCCAGGAGGAACTAAGGAGGTCCCACGCAGGTCGGACCCCACCTCCTAGGTAACCCGACCATGGACCAAGCCAAGACCAAGTCCACGCCCAAGCATGGATCCATAGTCCCGACCTTGGAACCAGGTCCCAAGCCTAATCCGGCATTAGGGACCCTAATCCCTAGCTGGATCACTTTCTTAGTTGGTTATTAGTTGATTTATTAGTTTGGATTATGATTGAGTCAGTTTTCTATTAGTAGTTATCTTGAGTGAGTCTTATTAGGAAAGGATTGTAACTTGCTGATTATAGCAAGATAGTAGTTATCTGATTAGATATTGTTGAGGCCTCTATAAAAGGACCTCCATAGCTTGTATTAGGTATGCATGACGAATTATGAGAATAAAATAGAGTTATTAGTAGGATAATTTAGGAGTAGCTGTAACCCTAGGAGTAGCTGTAACTTAATCTTTCACAAATTCCCCAACCACCTTCATCTCTCTCTATAGCCAGATTCTTCTCCACCAGCCGGCCACTATCATCACCACTGCTACTAGCCACCTCCGCCGTCCAACCCCAAGTCCCCGGCGTCCCCCTGGCTGCGGTGCTTCCCTCCACCACGTTCTCCAAGGCTTGGATCTCCAAGAGAAGCCAGCCAACCCTAGAGGAGCTGAAAGGTATCCCTCTTCTCATCCGTCTCCTCCTCTAGTCTTCGCCTTTCTCGTCGAATACCTAGGGTCCTTCTCCTAAAACGCTAAAGGTATCCTAAAACGCTAAAGGAGTTGAGACCCAGCAAGAGACCCGGTATGAAAGCCCTTGAGAAGGTGCATCGTATCAGGACCTGTCCTTCTACTCCTGAGTCGACCGCCTGGGTCGGGCCCGTGGTTCGTTGTAGATCGCAAGGGCAATTTGGTAAATTGCGCCTTGTCGGTTTGTTTCACACCCACGGGTGCACACACTGACCGTGTTTATGTTAGTGTTTGATTAGAACGGTTAGGTGGACCCGGGATCGAAAGATCCAACCTTGGGCTTGTGTTTTAGCCCAAGTTTGAGTTTCTGGGTGAAGGAGATCGATCTTCCTTGCTAAGGAGATCGATCTTCCTGAGCCAGAAAGTTGTGGCGGTAGATTTCTGAGTGGACGCCGCCGTTAGCCTTCGCTCTCCAATGTTAGAGGGAGAGAAGACTTTTTCTTCTCTCCTCTCCCTTATCCTTTTCTTCTTCCCCTTCTCTGGCTTTTCCTTCTCCTTCTTCCTTCTTCCTGCGGCCCTGTTTCCCCTGTTTCCAACAGCCACCTTCTTCCCCTCTGTTCTCCCTCCTCCGACCATCATTTTGAGTGCTTGAGGGCTCGTTGGATTAATGGCAGAGAAAGGAAGATCCTTGGCTTGGTTTGAAGCCGTTAGGTGCTCGTATTGAGGGGATTCAGCTGAGATTTGCGTGTCCGGTAGGTTTCTACCTACTTGAGTTTGTTTAGGGGGTTTCTCTTAGTTTAGCCAGTAGATCTAGGTGTTCTTGGTATTATTGTGTGCATCTTGCTTAGCTTAATTTCTGTTTTAAGTTTTGTTAGGATTTTCTAGAAACGAGAATCAAAGAAATAGGGAAAACAAAGACACAGAGATTTACGTGGTTCGCCCTAGAATAGGGCTACGTCCACGGAGTTGCTGGAGTTTCACTATCAAAGGCGAAGAAGCCAATTCCAAGATACAATGACGGCCGCCCATATAAAACCCTCATATCCTAGGGTTTCGGTACATAGGGTGTAGGTAAAATTACATAAACTACCCCTATCAAACGAATCTCAAATCCATTTTCGATCCCCGCCGGGGCGCTGCCCCGGACCCCGTCAACTCTGCGTAGTGCGTCATAGCTGGGGTCCGCATCATAATCCAAGACAAAGAAAAGATCAGGCTCCACACCTCAATAATTTTCCCACTTGGAGACTGTATCGAGCAAACCAACTCCTCTTTACTTCCGAAGCGAATACTCACAGCAACTCAAACCTCTTCAACTTTAAGCTTGAAGACCAACTGAAGCTGAGCACAGCTTCAGTTTCTCAACAGTCACAACCTTGGTCAACATATCTGCCGGATTTTGACTTCCCTGAATCTTCTCTAGTATGAAATCTCCATCTTCCAAAACTGATCGTATATAATGATACCGGACCTGTATATGCTTAGTCCTAGCATGGAATACCGGATTCTTGGCAAGTTGAATAGCACTCTGACTATCACAATGCAAAGTACCCTTTCCGTGCCCCTGACCAAGCTCCTCCAGAAAACCTTGCAACCATACCATCTCTTTGCATGCCTCTGTCATAGCAACATACTCTGCCTCAGTAGTGGAAAGAGCAACAATCTTCTGTAACTTGGAGACCCAACTAACTGCTGTACCACACAAAGCATATATATATCCTGTAGTACTTTTCCTACCATCAATATCTCCAGCCATGTCTGCATCAACATAACCTTGCAGACCATTGGATGATTTTCTGAAACACAGTGCTGAATCTGTAGAGCCCCTCAAGTATCTCAAAAACCACTTCACTGCTTCCTAGTGTTGCTTTCCTGGATTACTCATATACCTGCTCACAACTCCCACTGCATGTGCAATATCTGGTCTAGTACAGACCATGGCATACATAAGGCTACCAATAGCAGAAGAATAAGGTACCTTAGCCATGTAAGCACGCTCTTCATCTGTTGCAGGTGATTGCTCCTTGGATAGTTTGAAATGATTAGACAGAGGTGTGCTTACTGGTTTTGCACCATCCATGTTGAATCTCCCCAACACTTTCTTCACATATTCAGCTTGTGATAATAGCAAGGAACCATCTGCTCTGTGCCTAGTAATCCTCATCCCAAGGATTTGTTTGGCAGCTTCCAAATCCTTCATAGAGAAAGTTGATGATAATTGCTCCTTCAGGTTGTCAATCTCCTTTTTGCATGAACCTGCAATCAACATATCATCCACATAAAGAAGTAAGATGATATAAGAACTATCAAACCTTTTCACATAGCAACAGTGATCGGCCTCGGTCCTCAGAAAACCATTGCTGCTCATAAAGTTATCAAACTTCTTGTACCACTGCCGAGGAGCCTGCTTCAGCCCATACAAACTCTTTTGAAGTTTGCATACCATATTTTCTTTTCCTGGCACTATAAAGCCCTGAGGTTGTTGCATGTATATGTCCTCCTCCAAATCAGCATGAAGGAAAGCCGTCTTCACGTCTAGCTGCTCCAGATGCAAGTCTTCTTGTGCTACGATTCCTAGCACCAATCTGATTGAAGTCAGCTTCACCACAGGAGAGAAAATCTCTGTATAATCAATACCCTCTTTCTGTTGAAAGCCCTTCACAACCAGCCTTGCCTTGTATCTTTTGCTGCCGTCATGTTCATCTTTTACTCTGTATACCCATTTGTTATGCAGTGCCTTTATCTTTGGGTAACTCAGTCAACCGCCATGTCTTATTTGACATTAAGGAGTCCATTTCATCCTTCATAGCAAGATCCTACTTGGTTGAGTCATCAGCCTGAATAGCTTCCTCGTAACTCTCAGGCTCACCACTATCAGTCAAAAGAATGTAATTCAAAGAGGGAGAGAAACGTTGCGGTGCTCTAATGGTTCTGGAAGATCGTCTAAGCACATTAACTGGAGTATGAGGTTCCTCCTGTGGAGTTACATTTTCCTGATTTTCTGGGACATTGTTCTGCAAGTCATTTACAGGAAATTTTTTGAAATTAACAACTTCTCGAGAGTCTGTGGCTTCATTATCTGCTCCCACTATGTCCTTGTACACCACCTATTCATTAAAAATGACATTCCTGCTTCTAATAATTTTTCGATTTTGACTATCCCAAAATCGATAATCAAACTCAGCATCACCATAGCCAATAAAGTAGCACTTCTGAGATTTGGAATCAAGTTTTGTTCTAGCAGTGGAATCAACATGAACATAAGCCAGACAACCAAATACTTTAAAAAAAGAGTAATTTACCTCTTTCCTGGTCCATACTTCTTCTGGAATTTTACAATCCAAAGGAACTGATGGCCCACGATTTATCAAGTAAGTAGCGATGTTAACAGCATCAGCCCAAAACATCTTAGGAAGACCAGCATGCAGTCTCATGCTCCTAGCTCGCTCATTAATTGTTCTATTCATGCGCTCAGCAACACCGTTCTGCTGTGGTGTTCCATGAATGGTTCTCTCCATCTTTATTCCATTGGCAGCACAATATTCCTTGAATCTGTTATCAGTGTATTCCCCTCCATTATCAGGTCGATCCCCACCGGGGCGCTGCCCCGGACCCCAACAACTCTGCGTAGTGCATCATAGCCGGGGTCCGCATCATAATCCAAGACAAAGAAAAGATCAGGCTCCACACCTCAACAAGTTTCATAAGATTTGATTGAGATTTTAGTAGGTTTTAGCATGTTTAAACTTGGATTTTTCTTGTTTCTCTTTTCTTGAAGAACAACCGGTTTACGGCGTGTTTTCCAGTCTGTACATGCATGATCTTGATTTATGATGAACATGAGAGTTCTAGATATTTGAGTCTACTCTTAGACCCAATTGGTTTCATAATTTTAGGAGTTTCCTATGAATTTTTATAAATTTCCTACGGATGGGATGCGTTGCAGCAATTAGAGGTAATTAGTGAGATTAATGATTTTAATTAGTGTTTTCTCGGTAATCGAGCCGTCGGATGTTTCCCAGTTTTAGATATGTTGATCCCAGTATGTTTTCCTGCGTTTTCCTAAGTTGGATCTTGAATCCGACGTCATTTGGAGGTCGGATCGACGAGGTCGCTTAGCCTCTAATTAGAGGATCTTGATGATTTAAATAATAATATATGAGGAAAACATATAATATAATACTATATGTTCATTTGAGTTTTCAGGGTTTCTTCCTGTTGAAGGGGTCCGCTGTTGACGGTCGCGGTATCATCGTAATGTAGGGACCCGCTGCGGATTGGCTTGTAGCGGTCGATAGTATCGTTGCAGCGATCCAGTTGGACTTGTGTGTTATTTTATCATATTATTGCATGCTTGTCTCTTACCAGTAAGTTAGAGGGAACCCCTGATGAGTGCATGAAAGTGCACTCTGAACATGACTAAGAGCAGCTTATTTGCTGAGTTTTCATGAATAATATAGATGATTTCGTCCGTATATGTTACTTCACAAAGTTATTTATATTATGCAGGAAATTGAAGCAAAGATGGGTCTTTAACGCCAAAACTGTACCTTCTCAGAAGGAACCAGATAATGTGCTATACATGGTTTGAAAGATCTGGAAGTCTAATTTCTAGATAATTTTACGGTTCGTGATTCCGAGTTTTCTAGAGGAAGTTACGACAATATTAGTACTAATGATGCAGTCTGGATGGTAAAACAGTAAATACTCAGGAAAGACGGATCGATCATGTTCCCTAAAAAGATCGATCCTTTTATACAGACAGACCTGACAGAACGCATACTTTTTAGATGATCACAGAAGGATCGATCCTCCTTTCACTCGAGAATATTGAGAAGAAGGATCGATCTTTCTCCTATCGAAGAATCCATCCTATTGAGAAGGATCCATCCTACTGAGAAGGATCGATCATGCTTCTATCAAAGGATCGATCTTCCTCGGGCGAAACCAAAAATTGAAGATTTTGATATCAAAGGATCGATCCTTTGCCTTCGAAAGACCGATCTTACTCGGGCGACCTAGGTTACGGATAAATAGAGAAGAAGAAGATCGATCCTTGGCCTTCAGAGGATCGATCCTTTATCGGGCAGATCTGAATACGAGCCATCAGATTTAATCCAAAGGCTGAAATAAAAGCTAGGGCTTCATATCCATATATAAGGGAAGTTCTTGGACGTTTTTGTAAGACTTTTTCTGCCCTTTTCTGAAGGAGGAAGATGAAGAAATCTCCATCCATGGCCGAGTAATCCGCGGGTATGGCGGACGGATGATCTAGCGAGGATTAGGGTTTCTTCTTCATCATGGTTCATAGTTTTAATCTTTATTGTTAAACTCTTTTCTATGTATTGAATCTTCAAAGATTGGTTTCAGATTATAGATTCCTATGTGGATGATTAATATTATGAATCCAGTCATGCTTCTTTCATGATCTTATAATCCCATAGTTTTATCTATTGTTTACCTACTTTATCTTGTGAAATCTTTGCTATGCATTGCCGATTGTGAGAGATGGTATTGTGTATTCTTAGAGATCTGGTAAGATAGAGTTAGGGCTTTGTCCCGATGAACTTTTGCTATACGCTGCCTGTAGTGACAGCCGGTATCATATATTCTTAGGTTTGGGTTGGATGAAATTAGAACTATAATAAGGAAGAATCAATCGTAGGAAGAGACATTTATATATTTTGTTAGATTCATAATTCCATATCTTCCGGTTAAGGTGATTGGGATGTGAATCCCTTAACTGAGTATTGAATGAACCGTTGGGAGAAGAAGAACCTAAGTTCGAGTGAATTGATTCCCGATGCCTAGCCTTATCAAAATCCTGATATCTTTAGTTAAACTTATATTATAATTAAATCCTTTGATCTAATTTAGTTATTTCTTAAGTTCTCGTTTGTCTTCAATTTATTGTTATTTGCGTTTTGGATGCTTTCTGCTTGTCTCTCTGTGGGTTCGACCTCTCTTATGTTATGTTACACTGCACCACTGTGTTGTGATACATTTGAGCGATATCAACCCCTCATCAAAATTTTCCTGCATTTATTTAGGTTCCGGTTCGCGTCGCCCGGTCCGGCCCGGTTGGGCCTTCGCGGGTCGGGGCACGACAGGGTGTTTATAAGAGGAGATGTGAAAATGATTGAAAAACCCTTACTTAAGTTGTCACACGATCCGTGACGGTCGCCCCTAGAAGTTGGCGGTCGACCATCGCGAACAATATGTGTAAAATTAAAGTCTCACGGTCGATCCTAGGAAGTTGGCGGTCGACCGCCAACGCATAATATGTGTAAAAAACAAAATCTCACGGTCGGTCCTAAGACGTTGGCGGTCGACGGTCAAGTGCGATATGTGAAAATCTACGCACAGTCAACCATCAAGAAGTCTGGATCGACCGTCAGTTCCAGAAAGTGAATTTTGAAATTTAATTTAGAATCATTTCTAAATCAAAACATCACAAGACTTTGCATACACGTGTAACTAAATAGGGATATTTACTTTTGAGACCTTGAAAACTTATTAAATTACAAATGTACCCTTACAATATTTGTATTTACATATGTACCCCTGAAAACATTATGATAATCTTACCCATACCCCTCCGTCCAAGTCCGTACAGAAATGTAACTTAACCAGAGTAAAACGTTAACCAAGGTGGGCAAAATTACTTAACTGCCCACCCCCATTAACATGTCGTTACCTAAGTTTCTCCCGCGCAATGATTCTATAGTAAACGTCCTAAGTTTTCTAAGTTGATATCTTTACAAAACCTTTCATCTCCGGCTTATTGATTTCTCTGGACCAGTGGATCGGCTTCCTCGACGACGGAGAACGGGGTCGGTCGATCGGCGATCGCATCAAAGGTATGACCTTTACTGGCATTAGAAACCCTAATCTCTTATCGTGGGATGACTCCTCATGGCTTCCCTTGATTAGTTCCTCATCGATTTGTTTAGGGCTCGTTTGGGGTTTGATTGATCTAATGGACGACTTGTTGAGTGGCATGTACGCCGTCGAGGGGACATTGCAAGATGGTTGTATCCCTCTTCTTCAAGACCACAGGTAACCCACTATCAAATAGGAACCCAATGTTTGCGATATTATTGCTTCTGTACGTAGTAGTGTTGATTAGGGCTATTGTTTTGTTTGTTCTATGCATTATATGTTTATGGTATAGTCTCCTCTGTTCATAGCAAACTCAATTCTTAGTATAGAAGTATTGTTTTCTTTGTTTTGTATATCCTTTGTTCACAGTAGAACTCAAGTGTTCTATTTTGTTTTGTCTTTAGCATACCTATAAAGAAAAGATCATCTTGGGAGCTAGATATCAGGCTCAAGTATGATGGGTTTTGGAAGAAGCAGACAAAGTCTCAAACCATGAAATATGAGTGTGGTAAGGTGAAGACATTTACAGTGGATAGCAGAAATTCTACATTAGAAGAACTAAAAGGGGACATAACGGCATTATGTTCATGGACTTTTGGCAATGAGTTGCTCATGTCATATGTAATTCCTGGATCCAAACCCAAACAATATGAAGCCATTCGGAATCAAGATGAATACAGGAGAATGCTTGATGTTGTTATTGCATACGAAGAGAAGCTGGTGGAGATGTTTTTGGTGACTGGTGATGCCCCAAACCTTTACGGTAGAGCAGAGGATGAAGTTAAAAGGAATGTCACAAGGCTCTATGGTGAGGCAGCTGGTGATGGAGAAGAGGAAGTTAGAATTGATGACTGTGAACCAGACATGGAACCTGACTGGGAAGATTTATTGAAGGCCAAGGGCATCAACATAGAGGACCCAGATTCCATGCAAGATGAGGCTGACTTTGTAGATGTTGGCAGTGACTATCATTCAGTTAGCAGTGAGGAAGATGGAGAGCAGGAAGGGCCACAATCAGAAGATGAAGCAGACTTTGTGGCTTCATATGAAGGACACACTACCTCTGTTGACAATGAAGATCCTGTGATGGAAGTAGGTGCTAAGTTCAAGACTGGAAACCATCTTAGACTTGCACTTAGACAGGACTCTATCAAGAATAAGTACAAGTACCATGTAGTCAAGAGTGACAAAGAGAGGATCACAGTTAGGTGCAAGGAAGAAAGCTGTCCTTGGAGGATTCATTCTTCAATTCTTTATGATAAGAGGACCTTTGAGATCAAGAAAGTGTCAGGTGCTCACAGATGTTTTGGGAAGAATGCTGTTGGAGGGGAGATGGCAACAGTAGCATGGATTAGTGAAAAAATCAAATTGTTGGTGGCAGGCAATTCACAGACCAAGTGCAAGGATATTATGAAGCTCATGTGGGATAGGTATCAAGTGGTTGTGTCATATATGAAGTGTTGGAGAGCTAAAGAGTCTGCATATGAGCAGGTTCATGGGAACATAGGTGAGTCCTTTAGTTACATACCTGCTTTGAGGGAGGAGCTATTACTGAGGAACCCAGGGAGTGTCATTGAGTACACTGAAGGCCCAGATCACACTTTTGAGAGGTTTTTCTGCTGCTTTAAAGCATCAATGGATGGCTTCATTGCGGGATGTAGGCCCTTTTTGGGTGTTGATTCAACCCACTTGAAGGGTAAGTACTTGGGAGAGCTTATGGCAGCTACTGCCCTAGATGGGAACAATGGCTTGTTCCCAGTTGCATTTGCAGTGGTGGAGTCTGAAACTGGAAATGCATGGTCTTGGTTTTTTGAGTGGCTGAAAAAGGCAATCGATGGAAGGGTGGAACACCTGACAGTAATCTCAGATCAAGACAAAGGAATCAAAGAGGCAGTTTATACCATCATTCGTAATGCAGAGCATAGGATATGCATGAGACACTACTACAAAAACTTCAGGAAAAACTTTCCAGGGGATGCATTGGAGGAGGCTGTATGGAATGCAGCCAGGGCATGTACTAAGCATGAGTATGATGCTGCTATTGCAGAGCTTGGAAGAAGCTCACAGGCTGCTGTTAGTCAAATACAATCCATTCAGAGTGCTTGGTCAAGACACCATTTTTCAGAGACCAGCAAGAATTCTTACTTGACCAACAATCTATCAGAATCTTTCAATTCATGGGTAAGAGATGAGAGGCACATGCCTTGTGTAGGTTTGGTGGATATGCTAAGAAAGAAGTTTATGATCAAAATGGATTTTCGACGACGGCAGTCGGCTAGGTGGAAGGGGAAGTTGGTTCCCATTGCTCACAAGTTCATAGTTGACATGAGCAGGAATGTAGGAGGTTATAAGGTGACAATGTCTAATTACCATCAAGCTGAGGTTCAATCTGATCATGATAGATGTGAAGTGGACCTGGACTCAAGAATCTGCACATATAGGAGGTGGCAGCTCACTGGCCTGCCTTGCATTCATGCCGCAGCCATCATAGCTCGCATGAGGAACCCAAATTGGGATAATTTTGTGGATGATTACTTTACTGTAGCAAGGTATTATGCTAATTTTAGTACATCAGTTTACCTAAATCTATACTTAATTGCCAATTCTTTATGTTGACACCTATACATTATGACACAGATATAGGGCAACATACTCAGGTTTCATCAGTACTTTGCCAAGTAAAGAGTGTTGGAGGAAAATTGATCTTGGTTATACTTTGGATCCTCCAAGGAGTAGGAGGCCTAGAGGCAGACCAAAGAAAAAGCGTATTCGAGGAGCAGATGAAACACAGGGTTTGAGTAGAAGGCTACATAAGTGTGGGAGAAGTGGAAAATGGGGCCACCACAAGACCACTTGTAAGGAGCCTTTGACTGGGGGAGCTACAGGGTCTCAAAGCCAAGCCTCATCTGCTGTAGAAACTGACAATTCTACCAACAGGTGAACAATTCATGGATCCTATGTTTGCATATAATTAATTGTGTTTGAAAGTATTAATTTATTTTAAGTTTCACATCTTTTTCCCCAGGGGTGGCCGAGGTATAGTGAATATTGGAGCTAGGGGTGACAAAGGCAAACGGAAAATTAGGGTTGGTAGGGGAACTGGTGGACCTCAGGCTGGTAGAGGCAGAGGCAGGGGAAGGGGAAGACCAAGAGGGTCAATAGCATCAACTTCTGGAGAGCAAGTGTTTTATGGGTAAATAATTTGTACTTCATATTGCTTTATTTTAGCCTTCACTTGATCAGTTCTAACCTCAAACATTTGCATTTGTAGTGAACCTGGGATGACTCCTCATGGCGTCGGGATGGGCCTTTACACCCCTGATGTAGCACCCCCAGCTACCAGATCTAGAGCTCGAGTTAATAGAGGTGGAGGGCAAGGTAGAGGCACTGTAGGACCTCCATGGAGGGTCTGATATTTTTGTGGATTGTATTTTGCAAAGGGTCTGACGGAATACCCCAACTGTAAAGCTATTTTTGTGGATTGTATTTTGTGGATGATAACTTTTAGTATGACAGTTCTCAAACTGTCAAGTGATGAATGGAGTATGTATTGCCATAGTCATATGAAACTGTCTATTTATGTAATGCCACAGTTTCAGTAATTAATGGTCTCTTTATGTACTGCCAGTGTTTCATGTGAATAAATGGAGCATGTTCTGGCTATTGTTCATTGAATGGTTAACTGTTATGTATTGAATTTGTATGCATTGAAGGGGCAACTGATTTATTTGTACTTGCTGGGTTCTCAATTAACAAGGAAATGGTGTGCATGTCCAATCATGTGTTGAAATTGTATTCATATGCCCAGTTATGTATTGACAGGGTAATTGCATTTTATAGCACTCCTTACAAACAGGAAGAAATAAAACAACTGCACTGCTAACGAACCAGGGTTCTCAATTGCAATGCTGTTTAAATTGTATGCATAAAAAAGGAAGAAATAAAACCATGCAAATTGCTTAGGAACAGTATAAAACAGGGGAGGGGATCTGTTTCCCAGTAATGTAGTAAATCCAAACCTAATTGATATTGAAAATCTCAAAATTGTACATGATCTTGCAATATCTGAAGATACAAACAATTTTTGACTGTTTAGAGTAAAATCTCCAACATCAACGCTACTACAATAAACAGAGCACGCAGCCAAAAAGACATCTTCAAAGCATTCTTCTCCATCTTTTCCATGATGATCTGTGATGTAGCCAGACTTTCTTCGAGAGAGGTCATCCTATTCATCATCACCTTCTCCAGTTCTTTGAGCTGATGCTTCAAGTCGATGGTTGAGTGCTCGGGACCATCAATCCACATAAAAAATCCACACCCAGTCTCGTCGGTGTTCCGAAATATGAACAATAGCCTGTTTTGTTTACTCTTTGCCTACAAAGGAAGAAATTAAGGGAGAAATGCACCTTATATCGTGGGCAGCCATAGAAACCTCTTCCTTTGCGGTAACTCCGATTTGAATGGCGAATAGTACAAGGCTCTTTACAATGGCAAAGAATGGTGGAAGCCGAGCTAATTGATAGTGATGGAGAAGATGTTGCAGAAGCTGCCCATCTATTCGTCGGTGTGGCCATGGAGAAGATGGTGATGAATGTATCAAAAGAAGGGCCGGATGGGGAGATGCGAGCCCTTGCAATTCGACAGTTGCATGAGGGGGCGAGCTCTCTTCCTAGAGAAGAAGCCCTAGCTATGGCGAGGCGCTAGCTATGGCGAAGCCGTGGCTCTGGATCAGTAGGAACCCTAGATCCAGTGGAGAAGGAAACTTGTGGTGTTTATATGTGAACCCCCGATGCAACGGTAACATAAGGGTATAATTGTCTTTTCAAAATGGTAACTTAACGACGTTAGGCATATTCCGTCAACATTAACTGGCTAGTAACCGGAGGGCATGGTTAAGATTATCATAATGTTTTCAGGGGTACATATGTAAATACAAATATTGTAAGGGTACATTTGTAATTTAATAAGTTTTCAAGGTCTCAAAAGTAAATATCCCAACTAAATATTATGAGCTAAAAACAACTCATCAATGATGAAAATCACTCAATTTACCAAAATTTAGCACTAAAGTAGGATATTGTATAAGAAACAGATAAAGAGGTGACCATACCTTTTCCTTTTAGCTCCTTTATTTTGGACATCCATTGGACATCCCAAGCTCCCTTAGTAGATATAGAAATTTGTCTTCACTCAAGGGTTTGGTTAGAATATCCACAATTTGATGCTCGGTGCTAACAATTTGAAGTGCAATATCTCCTTTTCGTGTCTGATCACGAAGGAAATGGTGTCGAATTTCTATGTGCTTTGTTCTAAAATGTAGGGTGGGATTCTTAGATAGGCTTATGGCACTAGTGTTGTCACATCTAACGGGCATTTTACCTACACGTATGTTGTAATCTATCAATTGTATTTTCATCCAAAGTAATTGTGCACAACAACTACTCGCCGCAATGTATTCCGCTTCAGCGGTGGATAAAACATTTGAATTTTGCTTCTTGGAGAACCAAGAAACAAGGGCATGACCAAGAAAGTGACATGTACCACTTGTGCTTTTTCTATCAAGCCTACATCCGGCAAAATCCGCATCGGAGTAGCCGATTAGATCAAAAGATGATCTTCTAGGATACCACAAACCATAGTTTTGGGTTCCTAATAGATATCTAAAGATCCTCTTGACCGCAACCAAATGCAAGTTCTTAGGACAAGATTGATATCTAGCACAAAGGCAAACACTAAACATGATGTCCGGTCTACTAGCGGTCAAATAAAATAAAGAACCAATCATCCCTCTATAAAGTATTTGATCAACGGGTTTCCCATCTTCATCCTTGTCTAATTTGAGTGTTGTACACATGGGGGTTCTATAAATTTTGGATTGGACAAAATCATAATTATTGAGTAGGTATCTAGTGTATTTGGCTTGATTAACAAAGATCCCTCCTCGAGTTTGAATGATCTGTAAACCAAGAAAATAATTGAGTTCACCCATCAAACTCATCTCAAACTCACTTTGCATACATGTGGCAAATTCTTCACAAAGTTTATCATTTGTAGAACCAAAAATAATATCATCAACATAAATTTGAACCAAGAGCAAATCTTTTCCTTTTGATTTGGTAAATAAAGTAGTATAAATTTTTCCTCTACAAAAATCATTATCCAGCAAGAATTTTCTAAGCCTTTCATATCAAGCTCTAGGAGCTTGTTTTAATTAATACAAGACTTTAGTGAGCTTGAATACATGATCTCTCAATTTGTAGTCCTCAAATCCGGGGGGTCGTTCATCATAGACTTCTTCCTTTAGGAAACCATTCAAGAAGGCACTCTTAACATCCATTTGATACAATTTGAAATCTTTGTAAGATGCAAAAGCTAGAAGCTGTCTTATTCCCTCAAGTCTAGCTACCTGTGCAAAAGTCTCATCAAAATCAATTCCTTCTTGTTGATTGAACCCTTTTGCAACAAGTCTAGCTTTGTTCCTTGAAATTGTCCCCGATTCATCCATTTTGTTTCTAAAAACCCATTTAGTACCAATGACGGGATGATCATAAGGTCTTGGTACCAAATTCCAAACTTCATTTCTTTCAAATTGATTGAACTCTTCTTGCATTGCTAAGATCCAATGATCAACCTCTAGTGCTTCCTAAATCGTTTTGGGCTCAATTTGAGATAAGAAGGCTAGATTTGCACATGCATTTAGTGAAGATCTAGTTTGGATTCCTTTTGATGGTTCACAAATTATCAATTTCTTTGAGTGTGAGGATGTGTCGCGCCCCGACCCGCGAAAGCCCAACCGGGCCGGGCGACGCGAACCGGAACCTAGCAAACGCGGAAGAAAAGCTGGCGAGGGTTCCCTCTAACCTATGGGTCTCCTTAGCAAATCATCAAAAACCCCCAAATAAAAGACAATATAATAATGAAGCCTCGAACCACAGATTTAAAACTCAAAAAGGTTTAATAGACATATCCTCGGAGAGGGGGGAGTTCAAATACAACATTACTCCCGTAGCAGACTATCTAACAAAAGGATAAAAAAATTGTAAAGGATCACCACCTCTCAAACTCCACCTGGCGCCGCCGCACCGCCAACCAACTGCCCGGTAGGGGCCACAGAAGAAGAGCTGACGCCTGCACCTACAAAACGCAGCCCGGGTAGGAGTGAGCACTAAGCTCAGTAGGGATCTACACTACGACACACAGAAGGAAGAGGGAAACGCAAGAGTGTCGCCCTTAAGTAGGATGTGGGTGTATACAGGGGTCCCATAACCCCACCGCGTGTCCCTGGTGCCCAGGAGCAGCACACAGTAAGCTCAACAAACACTGCTGACTCACATGCAGGGAACCGACACTGCAGGCGGGAAATGGCACTGCTGAGGGGGCCGTCTCCACCACTCAAGAGTCAACACAGTGGAACACCGGCTACACCTCAGCATCCGACTCAAGGTCGACACGACCTCTACAATCATCAAGTAACCAGTGTACTAGTCATCTAAACCAATCATGAAAACTACAGGACAACACAATTCAAACCGGGTCCAAACTACCCAACCCCGGTCCTAGGGCTAAGTCCGAGCTTCCAGCCTCGGGACGGCGACCCAAAGATCACCCACGCCCTAACCAATGCAACTAATGCACACAACAACAATGCATGCTATGACATACACAGATAAGAAGCAAAGCATGCAACAGTATGTCAAGCATCATATAAGTCTACTGGATCGCTGCAGCGGTACCACCAACCGCTGCCAGCCGATCCGCAGCGGGTCCCGGCATTACGACGGTACCACGACCGTCAACTGCGAACTCCTGCAACGGGAAGCAACCCCGAAAACCGCTGAATGAACAGTAACAATATAATATTATATTCCGAAATATAATATTATATTCAAACACCCAAAACCTCTACTTAGGGGCTAATTGATCCCGTCGATCCGACGTCCAAACGACGTCGGATTCAAGATCCAACTTAGCCACCAGTAGGTGTATATACGAGGATTAACGGAAAAATATAAATCAAAACCGCTATTCAACTCACTTACCAATTTAATTGCTGCAACGCAGCCCCCTAGAAAACAATTCATAACAAATCGTACATAAATCAGAAAATTACGAAACAAGATGGCATGGAAAGCTAACGAAGAGATCTACAACTCTTATGTTTATTATAAACCAAGAGCATGTACTCGCCGGCCGGAACACTCGCCACAAGCCGGCTGTTTCTCAAGAACAGCAGAAAACCAGAAATCCGAGACTAATCATGCATAAAACCTACTCAAATCTCAACGGATTAACATGAAACTTGAATCAGTTATTCTAATAGGCATAAGGAATCCAACAAAACAAGGATCAACAAAATCCAACGGCTAGATCTAGAGAAAACCCGAAATGAACATAGTAGGTATAACCCTACCTAGCTGCGCTTTCCTCGGCTGATTCCTCGCGATTTGATCACCAGCAAGCCTCTAAACCACTCATTGTCACGAATCCAACGAGCCTTAGTACGCCGAAAAAGATGGCCGGAGGAGGGAGAACGGAGGTGAGGAAGGTTGGCTGCCGGAACAGGGGAAGAACAGAGCTTCGGGAGAGAAAGAAGGAAGAAGAAAGAGAGGAGAAGGAGGAAGTGGAGGGGAAGAAAGGAGGGGAAAGGGGGAGGGGAAAGCCGGGGGAAGGGGGAAAAAGTGAGGGGAGGGGAGGGGAAGTCTTCCCTCCTTCTGACAGAGGAGAGCGACGGCCAGCGGTGGCCGTTGTCGCGAAGCAGAAAAGCCACCGACGCGAGTCCGATCGGTCGCTCCAAGGAGCGATCGATCGTTCTCGCCCCGGATCAAAACCCACCGACTCGCTCACGAGTCCGATCAATCGTCCCAAGCAGCGATCGATCGCTCAAGGGTCGTCAGCTGCCCAAAGGCAAGCTTTCGCGCGCCCGAGCTGGGATCTTCCGATCCCGGGTCCACCTAGCCATTCTAAACAAGCAATTAACACAAACACGGCCAGTGTGTGCACACGTGGGTGTGAAACAAACCAACAAGGCGCAATGTACCAAATTGCCCTTGCGGTCTACAACGAGCCACAGGGGTAGAGGGGCAGGTCCTCACATCCTAATACCCTTAAAGTAAATCTCGTCCCGAGATTCGATAAGGGTAGGGCTCGGACCAACAAAAACAGCTACACTAGAGGACAGGACAAGAAGTACCTGGAGAAGAAAACTTCTGCCGCATGCGCGCCTCGCGCTCCCAAGTGACCTACTCAGTGCCTCTGTGCCTCCACAGTACCTTGACCAAGGGAATCGTCTTGTCCCGCAAGACCTGATCCCTCCGGTCGACTACCTGAACCGGCTGCTCAACAAAGCTCGCGTCTGCCTCAAGCTCAATGTCATCCACCATGATGACATGAGACAGGTCTGGGTGATACTTCCTCAGCATCGACACATGGAAAGTCGGGTGCACAACAGACATGTGCTGAGGAAGATCCAGGCGGTAAGATACCTCGCCGACCCTCTCTAGGATCTCGAACGGCCCGACAAACCTCGGCGCCAACTTACCACCTCTGCCAAACCTGACAGAACCTCTGTACGGCGATGCTCGCAAGAACACTCGGTCGCCGACTGCAAACTCCAACGGTCGTCGCCTCTGATCTGCATAACTCTTCTGCCGGCTCTGAGCCGTCAGAAGCCTCTGCCTGATCTGCACTAACCTCTCTGACGACTGCCTGACGATGTCTGGACCGGTGAGTGAAGCCTCTCCAACCTCTGTCCAGCACACTAGGGAACGACACACCCTGCCGTACAACGCCTCGAAAGGTGCTACTTCAAGACTGGACTGGTAGCTGTTGTTGTAGACGAACTCCACCAAGGGAACGTGCTCCTCCCAGCTGCCTCCTGCGTCGAGGACACATGCTCTCAGCATGTCCTCCAAGATCTGGATCGTCCGCTCTGACTGCCCGTCTGTCTGCGGATGGAAAGCCGTACTGAAAGTCAGGAGTGTGCCAACTGCCTCCTGAATGTCACTCCAGAACCTGCTGGTGAACCTGGGGTCACGGTCTGACACGATAGAAACTGGAACTCCGTGTAGTCTGACCACCTCTTTGACGTACAAGCTACCCAACCTGTCCGTCGAGTCTGTCACCCGCATAGGCAGGAAGTGCGCCGATTTGGTCAATCGATCAACGATGACCCAAATCGCGTCATTCCCCCTAGGAGATCTCGGTAGCCCGGTCACGAAGTCCATCATGATGTGCTCCCACTTCCACTCAGCTAGTGGAAGCGGCTGAAGTAACCCCGGATTCCGCTGGTGCTCTACCTTGACCTTCTGACAGGTAAGGCAGCGCGATACGAACTCCGTCGCTGCCCTCTTCATCCCGCGCCACCAGAACTGTCGCCGAAGATCCTGGTACATCTTGGTGCCGCCGGGATGAACTGCAAAGCGAGAGTGGTGGAACTCTCGTAGGACGTCGTCTCGAAGAACTGGATCTGCTGGAACCGCTACTCTACCTCGGAACCGTAGCCCTCCGTCTGGCGATACTGTCCAGTCTCCGTCTGCGCACTCTGTGCCTGCTGCTGTGCGTAACTCCTCGAGCTCTGGGTCACTGTGCTGTGCCTCCAACACTCTGGCTAGAACTGCTGGCATACTCTGCACTGCGTAGAGGAAGCTGCTGGATCCCCGATCCTCAAACTCGAGCCCCAACTGGCCCGCCGTCTCTAGAGCCTGCCACTGCCGCGCTGACAACCCTGCAACTGCTGCTTTGGTGTCTCTCACCTGTCTGCTCAACGCGTCTGCTACGACGTTTGCCTTACCAGGATGGTAATGCAACTCGAAGTCGTAGTCCTCCAGTAGCTCCATCTAGTGTCGCTGCCTCAGGTTGAGGTCACGTTGGGTGAAAACGTGCTTCAAGCTCTTATGGTCCGAGAAGACAGAAAACTTCTCGCTATAGAGGTAGTGACGCCAGGTCTTCAGGGCGAAGACCACCGCTGCAAGCTCCAAGTCATGGGTCGGGTAGTTCCTCTCATGGTTCTTCAGCTGGCGAGAACCATAGGAAACTACGTGGCCCTCCTGCATGAGGACACACCCCAAACCCTCTCCACTGGCGTCACAGTAGACACTGTAACCAACGCCTCGCTCGGGGACAATCAGCACCGGTGCACTGGTCAACCTGGTCCTCAGCTCCGCGAAGGCTCGCTCACAAGCATCATCCCACACGAACGGGACGGCCTTATGTGTCAGTCTGGTCAACGGTCCGGCAACTCTGGAGAAGTCCCGCACGAACCGCCTGTAGTAACCCGCCAGGCCTATGAAGCTACGGACTTCGAACACTGTCCTCGGCCTCTGCCACTGTACCACTGCCTCGACCTTGGCCGGGTCAACTGAGATCCCTGCTGCCGACACCACGTGTCCAAGGAATCCCACTTGTGCAAGCCAGAACTCACACTTGGAAGCATTGGCATAAAGCCGATGCTCCATAAGTAGCTGCAACACTGTCGCCAAGTGTCGCTCGTGCTGCGCCTCTGACCGGGAGTAGATAAGGATGTCGTCGACGAACACCACCACGAACTCGTCTAGGAAGGGCCGGAAGATCCTCTGCATGAGATCCATGAACGCTGCTGGTGCGTTCGTCAGCCGAAACGGCATCACCACGAACTTGTACAGGCCGTACCGAGTCCGGAATGCCGTCTTCGGGATGTCGCAATCCCAAACCCTCAACTGGTGGTAGCCGGTGCGGAGGTCGATTTTCGAGAACACTGAAGATCCTCGAAGCTGGTCAAACTGGTCGTCGATCCGCGGCATCGGATACCTGTTCTTCACCGTCACCCTGTTGAGCCGCCTGTAGTCTATGCAAAGTCGAAGGGTACCATCCTTCTTCTTTGCGAACAACACTGGCGCCCCCCAGGGAGACATGCTGGGACGAATGAAGCCTCTGCTGGTAAGCTCGTCTAGCTGAGTCATCAACTCACTCTGCTCTGCTGGTGCCATCCTGAAAGCTGCGAGAGAGATCGGTGCGGTACCTGGTACTAGGTCGATCTCGAAATCGACCTCTCTGGGCGGTGGAAGCCCTGGTAACACCTCGGGAAACACGTCGGTGTAGTCGCACACGATCCTGGGAAAACTGCTCTGCTGCACTCCCTCAGAACCGAACAGGGACAAACTGGCCAACAAGGCTGAGGGCTCGCTGCCACGTCTCCCCACACCACAAACAAAGGAATCGGCTGAGAACCGATCCCCCAACAACACAAACTGTGTCCCATCGGGTGTCCAAGCGACCACCCTCCGGCGACCACAGTCGATGATAGCTCGGTATGCTGCCAACCAGTCCATACCGAGTATCACATCGAAGCCTGTCATGTCTAGCACCCGCAGGTCTAGACAGACACGGAGGCCTCCAACCTCCAAAGAACAAGATCGGCAGACCCGGTCTACCCTGACTGTGCCGCCGATCGGTGAGTCTACAGACTGTGCCACCTATAGCCAACTCGTCTCTAATCCTAGCGATGCCACACACATGCTAGCAATATAGGAATGAGACGCCCCAGAGTCTATCAGCACATCTACTAAAGAACTAGAAAGCTGAAAGATACCTCTGAGGACGGATCGCCCTGCCGCTGCCTGCGGGTACTGCTGCGGCTGCTGGTACTGCTGCAGCTGCTGGTACGGCTGGTAAAGCTGAACAGTGTCCGGCTGCTCACGCGTCGGAAGGGCAAACACACGCCCCCGCTGCCCGCCTCCACCCCTGGAGCGGCCCGGTCCAGCCCCTGGCCCGCGACCACCTGATGAGTCCATGAAAGTGCACTCTGAACAGTCTTATAACCATCTCAATTTCTAGATTATCATCCTTAATCAACATCTTTATTACTATTTTTACATCTATAAGTTGCTTCACATGGTTGTTTGGAAAATGCAGGAAATTGGGGTTAAAAGAAGCTGAAAAGAGTATATTGATCAATTACTATTTTTACATATATGGTTAGAAAACTCTTGAAGTCTAGATTCTGGAGAATTTTACGGTTCGTGATTCCGAGTTTCCTAGAGGAAGTTACGGCAATTTTAGTACCGATGGCGCAGTCTGAAGGGCAGAACAAAAAATAAGCTGGAAGTCCGATCGATCCGCCGATCGATCGGACCACGCAGAAACGTGACAGAACCTATGTTTTTTAGCCATAAGGGATCCGATCGATCCCTCCATCCCTCCTATGGGGTTCAATCGATCCGACACCAATGGTCCGATCGATCGGACCCGGGAATAGCCAAAAATAGCGGATTTTTACGCAACGGATCGATCCGACACCTAAAGTCCGATCGATCCGACTTTCCCAGTGAAGAAAATCAACGGTTTAGATCTAATCCGTGGATGGAGAGACTTTGGGGCTATAAATAAGAAACTTAGGGCTAATTAAAGGGGACTTCTTGGACGTTTTTGGAGGCTCTTTTCTGGACGTTTCCCAAAGGAAAAAGATGAAGGAATCTCCATCCATGGCCGAGTAATCCGCGGGCATGGCGGACGGATGATCTAGCGAGGACTAGGGCTTCTTCTCCAACAATGGTTCATAGTTTTTAAGCTTTATTGTTAAACTCTTTTCTATGTATTGGATCTTGAAATATTATTTTCAGATTATAGATTTCTATGTGGATGATTAATATTATGAATCCAGTCATGCTTCTTTCATGATCTTATAATCCCATAGTTATCTCTTTTAATTCTCCTACCGAGTCTCACGAGACCTTTGCTATGCATTGCCCGTAGTGACAGCTGGTATTGTGTATTCTTAGGGATCTGGTTAGACAAGGTTGGGGCTCTATCCCGAGGAATCTTTGCTATGCATTGCCGATTGTGAGAGTTGGTATTGTGTATTCTTAGAGATCCGGTTAGATAGAGTTAGGGCTTTGTCCCGATGAAATTTTGCTGCGCGTTGCCTGTAGTGACAACCGGTATCGTGTATTCTTAGGTTTGGTTGGATGAAGTTAGAACTATAAAAAGGAAGAACCAATCATAGAAAGAGACATTTATATATTTTATCAGATTCATAATTCTATATCTTCCGGTTAAGGCGATTGGGATGTGAATCCCTTAACTGAGTATTATATGAACCATTGGGAAGAGAAGAACCTAAATCCGAGTGAAGTGATTCCTGAAGCCTAGCCTTATCAAAATCCTGATATCTTTAGTTAACATTACATTATCATTAATCCTTTGATCTAATTTAGTTTAGTTAACTTTCTTGATTGTCTTCAATATATTATTATCTGTATTTCTGGATCTTTCCTGCTTGTCTCTCTGTGGGATTCGACCTCCCTTATGCTGTACTGCACCGCGACCGCTATGCGTGACACATTTGAGCGACATAAAAAATTGGCGCCGTTGCCGGGGAGACGGTTCAGAAAAGCACCAGGATCATCAGATCACGATGATTGAAGACATCGAAGGCGGTAACTTTGTTCCCTTTTCTTTAGATTGTTATTTCTTTTTCCTTAGTTTTCTTTATTTTCTTTTTAGTTTTATTTTGATTTTTCGATTTATTTTTACTTGCTAAAAAAAACTGACAAAAAAAAAACTGAAAAAAAAAGAGAAAATGGAAACTGAATTATATCAATACTATTTGAGATCATGTTCTATGAAGTCAAGAGATGGAATGTCTCAAACAACAGTTCGTAAGAAAAGCATATACGAATTGAGAGAAGAGAATAGAACGAGTCATGTTTCTGTCGATGAGTATCGTTCTGCTTATATGAGTAATGCATTGAAAACAAGGATTTCATCCTTTGCACAGAAGGATGATGAGACATTATGTGATGCATGGCAGCGATTTAACAGTTTAAAAGCTTCATGCCCTCAACATGGTTATCCTAGTTGGTGTTTAGTTAGCTATTTTTACTATGGATTAACTGAGCATGAACGTCAAATTCTTGAAACAAGATGCAAGGGTGAGTTTTTGCAGATTGATCCTGATGAAGCTATGAAGCACTTGGATGAGATTGTTGAGACGACTCATAAACAGACAGTTCCGGAGCGTTGGGATGATTATCATGGCCATATCACTGCCAAATTCTACAAGTATTCCAATGTCGCCTCAACGTCCAACAGCTATCTGCAACACAATGAGCCTTTCTACTCTGATCCTAGTGCTTATGATGATTATGTGCATGATACTTATGTTGCTACTTCCCATGATGTGCATGTTGATGAGCCTAACACGTATGATGCATGTGTCGATGACTTTAGTGCTTGTGATGCATACATCCATGATTTTAATGCTTATGGTGCACATGCTCAAGATGTTCATGTTGATGATGCATATGCTCATGACTGTAGTGCTAGTGCGCATGTTCAAAATTCTAGTCCTATTGATGCACAAGCTATTGATTCTAGTGTGTGTGATGCATATGCACATGATTTTAGCGCTCCTACGCATGTTCTTGATACTAACATTCACTATGCATATGCTCATGATTCCAATGTTAGTAATACACATGTTCATGCCTCTGATGCTGAAGATGCACATGTTTCTGCTCAACTTTCTATGACAGAGATTTTGGACTTACTTAAGGAGGCTAAAACCAAGCCTAATTTTGACTCTTTCATTCTGCAGTTACTTATGAAGGACGAGGAGAAAGCACGCCCACTATGCGAGGTAATCACATCTTTTAGCGTGCACGAACTCGGATGGACACATCATATGGAAGAAGACGAAGTACTCCAGTACGGTCCGGCCATCAACGAGGAAGATCTGGAAGACTTCCAAGACCACCATGACCATGTATTCGTTGAACCTCCATCGGCTGAACTTCAAGTCATTGCTTCTAAGCCGCAAGGTATATTTCCAGTGTTTATTTCATCTCCTTGGATAGTTAAGAACATGACCTTGATAGATACTTTTAAACTTCGACGGATTTATTTCAGATTTTCTGATCTTACCATCCTTGACCACGAGCATGATAACACTATTGATATGTCATTGGATGAGTCACAGACACTTGAGCACAATGATGACATTATTGATAGGTCATTGAATGAGTTACTGACGCTTGAACACAATGATGATACATATTTCTATTTGAGAGATCTAGCTACCTTGTTTATTGGTGTTAGAATGCAAAAGCTAGTTCTTCCACTTGTAATATGCCACTTGGATTCACATGGTAAACTACTCTTGGTGATACTACTAAGATTAACTCGTCAAATCATGGCACTTACTGATTTTGCATATCATCGTGCTAGGGCACTGCCACCAAGGGCGCGGTTAAAAATCCATGTCTTATATATAGTAGTTTAGTTTGTTCAATTTGCTTTCTTGTATGCTTGAGAATGCTTGAGTTATTTTTATGTTGTGTGCTTGCATGTTTGCCTTTGTTTTTGGTTTGTTTTGCTTTTGTTCTTAGGTGCTCGATCAGTCCCTGCTTTCCCGTGGAGAACATTGTCGCTGATCACCTATCAAGGTTGATGGTGGAAGTAGCAGAAAATGAGCCACCGACCATGGATGACTTCCCTGATGAGCAACTCTTTTCAGTTGCACGGCTGCCCTGGTCAGGAACGAAAACTCTAGCTGTCTGAGCTAGAGTAACTCAGGAATAATGCTTATGAGAGTTCTAGGATCTTCAAGGCAAAGACAAAGGCCTACCATGACAAGAAGATCCTGCGGAAGACGTTTAAAGTCGGACAGGAAGCTTATCTGTATGACGCACGACTACACTTACATCCTGGGAAGCTGAGATCACGCTGGACAGGCCCCTTCACCGTTAGTAGAATATTTGAGAATGGGGCTGTGGAAGTTGAAGACCGAAAGGATGGGAGGCTGTTTACAGATAATGGACAACGCTTGAAACAGATTCCAGCGAAAGTGGACCCTGAGGAGCACACCGTTTCTCTCATAGACCCTGTCTACGAGGGATGATCTTTCTCCTATCTATCATTTCCCTTTTTGATTAGGTTTGCTTGTTTTAGTTTGTTTGCTTTTGTTTTCATTTGTTTTTGTTTGCTCTCTTATTTCTTAGGATGTTGGACCACCGTTTGCCTTGCTTGAGGAATTCGACCACTATTCTGGAGATGAAAAATTCGGCCACCATGAGGAGCCTTGAGGAGATAATCGATATTCTGTCAGGTGGCCTCGCTCTTATTTCGATTTCCTATTCTTAGTTCTGTCATATATGAAAATTCAGCCAACACCCTTATGCTTATTTACATGATTAGCACACATTGAGGACAATGTGAATTTCTGGTTGGGGGGTGTAGGCATGCATGACCTCATGCATGCTACCTTATTGAGTTTAATAGTGTTGAATTGATTATGTTACTAGAAATTGTACATGAGCTGAAATTTTTATGCTTATTATACATGTTGCTTTCATATGGATTGGCATATACATTGATTGCATGCATGATAACCTGAAGGTAGAACATCATGTGATTCACACACAAACACTTTATGTGCAGTGGCGATTATACTCACCAGAGGAATAAGCATGCTATTGTTACTCTAGACCATGATTTCAGCATTAGCTAGTGTTGAGTATTGCATGGAGAGAAAAAAAAGAAGAAAAAGTTCTGGAGCTTGATAAAGCTGTACCTAAACAACTAATAGATGATCTACTGAGTAACCGGGTGTTCTTGCCTCAGGAAGCAGGGAGCTCGCGTAAAAAGGTAGAACCACTTATTGCTATAAAAAAAAAACTATTAAGTGTTTTGCTAAGTAACCGGGTCTCTGTGCCTCAAGAAGCGGAGAGTGCTCGCGTAAAAAGGCAAAGTGTCTGATAGTTGAAAAGAAAAAAAAAGAAAGAGCATGCTGTAGTTAAAGAGCGAGGGTTGGATGATTGGTCATGAAGATAGTAGTGTGTTTGGACTAATGGTGGGTAGAAGTTGCTTATACACGTAACATTTATTTGTCACGTCACATGTGTTCTTTTGGATGGTGATTAGCATATTTGATGTGTAGAAGTTGATTTCATATGTTGGTAGTATGTGTATGAGTATAAGAAGCTTTCGTGCTCTGTACTGCATAAAACACTATCGACTTGAAAAGGTAGAATTTTTATCATGCATGTCTACATCCTTGAACTGTTGGTGTGCTTAATTAAATTTTATGCGCTTTGAATTGCTAGAGACTAGCAATAAGCTGGTTGGGGGGTGTGATGAGTGCATGAAAGTGCACTCTGAACAGTCTTATAACCATCTCAATTGCTAGATTATCATCCTTAATCAACATCTTTATTACTATTTTTACATCTATATGTTGCTTCACATGGGTGTTTGGAAAATGCAGGAAATTGGGGTTAAAAGAAGCTGAAAAGAGTATATGGATCAACTTCACAAATTAATCTGTACCTGCTCGTGAAGAACCAGATGATATGCCATATATGGTAAGAAAGCTCTTGAAGTCTAGATTCTGGAGAATTTTACGGTTCGTGATTCCGAGTTTCCTAGAGGAAGTTACGGCAATTTTAGTACCGATGGCGCAGTCTGAAGGGCAGAACAGAAAATAAGCTGGAAGTCCGATCGATCCGCCGATCGATCGGACCACGCAGAAACGTGACAGAACCTATGTTTTTCAGCCATAAGGGATCTGATTGATCCCTCCATCCCTCCTATGGGGTCCGATCGATCGGACCCAGGAATAGCCAAAAACTGAGGATTTTTATGCAACGGATCGATCCGACACCTAAAGTCCGATCGATCCGACTTTCCCAGTGAAGAAAATCAACGGTTTAGATCTAATCCGTGGATGGAGAGACTTTGGGGCTATAAATAAGAAACTTAGGGCTAATCAAAGGGGACTTCTTGGACGTTTTTGGAGGCTCTTTTCTGGACCTTTCCCAAAGGAAAAAGATGAAGGAATCTCCATCCATGGCCGAGTAATCCGCGGGCATGGCGGACGGATGATCTGGCGAGGACTAGGGCTTCTTCTCCAACAATGGTTCATAGTTTTTAAGCTTTATTGTTAAACTCTGTTCTATGTATTGGATCTTCAAATATTATTTTCAGATTATAGATTTCTGTGTGGATGATTAATATTATGAATCCAGTCATGCTTCTTTCATGATCTTATAATCCCATAGTTATCTTTTGATTCTCCTACCGAGTCTCACGAGACCTTTGCTATGCATTGCCCGTAGTGACAGCTGGTATTGTGTATTCTTAGGGATCTGGTTAGACAAGGTTATGGCTCTATCCCGAGGAATCTTTGCTATGCATTGCCGATTGTGAGAGTTGGTATTGTGTATTCTTAGAGATCCGGTTAGATAGAGTTAGGGCTTTGTCCCGATGAACTTTTGCTGCGCGTTGCCTGTAGTGATAGCCGGTATCGTGTATTCTTAGGTTTGGTTGGATGAAGTTAGAACTATAAAAAGAAAGAACCAATCATAGGAAGAGACATTTATATATTTTATCAGATTCATAATTCTATATCTTCCGGTTAACGCGATTGGGATGTGAATCCCTTAACTGAGTATTATATGAACCATTGGGAAGAGAAGAACCTAAATCCGAGTGAAGTGATTCCTGAAGCCTAGCCTTATCAAAATCCTGATATCTTTAGTTAAAATTACATTATCATTAATCCTTTGATCTAATTTAGTTTAGTTAGCTTTCTTGATTGTCTTCAATATATTATTATCTGTATTTCTGGATCTTTCTTGCTTGTCACTCTGTGGGATTCGACCTCTCTTATGCTGTACTGCTCTGAAACCGCTGTGCGTGACACATTTGAGCGACATCACCACCACCGCTCCCCTGCCAGGCACAGCGCTCCGCGCCCCTCGCATGGGACAGTCCTGGCGGAAGTGTCGTGGCTGCCCGCACTGGAAAAAAGTGGCTGGCGCGCCACCAGGCTGCTGACTCTGGCCTCCCCCTAACGGAGCCTGCCCAGACGGCCCGGCCGTCAAGAGAAACTGGCCTGGCGCACTAGGCAACTGTGTCTGGAACTGCTGCGGGCGCTGCGACCGCTGCTGAAAGCGTCGCTGATGCCGCTGTTGTCCGCCGAATCCCCCTCTGAACTGGGGCCTCTGCTGCTGCGAGCTGGTAGAGATCGCCGGTGGAACTGCCCGGCGTCTCTCGTCCTGCGACTGCGCCTCTAGAATTAAGGCGCAGTTCAGAACTGCTGACTACGTCTGGAAGCGGTGGGAACACGTCTGGCGCCTGATCTCTGGACGAAGACCCCACTCGAACTGCCGTGCCCTGGCCACTGGATCTGCTGCCACTGCCCCCGCAAAACGGACCAAGTGCATGAACCGGGTGGCGTACTGCTGCACGGTGCGAGTACCCGGCAAGAAAGACTGGTACTCTCGAGACAGGGCGTCACGCGTACTCTCCGGGAAGTACGCGTCCAAGAACAACACCCTGAACTCCTCCCACGTCGGCTCCTCTCCGCCACTGGTGTGCTGGGCAGTGCACCACCAGTCAAGGGCATCACCATCGAGCTGGAACGCCGTGAGGGTGACCCGGATCCGGTCATCCCCGACGAAGAGAGCGTCGAGAACGCGCGTGACTCCTCGGAGCCAGCCGTCTGCCGTTGTCGGATCTCCAGTCTCACCGCTGAACCTAGGCGGGTTTAGCCGCTGGAAGTCCATCATGACCGCTGCCGCGGCCCGCCCGTCGACCGGAGCGAGGACCCACTCCTCGGTGAGAGGGGTTTCCTCCCGTACGACTGCAACCGTCGCTGGTGATGGTCCAGTCCGTCGAGCTCTGACCGCCCTCACAGGTGCTACCCTGTCTGGTCGAGCGGGCCGACCAGGTCGTGCCCTACCTCGACCAACAACTGTAGGTCGGTCTCGCGCTCCCTCCATCTACGCAATCACCAACGACAACGAGCGTTCACTCGTCAGAAACCCAAGACAAAGCAGCACAACATAAAGCGGAAAAGCATAACACATCAAAATGAGCATGCACGGATGTTCTAGATATAGAACTAACCCATTCCACGCTCAATCTCAACCGAATCCTGATCCTAAACCCTGGGACCTACAACCTATGCTCTGATACCAAGCTGTCGCGCCCCGACCCGCGAAAGCCCAACCGGGCCGGGCGATGCGAACCGGATCCTAACAAACGCGGAAGAAACGCTGGCGAGGGTTCCCTCTAACCTATGGGTCTCCTTAGCAAATCATCAAAAACCCCCAAATAAAAGACAATATAATAATGAAGCCTCGAACCACAGATTTAAAACTCAAAAAGGTTTAATATACATATCCTCGGAGAGGGGGGAGTTCAAATACAACATTACTCCCGTAGGAGACTATCTAACAATAGGATAAAAAAACTGTAAAGGATCACTGATGATGATGCATAATGTTATATTTTTATCCCTTAATACTTAGTCTCCTGTGCTTATTTAGTTCCTAAATACACTCATTATTTTTATATTTTGATTTAGAATGCAATTGAAGTCCTTAAGTCGAAAAGAAGCTGAAAAGAGTTCATGGATCAAATTTAAAGATTAATCTGTACCTTCTCATGAAGAACCAGATTATGTGCCATATATGGTTGGAAAGATCTTGAAGTCTAGATTCTGGAGAATTTTACGGTTTGTGATTCCGAGTTTCCTAGAGGAAGTTACGGCAATTTTAGTACCGATAGCGCAGTCTGGATGGCAGAACAGTAATACGCTGGAACGTCCGATCGATCCGACACCCAGAGTCCGATCGATCAGACTATGCAGAAACGTGACAGAACATATATTTTTCGGCTGAACATGGTCCGATCGATCCCTACATCCATCCTATGGGGTCCGATCGATCGGACACCTAAAGTTCGATCGATCGGACTCGGGAATAGCCAGAGAAGGTGGATTTTTACGCAACCGATCGATCCGACGCCCAAAGTCCGATCGATCGGACTTTCCCAGTGAAGAAAATCAACGGTTTTGATCTAATCCGTGAATGGAGAGACTTTGGGGCTATAAATAGGACTCTTTCTAGGGTTTGAGGGGGATTCTTGGACACTTTTGGCTGCTCTTTCTCCTCCTTTATATTTTTTCTAGGTTTTATCTTGTTTATTAGAATCTTTTGAGGATTCTTCTCGATGGCCCTGCGTGGCTAAATCTTGATCCTTGGTTGAGGAGACTGAAACCTCGGAATCAATGAAACTGTGAGATCTAATTTATTTTTATTGTTCAGTTTATACATGAGTATTGGATGTTCTTCTGAAATTAAATCTTCATGATTACCTTGTCTAATTGCTAGGAGGCCTAGTAGTTTATTATTCATGGTGATCTACTGCTAGGTTTGATATCAAATCCGGAATTGTTTGATCCCTCTAATCTACGAAGCAACTAGGGTTTAATAATCTACTGCGTTTCAGAGATTTCTAGGTCTGAGGAAGAATATTCAACTAGATTAAATGCAACCGCTTGTGCTTGTGTTGTTTAGCTTCATCGATCTCCCTATTCTTAACGCTGCTACTAGATTAAATCTACAGCGCTTGTCTTAGGTTGTCTAGTAGTTAGGGTTGATTAGATCGCTTGTTTCTAATTAACTATGATTGAGGAGAGATTCGGATTTCAATCAAACGATGAATATTCATGGTATGAATTGATTGATACTTGCATCTATGATCAGTTGTTGGATTCCGATGGTGGATGTTAACTCAGACCTAGGTTTGTTCTCTTGATTCAACTTGTTTCTTCGTTTTAGATTATTTCTTTACTATTTTTCTCACGTTTAAAACCCCCCTATCTTGGTTCACTAAGCACAAAATTAGGCTAAACACTCTTCGTGGGATCGACTCATACTCGCACTACTACATTTATTTTAAAGAGTATTGGTTTTATTTTTGAGTGCCTGCGACAGCACATCAATCACCACCTCTCAGACACCACCTGGCGCCGCCGCACCGCCAACCAACTGCCCGGTAGGGGCCATAGAAGAAGAGCTGACGCCTGCACCTGCAAAACGCAGCCCGGGTAGGAGTGAGCACTAAGCTCAGTAGTGATCTACACTACGACACACAGAAGGAAGAGGGAAACGCAAGAGTGTCGCCCTTAAGTAGGATCTGGGTGTATACAGGGGTCCCATAACCCCACCGCGTTTCCCTGGTGCCCAGGAGCAGCACACAGTAAGCTCAACAAACACTGCTGACTCACATGCAGGGAACCGACACTGCAGGCGGGAAATGGCAACGCTGAGGGAGCCCTCTCCACCACTCAAGAGTCAACACAGTGGAACACCGCCTACACCTCAGCATCCGACTCAAGGTCGACACGACCTCTACAATCATCAAGTAACCAGTGTACCAGTCATCTAAGCCTATCATGAAAACGACTGGACAACATAATTCAAACCGGGTCCAAACTACCCAACCCCGGTCCTAGGGCTAAGTCCGAGCTTCCAGCCTCGGGACGGCGACCCAAAGATCACCTACGCCCTAACCAATGCAACTAATGCACACAACAACAATGCATGCTATGACATACACAGATAAGAAGCAAAGCATGCAACAGTATGTCAAGCATCATATAAGTCTACTGGATCGCTGCAGCGGTACCACCAACCGTTGCCAGCCGATCCGCAGCGGGTCCCGGCATTACGACGGTACCACGACCGTCAACCGCGAACTCCTGCAACGGGAAGTAACCCCGAAAACTGCTGAATGAACAGTAACAATATAATATTATATTCTGAAATATAATATTATATTCAAACACCCAAAACCTCTACTTAGGGGTTAATTGATCCCATCGATCCGATGTCCAAACGACGTCGGATTCAAGATCCAACCACGCCACCAGTAGGTGTATACATGAGGATCATCATACCCAAAATTTAGAATCATCCAACGATTGGATTAACGGGAAACTACAAATCAAAACCGCTAATCAACTCACTTACCAATTTAATTGCTGCAACGCAGCCCCCCAGTAAACAATTCATAAAAAAATCGTACATAAATCGAAAAATTACGACATAAGATGGCATGGAAAGCTAACGAAGAGATCTACAACTCTTATGTTTACTATAAACCAAGAGCATGTACTCGCCGGTCGGAGAACTCGCCGCAAGTCGGCTGTTTCTCAAGAACAGCAGAAAACCAGAAATCCGAGACTAATCATGCATAAAACCTACACAAATCTCAACAAATTAACATGAAACTTGAATCAGTTATTCTAATAGGCATAAGGAATCCAACAAAATAAGGATCAACAAGATCCAACGGCTAGATCTAGAGAAAACCCGAAATGAACACAGTAGGTATAACCCTACCTAGCTGCGCTTTCCTCGGCTGATTCCCCACGATTTGATCACCAACAAGCCTCTAAACCACTTCAGGGATCTTCCTCTCGTTGTCACGAATCCAACGAGCCTTAGAACGTTGAAAAAGATGGCCGGAGGAGGGAGAACGGAGGTGAGGAAGGTTGGCTGCCGGAACAGGGGAAGAACAGAGCTTCGAGCGAGAAAGAAGGAAGGAAGAAGAAAGAGAGGAGAAGGAGGAAGAGGAGGGGAAGAAAGGAGGGGAAAGGGGGAGGGGAAAGCCGGGGGAAGGGGGAAAAAGTGAGGGGAGGGGAGGGCAAGTCTTCCCTCCCTCTGACAGAGGAGAGCGACGGCCAGCGGTGGCCGTCCTCGCGAAGCAGAAAAGCCACCGACGCGAGTCCGATCGGTCGCTCCAAGGAGCGATCGATCGTTCTCGCCCTGGATCAAAACCCACCGACTCGCTCACGAGTCCGATCGATCGTCCCAAGGAGCGATCGATCGCTCAAGGGTCGTCAGCTGCCCAAAGGCAAGCTTTCGCGCGCCCGAGCTGGGATCTTCCGATCCCGGATCCACCTAGCCATTCTAAACAAGCATTTAACACAAACACGGCCAGTGTGTGCACACACGGGTGTGAAACAAACCAACAAGGCGCAATTTACCAAATTGCCCTTGCGGTCTACAACGAGCCACAGGGGTAGAGGGGCAGGTCCTCACAGTATGCATATTTCCAATCATTAGGCAAATCATGATGTTGATCACTAGGTGTAATTTCAAGGGATTCCTCAAATTTATCATTCAATTCTTCAACATTATTTTGGGTTTCATCTACTACGTCTTTTGATTTGACATTAGGAATATCATCATCTTTACCATTAGTTCTACTAGGAACTATAATCATTTCATCAAATGTAACATGCCTTGATTCTTCAACCACTAAGGTCCTTTTATTGAAGATTCTATAACTTTTGCTTCTCTTCGAGTATCCAAGAAAAACTCATTCATCGGATCTAGCATCAAATTTTCCACGATTATCCTTCCCATTGTTTAAGATGAAACACTTGCAACCAAAAGCTCTAAAGTAATTAATATTTGGAATTCTTCCTTTCCAAAGCTCATAGGGGGTTTTCTTCAAAATAGGTCTCATTGTTACTCTATTGATCACATGACAAGAAGTATTAATTGCTTCGGCCCAAAAGTACTTAGGATGATTATTCTCACATAATAAAGTTCTAACCATGGCTTGTAGGGTTTGATTTTTCCTTTCAACAACACCATTTGTTGAGGGGTTCTAGGTGATGAGAAGTTATGGGAAATCCCGTTGTCATTGCAAAACTTTTCTAGATGGAAATTCTTGAATTCTCCTCCATGGGCACTTCTAAAGCATGTAATGAAAATACCTTTCTCATTTTGGACTCTTCTACAAAAGTTGGTGAATTCCTCAAAGACTTCATCTTTGTGTGCAAGAAAAATCACCCATGTATATTTAGTGTAATCATCTACTAGTACAAAACCATATGAGCTACCACCTATGCTTGTAGGTTTGATTGGTCCAAAAAGGTCCATGTGAATGAGTTCTAATGCTCTTGTGGTGAAAACTACATCTTTAGGCTTGAAATAAGATTTTACTTGTTTTCCTCTTTGACATGCGTCATAAATCTTATCTTTCTCAAATTTGATCTTGGGAAGTCCAAGAACAAGGTCTTTTCGAGAAAGTTTGGATATTAAATCTATGTGTGCATGTCCAAGCCTTCTATGCCATAACCAAGAATTATCATTTAAGGCACTAAGACATACATCATCATGACAAACAAGATCATCAAGATAAAATGTGTATACATTAACATCACGATGACCTACTGATGTCGCTCAAATGTGTCACGCACAGCGATCGCGGTGCAGTACAGCATAAGAGAGGTCGAATCCCACAGAGAGACAAGCAGGAAAGATCCAGAAACACAGATAACAATATATTGAAAACAATCAAGGGCGTAAAAGTTAAGGAAATAGATCGAAGATGTAATGATAAGATAAAGTTAAGGAAAGATATCAAGATTTGAATGAGGCTAAGCTTCAGGAATCACTTCACTCGGATTTAGGTTCTTCTCTTCTCAATGGTTCATATAATACTCAGTTAAGGAATTCACATCCCAATCACCTGAACCGGAAGATATAGAATTATGAATCTGATAAAATATGAATGTCTCTTTCTACGATTGGTTCTTCCTTTTTATAGTTCTAACTTCATCCAACCAAACCTAAGAATACACGATACCGGCTGTCACTACAGGCAACGTGCAGCAAAAGTTTATCGGGACAAAGCCCTAACTCTATCGAACCGGATCTCTAAGAATACACAATACCAACTCTCACAATCGGCAATGCATAGCAAAGATCTCACGGGATAGAGCCCCAACCTTGTCTTACCAGATCCCTAAGAATACACAATACCAGCTGTCACTACGGGCAATGCATAGCAAAGGTCTCATGAGACTCGGTAGGAGAATCAAAAGAGATAACTATTGGATTATAAGATCATGAAAGAAGCATGACTGGATTCATAATATTAATCATCAACATAGAAATCTATAATCTGAAAATAATATTTGAAGATCCAATACATAGAAAAGAGTTTAACAATGAAGATTAAAACTATGAACCATTGTTGGAGAAGAAACCCTAATCCTTGCTAGATCATTCGTCCGCCATGCCCGCGGATTACTCGGCCATGGATGGAGATTCCTTCATCTTCTTCCTTTGGGAAACGTCCCGAAAAGAGCCTCCAAAAACGTCCAAGAAGTCCCCTTTGATTAACCCTAAGTTTCCTATTTATAACCCCAAAGTCTCTCCATCCACGGATTAGATCTAAACCGTTGATTTTCTTCACTGGGAAAGTCGGATCGATCGGACTTTAGGTGTCGGATCGATCCGTTGCGTAAAAATCCTCCGTTTTTGGCTATTCCCGAGTCCGATCGATCGGACTATGGGTGTCGAATCGATCGGACCCGTAGAATGGATGGAGGGATCGATCGGACCCCGTATGGCTGAAAAATATATGTTCTGTCACGTTTCTGCGTAGTCTGATCGATCGGACTCTGGGTGTCGGATCGATCGGACTTCCAACGTATTTTCCGTTCTGCCATTCAGACTGCGCCATCGGTACTAAAATTGTCGTGACTTCCTCTAGGAAACTCGGAATCACGAACCGTAAAATTCCCCAGAATCTAGACTTCAAGAGCTTTCCAACCATATATGGCACATTATCTGGTTCTTCATGAACAGGTACAGTTTAATTTTTGAAGTTGATCCATATACTCTTTTCAACTTCTTTTAGCTCCGATTTCCTGCATTTTCCAAATAACCATGTGAAGCAACATATAGATGTAAAAATAGTAGTAAAGATGTTGATTAAGGATAATAATCTAGCAACTGAGATGGTTATAAGGTTGTTCAGAGTGCACTTTCATGCACTCATCACCTACTAGCAAGATTTTATCTCTAAGAGCATTCGTAACATAGCATTTTGAATCTTCAAAAATAACTTTGTTATCTCTATCACATAATTGACTAATGCTAAGCAAATTATGTTTCAAACCTTCAACCAAGAGAATATTTTCAATAATAATGGAAGAGGTTTTACCAATATTGCCGATGACAATTATTTTTCCTTTTCCATTGTCTCCGAAGGTCACGATTCCTCCATCTTTGGATTGAAAGGTTGAGAACATGCTCCTTTCTCCCGTCATGTGTCTTGAGCATCCACTATCAAGGTACCATCTTTTAGTCTTTGTGTTGGTCTTTATCTTGGATCGCATACACTCCTACAAATAAGAGATCAAATCTTGATTTTTGGTACGCAAATCTTTTTGGATCCATTTGCATTAGTACTATACATAAGAGAAAAGGATGTATGTATAGGTGTCCAAATTTGGTTAGCATTAGCATGCCTTATGAGATAGCAACAATAATGACATATACGTGTTTGCGCTACGTGCACTACAAAAATACACCCCTTTTTACAGCGGGCCAAAACTGCTTCTAAAAGTACCCAAACCATTGCTAAAGTAATAAGACAACGGTTGAACAAAACGTCGCCGTTGCCCGTGCTGCCAAAAGCTCTATAGCAATGGTTTGGAGACTTCAGGCAATGGTTTAGTTAATTGTTGCGGATAAGGTGTACTGCAGCAAAAAGTGAAGATTCTACAGCGGAACACAACTGCTACCATTAAGTGTTATAGCAGCTACAAAAAACTGTTGCGAATACATTTATTGGCAACATCTAGCGTACGACGGCGACAAGTACGTACTATTGCAGAAAATGGGTCTTAGCGCGGTTCAATGGTTAGGGGCAGCGGTTGGAATCCGTGGCCAGAGCTTTTTTTGGCAACATTTATCTTACCATTGCTAATGTGATATTTTCACTGCGGATCTATATCGTTGCTAATTGTCTTGCCGCAACGTTTTCATAGGTGTTGCTAATGCTGTATTAACATCGGTGACGGGAAATGTTGCATTAAGTTCATTTGGCAGCGGTAAGCAATTGCTACTAATAGTTTATAGGGATAATTAGCTTTTGATATCCTATATTTTCAACGTTTTACAATCTGGTACCCTTTAGTTAGAAAATGTAACTTTAGTACCCTACGGTTTCCAAACCAAAACAAATCCTAGACGTCGTTAGTCTCCATTCACAGAAAACCGCTCATGTACATAGTGTTTACACGTGGCGGCACGTGATGAGCAGAGAGAGAGAACTAGAGAGAGAGAGTGAGCTGGTACTCGCAGACCGTTCATCCATCTACTTATCCCGACGACAGCGGCGGAGTAGGAGCACCGAAAGAACGGCCGGCGAGCAGTCGTGCTCCAAGATGATGGCCTGGCAACGCGAGGAAAGGTGGTAAAAGAGGAGCTTTTTAAGTGGGGCGTCGTCGAGCTCTAACGGCATTACGGGATGTCACTAAATCCTCCCGCCGTCGCATGTGGCTTAAAGACCTTATCGCCATCGCCGACGAGAGCTTTGGTAAAGCCAGCGCGTCATCTCCTTAGGCGCGGCCACTAGCGCAGACCTCGGGCGTGGCCGCAGTCACGCATGGAGCCTTTGGGTGCGCCTGCCTGCCGCGATGCGCTGCTGCTGCTTCCGCCGTCGTTGGCGCGCGCAGCTAACAGGCCTAGCTAGCATCACCTCCTTCTCTCTCTCTCTCTCTCTCTCTCTCTCCATCCTCATCACATGCCGCCACGTGTAAACACTGTACACGTTAGCGGTTTTCTGTGAACGAGGACTAACGCCGTCTGACGAGAGGGTACTAAATCGACCTATATTGAAATAAGAGGGTACTAAAGTTACATTTTATAACTAAAAGGTAGCATATTGTAAAACCTTAAAATTAGAGGGTACTAAAAGCTAATTTCCCCTAGTTTATTCTGCAACATTGTAAATTTCTTTTGCAACGGTTTGCAACTGATGCAAAATGTTAATTTGACAGCGGTGTCCGAATCAATGTTGAATTTAAATTTGGTAGCAGTTTGTAATTGTTGCCCAAAATTCATTTACGGCGGTTTGGAACTGATGCAAAAGGTTATCCCTTTTTGCAACAATTTTGAGCAAATTTTTTCCCTGTACATTTTTTAACATAAACCAATCCAAACTTTCAAATAATATTATATAACATTTACACCATGTTATCTAATCATGTTTTGGTCATCCAAACATACTGGATTCTCATTCATAACCCAAAAAATATTTATCATAATTCTGAAATACACCATATGAAAAATATAAGTACTACTGTTCTCAAAACATTCAGGTTTTTCATAACACTAGCAGACATGTTACACCATTTTTCTCTCACATTGTCCAACAAGAGCAACCTGCACAGCAGGGAAAAAAAATTCAAATAGATGTGAAAAAAATAAACCCCCTGGAATAACCTAAACTTGCTTCTATAACACCAGTGATACCTACATGCAAGGCTGTCAAGTGATAAGCTCCTAACAAACAAAATATCAAACACTTGAAAGGCAAAATAGCAAGGAAGTGCTATCACAAAGTAACAAGTAAAGAGGAAGAAGAAATTAAACACAATCACTAACACAAAAGGTTTTTTTTTAACGTGGAAAAACCCAACTGGGAAAAAAACCACGGGTCCTCTATCGGAGACCACCCAAATCATCCACTAGAACTTTGTCAAGACAGTTACACAGCTAACACCCCTTCTTGATGACTCCTCATCAAACCTCGGTGCTCATAATTGAGTACACTGCCACTGAATTATTTCTCTAGTGGACAATCTTCAACCCACTGTTGAGATAGATAGAGGACTCCTCCTCTCTTCTTAAAGCTCCTTGGATTCCACCAAGGATGAAGGATTCCACCTTCGATTTAACTTGGACTCCTCCAAGTAACTGAAGAACTCATTCTTCAGATAACTCCCCTTGAAAACTTCAAGGAGGAAGAACTCTCTCTTTGATAAAGTGGCAGATATGTGGAAGCTAGGATTTCAGCTCTCTTGATAAGGTTGCTTCCTCAGTTTCTTTGGACCGGAGTTCTTACCTTCATAGCTTCTCTTCCACTCTTTATAAATCCAAAAAGCTTTAGCTCCAACTTGACAGACTGGTCTTTTTCCTCAGATCTAAGTAAAAGCTCTGCTGCAGGCTTTCTTATCTTGAGCAGACATCTTAGACAAAAATAGTTACTCAGCTATTGAGTAGGCTGCTAGACCACCAAGCTATTTTGCAGCATCTGTCACTCATGGAAAGCTGGTCTTGATTCAAGAACCAACCAAAGTTGCATAGCCCCTTCTATGATGTGAAGTCAACTTTGAAGCAGTCAATGCTCTGTTTTCTGCACTGCTAGTGAATAATGGTTGTTGCATTAAACTGCTGGTCCACCAGCTGCTTCATTCTAGCTTCAATATCCTTTCAGCTTCAATCTAATGGGCTTTCAGCTTCCTTAGTGGCTTTGTAGATGTCTTTAATGTTGCATCAAAGAACACAACCTTGTCCAATTTAGTCTCCAATTACAATGCTTGTGTCCTAGTTACAAGCTAATAAGTTTTGACACAAATCAAGTCAATTACATAACTTACAAGATGAAAATTAGGTTAAGCAATCCAATAGTTAGTTATGGGAATGGTAATAAGCTCTTTTCTTAGAAGTCATACTCAGATTTGCTCATGACAGTGTCCATCTTTGAACTCTAAAACTGCCAGCATCATGAAAAGAATGAAAATATTGAAATTAATCATTATATGGAGGTTTGCTTAGAAGTCAAAAAGGATGTTCAAACTAAAAGACAGTGAACATGGAAACCATGAAAAATCTGTGCTCAGAAGAATTTTAATCTCCTAACAGAAGGTACAAACACATGATAACTACATGATGTACAGTGGAAATTCATATTTACTACAAGATACATGTCTCTAACACAAACAACAGATGTAAATATTTGAAAGATTTATGAGACAAAATCCTCATACAAGAATGAAAACACTTTGATATGTAGACGTGGAAACACTTTGACTAGGTCAGGCTTGATCCTTCATGGTCTGAGTTATCATCATTTATCATCATTGGTATGTAGACGTGGAAACACTTTGATATAGCATGTGCTGTCCTTATTATTTAATAATTACACAGGTGCTTTTCTAGACAACCACTTCTATAAGTTTTTTGCCAAGGCTACTAAAAAGCTGTGATGTCGCTCAAATGTATCACGCACAGCGGTCGCGGTGCAGTAAAGCATAAGAGAGATCGAACCCACAGAGAGACAAGTAGGAAAGATCCAGAAACACAGATAACAATATATCGAAAACAATCAAGAGCGATAAAAGTTAAGAAAATAGATCGAAGATGTAATGTGAAGATAAAGTTAACAAAAGAAATCAAGATTTGAATGAGGCTAGGCTTCAGGAATCATGATGAGAATATAAAATGTCATATTTTTCTCCCATAATGTTTGGTGTTCTATATCTATTTTATGCCTAAATGTACTCATTATTCTTATATTTTGATTTAGGATACAATTGGAGACCTTAAGTGGAAAATGAAGCTAATTGAGCAATTCTGGACATTCTGCACAGCGGTTAGTAATTTGAACATAACTTCTTCATACAAACTCTGATTGGAATGATCCAGGATGCTTTGAAAAGATAAGGAAGAGCTCTACAACTTTAATGTTTTGAGTTTTGTGAGATACCGACTCCAGAAAGACAGAAAAATCACGGAAGAGGTCAGGTCTGAGGTTGCTGCATTTTTGAACGAGATTCGTGTATAGAAGATTCCAGATGTGATGCAAGAAGATTCCAGCTGGATACCACTTTCTTTCCCAGTTATATTAGGACTTTATTTTCTAATCAGCTGGCCTTAATTGGTTAGATTTGCTTATTTTTAATCGAGGAGAGTGTTTAGGCTTTTGGAAAGTGGGCAGCATATGTAAAAGAGGAAAGATTAGTGGGAGAGGACTCTCACGTTCCTCTATCCCACGTATCCCTCTCTCTCACTTATCTATCTCTGATATATAAGGCTGCCACTACCTCTCACGGGGGGGGGGGGGGGGGGGGGGCTCTCTCCTTTCTCTTTAGTTTTTCTTTAGTTTTCTTTGTTTTCTTTTGAGTTATTCATGGCCCTGCGTGGCTAAACTTTGATACTTGATCGAAGGAGACGAAAACCTCGGAATCAATAAAACTGTGAGATCTAATTAGTTTTTATTGTTCAATTTATGCTTTGAGTATTGAATATTCTTCTGTGTTTATTTTCATGATTGTCTTGTTTAATTACTAGGAGCGCTACTAGTTTATTATTCATTGCGATCTACTGCTAGGTTGGATATCAAATCCGTAATTGTTTGATCCCTCTAATCTGCGAAGCAACTGAGATCTATTGATTTACTGCGTTTCAGAGATTAATAGATCTTAGGAAGAATATTCGACTAGATTAAATGCAACCGCTTGTGCTTGTGTTGTTTAGCTTCATCGATCTCCCAATTCTTAAGGCTTCTACTAGATTAAACCTACAGCGCTTGTCTTAGGTTGTTTAGTAGGTAGGGTTAATTGGATCGCTTGTTTCTAATTAACTATGATTGATGAGAGATTCGAATTTAATTCGAACGGTGAATATTCATGGTATGAATTAATTGATACTTGCATCAATGATCAGTTGTCAGATTCTGATGGTGGATGTTGACTTAGACCAAGGTTAATTCTTCTGATTGACTTCGCTCTTTAATTTTAATTATTTCTTAGTTTCTTTTTGTTATATTCAAAACCCCTTTTTGTTCACGAAGCACAAAACTAGGCTAGGCACTCCTCATGGGATCGACCCTTGCTCGCACTACTACATTTGTTTTGAAGAGTACTAGATTTATTTTTGAGTGCGTACGACAACACATCAAATTTTGGCGCCGTTGCCGGGGAATGCTTCTCGTTGATTTTTGTGCTAATTGTGATCCTTATTTTAGGTTTTCCCTTGATTTTTAGGATTTTTCCCAATTTCTTAAGATTTTTCTTGCTTTTTAGGAGTTTTTCCTGCCTTCTTCGAATTTTTCTCTATTTTTTTTAGGATCTCTTCCCGAATTTTTTTTTCCAGAATTTTTCTTTGCCTTTTTGATTTTTTTTCCTTAGTTAGCCCTAAATAATAATAATAATAATAATAAAAGACTGGCAGTATTCATCGTCTCCCTCCTCGCGTCCTCATCCCCAAGTCGCGCCCAAGCCCCTGCTCCTCCTCCTTACCGATCCCCTTCCCGATCTCAGCCACCCCATCCATCTACCCATACCCGAGCTCCCATCTTCATCTCCTTCCCTCCCCTCACCTTCGTCTCCTGTCCTTGTTCCCCGATTTCGCCACCTTCATCCCGAACCGATCGCCGTCGACCACCCTCCCAACCTTTCCCCGAGCCGATCACGACCCCGATTCCGCCGATCCGGTGACCCTCCGGTCAATCCGAACCGGTAGACCCTCACCCCACCATCCGAAGATCCCTCACCGGCGACTCCTCTCCGTCGGATTCTCCTTACCCGACTAGACCTGGTTGACCCAGTCAACCCTGTTCATCCGACCCTTCTCCTGTGATAACCCTTCTCCCTGACCTCAATTTTTGTGTTTATTTTCATTTTCATTTTTTTTATTTTTCTGTGTCCACTATTCCAGATTTTACCTGATTTTTCTTCATGGTTTATAAGGGCATCTTTTGATTGTTTATGACTGCAACTCAATCCTCTAATCAAGGTAATTTGCAGTATGATCCAGAAATAGAGAGAACTTTGCGCCAGGGTGAGAAAGGAAGTTCGGAGAAATTCCGAGGAGAACGATCTGGCTCTTGACTTCCCATTTGCTCGCGATTCTGATTTAGAAGAGGAAGAAAAAATGGCTGGAAATCAAACCTTGAAGGAGCTCGCTGCCCCTGATTTGAATCAACAACCCTTATGCATCACATTCCCTACTTTGGATGCTACCACTACATTTGAATTAAAATCTAGATTAATACATCTCTTACCTACTTTTCATGGCCTTGCAGGTGAAGATCCTCACAAGCATTTAAAAGAGCTTCATGTTGTCTGCACAAGTATGAAACCCACGGGGGTAACTGAAGAGCAAATCAAACTAAGGGCTTTCCAGTTTTCTCTGAAGGATGCGGCTAAAGATTGGCTCTATTATCTACCCTCCGGGAGTATTACTACATGGAATGATATGATGAGGTTGTTTTTGGAGAAATACTTTCCAGCCTCAAGGGCGGCCAACATTAGAAAAGAAATTTATGGTGTAAGACAGTACAACGAAGAGTCTCTATATGAGTATTGGGAACGTTTCAAGAAATTATGTGCAAACTGTCCCCATCATCAAATTAGTGAGCAATTACTTATCCAATATTTTTATGAGGGCTTACTAACCACTGACAGGAGTATGATTGATGCCGCTAGTGGAGGAGCTTTGGTGGATAAAACTCCTGAAGCCGCGAGGAACTTGATTGCAAATATGGCGGCTAATTCTCAACAATTTAATACTAGGCTTGATTCTTATTCAAAACATGTTAATGAGGTAAACGTTTCATCTCTTGAACAACAGATTGCGAGTCTGACTTCTCTTGTTCATCAATTGGCTGTAGGTAATATGCAAACAGCGAAGGTTTGTGGAATTTGTTCAGTGGCAGGACATCCAACCGATATGTGCCCAACTCTTCAAGAGGAACCCATTGAACAAGTGAATGCAGCGGGGAGTTTCCCTGGACTACCGCAAAGGAAGTATGATCCATATTCAAACACATATAATCCTAGATGGAGGGATCACTCCAATCTCAACTATGAAAATCCACAAGTGATTCAGCCCACAACTCAATTCCACCCAAACGGCCAACAATATCAGCAGTATAGACCGCCATACCCCCCGAGCCCACAACCAAACCCAACTTCTAATTCTGGTATGTCTTTAGAAGATATTGTTAAATCGCTTGCTACTAATACTTTGCAATTTCAACAGGAGATAAAACAATTTCAACAAGAGGCGAAGGCTAGTATTCAAGGTTTGGAACATCAGGTGGGCCAGATGGCGACTGCAATTGGCAAGCAAGAGGCGCAAAGTTTAGGAAAATTACCCTCTCAAACGGTAATAAATCCAAGAGAAAATGCTAGTGCAATCGTTTTGAGAAGTGGTAAAGAGGTTGAGATTCCAGTAAAGGAAGCCCCTGCATCGTCACCACAAGAAAAAGGGCAAAACATCTTTCCCGATGACGATGATATACCTAAGTGTAAGTTTCCACCTCTTTCTGATTATAAACCAGTGCCTCCTTTTCCTCAGGCTTTAACAGAATCAAGAAAATATGAGAAGAATTCAGATCTATATGAGACTTTTCGTCAATGCGAGGTAAATATTCCACTCTTAGATGCTATTAAACAAGTAACTCGTTATGCTAAATTTTTGAAAGAATTGTGTACAATTAAGAGGAAATAGAAACTCAAAGGATATGAGAAGGTGAGAGTAGGGGAGAATGTTTATGTAATTATTCAAAGAAAAATTTCTGCAAAGTGCAAAGATCCAGGTATGTTTACTATCCCCTGTACAATAGGTAACACTAAATTTGAGAAGGCCATGCTAGATTTAGGAGCTTCTATCAATGTCATGCCATATTCTACATATGCTTCTTTGGAACTTGGACCTTTGAATGAAACGACCGTTGTGATTCAATTGGCTGACAGATCTAATGCCTATCCTAAGGGTGTAGTTGAGGATGTTCTTGTGCAAGTTAATGATTTGATTTTCCCTGCTGATTTTTATGTGCTTGATATGGAGAATGATGATCATACTACTCTCCTTTTGTTGGGAAGACCATTCTTAAAGACATCCAATACTAAGATAGATATGCATAGTGGCACACTTACCATGGAATTTGATGGTGAAGTTGTTAAGTTTAATATATATGATGCCATGAAATATCCTGCTGATGATTGTCCTGTTTATTCTATTAATGTGAGGGAATTGAAAGTTGCGGTTGGAGATGCTTCGGGGGAATTTCTACAAAATGCAGATGAAGAAGCTGTCCAGTCTAGGCCAATCGACCGCCGAGAACACAAGGAGCACGTATTCGAAGAACCTCCTCTAGCTGAAGTTGAAGGCATTCATGTTACGCCGCGAGGTATATTTCCTGTGACTATCCCATCTTCATTAGTGGTTAAAAAGGAGATGACCTTAGTAGATATTTTCATATCTCGACGGATTTATTTTCGATCATGTGATCTTGACATCCTTGACAATGCGAACGACGACATTATTAATAGATCAATGGACGATTCCATTATAGTTGAGCATAATGTTGACCCCTTTCTTCTTGATAACCATGATGATAAGTATTTCTATTTAAGAGAGATAGCTATCTTGTTTACTAGTGTTAGAATGGAAAAGCTAGTTTTCATTTTTAAAATATGCCACTTAGATTCATATGCTAAATTAACCTTGGTGGCACTATTGAGGTTAAATATCCATATTATGGCATCCATTGGTTTTGCATACCATCTCCGAGGGCACGATTAAAACTTATTGTATATAGTGCTTTAGTTTGCTTTATTTACTTTCTTGTGTGCTTGAGAATGCTTGAATTATTTTTAGGTTGTGTGCTTGAATGTTTGCTTTTGTTTTTCTTTGCTTTGCTTTTGCTTTGTAAGTGATTGAGTATCCCCTGTGATACATGAAGAATTCACCCAGACATGTAGTGAACCATTCCTGTGCAACTCATAAACAAAAGCGCTGCTTGGAAGGCAACCCAATGAGAGTTCGTTCCTTTGTCTTTTTATTTTCGCATTTTCATTTTGGTTAGTTTTGTCTTTTTTTTCATTTCACCTTACATTGGGGACAATGTCAGTTTCAAGTGTGGGGGAGGAGATTTAGGTTGCATTTGCCATGAGCGAGAACTAGTTAAGCTTGACATATTCATAACATGATTGAATGAGTAATTTTGTGACTTGGAATTAATTAGTTGAGTTATTTTCCTTGAGATGGTAGTGACTGAATGAGTAGACAAAAGCTGGTGAGATTTTGAGCCTTTAGACTGACACATTCATTTCAGTCTCACTATTTTCTTTCATGAGAGATATTCTTCCATGGATTTGTTTCTCTACAACTTGCTTTGATTCTATTCAAGGTCACATTGACACATGTATACATGAAGATGATTAGGGCCATCTTTGTTATAAGCTACATAAGCTAAATAGCCTACCTTGCAATTAATTTTTCCTTTGGCTAAACACCTTTGAGCCTTATTGACTTTATTATTAACCCACATTACAAGCCTTAAACCTGAAAAATATTTCCGTTACCCAAGCCATAAAACTAGTGGAGCATTGATCATCATTATGACATGTATGGGTGTGCAAGTTTCAAGTGTGGGGGTGTTTGGATCGTGGTATGGCTATGATTGGTGAAGTGGAGTATATTTTTCATACTCAATTCGTGAGTATGTTGTTTCTGAAAAAAAAAAAGAAAAAAGAAAAAAAGAAAAAGAAAGTGAAGGAGGAAACCGTTCTCATGCTACAATATGTGTTTATGAATCCTCCTAGTACTCCAAGAAACGGGTATGTTTATGTATGATCTCTACAAAGGTGGAAGTTTTTGCAAAAGATTGTTTACTATTTCAGTTAAAAAGTATTCCTTTGAACAATCTCTGTGCCAAGGTCGTAATGTTATATGATTTGAGTCAGTTAAAGCCAAATTGAAGAAGTTGTTGAACGGAGTGATTGGTTGTACATGTCTTATGGATGTATTTTTGCTCCATTAGTTCCATTGGTTTTTAGCTACATTCCCAAATATTTCTCACCTTGACCCTAAACCCCGTTACAACCCTTTTAAAGTCCTTATGATCAGTGTTATACATGTGATTCTATTGGTGGAGAATGAGAAGATATGCAAGCTTATGGTAGATCATTTTCATTGGAATGAATTTGAGTGAAATACATACCGTTCAAACACATGAGAGTTGAGTGTTTATTTCCGTAAGGTCTACTTGTTTAGTATGCTTCATATGCAAGTGAAAATGCTTATTGATTGATTTTTAAGTTGTCTAAAAATGTTTGTTCATGATGTGTTATGAATTGTGAAGAGCTTGATTGTTCTTTGTTGATGGCGTTGCAACCTTGATATGTTGAGTAGAGTGAATTTTAGTTTTGCCCGAGGACGAGCAAAGGTTAAGTGTGGGGGAATTTGATGAGAATATAAAATGTCATATTTTTCTCCCTTAATGTTTGGTCTTCTATATCTATTTTATGCTTAAATGTACTCATTATTCTTGTATTTTGATTTAGGATACAATTGGAAACCTTAAGTGGAAAATGAAGCTAATTGAGCAATTCTGGACATTCTGCACAGCAGTTAGTAATTTGAACATAACTTCTTCATATAAACTCTGATTGGGATGATCCAGGATGCTTTGGAAAGATAAGGAAGAGCTCTACAACTTTAATGTTTTGAGTTTTGTGAGATACCGACTCTAGAAAGACAGAAAAATTGCGGAAAAGGTCAGGTCTGAAGTTGCTGCATTTTTGGACGAGATTCGTGTATAGAAGATTCCAGATGTGATGCAAGAAGATTCCAGCTGGATACCACTTTCTTTCCCAGTTATATTAGGACTTTATTTTCTAATAAGCTGGCCTTAATTGGTTAGATTTGCTTATTTTTAATCGAGGAGAGTGTTTAGGCTTTTGGAAAGTGGGCAGCATATGTAAAAGAGGAAAGATTAGTGGGAGAGGACTCTCACGTTCCTCTATCCCACGTATCCCACTCTCTCACTCATCTATCTCGATATATAAGGCTGCCACTACCTCTCACGGGGGAGGTGGGGGGGGGGGGGGGGGGGGGGGGGGGGCTCTCTCCTTTCTCTTTAGTTTTTCTTTTGTTTTCTTTGTTTTCTTTTGAGTTATTCATGGCCCTGCGTGGCTAAACTTTGATACTTGATCGAAGGAGACGGAAACCTCGGAATCAATAAAACTGTGAGATCTAATTAGTTTTTATTGTTCAATTTATGCTTTGAGTATTGAATATTCTTCTGTGTTTATTTTCATGATTGTCTTGTTTAATTACTAGGAGCGCTACTAGTTTATTATTCATTGCGATCTACTGCTAGGTTGGATATCAAATCCGTAATTGTTTGATCTCTCTAATCTGCGAAGCAATTGAGATCTATTGATTTACTGCGTTTCAGAGATTAATAGATCTTAGGAAGAATATTCGACTAGATTAAATGCAACCGCTTGTGCTTGTGTTGTTTAGCTTCATCGATCTCCCTATTCTTATGGCTTCTACTAGATTAAACCTGCAGCGCTTGTCTTAGGTTGTTTAGTAGTTAGGGTTAATTGGATCGCTTGTTTCTAATTAACTATGATTGAGGAGATATTCGAATTTAATTCGAACGGTGAATATTCATGGTATGAATTGATTGATACTTGCATCAGTGATCAGTTGTCAGATTCTGATGGTGGATGTGGACTTAGACCAAGCTTTGTTCTTCTAATTGACTTCGCTCTTTAATTTTAATTATTTCTTAATTTCTTTTTGTTATATTCAAAACCCCTTTTTGTTCACGAAGCACAAAACTAGGCTAGACACTCTTCGTGGGATCGACCCTTGCTCGCACTACTACATTTGTTTTGAAGAGTACTGGATTTATTTTTGAGTCCCTGCGACAGCACATCAAATCACTTCACTCGGATTTAGGTTTTTCTCTTCTCAATGGTTCATATAATACTCAGTTAAGGGATTCACATCCCAACCACCTTAACCAGAAGATATGGAACTATTAACTTAACAAAATACAAAAGTATCTCTTCCTACAATTGATTCTTCCTTATTATAGTTCTAACTTCATTCAATCCAAACCTAAGAATACACGATACCGGCTGTCACTACCGGCAACGCGTAGCAAAAGTTCATCGGGACAAAGCCCTAACTCTATCTAACCGGATCTCTAAGAATACACAATACCAACTCTCACAATCGGCAATGCATAGCAAAGATTCCTCGAGATAGAGCCCCAACCTTGTCTTACCAGATCCCTAAGAATACACAATACCAGTTGTCACTACGGGCAATGCATAGCAAAGGTCTCGCGAGACTCGGTAGGAGAATCAACGGAGATAACTATGGGATTATAATATCATAAAAGAAGCATGATTGGGTTTATAATATTAATCATCCACATAGAAATCTATAATCTGAAAATAATCTTTGAAGATCCAATATGTAGAAAAGAGTTTAACAAAAAAGATTAAAACTATGAACCATTGTTGGAGAAGAAGCCCTAGTCCTCGCTAGATCATCCGTCCACCATGCCCGCGGATTACTCGGCCATGGATGGAGGTTCCTTCATCTTCTTCCTTTGGAAAGCGTCCAGAAAAGAGCCTCCAAAAACGTCAAAGAACTCCCTTTTGATTAACCCTAAGTTTCCTATTTATAGCCCCAAAGTCTCTCCATCCTCAGATTAAATCTAAACCGTTGATTTTCTTCACTGGGAAAGTAGGATCGATCCCTCTATAGGTGTAGGATCGATTCCACTCATCAAAATGTTCAATTTCTGGCTATGCTCGAGTCGGATCGATCGGACTATGGGTGTCGGATCGATCGGACTCAGTAGGATGGATGGAGGGATCGATCTGACTGTGTACAGCTGAAAAGTATGCGTTCTGTCAGGTTTCTGCAGGGACACTTTTGGCTACTCTTTCTCCTCTTTTATATTTTTTCTAGGTTTTCTTTTGCTTTATGAAATCTTTTGGAGGATTGTTCTTGATGGCCCTGCGTGGCTAAATCTTGATCCTTGGTCGAGGAGACTGAAACCTCGGAATCAATGAAACTGTGAGATCTAATTTATTTTTATTGTTCAGTTTATACATGAGTATTGGATGTTCTTCTGAGATTAAATCTTCATGATTACCTTGTCTAATTGCTAGGAGGCCTACTAGTTTATTATTCATGGTGATCTACCGCTAGGTTTGATATCAAATCCGGAATTGTTTGATCCCTCTAATCTGCGAAGCAACTAGGATCTAATAATTTACTGCTGATCAGATCTTGTTAGATCTTAGGAAGAATATTCAACTAGATTAAATGAAACCGCTTGTGCTTGTGTTGTTTAGCTTCATCGATCTCCCTATTCTTAACGCTGCTACTAGATTAAATCTACAGCGCTTGTCTTAGGTTGTCTAGTAGTTAGGGTTGATTAGATCGCTTGTTTCTAATTAACTATGATTGAGGAGAGCTTCGAATTGAATTCGGACGGTGAATATTCATGGTATAAATTGATTGATACTTGCATCTATGATCAGTTATTGGATTCCGATGGTGGATGTTGACTCAGACCAAGGTTTGTTCTCTTGATTTAACTCGTTTCTTCGCTTTAGATTATTTCTTTACTGTTTTTCCTCACGTTTAAAACCCCCCATCTTTATTCACTGAGCACAAAACTAGGCTAAACACTCTTCGTGGGATCGACTCGTACCCGCACTACTACATTCATTTTAACGGGTATTGGTTTTATTTTTGAGTGCCTGCGACAGCACATCAGGACCCCTGTGTACACCCAGCCTTTGCTTGTCGGCGACACTGTTGTGTTCTCTCCCTTGTGAGTGTCGTAGTGTAGTGTCCTTGCTGAGCTTAGTGCTCACTCCTACCCGGGCTGCGTTTTGCAGGTGCCTGTACTAGCTCTTCTTCGGTCGCCCCTACCGGGCAGGTGTTTGGTGACGTGGCGGCATCTGGTGGTGTTTGAGGAGCGGCGATGTCAGTTTTACCCTTTCGTTATAGATAGTCTCCTACGGGAGTGTTAAATGTATAATTTCCCTGTTTTGAGGTTTTGTATTATATCCAGTTCAGTGTTTTGAGGTTTGTGATTGTTTGTATAATACAGGATGATTATGAAATGCTAGGGAGACCACTACGATTAGAGGGAAACCTGACCAAAATTTCCACAGTAGGTTAGGTTCTGGTTCGCGTAGCCCGACCCGGTTGGACCTACGCGGGTCGCGGCGAGACATGGGAGGGGCCGGAGATGGTGGACCTAGAGCAGAGATGGGTTTCCGGGAGGCGAGGGATGGGTTTGGCGCGGTCGATCGGTGGGCTAAGGGGACGATAGTCAATGGCAGGGAAGCAAGTGAGGGGAGGGGTCGTAGATGGTGATGGAGCAGGCGCACGGAGACTGTGGAGCTTGAGCGGAGAGGAGATGGGTTTTCGGGTAAGGGAAGAGTCACCGAGATGTGTTTCCGGGTAAGGGAAGAGCCGCGATATGGGTTTTGGGATCAGCACAAATAATATTTTAGGGGATGGGTTTTGCAAAGGTGAACGCGCGCGGTATGTGGTTGGGTTTTGGGATTGCCGCGCGTTTTTTTTATTTTTTTATTTTTTTTTATCTCCACCAGCACTCACTGTTGCTAATGAACCACAACTATAGAACATCTAGCAGCGGTTTACATACTGTTGCTAATGAATCGCAGCTAAGAATATAACTATTAGAGACAATTATATAAACCGCTGCAATTCCTGCAGCAGTTAGAAAACCACTGCACGTCAACTACTGCTATAAGAAGAACTAAAAGTGACAGTTAACATAACCGCTGCAAATAATTAACTTTTGTAACAATTGTCAAAACCGTCGCCTTTGAAGTACCACATCGCAGCGGTTATGAGAAGCGCTGCAAATAAACCATTGCTATAGAACATGATCTAGCCGCAGTTTACAAAGCGTTTCTAATAAACTGCTGCAAAAACATAGAACTATTAGCGACAGTTATGTAAACCGCTGCAAGTTGTATATTTTTTGCAACATTAACCAAATCCGCTGCTATAGAATTTCATTTTAGCAACGGTTACATCTAAACCGCTGCCGTTTCTAATTTTATAGCATCACTTCCTCAACCGCTGCAATACAACCGCTGCAGAAAGGGGTGTATTTTTGTAGTGTACCTTAGGAGGATGAGAAGAAGGTTTAACAAAGTTAGTTTTCTTTTGGTTGTTCACCTTCCTAGGGTTGTAGCCAATTCCTTCCTTGTTTAAGGAGCTCCTTTGCCTATCAAGGATCTCGTCTAGCTTGTCTCTACTCTTCATGAATTTAGATAGAGTAATTTTTAAGTCATCAACCTCAAGAGTGAGATCTCTCTTGGATTTCCTCAAGTAGATAAGTTCCTTTTGCATATCATAGTTTGTGTTCTTCAATATGGTGAGCTTATATTGAGTGTCCTTGAGTTCCTCCTCAAGTGTGTCCCTAGTGTCACAAGACTTGTTTTCTAGCATGCATTTGTTTTCTTTTTCTAAGGTTCCAATCCTACGCATGTCAGTTAATTTTTCTTCTTCTACTTTCTTCAAGTCCTTACAAGTAGCATAGTATTTCTTTTTAAGGAACTTGAAATCATTATCTAAAGCATGATAAGTATAAAAAAGTTCTTCAAATGCAAGCTCATCTTCTACCTCATTTTCATCTTCTTCCTCATCTCCATGTGCCACTAAGCATATGTTGGCTACCTCTTGTTCTTCTTCATCGGATGAGGTCTCCACATCACTTTCTCCCCAAGTAGCCATCATTGCTTTTTTTTTCTTGAACTCCTTCTTTGAAGGCTTCTTGAGTTGAGGACAATCAAACTTGATGTGTCCGGGCTTTCTACACTCATAACATATGATTTCATCTGAGTTAGAAGAAGTAGGATTGTATTTTTCACCTTTGGGGAATTTCTTCTTGAAAAATTTCTTTCCTCCTTGGCGCTTGAAGATCTTTTGAATTCTTCTTGATATCATTGCCAATTCTTCATCGTCATCTCCTTCACTTGAATCGGATGAGCCTTTGCTAGATGACTTGAAAGCAACCGTCTTTTTCTTTTTATCTCCTTCTTCGTTGCTTCTCTTCAAGTTCATCTCATAGGTCATGAGGGAAACCCATGAGCTCATCGAGTGACAACTTGGATAGATCCTTGGCTTCTTTGATCGCTGTCACATTAGGATCCCAAGACTTAGGTAGACACCTAAGAATCTTTCTCACAACCTCATCATTAGCATAAGTTCTTCCTAGTGATTCAAGAACATTCATGATATTTGTAAAACGAGTAAGCATCTCACTAATAGTTTCATTATCCTTAATGCAAAAAAGTTCATATTCTTGCACAAGCATACTAATTCTGGATTCCTTAACTCGGCTAGTTCCCTCATATGTAATCACAAGTTTTTCCCATATCTCTTTAGCCGATTTGCATCCGGAAACTCTATTAAACTCATTTGAACTAAGAGCACAAAATAAGTAGTTTTTGACATTGGCATTGATTTGGAGGCTCCTTAAGTCAGCTGGGGTATACTTACATTTAGTTTTTTGAACTTCCTTTCCCTCAATGATCTTCATGGGAATAATGGGTCCATCCTCTATCATTATCCAAGCCTCATAGTCCATAAATTGTATAAAAAAATTTATTTTCATTTTCCAGTAATTATAATTTGAACCATTGAAGTAGGGTGGCTTATTAGTAGCTTGTTCCTCTACGTTTTCCATCTCTAGATAGGATCCTCAATGGTTTGTTACACCACTAAAATAGAGATCTAGCTCTGATACAAATTGAAGGTCCAAGAGGGAGGGTGAATTGGACTCTTTTCGAAAAACTAGATTAATGGAAAAATCAGGTAGTAGAGATCTAACATCTAAAATGCTTTTAGATGAAATGAAACTAAAATAGATTAGCATGTAAGAATTGAATAAAAGAAGGGTTAGCGAGATAGCACCGATTTTTATAGTAGTTCGATCCAATTCTTGGTCTACATCCACTTCCCTCAAGGTCCTCCTTAAGGTTCCACTACTTGTAAATCTTTACAAGCTTTTCCTCCAAACTTCCTGGTGCTTGGTGACCTTACAATCACAACCAACTGCTGTTGGATTACTCTGAAAGTACTTCTTCACACTCGAAGAAGATTTACAAAGGTTGTAGCGTTAAAGGGAATGAGTAGTAAACTCTTACTTAGACTTGCTCAGATGATCTCAATAATATAAATAATAATATTAGCAAGTTCACAACAAAGAACTACTTATATTTGGCCTTCATCCAGCTCAAAAATAACATCCAACGGCTCCCTGCAACTCTCCAACGGCTAGTTTTTTACTCTGCGCGTTGCTGGCGGTCGATCCATGCATCGTCCGTGACATCGACCGTCATGTACAAAAACTCAGCCCATTTGAGCGGCGGAGCCGCTGTCAATCCACCCATCGACCGCCGTATCAATCGTCAGGCTCTGTTGTGAAAAATCTTCCCAGGGTCGATGCTCTGATCGATCATCGCTTCTTCACTTTTCACCATTATACTCCACGGTCGACCGTCGCATCGTCTGTGGGATCATCCGTGAGCCTACAACATTTAAAACCATAAAATCCAAACCGCCACGGTCGACCGGTCCATCAACTATCGTATCGACCGTGAGGCTCTGTCAAGAAAATGGCATTGCATGGTTGATGCAACGAACGACCGTGAGCCAACATTTCATTTTGTTAAGTATGGTGCATCGACCGTGCAACCCCGCGGTCGATCCATGGATCGACCGTCGCATTCCCACGGTCGATCCATGCATCGACCGTTAGTGCAATAAATCATCAAATATTGAATTTAAGACTTCCAATGAAAGGGTAATAAATATTAAACATATATTTTATCATTAAATGTATATTGGCATCATCAAAACAAGGTTAGGATCAACATTATGAGTTTAAACTTCTGCTACTCAAAGTTTAAGGTTCATGACTGTTACCGAGGAAAATACTCAAATGCCAGCTAACATACATCCATCATCTCAAACGATCAACAATTGATTCAAACACGTTGCACCCATCTAGCAAGCCATAAACATAGTACCTGCCGGATCATACGGACATGACAGGTGGACGAACTGGCTATGAGGCTAGTGGAACCATCGCGTACTAGGTCACACGAGAAAAGAAGCGTTGACCAATGAGAACAACAAGCACATTAAATGTTACTCGATGCCCAAGATTGAACCCCATCATCCGTCTACGCATTTATTGCAATGCAATCCAACAGTACGATACTCGAGGAGTCGAGCTATCCTCGATCACCCATCTATTGGCACAAAAGGAAGCAACTATTAAAGTTTCACACCACCAATCCCGAGGGTAAGCGATCTCGAGGTCGAGATACTACACAAAGTCATTGATCTTGGAGCCAAACAACCTTGAGGTCGAAATACATTATCCCGAAGCTATGCAATCTCGAGATTGAAAAATCTTATGAAGTCGAACCATCAAAAGATCGAACCAAATCTGACACTCGAACCACATTCCCACGATCAACCTAACCAACTCCAAAAACGGAAGTGTGGAGAGCAGAGCCAAATAGTAGCTGAGCAGTTATCATGAATGAGCTACTTGTCAAGATTTTAGCAAGATCCGACCCACGATAAGGATTACGAATGGTCGTGAGTGATAATTCTATCACGTATTAAATTTCCAAAATATTTGCACTTATACAACATTTCTGGCAAATATTCTCCTGACAATCGACGAAGCAGTCCTTTTCACATAAATCCATATTTTTAACCGAAAATCCAGTATTTCTTCTCAAATCATGATTAAACCTGAAATAAACTAATAAACTATTAAATACAACTACTCTAGGCCTAACAAAGGTAAATTAAGGGGTTTAATTACGAATATTTAGTGACTCATCAAGATCCCCTTAGGGGTTTAGGAGAAGTATTCTAGGTATTCAACGAGGAAGTGACCTAACCGTAAAGGAGAGATATTGATCGAGACGTGAGGATGTCGTGGGCTCCGCAAGTCTCAAAGGAGTGGTCGACGGCGGAGGTGGACGACGATGGCGTGCGACGGTGGCTTGCTGGTGGAGAGAGGAGACCGGTGGTAGAGGGAAGGAGTTGGAAGTGGGGTGGTATTTAGGTGGAAGGTATATTAGCTCTACTCCTAAGATATACTACTAACTACTCTTTATACGAACCTCTCCAAGTCCTGATGAAATCCGTAGCATGTTCAGCTTCTACGATCATTCTACAATCAGGTTTAGGATGGAAAATGAACCTCAACCTGTTGCTTATAGAGAAGCACGAACCTTGGTATATAGATTGAGGATGCCACAAATGGGGATGAGAATCCGTTTGATAAGTCTAGATGAATACCACAGAAAAAATTCTGATAAGTTCAATAGTTCTACAAAGAACCAAAGAGAATTTTCCCACTTTTTTTATCAATCAAAACCTGCCTTACATTCATAGATAAAGCCAATATATATAGGCCAGGCCACTACATCATACATTAAACCAGAAGTTATAACTTCCCCTAATTCCAAGAGACATTAACTACTACTTAGATTTCCAAAGCTTGACCATTGTACAACACTAAATAATTAATAAATTGAATTCCCAAAACTATGCCCAACTAACTTGTCTTGAGATCATTAAATACATGAGAACATGCCACACCCAACTTTTGCATGCTTACTTTGTGGTTGCCATGATGACGTGGACCCACCTTGATTCTTCATTATTTTTATTACATTCTTCTTCAATATGAACATCTTGAATTAATCCACCAAGTGCCTCTTTGAATCTCTTAGCCCTAGCTCTTGTGACTGGTCCTATTGTCATTTGAAACGGGTCTTGACTCCATTTGTTAATCCTAACTATGTCCCCATCATTCCCCGCCTCTTGAAAAGCATTTGTCCTCAAATCATCACCAGCATCAAAACGGGATAGATCATAAACATTAAATGTAGAGCTAACATTATACTCACCAGCTAAATCCAGCTTGTATGCATTGTCATTGATGCGCTCAAGAACTTGAAATGGACCATCCCCTCGTTGAAGGAGTTTGGAGCGCCTCTGTTCGGGAAACCTTTCCTTTCTCAAGTCCAACCAAACCCGATCGCCGGGTTCAAAAACCAGCTTCTTTCTCCCTTTGTTGGCTTGCTTCGCATATTGCTCTGTCCTTCTTTCTTGAGCCATGCTATCTCATGGATCTGCTTAACAAATTCAACTTTGCTTTTCCATCTATGTTAACATGCTCATAAATTTGGAAAGGAGTTAAATCCAAAGGAGTTAATGGATTGAAACCATACACAATTTGAAAGGGTGAAAACTGAGTTGTAGAGTGAACAACACGATTATAAGCAAGCTCAATGTGTGGTAAACAATCCTGCCAATCTTTTATATTCTTTTGAATTATAGCCCGCAACAAGGTTGATAAAGTTCTGTTGACTACTTCAGTTGGACCATCAGTTTGGGGGTGACACGTAGTAGAAAACAACAACTTAGTTCCTAACTTTCCGCATAAGTTCTTCCAAAAGTAACTCAAGAACTTAGTGTCGCGCCCCGACCCGCGAAAGCCCAACCGGGCCGGACGACGAGAACCGGAACCTACAAAACGCGATAAAAGACGGCGAGGGTTCCCTCTAACCTATTGGTCTTCCTAACAGTTCACCAAAAGCACCCAAAATTTAAAACAACAATTAATTAGTAGAACCTCGAACCACATATTCAAAACCCAAAGTGTGTTTAATATACATATCCTCGGAGAGGGGAAGATCCAAATACAACATTACTCCCGTAGGAGACTAACTAACAAAAGGTATGAAAGCAGTAAAGATCGCCACCTCTCAAAGTCCACCGTTCGCCCCGCCGACCAACTGCCCAGTAGAGGCTACAGAGGAAGAACTGACGCCTGCACCTGCAAAACGCAGCCCGGGTAGGTGTGAGCACTAAGCTCAGTAGGGTTCTACACTACGACACACAGAAGGAAGAGGGAAACGCAAAAGTGTCGTCATCAACCAAGACCTGGGTGTATACAGGGGTCCCATAACCCCACCGCGTGTCCCTGAGGCCCAGGGGCAGCACTCCAACACTGTCGACACACAAGCTGAGTAGGCAACTTCACTACTCCCGGGTCAGCACAGTGGGACACCGGCTACACCTCAGCTTCCGACTCAAGGCCGACACGACCACTATAATCATCAAGAACCAAGTGTATCAGTCATCTAAGCCTATCATCGAATCGACTGGACACCACCATTCAAACCGGATCCAAACTACCCAACCCCGGTCCTAGGGCTAAGTCCGAGCTTCCAGCCTCGAGACGGCGACCCAAAGATCACCCACACCCTAACCAATGCAACTAATGCACAACAGGGAAATGCATGCTATGAACATCTATTATATCAGGAAGGACGTTTTTTGAAATGTCCCTCCTATAAAACATAAAGAGTGGTCAGGATTTGCCTACAAACACATCCAACTGTCCAGATCTGATCATTAGCTTTGAGATTCACATCCAAATTTTGATTCCCTCCGAAATTTCCCACCCAAAGTTCCTTTCACTCACCCACCCACCCACTCAGCCACCCGCATACCCGCACCGCTCAAAAATCCAAATAAATTTCAGCTGAGAGAGAGACTCCCATCCCTCTCCCCCGTCCCCTCTCCCTCTCTTTCCCCTCACCCATCCCCTCTCCTCTCCCGACCTCACGCCATCGTCGACCTCTCCCCACGCCGACCTCGCCCTCAGCCGCGCCGTCCCCGACCGCCCAACCCACACGCCGTCGCACGACGCCATCGACCTCGCCGTCGTCCGACGCCATCGACCCCGCGTCGACGCCTACCTCGCCCGACCTCTCCGACCGCCCCGATCCCCCACTTCCCCCGACCCCATGCGCGAGCACGCCGTCTCCGAGCCAGCGCGTCGCTGGAGGGGCACGCTATGGTGAAGACGGCGGGGTGGTCGGCGCGTCGGAGGCCCTCTCCACTCTCTTCCCATGCCTCGCCAGGAGAGGAGCTCCCCACACCGTCGGCCACCTCCTATCTCCCATCCCCCCGCCGTCGCTAGGAGAGGTGCTGTCCACCCACGCCGCCGCCGTCGAGCTCCACCCACGGTGCCCCCCGTCTACCTCGCCACCGAGGTATTCCCCCTCTACTCATCTCCCATCTCCCCTTACCACTCTCACTCTCTCTTCCCTTACCTCTCTTCCTAGCTCCCCACGCCGTCTACCTGGGACGCCACCCCTGTTTTCAAGGCTTGGACAACAGCTTCCTCTGCTCCGGCTGCCATCCCTCCACCGGCGATGCCAATCTGTGGAGTTATTGCTTCCTGAATCATTCTTTCTGTTTTCTTCTGGTGGTATTTCCACTCTACCTGTTTGATCGATCGATCCAGCGATTTATTTTTCTTCTTCTGGTGATTTTTTTTCCTTCCCGAATCATTCTTTCTGTTGTTTGTTGCCAATCTGTGGAGGTTCTTCTTCTCGATCGATCCAGCGATTTTTTTTGTTCTTCTTCTTGAGTTCTTCTTCTCTATCGAGTTCTTCTTCTCATCTTATATTATCCCATGTTGACCCCTTTTTTATGTGCTAACATTTGGTTGAATAGAGCAGATATCCAACTGGAGAATCCCTCAATGTCCTTGGCCAGCCTGACATAGATTGGTTAGTAACTTATGTTTGATTACTTGCCAAGTTAAAAAATGAATGTAGCAAGCTTTATGCCTCAATGTACTGTTTTCTCACAACAACCTCTGTTGGAAAAAAGTTCTTGAGTTCATCTTCTCTTAGAGTTTGGAAAAAAGTTTATGCCTCAATGTACTTTTTTATCACAACAACCTCTGTTGTACTTTTTTCCCCTTGGTTTTCCCCGTGTTTCCCTTGGATTTCTATCGAGTTCCTGAGTTCTTCTTCTCTTAGTCTTTTTTTTTGTTCTTCTATTGCTCTTCGGAGGGGTTTGAGATACAGTAATCAACAACTTGGTCAGTTCCCTAGGTCAGTTCTTCTTCTCTTTTTTTTTTGTTCTTCTATTGCTCTTCTCTTTAGAGTCTGCTATCATTTTTACAGACTGGTCTGGGCATTGAACTTCTTATTCTTTGATCAAGTCCAGAGATATTTAGAGGTCTGCTATCATTTTTACAGAGTGGTCTGGTGGTAGATCAAGTGAAAATGACCTGAAGTTGTTCCATAAATCTTCTTTCTGTATCTTTGATTAATCTGATAGACTTTTCACCGGGAATTCATTGGTCAAACTTTCTTTTGACCTCACCAGAGATCGCATTCTATTTTCTTGACCTCCTCAACTATCATGTCTAAGCAGTGATGCACTTATAAGGTACAGAGTTCCAAGAATAGGTGCCATGCCCTTTATATGAATGATCTTGGGAAACCCAGACTTGATCTACTTGATGATTAATGATTTCCATGAAAGATCACTCAAACCAACTGGAAGTGTACTTATTAGGCATTTTGGGAGGAAGAAAAACACTTCCATTGTTTGGCAATGCAATTTGTAAATGCCTTTTTGTGAGGAAGAAAAGCCCAGTCACCCATTCACATTGTTTGGACATGCATTTGTGTTCATTTATGATGTTTTATGCAGAAATCACCTGGTAGCAAGATAATTAGGAATATAAAGAAGTGTGGCATCCTACGGTTAAGTTGCATGGGTTTTAGTCATGATTTCTATAGGTTAATATTTTTTGCATTAGAATAAATAGTTTCTTGATCTATAATCCTAATCTCTTGGCTTCAATGTATGAGATTAATATGAGGAACACCATTCCCGTACATCTCCATGTTGCTCGCTAGATATATATGTCTCAAGATGAGTCGAGGCAGGAATATGTCGAGAAAGTTTATGCCTCAATATTTCGGAGCATTATACAATTTTTACTGCAATGCAGGAAGAGCAGTGGATTTTCTCGGGGTGCTTCGATTTATCGTGGAGTGACAAGGTATATATAGCTCTTTACTAATAGCTATTTTTGAGAGAGTTGAACCAAATTGCTATTAACCATCACTTTGTACAGTTGGCTCACGAGTTTAAGAGATCATATCGCTGGTTTTATTGAAATAATTTTTCTCCTGCTGCAAAGAGACACATGTTTCATCAGACATTATCAGAATACAATAGCTCAGATATTTTATATAGTAATTTTTAAGCATATTAGTCTTTTTTCTGGCCAGTGTGCAATTATTCAGTTATATCTGTACATGTCATAGAATATCTAATGTGTTTTGCATGATGGCACAATGAATATGTGTGTACTTATATTGAGTTATTTGTTCCTAAAGTTCAAAACCTGATTCTATGCCATATTGCTCTCAAATTTTTTATTAACCATTGGCAAGATTAACATGCGGATTGGAAGAACATAAACCTTAATCTATGCAGATGAAAGGCATAGTTATTTGATAACTCTGAGATTGTAATGCTGCCATATAATGTGCATTCTTGAATTTAAGCTCATAATGTATAACTAATTGATATGCGACGGACATCACCAGCATGGGAGGTGGCAGGCAAGAATAGGAAGGGTGGCAGGGAACAAGGATCTCTACTTGGGGACGTTCAGTGTTCTTATTTTCACCAAAGAGTTGGTATTCATTTTTTCCCCCAGTGATTTACTTTGTGAAAAAGTAAATATCTTAGGAAGTTTGGCGAGCAATAGATTTACTTTGTGAAAAAGTTATATTTCTTCTTAGTTGTCCTAACCTTTTTTCCTTTTTGTTGCAGGTTTTCATTGATGATGTAAAAGTATTTGAGCAGATGATGGATCTACTATTCTATACTTTAATTGCTCTTGCGTGGTATGATCAGGTTCAATACGTTCAACCATCACCATGTCAAACACATAGTTTCCAAAACAATGTTCATATTGACAGACTTACATGCATTTTTAATATTAAATTTTGTTTTGTACTTTCTGTCAATATCACATCTCAGTCTAACAATGTGTTTTTTGTGTGCATATATGCATACTGGGCATGTGTATGTAGATATATATTGGGCATATACGTATATATAACAATTGGATGTGGAAAAGAGGAGGCTTAGACGCTGATATGTATGAGAAGGCTGTATAAGTTTAAGCATGAGGCTAATTGCTAAGGAAGCGTAACACTTGACAGGCATGATCTCAGATATGGTTTGATCAAAGGGTAAGCAGAAATTAGTGTCCTAGAAAATTAATCATGTGAGGTGTTTCATGACATGATATCATTGTGATGATTGTTCTGCATATCCATGTTGTCCCAAAATCAACTGTTATCATTAAGTTCTATTTTCTACTTATACTTATATCTACGTCAAAAGCTCCATATAGATTCATTAAGTTCTATTTTCTGTTTGATAGATTCAAGGATGGTGGATTTGCTATTCGCTGGGAGAATGATACCATGGATTTGCTATTCAAGGGGGAGCATGTATTGCTGTTAAGGTGCATTACAGAATGTTGTTAAGTTGAATGCAGTTTCGAAAAAGTTAGATCTTCTGCTGAAAAATTGAAGACTGCTTGGTTCAAAAGATATTGATGTAAAGAAAGACCTTATTGACTCATTGCAGCTTGATGCTTGAGTGATGATATATTGATGTAAATATATTTTAAGTTGTAAATGTATCAATAGAGAATATCTTTTAAGTTGAAAAATTGAAGCTGCAATATAGAATATTGATTTAAATGTATTCTTTTAAGTTGTAGTTTTGTTGATATATGACATATATAGAATGCTCTATTCTCCTATGTGTTTATTTATTGTTTAATCTAAATTATATCCAGCAGCGAATTTATATTTAAATTTATTATTTTTAAAATTTTTTGAAAAAAATCCTTAATTTTCGTGTCATTTACTAGGAGGGAAGAGAGAGTGAGAAAGAGGGATGGGAGATGAGAGATGGCTCGGAGTAGAGGGGGGTGGGATACATATCGTAGACTGGGGGTTCCTTCAGGCGGTCCGAGAGGCGGTGCTGGGGCGATGATCGTGGTTTGAGAGGCGTGGGAAGGGGGCGTGGCTACGACCTCGGGCTTGGTCGGTGACTGCGTGGGGCGATGGTCAAGCCATTCGGGTTGGGCGAGGTCGGCGATGGCGCGGCTGACGGAGGGTTGGGCGAGGTCGGGCGAGTCAGCGTGGGGAGAGGAGAGGGGATGGGTGAGGGGAACAGAGAGGGGGATGGGGACGGGGAACAGGGCATGGGGAGGGGACGGGGAACAGGGCATGGGGAGAGGGGACGGGGGAGAGGGATGGGTGAGGGGTAGAGGGAGAGGGATGGGAGGGATGAGGGAGTTTTGGCTGATGGGATGGGAGGGATGAGGGATAGGAGAAAACTTTTACTGCTCTCTCTCTCGGCTGAATTGATTGGGCGGGAGTTTTGGACGGGAAAAAGCTTTTGGCTGCGAATCTCAAAGTTGATCATCTAACCTAGACCATTGGATTGATGTGGAGATAAATCTGAACCGTTCTTTATGTTTTATAGGTGAGACATTTCAAAAACCGCTCTTCCTTATATGAATTACCACTCTTGAATGACCATTATGGTAAGTTATCTTTTTTTAGTCATGATGTTCTATGGTAAATTGTCGAACAACTGATGTCTCACCATTCTTTAATTGAATTACCTGATGTTCTATGGTAAATTATCTTCCTTATATTTAGTCTCTTTTTTTTCAGTTTAGAAGAGATACTACACGTTCAAGTATAACATTCAAATTATGAGTGGGAACTATAACTTTACCCTTCTTGGTTTAAGCATAATCTCTTTAGTTCAATGCAGTATAATTTGCCATAGAATATCAGGTAGTGTTTAAGCAATTGTATGCAGAAGTGTATTGAGAGACTTGGAGAAGAAGCCTGGCCATTCTTGGATTTTGTTATTAATTTTTCTTCTATTTGGTCATTAATTTATGCTGGTTTGTTCTTGATTTCGGTGAATGCATCGAATGGTTTCATGATTGGTTGTTTGTGGGATAGATCTTATGTTGGTTTAAGCAATACTCACACTAAGTGGAATGGAATGTCTAGAAGTTTCAAAAACTTATCATGAAGATGGAGAATTAATTCAGTTTTTAATGTTTTTGTTCGTTGCCCTATGTTGAGTTTGGTTGTTAACCCTCGGTATAAGGGAGCAACTACAAAAAATTTCGTTTAGAAACACTAAATATTTTGTGCCGCATTGCATGAGTGTCCGTGTCGTAGGCACAGGCATTCACTAGTACACAGATAAGAAGTAAAGCATGCAACAGTATGACAAACATCATATGAGTCGACCGGATCGCTGCAGCGGTACTACCGACCGCTGTCAGCCGATCCGCAGCGGGTCCCGGCATTACGACGGTACCGCGACCGTCAACTGCGGACTCCTGCAACGGGAAGCAACCCCGAAAACGATGATGAACAGTAAACAATATAATATTATATTCCGAAATATAATATTATAATCAAAACACTCAAAGCCTCTACTTAGGGGCTAATTGATCCCGTCGATCCGACACCCAAACGATGTAGGATTCAAGATCCAACTTAGCCATCAGTAGGTGTATATACCAGGATCAATATATCCAAAATCCATAATCATCCAACGGTTGAATTAACAGGAAAACACTAATCAAAACCGTTAATTAAACTAACTTACTAATTAATTGCTGCAACGCAGCCCTCCAGTAAACAATTCATAACAAATCGTAGGAAACTCAGAAAATTATGAAATCAGTTGGGTTAGAGAGTAGATTCAATGATCTACACCTCTTATGTTCATCACAACCCAAGATCATGTACGTACAGGCCGAAAAACTCGTCGCAAGCCGGCTGTTCTTCAAGAACAGCAGAAACCAGAAAATCCGAGCTTAATCATGCATAAAACCTACTAAAAACTCATCCAAAGATCATGAAACTTAAATCAGAAATTCTACTAGGCATGAGGAATCCAACAAGACAAAGATCAACAAGGTCTAACGGCTAGATCTAAAGAAACCCATTAAAGAACACAGTAGGTAGATGAACCTACCGAAGAACGCTTTCCTCGGGTGATCCCTCGCAACCAGTCACCAACAAGCCTCCAAACCACACTAGGAGCCTTCCTCTCGTTGCCACGGATCCAATGAGCTTTAGAACACCCAAAATGATGGTCGGAGGAGGGAGAACGGAGGAGAAGAAGCTCGCCGGTGGGAAAAGGAGAGAAAACAGAGCTTTCGGGTGAGGAGAAAAGAAGAAGAAGAAGAAAAAGGAAGGAGGGGAAGGAGAAAAGGAGGAAAAGGGGGAGGGGACAGCCGGGAAAGAGGGGAAAAAGGTGAAGGAGGGGAGGGAAAGTCCTCCCCCTCTGACAGGAGAGAGCGACGACCAACGGCGGCCGTCCTCGCGAAGCAGAAAAAGCCACTGACGCGAGTCCGATCGATCGCTCCAAGGAGCGATTGATCGCTCGTGAAGAAGAGCCAGTTCGGATCGATCCCACATCAAGTCGGATAGATCCGAGACAGGTTGGATCGATTCAAACCACTTGGATCGATCCGAACGGGGTCAAAACCCACTGACTCGCTCATGAGTCCGATCGATCGCTCTTACGAGCGATCGATCGCTCAAGGGTCGTAAGCTGCCCAAAAGCAAGCTTCAGCGCGCCCGAGCTGGGATCTTCCGATCCCGGGTCCACCTAACCATTCTAAACAAGCACTAACACAACCAAGGCCAGTGTGTGCACACGCGGGTGTGAAACAAACCAACAAGGCACAATTTATCAAATTGCCCTTGTGGCCCAAGAAACAATACGATCCACCGGATCGCGCGCTCGACGAGAAGCAAACCAACGAGCCACGGGCCTGACCCAGCCGGTCGACTCAGGAGTAGAGGGACGGGTCCTCACACTTAGCATCCCGATCTGAAATAATTGATAATTGTTCTAGGCATTCCATGCAATCTCACAATTTCACGAAAGAACAATTTTGCTACATTCGAAGCGTCATCAGTTTTGTGACATGGAATCAAATGTGCCATCTTAGAAAACCTATCCACGACCACAAGTATTGAATCCCTACCCCGTTTTGATCTAGATAAACCTAAGGCAAAATCCATCGAAATGTCAACCCAAGGCTCATTAGGTATTGGAAATGGAGTGTATAAACCGTGGGGCTGTACTATTGATTTAGCCTGCTTAGAAGTGACACATCTACCACAAATTCTCTAAGCATCACGTTTTATATATGGCCAATAATAGTGCTCTTGTAAAACATCAAGGGTTTTAACTACCCCAAAGTGCCCCATTAACCCTCCACCATGGGATTCCCTTACTAACAAATCACGCAAGGAACAATTAGGCACACACAACTTATTTTCTTTAAACAGATAATTATCATATCTAAAATAGTTCCCAAACACAAATTTCTCACAAGATTGATACACATCACTAAAATCATGATCAGAAGCATATAATTTTTTGATGTGTTCAAAACCAAGTACCTTTGCATCAAGAGTGGAGATTAAAATGTACTTGCGGGATAGTGCATTTGCTACGACGTTCTCCTTCCCTTGTTTGTACCGTATCACATAAGGAAACGTCTCAATGAATTCCACCCATCACGCATGCCTCTTGTTTAGCTTGTGTTGGCCCTTCAAATGCTTTAATGACTCATGATCAGTGTGTATCATGAACTCCTTAGGACATAAGTAGTGATGTCATGTTTCCAATGCTTGAACCAATCCATACAATTCCTTGTCATAAATAGGGTAGTTTAACGCTGCCCCACTTAACTTCTCACTAAAATATGCAATTGGCCTTTCACCTTGCATAAGAACAACTCCTATTCCAAAACCTGAAGCATCACATTCAATCTCAAATGTTTTAGTAGAATCATGTAAAGCAAATACGGGAGCATGGGTCAAATTTTTCTTGAGCAACTGAAACGCCTTTTCTTGCTCCTCGCTAAATCTAAATCCAATGTTCTTCTTGATGACTTCGGTAAGTGGAGCGGCAATGCTACTAAAATCTTTCACGAACCTCCTATAAAAATTAGCAAGACTATAAAAACTTCGAACATTACCAATACTAGTAGGACTCGGCCACTCTTGGATTGCACGAATCTTTTCTTCATCAACATGCATACCTTGTGCACTCACAACGAAACCAAGGTGAAGGTCAAAGAGGGGGTTGGTCTTGGGCCTTATAAAAGAAAATCAATTATGGAAACTTAGAGAGGAGGAGTCTAATAAAACGGTACACTTGTTAAATGAATAGAGTATAAAAGAAAGCAAGTAAATGAAGAATAAAAGATTAGTTAGACAGATTGTACCAGATTTTATAGTGGTCCGGCCAACCTTGTCTACGTCCACTTCACTCAATGGTCTTCCTTAAGGTTCCACTACTTGCAAGATCTTTTACAACTTATCCACCAAGCTTAGGGGTGCTTGACAACCTATCCACCAAGCTTATTGGTACTTGACAACCTTACAGTATCTCCAATCAACTATTGGATCTCTCTCGCAAAGTCTACTTCACAACTTGAAATAATTTTACAAAGATTAAGCTCACAAATAAATAGAATAAACTTGCTAGAATATTATCACAATAATTCCTTAGCTCCCCTTAAGTCTTGTGTAAGTTTGCTGCATCTTCTCTTTTATAGCTGAGCTCCAACGCCCTCCAAATAGCCTTTCAATGGCTATTTTTTGCTTCTACAAGGGCTCTTTAACGGCTATGTTCTTGATTGTCGGTCAACCGTCGCATCGTCCGCCACATCTTCCGTCGTGTTCAAAGTAGCACTTGGATTGACCGCCGCATCGACCTTCAGGCTTCACGGTCGACCGTCGCATCACCCGCTACATCGTCCGCGAGCCTCCGTTGTGAGATGCCCAAAGACACCACATTAGAGCAAAAGTATGAACCTCATTTGTCTACTTCAATGAAAGACTCTCAAGCATCACCTCATCATGCCCCTCACGATTCTTCGAGTCCATTACCATCGTTCAAGGAAACTCAACCTATCTTACCTTGGAAGAGTGGCAAGTATGAGGAGATGCTAAAACTCTTCAAGAAAGTCCACATCAACCATCCGTTATTAGATGCCATCAAGCAAGTGCCTTCTTACACCAAATTTTTGAAAGACTTGTGTACCCACAAGAGGCAATCTAAATCGCATGTCTCTAAAAAGCTCTTCCTAACTGAGCAAGTTAGCTCTATTCTTCAACTCGATCTACCTCCGAAATTAAGAGACCCCGGCACTCCTACCATTTCTTGCATCATAGGAGATCAATTGATTGAGGGGGCTCTTCTTGATTTAGAAGCTAGTGTGAATCTTATGCCCTACTCCTTGTTTTGTAAGTTTGGCTTAGGAGAGCTCAAGCCGACCTCGATGACGTTGCAATTGGCTGATATATCAATCAAGACACCACGGGGTGTTCTTGAAGAAATATTAGTCAAGGTCAATAGATGTGTTTTCCCGGTCGACTTCGTTGTATTTGACATGGAACCGGGTATTAGACAAAAGAAATCCATTCGCATCATACTTGGACGACCTTTCTTGGCTATGGCTAATGCATGCATCAATTGTAGGAGTGGCATCATGACCGTTAGATTTGGGAATATAGAGTTGAAATTAAATATTTTTTATGCTACTAGACAATCTATGCATGGGAATGAATGTTTCATGGTCGATGCGTTAGTGGATGATGATATTATTGATGAATGTGCAAATGATGTGATGGTTGTAAATTTTGATATGGATGTTGCTTGTGAATCATTTGTTGATGCTTGTGAATCATTTGTTGATGCTTGTGAGGACTTTTTATCGAGTGGTGATGATGTTTTGAATTTTGATGATTTACCGAGTGTTAAAGAGGATTTTCCGGGTTTACGTGATGAAGTGTTGACTTTTGATGATTTTTCGATGGTTTTTAATGCGTTGCAAGATGCGGATTTACCCACTTCGGATTTACTCGATGATATTGAACATGCATGTGCCATGGCCTTTCGAAAAACTTCTTTTGAGCCATTACCACCTATATCCTCCACACCGGCACCCCCATCTTTGATTAAGTCTCCAACCTTAGAGTTGAAACCCTTGCCATCCAATTTGAAACATGATGTATCTTGGGCCGAATTGCTCCCTCCCGGTAATCATCTCTTCATCCTTGACTCTTGCATAAGAGGGAAAACTCATTAAGGTGCTCACCAAACACAAGAGGGCCATTGGGTGGTCCATTGCCGATCTCAAGAGAATAGACCCATCTATATGCATGTACCGCATACATTTAGAAGATGAGTCTAAGAGTGTCATAGAGTTTCAACGTCGATTGAATCCAAACATGAGGGAAGTTGTTTTGAAGGAGGTTTTTAAACTCCTTGAGACGGGAGTCATTTTCCCTATCTCGGACTCCAAATGGGTGAGCCCAACCCAAGTAGTGCCCAAGAAATCGGGCATTACCGTGATTAAGAATGAGAGGGGAGAAAGCATCACTACTCGCCAAACTACGGGATGGCGAGTATGTATAGATTACCGGAAGTTGAACTCATTCACTAGAAAGGATCATTTTCCACTTCCATTCATTGACCAAATTTTGGAAAGACTTGCCGGGCAAAGCTTCTATTGTTTCCTTGATGGCTACTCCGGATATAACCAAGTGGCAATTGACCCTAAGGACCAACAGAAAACGACATTTACTTGTTCTTTTGGTACCTTCGCCTACCGACGCATGTCCTTTGGTCTTTGTAACGCACCGGCATCATTTCAACGTTGCATGTTAGTCATCTTTGGAGACATGATCGAACACTTTCTAAAGATCTTTATGGATGATTTTTCAGTTTTTGGCCAATCTTTTGACTCTTGCCTTGAGAATCTTACCAAAGTCTTAGCTAGGTGTGAGGAAACAAACCTAGTCTTGAGTTGGGAGAAGAGCCATTTTATGGTAAATGAGGGGATTGTGTTGGGCAACGTTGTTTCAAGTAGGGGGATCGAAGTTGATAAGGCCAAACTTGAGCTCATCTCTAAACTTTCTCCTCCATCATCGGTTCAACAAATCCGATCTTTTCTTGGGCATGCTGGTTTCTACCGTCGCTTCATCAAGGATTTTAGTAAAATTTCTCTTCCCCTTTGTGCCTTACTTGCTAAAGATGTTCCTTTCAACTTTTATGATCCTTGCATGCATGCCTATACTACTCTTCGCGAGGCCTTGTCTTCCGCACCTATTGTGCACGCACCCGATTATTCACTTCCTTTCGAAATCATGTGTGACACCTCAGATTATGCCGTGAGCGCTGTTTTGGGTCAACAGATCGACAAACTCCCTCACGTCGTATGCTACGCTAGTAAAACCTTGAATGATGCTCAAGTCAATTACACGACTACTGAGAAAGAGTTGCTAGCGGTAGTCTTTTCCTTGGAGAAATTTTGTTCCTACCTCCTTGGTTCCAAAATCATTATCTTTACCGATGCTAGTGGTTCTTGCTTGCCAAGAAGGATGCCAAACCACGCTTACTCCAATGGATCTTGCTTCTCCAAGAGTTCAATCTTGAATTTAAGGATAAAAAATGCTCCTCTAATGTTGTAGCGGATCATCTTTCTAGGCTATCTTCCGAGCACATCTTAGATTCCATTCCAATCAATGAGTTGTTCCCGGATGAGCATCTTTTGGCCATTGATCAATTTCCCAAGCCGTGGTTTGCTCATATTGTCAATTATCTCACCACCGGGCAAATTCCACTCTTTTGGTCCAAAAATGATCGAAACAAATTCTTCTCACATATCAAGAACTATTTTTGGCAAGATCCATATTTGCTCAAACGGTGCCCGGACCAATTATTGAGAAGGTGTGTTCCCGAATCGGAAGTTACGTTCATCCTCACTCATTGTCATTCTCATCCTTGTGGTGGACATTTCTCCGGTAGGAAGACTACCGCAAAGATTTTTGAATGTGGCTTTTATTGGCTTATTATATTCCATGATTCCCATAATTTCGCTAAAGCTTGCCTCCGGTGTCAACAAGTTGGTACAATTTCTAGACGCGATAAAATGCCCCAAACTCCCATTCTTGTTTGTGAAGTTTTCGATGTGTGGGGTATTGATTTTATGGGGCCATTCCCTCAATCAAACGGCTACTTATACATTTTGGTAGGGGTGGATTATGTTTCAAAATGGGTGGAGGCAATCGCCACAATGACCAATTGTGAGGACCTGTCCCTCTACCCCTGTGGCTCATTGTAGACCACAAGGGCAATATGGTAAATTGCGCCTTGTTGGTTTGTTTCACACCCGCGTGTGCACACACTGGCCTTGTTTGTGTTAGTGCTTGTTTAGAATGGCTAGTTGGACCCGGGATCGGAAGATCCCAGCTCGGGCGCGCGGAAGCTTGCCTTTGGGGCAGCTGACGACCCTTGAGAGATCGATCGCTCCTTGGAACGATCGATCAGACTCGTGAACGAGTCGGCGGGTTTTGACCCGCTCGGATCGATCCGACTTGGTGTTGGGATCGATCCGGGGCGCGAGCGATCGATCGCTCCTTGGAGCGACCGATCGGAATCGCGTCGGTGGCTTTTCTGCTTCGCGAGGACGGCCGCCGTTGGCCGTCGCTCTCTCCTGTCAGAAGGGGAGGACTTTCCCTCCCCTCGTTCGCCTTTTCCCCCTCTTTTCCAGCTGTCCCCTCCCCCTTTCCTCCTTTTCTCCTTCCCCTTCCTCCTTCTTCTTCTTCCTTCCTCTTTTCTTCTCTCCCGACGTTGCTCTTCCCCTGTTTTCCGGCAGCCACCTTCCCCTCTTCCGTTCTCCCTGCTTCGACTATCAAATTGGGTGTTCTAAGGCTCGTTGGATCCGTGGCAATGAGAGGAAGACCCCTGAAGTGGTTTGGATCCTTGTTGGTGATCAACTCGCGGGGAATCAGCCGGGATAGCGTTCTTCGGTAGGTTCTTCTACCTACTGTGTTCTTCCTTGGGTTTCTTTAGATCTAGCCGTTCAATCTTGTTGATCTTTGTCTTGTTGGATTCCTTATGCCTAGTAGAATTACTGGTTTGAGTTTCATGATATTTGGTTGAGATTTGAGTAGGTTTTATGCATGATTAATCTCAGATTTCCGGTTTTGTGCTGTTCTTGAAGAACAGCCGGCTCGCGGCGTGTTTTTCGCCGGCGCGTACAAGATCGTGGGTTGTGATGAGCATGAGAGTTGTAGATCTTTGAGGCTACTCTCTAACCCCACTGATTTCATAATTTGCCGATTTTTCTACGAATTGTTATGAATTGTTTGCTGGGGGGCTGCGTTGCAGCATTTAATTGGTAAGTTAGTTTGATTAACGGTTTTGATTAGGGTTTTCCCGTTAATCCAACGGTTGGATGATTATGAATTTTGGGTGTGTTGATCATGGTATATACACCTACTGATGGCTACATTGGATCTTGAATCCGAGGTCGTTTGGACGTCGGATCGACGAGATCAATTAGCCCCTAAGTAGAGGTTTTGGGTGTTTTGAATATAATATTATATTTCGGAATATAATATTATATCATTTACTATTCATCATCGTTTTCGGGGTTGCTTCCCGTTGCAGGAGTCCGCGGTCGACGGTCGCGGTACCGTCGTAATGCCGGGGCCCGCTGCGGATCAGCTGGCAACGGTTGGTAGTACCGATGCAGCGATCCGTTTGACTTGTATGCTACCCTTGACATAAAGTTTCATGCCTATCTCCTGATTGTGTATGTCATAGCATGCATTGTTGGTTTGTGCATTAGTTGCATTGGTTAGGGCGTGGATGATCCTTGGGTCGCCGTCCCGAGGCTGGAAGCTCGGACTTAGCCCTAGGACCGGGGTTGGGTTGTTTGGACCCGGTTTGAATTGTGGTGTCCAGTCGTTTCGATGATAGGCTTAGATGACTGGTACACTTGTGGTTTGATGATTGTAGAGGTCATGTCGGCCTTGAGTCGGATGCTGAGGTGTAGCCGGTGTCCCACTGTGCGGACCCTGGGGTAGAGGAGTTGCCTACCCAGCGGTGCCTTTTTCCCGCCTGCAGTGCCGTTCCCTGCAGTTGTGTGTTCACCAGTGTTGTTCCTGCTACTGAGCGCTGCTCCTGGGCCTCAGGGACACGCGGTGGGGTTATGGGACCCCTGTATACACCCAGGTCCTACTTGAGGGCGACACTGTTGTGTTTCCCTCTTCCTTCTGTGTGTCGTAGTGTAGATCCCTACTGAGCTTAGTGCTCACACCTACCCGGGCTACGTTATGCAGGTGCAGGAGTCAGTTCTTCCTTCGTGGCCCCTACCGGGCAGTTGGTCGGCGGTGCGGCGGCGCCTGGTGGACTTTGAGAGGTGGCGATATTTACTGCTTTTACCCTTTTGGCTAGTTAGTCTCCTACGGGAGTAATGTTGTATTTGGATCTTCCCCTCTCCGAGGATATGTATTTTAAACACTTTGAGTTTTTAAATCTGTGGTTCGATGTTCTTGAATTTATGTCTTTAATTGAGGGTCCTTTTGGTGAATTGTTAGGGAGACCAATAGGTTAGAGGGAACCCTCGCCGTTCTTTTTCCGCGTTTTGTAGGTTCCGGTTCGCGTCGCCCGGCCCGGTTGGGCTTTCGCGGGTCGGGGCGCGACAGCTTGGTATCAGAGCATAGGTTGTAGATCCCAGGGTTTACGATCAGGATTCGGTTGAGTTGAGCGTGGAATGGGTTAGTTCTATGTCTAGAACATCAGTGCATGCTCATTTTGATGTGTTGTGCTTTTCCGCTTTCTGTTTGTGTTGCCTTATTTTGGGGGCTTCTGACGAGTGAACGCTCGTTGTCGTTGGTGATTGCACAGATGTCGGGAGCTCGAGTCCGACCTTCGGTTGTTGGTCGAGGTTGGGCAGGACCTGGTCGACCCGCTCGACCAGACAGGTTAGCACCAGTCAGGACGGTCAGAGTTCGACGGACTGGACCATCACCAGCGACGGTTGCGGTCGCACGGGAGGAGGCTCCTCTCGCCGACGAGGGGGTCCTCGCTCCGGTCGACGGGCAGGCGCGGCAGCGATCATGATGGACTTCCAGCGGCTGAACCCGCCTAGGTTCAGCGGTGAGACTGGAGATCCGACCACGGCAGACGGCTGGCTCCGAGGAGTCACGCGCGTTCTCGACGCTCTCTTCGTCGGGGATGACCGGATTCGGGTCACCCTCACGGCGTTCCAGCTCGATGGTGACGCCCTTGACAGGTGGTGCACTGCCCAACACACCAGTGGCGGAGAGGAGCCGACGTGGGAGGAGTTCAGGGCGTTGTTCTTGGACGCGTACTTCCCGGAGAGTACGCGTGACGCCCTGTCTCGCGAGTACCAGTCCCTCTTGCAGGGTACTCGCTCATTGCAGCAGTATGCTAACCAGTTTACACACTTGGTCCGTTTCGCGGGGGCAGTGGCAGCAGATTCTGTCACACCCCGACCCAGAAAACCCATCCAGGACGAGCCGTGAGGGGAAACCTACAGTATTCATCTCCAAGTGACGCGATACAAAGCGGAATTATATAAAAACTTAAACAATTTATAATCCAGAGGTAAACAGAAATTCAATTCATATAACATCAGTTGTACTATTCAACATTTGATACAGATCTTCTAATGAAAGAATATTATACAGTAATCTCAAAGTCCTCAAAATGTACATAACTTACAAAATCTGCCAAAAGTACAACAGTCGTCCTCCAGCAACCTCAAACACCTCTGGATATAGTCGCGCCACCAAAGCTGATCCGCCGGCCCTACTGAACAAGAACTGGCGCCTGCACTTGCAAACGCAACCCGGGTAGGAGTGAGCGATAAGCTCAGTAGGGTTCTACTCTACGGCACACTGAAGGGAGAAAAACAACAACAGTGTTGTCTCCCAGCTCAAGTCTAACGGATGCCACGGGTCTCATAACCCAGTTGATGTCCCAAGGGCTCTTGTCATGAAACCTCTCTCCTGAACAAGTTACTAGGAGGCCAAGGAACAGTAACATGCAAGATTACCCTTCCCAAGCTGGAATACCAAGCCTTGGGGAACCACGTCTGGAACGCATCAACATCCATCCTTAGCACTTGGCTTTGGAAGACGACACGACCTCTAAACCACAACACTGATCAGAGTCAACTAGCGTGAATCCTCATTAACATGAAATTCTCATTACACAATCACCCTAATCCTGACTACCCATCCGCGGTCCTAATGGCTAGATCCGAGCTACCCAAGAGCCTCGAATCGGCGATCAACCCATCGCCCGCCTAACCTCAGATGCCTCTAATGCAATCAAGATGCATGCAATGCTCAGGCACAGATAACAAGATATAAGCATGCAACAAGATGTCATTAATCATACAGGGCTAGGCATAGCTTATAGCTAGCCAAAAGGGTAAGCATAGCAAAGGCCTCAAGTACAGAATAATCTATGTTAACCAAACAAAGATTAGAACAAAGCTATGAATACAGATATACAATAGTCTTCAGTGCTCTCCTGCACCTGACAGACCAAGGTTCCACAGTTACCCCGCAGGTAACTGGTCACATTTATATAATAGCCCTCGCCACTCGCCGGCAAGAGGCTAAGGTTTCACAATTCCTCATTAACTAGCACTCATAGCTAGCTAATGGTTAAGCAATCCAACATAGCATTTAACTACTATCAAACATGTATTAAATGCAATCAAAACCCTAGATTCGTCCAAAAAGGGAAATCCTAGATTCGATCATCAAACCCGATAGAAATCCTTTGAAAACTCTACAAAATCCACTTGTAAACTTCCCAACATGTTTAAAGATCAATCACGATTGAAAGCCATTCAAGAAAAGCCAGAAAACCAAGTTCAAGGGCCCACGGACGATGCGACGGTCGATCCGCCCATCGACCGTGAGGCCACGGTCGATGTCACGGTCGATGCCACTGTCGACCGTGAGACCAACACGAAGAACACCAAAGGGCGACGGTCGATCCACCCATCGACCCTGAGAAGCCCAAAACCAAACAGCGCATGACGGTCGATGCGACGGTCGATCCGACGGTCGACCGTCAGGTAGATGGCGAAAAGAGAAGATCACGCGGTCGATTCATCCATCGACCGTGGGAGTCCAAAATCCCAACAGAGCCCGACGGTCGATCCGACGGTCGACCGTCAGGCCCAGGAAGAGCAAAACCTTACTTGACGGTCGATGCACCGATCGACCGTCGAGCCTCGAAAGAGCATATCAACGCTTGACGGTCGATGCACCGATCGACCGTCGGGCCTTAGGTAGAAACACTGTTCTGACATCATCAGAACAGTGCCGGAAATCCAATTTCTTGGGTTTCAATGATCAAAACTAGTTGGAAATCGATGAAACTTTGCAAGCATACGTAACAGATGATGGGGAAACCAATGGTATAAAGAAATCCCATTTTTGACGGTTAAATATCCCATTTAGGTCAAAACGGACGAAAACCGACAAAACGGCGATAATACGGAAATCAACCGTTAGAATACGGAAATCGCAACGTAGGAATACTGAAAACGAGCCACATCACAAGTGCTACAAGCTACACAACTTTCTAACATGTATTCCTACAGTGAAAAGGCATTAAACCTATCCTAGGAGAACCCGATCCAAAGATCGAGGTAGAAACACCTACTTGAAGAGATAGGGCAGCTCCTCCACGCATCCCCCAAATCCGATCGCCGGAAACCGCTCCTCGAAATCCATCCTCCGATGCCCTAGCACCCAACCGCAGGAGAGAGAGAGAGAGAGAGAGAAGGAGAACAACAGGAGAAGGAAAAGAAGGAAAGAAAGAGAAGGAATGAGCTTAAATAGAAAGCTGGAATCCATCACAGCCGTCCGATTCGATCTCTCCCGATCGAGCCCAGATCTTCCGATCGGAAGCGCCCTAAAGGTTCTAATCAAACACATACATCAATCAAAGGCCATGTGTGCAACGCGGGTGTGAAACTGACCACCAGGGAGCATATTTACCAAAATGCCACTCGTGTCAAAAGCAGCGATGCGATAAACCGATCGCATCCCAAGGCCAACCGGGCCAAACCACAAACCTAGACCCCCGACCTAACGCGGTCGGACCAGGTTGGAGGTACGGGTCCTCACAGATTCAGTGGCCAGGGCACGACAGTTTGAGTGGGGTCTTCGTCCAGAGATCAAGCGCCAGACGTGTTCCCACCGCTTCCAAACGTACACAGCAGTTCTGAACTGCGCCTTAGTTGTGGAGGCGCAGTCGCAGGATGAGAGACACCGGGCAGTTCCACCGGCAGTCTCTACCAGCTCACAACAGCAGAGGCCCCAGTTCAGAGGGGGATTCGGCAGAGGGAACCCGAGGCGTCAGCGACGCTTTCAGCAGCGATCGCAGCACCCGCAGCAGTTCCAGGCACAGTTGCCGAGTCCGCCAGGCCAATTTCTCCTGACGGCCGGACCGTCTGGGCAGGCTCTGTCAGGGGGAGGTCAGGGTCAGCAGCCTAGTGGCTCGCTAGCCACTTGTTTCCAGTGCGGGCAGCCGGGACACTTCCGCTAGGACTGTCCCATGCGAGGGGCGCGAGGCGCTGTGCCGCAGGGCAGTAGAGGTGGGGGGGTACGGTGCTTGGCAGGGGAGCAGTGGTGGGCGCGGGTCAGGGGCTGGACCGAGCCGCTCCAGAGGTGTAGGCGGCCAGCGGGGGCGTGTGTTTGCTCTTCCAAGGCATGAGCAGCCGGACACCGTTCAGCTTTACCAACCGTACCAGCAGCTACAGCAGTACCAGCAGGCAGCGGCAGAGCCAACCGTCCTCAGAGGTATCTTTCAGCTTTCTAGTTCTTTAGTAGATGTGCTGATAGACTCTGGGGCGTCTCATTCCTATATTGCTAGCATGTGTGTGGCATCGCTAGGATTAGAGACGAGTTGGCTAGAGGTAGCACAGTTTGTAGACTCACCGATCGGCGGCACAGTCAGGGTAGACCGGGTCTGCCGATCTTGTTCTTTGGAGGTTGGAGGTCTCCGTATCTGTCTAGACCTGCGAGTGCTAGACATGACAGGCTTCGATGTGATACTCGGTATGGATTGGTTAGCAGCATACCGAGCTATCATCGACTGTGGTCGCCGGAGGGTGGTCGCTTGGACACCCGATGGGACCCAGTTTGTGTTGTTGGGGGATCGGTTTTCAGTCGATTCCTTCGCTTGTGGTGTGGGGAGGCGTGGTAGCGAGCTTTCAGCCTTCCTGGCCAGCCTGTCCCTATTTGTGTGAGGACTCGTACCCCCAACCTAGTCCGACCGCGTTAGGTCGAGGGTCTGGGTTTGTGGTTTGGCCCGGTTGGCCTTGGGATGCGATCGGTTGATCGCTTCGCTGCTTTTGACCCCAGTGGCATTTTGGTGAATATGCTCCCTGGTGGTCAGTTTCACACCCGCGTTGCACACATGGCCTTTGATTGATGTATGTGTTTGATTAGAACCTTTAGGGCGCGTCCGATCGGAAGATCGGAGCTCGATCGGGAGAGATCGAATCGGACGGCTGTGATGGGTTCCAGCTTTCTATTTAAACCTTTCCTTTCTCTCTCTCCTTTCCTTTTCTTCTCCTCCGGCCTTTCTTTCTCTCTTCTCCTTCTCTCCTTCGGCTGAGCTAAGGCTTGGAGGGTTGATCTTCGAGGAGCGGCTTCCGGCGATCGGAGTTGGGGGATGCGTGGAGGAGCTGCCCTATCTCTTCAAGTAAGTGTTTCTACCTCGATCTTTGGATCGGGTTCCCCTAGGATAGGTTTATTGTATGTTCGCTGTAGGAATACTTGTTAGAATGTTGTGTAGCTTGTAGCACTTGTGGTTTGGCTCGTTTTCAGTATTCAACGCTGCGATTTCGGGATTTTAACGGCTGGTTTTCCGTATTATCGCCGTTTATCGGTTTTCGGCCATTTTGACCTAACTTGATGATTTAACCGTCGAAAATATGATTTCTTTGCACCATTGGTTTCCCCATCATCTTTTATGCATGCTTGCAAAGTTTCAATGATTTCCAACGGGATTTGATCCTTGAAATCCAAGAAATTGGATTTCCGGCACTGTTCTAATGAACTGTGCCTAAGGCCCGACGGTCGATCGGAGCATCGACCGTCAAGCGTTGATACGCTCTTTCGGGGTTCGACGGTCGATCGGTGCATCGACCGTCAAGTAATGTTTTGCTCTTCCTAGGCCTGACGGTCGACCGTCGGATCGACCGTCGCATCGACCGTCAGGCTCTGTCGGGATTTTGGCCTCCCACGGTCGATGGGCCGATCGACCGTGGGTCTTCTCTCTTTTCATCCCGCCTCACGGTCGACAGTCGGATCGACCGTCGCATCGTCCGTGAGGCTCTGTCTCGTTTTGGGCTCCCCACGGTCGATGGGCGGATTGACCGTCGCCCATGTGGTTTTCCTAGTTTTGGCCTTACGGTCGATCGGTGGATCGACCGTGACATCGACCGTGGCCTCACGGTCGATCGGCGGATCGACCGTCGTATCGTCCGTGGGCCCTTGAACATGGTTTTATGGCTTTTCTTGGATGGTTTTGATTGGCATTTAGTATCTAAACATGTTGGGAAACATGTATGTAGATTTGATGAGGTTTTCAAAGGATTTCTATCGGGTTTGAGGATCGATTCGAGTTTTTCCCCTTTTGGGCAAATCTATGGTTTTGTTTGTGTTTAATACTTGTTGGATGGTAGTTAAATGCTATATTGGATTGCTTAACCATTAGCTAGCTATGAGTGCTAGTTAATGAGGAATTGTGGAACCTTAGCCTCTTGCCGGCGAGTGCCGAGGGCTATTGTATAAATGTGGCCAGTTACCTTCGGGGTAACTGTGGAACCTTAGTTTGTCAGGTGCAAGAGAGCAATGAAGACTATTGTATATCTGTACTCTTGCTTTGCTCAGATATCTGTTGGTTAGCATAGTTTAATCTGTATTTGAGGCCTTTGCTATGCTTACCCTTTGGCTAGCTTTAAGCTATGCCTAGCCCTGTATGATTAATGACATCTTGTTGCATGCCTATATATCGTTATCTGTGCCTGAGCATTGCATGCATCTTGATTGCATTAGAGGCATATGAGGTTAGGCGGGCCATGGGTTGATCGCCGATCCGAGGCTCTCGGGTAGCTCGGATCTAGCCATTAGGACCGTGGCTGGGTAGTCAGGATTAGGGTGATTGTTTAATCAGATCTCTTGTTATTGAGGATGCACGCTAGTTGACTCTGATTATTGTTGAGGTTTAGAGGTCGGGTTGTCTTCCGAAGCTAAGTTCTGAGGATGGGTGTCGACGTCCCTGACATGGTCCCCAGGCAGTGGTTTCCTGCTGGGTAATGGTGATCCTACTGGTTCCGGTTCTTTCCTCCCAGCGTGTTGGTTGAATTTCCCAGCGTGGTCGGTTGAGAAGAGTAGGATCCCTTGGGGAGTCGATGGGGTTGTGGGACCCGTGGCATCCGTTAGACTTGAGCTGGAAGACAACCCTGTTGTTATTTTCCTCCTTTCAGTGTGCCGTAGAGTAGAACCCTACTGAGCTTATCGCTCACTCCTACCCGGGCTGCGTTTGCAGGTGCAGGCGCCAGTTCTTTTTCAGTAGAACCGGCGGATCAGCTTTGGTGGCGCGACTCCGTCCAGAGGTGTTTGAGGTTGCTGGAGGATCGATTGTTGTACTTTTGGCAGATTTTGTAAATTATGTATCAATCGAGGACTTTTGAGATTAATGTATAATATTCTTTTATTGGAAGATCTTGTAATAGTACAACTGATGTTATATGAATTGAATATCTGTTTACCTCTGGATTGTAATTTGTTTAAGTTTTTCTATAATTCCGCTTTGTATCGCGCCACTTGGAGATGAATAGCATAGGTTACCCCTCACGCCTCGGCTCGGATGGGTTTTCTGGGTCGGGGTGTGACAGTTTGGGTCAGAGGGAGTGCAGCAGAGCAGTTTCCCCAGGATCGTGTGCGACTACACCGACGTGTTTCCCGAGTTGTTGCCAGGGCTTCCACCGCCCAGAGAGGTCGATTTTAAGATCGACCTGGTACCGGGTACCGCACCGATCTCTCTCCCAGCTTTCAGGATGGCACCAGCAGAGCAGAGTGAGTTGAGGACCCAGCTAGACGAGCTTACCAGCAGAGGTTTCATCCGTCCCAGCATGTCTCCCTGGGGGCGCCAGTGTTGTTCGCGAAGAAGAAGGACGGTACCCTTCGACTTTGCATAGACTACATGCGGCTCAACAGGGTGACGGTGAAGAACCGGTATCCGATGCCGAGGATCGACGACTTGTTTGACCAGATGCGAGGATCTTTAGTGTTCTCGAAGATCGATCTCCGCACCGGCTACCACCAGTTGAGAGTTCGGGATTGCGACATCCCGAAGACGGCTTTTCGGACTCGGTACGGCCTGTACGAGTTCGTGGTGATGCCGTTTGGGCTGACGAACGCACCAGCAGCGTTCATGGATCTCATGCAGAGCATCTTCCGGCCTTTCCTAGACGAGTTCGTAGTAGTGTTCGTCGACGACATCCTTATCTACTCCCGGTCGGAAGCGGAGCACGGGCGACACTTGGCGACAGTGTTGCAGCTACTTCAGGAGCATCGGTTTTATGCCAAGGCTTCCAAGTGCGAGTTCTGGCTTGCACAGGTGGGATTCCTTGGACAAGTGGTGTCGGCAGCAGGGATCTCAGTTGACCCGGCCAAGGTCGAGGCAGTGGTACAGTGGCAGAGATCGAGAACAGTGTTTGAGGTCCGTAGTTTCTTAGGCCTGGCGGGTTACTACAGGCGGTTCGTGCGGGACTTCTCCAAAGTTCCCGGACCGTTGACCAGACTGACACAGAAGGCCGTCCCGTTCGTGTGGGATGATGCTTGTGAGCGAGCCTTCGTGGAGCTGAGGACGAGGTTGACCAGTGCGCCAGTGCTGATCGTCCCCGAGCGAGGTGTTGGTTACAGTGTTTACTGCGACGCCAGCGGTGAGGGTTTGGGGTGTGTCCTCATGCAGGAGGGCCACGTAGTTTCCTATGGTTCTCGTCAGCAGAAGAACCATGAGAGGAACTACCCGACTCACTACTTGGAGCTAGCAGCGGTGGTCTTCGCCCTGAAGACCTGGCGGCATTATCTCTATGGCGAGAAGTTCTCAGTATTCTCGGACCATAAGAGTTTGAGGCACGTTTTCACCCAACGTGACCTCAACCTGAGGCAGCGACGCTGGATGGAGCTACTGGAGGACTACGACTTCGAGTTGCATTACCATCCTAGTAAGGCAAACATCATAGCGGACGCGCTGAGCAGACAGGTGAGAGACACCAGAGCAGCAGTTGCAGGGTTGTCAGTGCGGCAGTGGCAGGCTCTAGAGACAGCGGGCCAGTTCGGGCTCGAGTTTGAGGATCGGGGATCCAGCAGCTTTCTCTATGCAGTACAGAGTATGCCAGCGGTTCTTGCCAGAGTGTTAGAGGCTCAACACAGTGACCCAGAGCTCGAGGAGTTACGCATAGCAGCGGGCACAGGGGGTACAATATCGTCAGACGGAGGGCTACGGTTCCGAGGCAGAGTAGCAGTTCCAGCAGATGCAGTTCTTCGAGACGACGTCCTATGAGAGTTCCATCACTCTCGTTTTGCAGTTCATCCCAGTGGCACCAAGATGTACCAGGACCTTCGGCGACAGTTCTGGTGGCGCGGGATGAAGAGGGCAGTGACGGAGTTCGTATCGCGCTGCCTTACCTGTCAAAAGGTCAAGGCAGAGCACCAGCGGACTCCGGGGTTACTTCAGCCGCTTCCACTAGCTGAGTGGAAGTGGGAGCACATCACGATGGACTTCATGACCGGACTACCGAGATCTCCTAGGGGGGATGACGCGATTTGGGTCATCGTTGATCGATTGACCAAATTGGCGCACTTCCTGCTGATAAGACGTGAAAAGTGCATAAATCACCCTTTTAACTTGGCCTTGTTAGTCTCCGAGTAAGGCCTTACTGATGGATTTTACCCTATTACAGGTACAAGTGCCCCCAACGAGGATTGGATCAAGTTCCGAGCTTAAACGACGTCATTCGGGCCAGTTTTTATGAAGAAGATCGATCATGTATGGAAGAAGGATCGATCCTTTGAAGTGCTTTAAGAAGGAGCCAATCAGGACAAAAAGGATCGATCCTATGACATGAGAGGATCGATCATTTTTGCGCATTTTCCCAGTGACAGAACGTAAGTTCTGAAGGATCGATCTTCACACTGGGTAGGATCGATCACTTTTGCGCATTTTCCCGGTGACAGAACGCAAATTCTAGAGGATCGATCTTCACAGACTGGAGGATCGATCTTCATCGGGGCGAAGCCAGAATTCAAGAAGAAAAGATCGATCCTTTCCTATGGGAGGATCGATCCTTCACGGGACCAGCGATCACACGAAGCGAATGATCGATCCTTCACCCTATGAGGATCGATCCTTTGATGCCAGCCGAGCAAAATCAAGGGTCCAGATCTAATCCGAGTGGGGGATGCTTGGAGGCTATAAATAGACCCCTTAGGGGGGATTTTGGGGGATCTTCTCTTAGTCTTCTCCAGCCCTTCTAGGTTTCTTTACCCAATTGAGAGGAGGACTTCTTGGAGGAAACCCATGGAAGGAGAGCTTCATCACCCTCCATCCATGGATCCAACCAAGATGAGTAGCTAACTTCCTATCTCTTGGGATTTCCATGTAGTTGTAGGATTCTTTTGTAGTTTTCTTAGGGTTTTGATGTGTAATCTTTAGGGATTGATCTATTGTATGGATTTGAACATTATTTCTCTATCTTTGTACATGGATTTCATTTGATGAATGGATGAATGCCTTTCTTTGGTATGAGTTAGAACTTGTGCATGATAGGTGTTTGTTGGTATGCCCCAATGAGTTGGATGTGCTAGAAACACATCCAAATCTATTGGGAGGATTACTAGCCCTAGATTAGAGATTAGGGATGCTAGAACCATCCCTATCTCTCTAATCAAAGGATCCATTCTATCTTTCTCTTGCATTGGATTCGAGGTGCTAGAACCATCTCGATCCAATGCCCGACTCCATGCAATATCTTTTACTTGCGACGAATCGATCTTAATCGAAGGTTCGTTAGCGACGATAGAAGCTAATCACTCATTCGTCGACTTTGTGAATGTGATTATTTCCGGCGGATGATCCTAAACCGACTTCCGTTGAGCGATAAGTGAGGCTAACCACCCGCTTGTCGACTTCTTGATTTCGATCGTCCCAATTGGATTACACACCTTAATTCCTTAGAAGGCTACATTAGGACCTACAATGAAATGGAGATCCCAAGACCTCTCTATATTAGTTACCTTTCTTTTCACTTAGTTAATTACTTTAATAGTCATTAATCCAAAACCCAAATCATTTTAGCTAGTTGTTTGGAGTTATCTATCGAGTACGTTAGTCATTTCTCATTTCCCTGCGGATCGACCCGGACTCCCGCTAGCTACGTAGTAGTTAGCTAGGATTCGGTATAAATTGTATTCTTTGACGCCCTAGTCACTCTTAACGACAAGTGGTTTGGGCGCGTCAAATTTTTGGCGCCGTTGCCGGGGATTTGTGATTTGAATTTCTTACTTGATAAATTCCTTCATTCAATTAGATTGCTTTATTCTCTTTTATTACAAAATACCAAAAATAGAACGTTGCTTATATTGTATATCTTTTTGTGGTTGTAGGTGAAGCTTCCGAGCGGCGAAGCGACTCATCTACGGGCGAGGATACAAAGTTCTTGGGCCAGCCCACTGTAATGTATCTCTTACCTTGTATGGTCCAAGTTCATGTGTGAATGAGTGTGCATGAGGATTCGGATCTAGATATCACATTGCAAGAATTCCTAGATTCTAGGACATCTTCAAGCGTACCCTTGCATAGAGACCTCTCGCTTCCTCAAGTCATGGATGCTCCCAATCCGGACCCCAATCCTAATGTTAATCCCATTCCGGACTGTAGGAGTATGAGGGATTATTATGTCCCTACTACTTTTGCACCTACATCGGGCATACAACAACCCGTTGTTTAAGCCGCACATTACGAGTTTAAGCCTCAATTCCTTCAATTCCTTCCAAACTTCCACGGCTTGAGTAATGAGGACCCTTACTATCACTTAGAAGACTTCCTCGAAAAGAGTTCCACGGTGAAAATTCCAAACTTTATCGAGGATGCAATGAGATTAAAGTTGTTCCCATTTACCTTGAAGGGCAAAGCCAAGCATTGGTTAGGATCCCTTGAGCCCCAAACGATCACTACTTGGGACCAATTACAAAGTGCTTTTCTAGAAAAGTTCTTTCCTATCACAAAGACTCATGAGATGAGGACCCAAATTGCGACCTTTCGTCAAGAAGATGACGAACCTTTTCATGATGCTTGGGATAGGTTTAAAGAGCTTCTTAGGAAATGCCCACACCATCAAATCCCTAAGTGGTCTCTTGTTGATTATTTTTACAATGGCCTTAGAATACGTCATCAACAAGATGTAGACACCGCTTGTGGTGGGGTGTTCATGACAAATCCCTATGAGGACTCATGGGTTTTATTTGGAAAGCTTGCCATTAATTCCCAAAACCATGCCTACACTTCAAGAAATGTTAGGGAGACCTCAGGTGCTAAGGGACAATCCAACCCGAGAGGATTTTTAGAGTTATCCGAAGCTACCCGTGTTTCACAACAAATCGATACTCTAAGTAGGAAAGTTGATCAAGTTCTTGCTCATTCTTTGAATCAAATTCCTACTCCTCCTTCTTCATCGAGCTACCCACTCAATTCTCCATCATTGGGAGAACTTTGCTTCCTTTGTTCGACTCCCGGCCACATAGTTACCGATTGCCATTTGGCCGGTGAGTATCCGGAGCTCGTGCAAGAGCATATTAATGCGGTCTTCAATCAATCCAAGCCTACTTATGACCCTTATCCAAATGCATACAATGCTAGGCCTCCGATTTCGGGCAATCAAGCCCCAAGCTATCCTCCTAGGTACCAAGCGCCATATCATTCTAATCCACCGCCACAAAATCAATCCACCTACCGGCCACCTCAAGCTCCTCATGCATATTCACCTCAAGCCCCTAATGCATATCCCTCTCAAGTGGCGAGTTATCCTCAATCCTCTCATCCTCCAAATTGGAATCAAAGGCCACCTGGGCCTTCCACATATCAAGCTCCTTATCAAGCCCATCAAGCCCCTCAAGCTCCGAAACGTGATCCGTGTATTGAGGAAAGGCTTCTAAAGGCTTTGGACTCTTTTGAGACAAGTACTCAACTTTTGCATTCTCATTCCCAATCCATTGCAAAGTTGGAAGTGCAAATAGGCCAATTGGCCAATACTATGGCAAGAAGGGAGGAGGGTAGACTTCCTAGTCAACCCATAGCAAACCCTAAAGGCCAACATTTTATCTATTCCACTCACGAGGAAGTGCAAGCGGTCACTACCCTCCGGAGTGGAAAGATCTTTCCTAATGTTAAGATGCCTAAAGACACCACATTAGGGCAAGGACATGAACCTCATTTGTCTACTTCGATGAATGATTCTCAAGCATCACCTCCTCATGCTCCTCATGATTCTTCAAGTCAATTGCCATCTTTCAAGGAAACTGAGCCTAGTCTACTCGATCCTTTACCAACCAAAGCTTACATTCCTAAGGCTCCATACCCGCAAGCACTAGTTGATCCTCAAGCTACATCCCAACCTTGGAAGGTGGGCAAGTATGAGGAGATGCTAGAACTTTTCAAGAAAGTTCACATCAACCTTCCCTTGTTGGATGCCATCAAGCAAGTGCCTTCTTACGCCAAATTTTTGAAAGACTTGTGTACCCATAAGAGGCAATCCAAATCTCATGTCTCTAAAAAGCTCTTCCTAACTGAGCAAGTTAGCTCTATTCTTCAACTCGATCTACCCCCGAAATTGAGAGACCCCGGCACTCCTACCATCTCTTGCATCATAGGAGATCAATTGATTGAGGGGGCTCTTCTTGATTTAGGAGCTAGTGTGAATCTTATGCCCTACTCCTTGTTTTGTAAATTTGGCTTAGGAGAGCTCAAGCCGACCTCGATGACTTTGCAATTGGCCGATAGATCTCTCAAGACACCACGGGGTGTTCTTGAAGACATATTAGTCAAGGTCGATCGATGTGTTTTCCCGGTCGATTTTGTTGTCTTAGACATGGAGCCCGGACCAAGGCATAAACAGTCCATTCCCATCATTCTAGGTCGACCATTCCTTGCCACAGCCAACGCTTTAATAAATTGTAGGAATGGAGTCATGACCGTTACATTTGGCAACATGGAGATACGGCTTAACATTTTTGATTCATCTAAGCATTATGCAATGGAAAAAGAATGTTTTATGATTGATGTATGGAATGACCATGACGAGGTTGAATGCTTGAATGATGTACTTGGTAATGATGAAGAGGTTGATGATGGTGGTTATGATATTAATTTTCCGGTATATCAAGCATTTTACGAAGACATACCCAATTATGAGAAGGATGCTTGTGATATCAATATGCCGGTTTATGAAGTCTTTAGTGAGGATATATCAATTTTCGGGGACTCCTATGAGGTTAATATGCCTATCTATGAGGTGTTTTGGGAGGACGTAACTAATGTTGATGAGCCGAGTTTGATTGTTTTTCAAGAAAGGTTATCGATCTCTCATGATTGTGATGATGAAGGCCAATATATGTTACCGGCATTAGAGACTTTTGAAGTTTTGGATGAGGTCTTGCCCATTCTTAAATGTGATTATATAGGCAATGATTGTGCTACTCCTTGGTGGAGACATGACTTTGATTTGTCGCCTTCTATATCTTCCTCCACAATAATATTTGCCACAACACTATCATTGTTCATCTTGAATGCCACCCCATTTCCTGTGTTCACGCATACATTCATTCGGCCATATAAAACCGTTAATAAAGAACGGGACATCTTTTACGCTAAAATGGACACAAGGTTAAAATGGCTTGTGATGAAAGAAATGTGGTTTTATCATTGGCATTTAAATAAAGTTCTTCGAAAATGGCTTCGTTCTCGCATTTCTAGATGCGACCACCATTTAGAGGGGACATTGAAATTTTATGGGTGAGCTTGCATTGTGTCGAGCTAGAGACGGTAAATCAAGCGCTTGATGGGAGGCAACCCATCCCTTTTTTTTCGTATTTTTCTAAATTTGTTTGTTATTTCTTCTTTGCATGATTGATTGTTTTTCCCATTATTTGCATGTTTGATTTTGGTGTGTTTTTGATTTAACCTTTGTTGGAATAATTGTGATGTCAAGATGGTAAGTTGAATTTGTTGGATGATTGATGTGTTGTCTGGTTTCGAGGTTTGTATTGTGGTATTTTAATGCCTAAGGAGCCTTGTATTCATGTTTGGGGAGTATGGGGCGTTTTCCCAGGTTTTCAGCCCAGTTTTGCAGTTTGGTACAAAAAAGATCGATCCTCCAAGCGGAGAGGATCGATCCTTTTTGTCCGATTGAGTGTACGCTGGAACCTGGGGGTGAGAAGATCGATCCTTCACTCCCTCATGATCGATCATTTTTGCGAATTAATTCGTGATAGGGGACTGGTTTTGAGAAGATCGATCCTTCCATCCCTGATGATCGATCATTTTTGCGAATTTTTTCGTGACAGAGGGATGGTTTCTGGATGATCGATCCTTGAGGATAGAAAGATCGATCCTACTCACTTATACACGTCAGCACGACTTAAGTGAGAACCGTTATGATGCTGCCACGTGTCCAAAAGATCGATCATGCTCTTTCAGGAGATCGATCTTTTGCGGGGTTGGTTAAAAAAATATAAAGCCGCGGGAGATCGACTTAGGGCCCCAAGCCCTAAGATCGATCCTCTCTTCCCCTTCCCCTGTTCGCCCCGTCGCCACCTCTCTTCTTCGCCGCCTCCAACCGGTGCGCCACCCACTCCTCCGGCCGGATTTCACCGCCGCCGACCTTCCCAAGGTGTCCGCGACCACCCTCCACTTCCCTTCGCCACTCGATCGAGCTCCCGTCCCCCACATTTACCCCACCTCCTCTCACATCTCCGTGATCGGCGGGGTCCTTTCGCCTCCATCGCAAATCGCCGCCGCCCTCCACCTCCCAGTACCTCCACTACCCCTCCCCTTCACTCCACTTCCCTCAATCGACCCCGGCGCCGTCCACATTCCGTCATCACCTTCCATCGAGCCACCGGTGCCGCCTCATCCTTCAAGCTCGTCGTCGCCGGCCATCTTTGTGGTTCCACTTCACCCCAAGGCACATCCTCTCCGTTCACCTCGATGGTTCGCAAGCATACCGCCGCCATCAAGAAGGCCGCCGGGAAGGGCAAGGCTGCGGCATCCCCTCCTTCTTCCTCACCAGCCGGGCAAGCTTCTTCCACACCATCCTCGCAGCCGGCATCTTCTTCATCTTCCTCTGGGCCGGCCACTAATTCACCTTCTCCTCCTACACGGCCGGTCCGTGCCTCGCGTGCCCCCACCACTTCGTCCCCAGCTCCGGCAGCTTCCAAGAGGAAAGCCTCCGCTGCCCCTTCGTCATCCAATCCTCGCCGATCCAAGAAGCTGAAGAAGCCCAGGCCCTCCACTGCACCCACTGATGTTCGAGGCCTAGATCCGCAGTGGCGATGGGAGGTAAAACTCGAGTACACCTTTGACGTATCCTTCTTCCGCACGATCCAGCATGCGCAAGATTCCGTCGCCACACTGGAAGCCCGCGGTTGGCTGCCCTTCTGCACCCCCTCCACCACTGTTTACCCATGGCTGGCCTGCATGTTCTACCAGAACATGAAGGCTATTCCCTGCGGTAATGAGAGGGACGAGGCTGGTGATGCCCCGAGCCGGGCCTTGGGCTTCACTTCGATCATTGACGGCGAGGATATCACGTTCACTGCCCGGGACGTGGCTGCCCTCTTGGGTGTCCCTCGCCACTCCCCTGGTCTCCACCGAGCCACCCCTGAGGAGCTGCCTCATGAGGTGGATGCCCAGCTGCTTCTCCACCCAGATCGCACAGGAGAGGGCAAATTTGTGCGAGCAGAGCTGCCCCCTCAGATGTGGTTGATCGACGATATCTTCCGCCGAAACATTTACCAAACCGGCCACGCCCAGTATAGGACTGGCAAGTGGTTGTGTTCACTTTGGTTTTTGGCTAAGTCGTGGTCGATCGACTTGGCCCAGCAGGTCATCGAGGACATGTCCCAGTTTTATTGTGGAGCGGTTCGGGACCGATCGGACAGTTTTAACGATAAACCCGTCCCGCACCCCTGCCTTATTTCGGCTTTTCTCGCTAGCCAGGACCTAGTCCCTGAGGGCGAGCCTACTGTTTCGGACGCGGTCTTCAGGTTTGCCCGCTTCGGTAAGGCCACCTGGGCCAAGGTCCTTAGCCATATGAGGAGAGCCGGCCATCCTCGTCCTCAGCCGAGACCCAGTAGGACCCAGTCGACCCCAGAGTTCGAGCCTGTAGAGCACCCTACCATGGGTGAGATCTATAGGGAGCATCGGGCATTCCAGGACGCGGTGCTGCAGAGGTTGGACGCGGTAGACGCGCGCATCGGCGCCCTACACCAGGTCACGTCGAGTATCCTCGCCCGTCTCGACGCCATCCACCCTCCTCCTCCACCTGTCACAGATCTCGCTTCTTCCCATCCGTTTACTTGTTCAGAGCCGGCACCTCAGGGATGATAGACTATTTCTAGGGGTATTTTCTGTATTTTCTGAATGGTTGGAGTGTATCTCTTTTTGTGTTTGGAGGGTGGATAACTTTTTGTACTCCATTGCTCCACTTTTGTATATGGTTAACATCATTGATAGTGGATATATTTATATACATGATTTTTGGCGGTGGGGGCGTGCCCCGGGTGTGTCTGTCTGCATGTGGATGTATGTGTCTGTCTGTGGATATATGTATATGAATGTGGATGGATGCTTGTAAATGGTTGGGGTAGTTACAATTCTGTATTTCAATTTGAATGTAAACATGTTGGATGCAATTGGCATCTTTGTATAGCCCTTGGGCGTATTGAATAAATAGAGGGAATGCTGCCCAATTTTTCTCAAAAATTTATCATATCTATTCTTTGATTTCCATAATTCTATGGGTGGTATCTTCTCTATGTTTTTACAGGGCATACGAGCTTTGGATAGCAACGCAAAATACGACATTTTGACATCACAATAATACGGTTTTTCACGACTAACCTTGACCCTAACTCCTTTCATATCTTTCGTCAAGGTTACATTTTCGGCCGTTTCGTCACAAGGTTATCTCTACACTTTCCCTTCTTCCGTGCTTGAGGACAAACCCGTTTAAGTTAGGGGGTATGGTTGCATCATGTTTATAGATAACCTGTGATCGATCTACAGTTAGTCACACGTTTATTTGATTGGTAAATATGCGAAAAATTTTCAACTCTTATGCTAGCATGGATGACTATCGCATAATTCATTTTGATTCCCATGCTTTGGAAAATTTGGCGAATCATTTCATGAGTAGTGTTATTCTTCTACTTTAATTCTTCTTGTCATGCATTAAGGACATTTAAGTGATCCAATCCACTTGTGCACTTACACTTGTATGAGGGGGCAAGTAGTGTTTGATTGGGGGACCTTGATAGATTGGGAGTCCAAAGTTATTTACACTCGATTGAGATGACTTGTAGTAGGGTTCGAAGCCAAGTTAGAGGCCGAGAGCCAGGTTAATAAAAGTGACTAGCCTTGATTCGTAGCCTTCTAGGCTTGAGTAGTAAGATCCGAGGGGTGCTTCAACACCTAATGCCTTAAAGCCGCCTGGCTTGGGAGTCATTGATCTAACACTCGTTAAATGGGCCTAGTAGAAAGATTAAGGGATCAAGGCATTGCACGGTCACACTAGCTTCAAATAAAAGCTTGTTGGTCAGCTGTGATTCGTGGCCTGCTAGGTTCGGGAAATTAAGCCCGAGGGGTGCCTCAACACCTAGTGCCTTTAGGTCATCTGACCGAGGAGCCACTGGCCCAAATCTCGTTACATGGGCCTAGTAGAAAGCCTAAGGGATCATGGCATTGCACGACCACTAGTTTTAGTCAGAAAAAAAAAGAAAAAAAAAAAGAAAAAAAAGAAAAAAAAAAGAGAGAACAAAGATTTTTTAAAAACTTGTCATTTGTTCGACCGGTGTAAAACGCTAAGGATGTCTAGTTTTTGATTGGAACCCCACTTGAATGACTATGAGACCCCGAATACTTGAGTAGCAACTCTCACTACACTGATTGCTTAGATGATCTTTAATCTTGTTCAAGTGCTTTGAAGTGTTTGAATGATGCTATTGATGGAATTATTCGCTTGCATTTTACTTGTGCTATGGGTTGATGAATGGAGCTATGCATTTAAATCTATGTGTGCATATGAATGAATTTTGATCGTATAAGAACCAAAGCTTTATGAGAAGTGACTAATTGTTGATCGGGGGATTGTTCTTTTTGAGTTTCTTATTTCTTCTCTTTCCCTTCTAGTTATTTTTCTTCTGCTTTGCTCGAGGACTAGCAAAGTTCAAGTTAGGGGGTGTGATAAGACATGAAAAGTGCATAAATCACCCTTTTAACTTGGCCTTGTTAGTCTCCGAGTAAGGCCTTACTGATGGATTTTACCCTATTACAGGTACAAGTGCCCCCAACGAGGATTGGATCAAGTTCCGAGCTTAAACGACGTCATTCGGGCCAGTTTTTATGAAGAAGATCGATCCTGTATGGAAGAAGGATCGATCCTTTGAAGTGCTTTAAGAAGGAGCCAATCAGGACAAAAAGGATCGATCCTATGGCATGAGAGGATCGATCATTTTTGCGCATTTTCCCAGTGACAGAACGCAAGTTCTGAAGGATCGATCTTCACACTGGGTAGGATCGATCACTTTTGCGCATTTTCCCGGTGACAGAACGCAAATTTTAGAGGATCGATCTTCACAGACTGGAGGATCGATCTTCATCGGGGCGAAGCCAGAATTCAAGAAGAAAAGATCGATCCTTTCCTATGGGAGGATCGATCCTTCACGGGACCAGCGATCACACGAAGCGAATGATCGATCCTTCACCCTATGAGGATCGATCCTTTGATGCCAGCCGAGCAAAATCAAGGGTCCAGATCTAATCCGAGTGGGGGATGCTTGGAGGCTATAAATAGACCCCTTAGGGGGGATTTTGGGGGATCTTCTCTTAGTCTTCTCCAGCCCTTCTAGGTTTCTTTACCCAATTGAGAGGAGGACTTCTTGGAGGAAACCCATGGAAGGAGAGCTTCATCACCCTCCATCCATGGATCCAACCAAGATGAGTAGCTAACTTCCTATCTCTTGGGATTTCCATGTAGTTGTAGGATTCTTTTGTAGTTTTCTTAGGGTTTTGATGTGTAATCTTTAGGGATTGATCTATTGTATGGATTTGAGCATTATTTCTCTATCTTTGTACATGGATTTCATTTGATGAATGGATGAATGCCTTTCTTTGGTATGAGTTAGAACTTGTGCATGATAGGTGTTTGTTGTTATGCCCCAATGAGTTGGATGTGCTAGAAACACATCCAAATCTATTGGGAGGATTACTAGCCCTAGATTAGAGATTAGGGATGCTAGAACCATCCCTATCTCTCTAATCAAAGGATCCATTCTATCTTTCTCTTGCATTGGATTCGAGGTGCTAGAACCATCTCGATCCAATGCCCGACTCCATGCAATATCTTTTACTTGCGACGAATCGATCTTAATCGAAGGTTCGTTAGCGACGATAGAAGCTAATCACTCATTCGTCGACTTTGTGAATGTGATTATTTCCGGCGGATGATCCTAAACCGACTTCCGTTGAGCGATAAGTGAGGCTAACCACCCGCTTGTCGACTTCTTGATTTCGATCATCCCAATTGGATTACACACCTTAATTCCTTAGAAGGCTACATTAGGACCTACAATGAAATGGAGATCCCAAGACCTCTCTATATTAGTTACCTTTCTTTTCACTTAGTTAATTACTTTAATAGTCATTAATCCAAAACCCAAATCATTTTAGCTAGTTGTTTGGAGTTATCTATCGAGTACGTTAGTCATTTCTCATTTCCCTGCGGATCGACCAGGACTCCCGCTAGCTACGTAGTAGTTAGTAGGATTCGGTATAAATTGTAATGTTTGACACCCTAGTCACTCTTAACGACGAGTGGTTTGGGCGCGTCACCTGCCTATGCGGGCGACAGACTCGACGGACAGGTTGGGTAGCTTGTACGTCAGAGAGGTGGTCAGACTACACGGAGTTCCGGTTTCTATTGTGTCAGACCGTGACCCCAGGTTCACCAGCAGGTTTTGGCGAGACTTTCAGGAGGCAGTTACCACACTCTTGACTTTCAGTACAGCGTTCCATCCGTAGACAGACGGGCAGTCAGAGTGGACGATCCAGATCTTGGAGGACATGCTGAGAGCATGTGTCCTCGATGCAGGAGGCAGCTGGGAGGAGCACGTTCCCTTGGTGGAGTTCGCCTACAACAACAGCTACCAGTCCAGTCTTGGAGTAGCACATTTCGAGGCGTTGTACGGTAGGCCGTGTCGTTCCCCAGTGTGCTGGACAGAGGTTGGAGAGGCTTCACTCACCAGTCCAGACATCGTCAGGGGGTCGTCAGAGAGGTTAGTGTAGATCAGGCAGAGGTTTCTGACGGCTCAGAGCCTGCAGAAGAGTTATGCAGATCAGAGGCGACGACCGTTGGAGTTTGCAATCGGCGACCGAGTGTTCTTATGAGCATCGCCGTACAGAGGTTCTGTCAGGTTTGGCATGGGTGGTAAGTTGGCGCGGAGGTTTGTCGGGCCGTTCGAGATCTTAGAGAGGGGCGGCGAGGTAGCTTACCGCATGGATCTTCCTCAGCACATGTCTGCTGTGCATCCGACTTTCCATGTGTCGATGCTGAGGAAGTATCACCCAGACCCGTCTCATGTCATCAGGGTGGATGACATTGAGCTTGAGGCAGATGCGAGCTTTGTTGAGCAGCCGGTTCGAGTACTTGACTGGAGGGATCAGGTACTGTGGAGGCACAGAGGCACCGACGAGATCAATTGGGAGCGCGAGGCGCGCATGCGGCAAGAGTTTCCACAGTTGTTTTATCCTCGAGGTACTTCTTGTCCTGTCTTCTAGTGTAGCTGTTTTGTTGTTCCGAGCCCTACCCTTATCGAATCTTGGGACGAGATTTCCTTTAAGGGTATTAGGATGTGAGGACCTGTCCCTCTACCTCCGTGGCTCGTTGTAGACCGCAAGGGCAATTTGGTAAATTGTGCCTTGTTGGTTTGTTTCACACCCGCGTGTGCACACACTGGCCTTGTTTGTGTTAGTGCTTGTTTAGAATGGCTAAGTGGACCCGGGATCGGAAGATCCCAGCTCGAGCGCGCGGAAGCTTGCCTTTGGGGCAGCTGACGACCCTTGAGCGATCGATCGCTCTTTGGAACGATCGATCGGACTCGTGAGCGAGTCGGTGGGTTTTCGATAAGTCACTAAATGTTCATGATTAAACCCCTTAACTTAGCTTTGTTAGGCCTAGAGTGTTTGTATTTGATAGCTTGTTAGTTGATTTCAGGTTTGATCATGCTTTGAGAAGAAATGCAAGAAATTCGGTTAATATGCTGAAATACACTGCTCTGTCGACTGTTAGCACAATATTCACCAGAAATTATACTTATCTCCAAATATTCTGAAATTTGAATGACAGCTAGTAGACATCAAGACATACAACTTTCATGTTGAACACTTTCAGAGATTCCAGATGGATTAATAGCAGTTTGGGAAAAGATGAAGATAATTAGCTGCTGGAAGAATGGTCCGTCAACACGTGGGAGAATATTCGCCAAATATTCTACTTAAATCCAAATATTGCAAACTCTTCGGGACAGGACAGAAGACTTCCGAATCTACATCGTTTGTGTTGGTCTCATTCTCAAATTCCGAACCGGTTGAGCCCAGTCACGATTGGAACAAGCTGTCAGGGTTGGACCAGGAATTCCGAGTTGTACTTGAGGTCTAGCTTAACCCTAAAACCCTAATCCGGGAATTAAGATATAAAAAGGGTTTGGTGGCTGAAAAACGGGAGGCCCCCATAGAGAAAAATAGAGGAATTGAGATTGGAGAAGAAGACGGAGATGCGGTGTGGATCCCTAGCCTTCTTCATCGAAAACATGGATCTCATCCAAAAGATGAGTGGCTAAACTCTTACTTAGGGATCTCATGAAGCTTTAGTGTAGTTTCCTTGTATTTTATAGTTTGATTCTTGTATCTTTTCAAAGACATGATCCTATGAATATAGTTTTATTTTATAAAGAGTTGAGGGAACAGAGTTCCTCGATGTATATTTAGACCTACTTGATTGCTGTGCTTGACGGTAGAGATTCGTAGGATGGTTTTCATGTTGCTTTTGTAGATGCCTTTGAGATACTCTATGCTAGATGAAGATAGGTTGTACTCAGATTAAGTTCGAAGACAATCTATGCTAAGTTTGGATAGGTTATGCCTTAGGGAAACAATTGCATTATTTTAGGGATTCATGTAAACTTAAGAAGCTATGAATCCATAATGTCGAGATAGGAAACAAGATGATAACTAGAGAATACGGGAAGTGAAACTAAAGTGGATTGAGTAATCCCTAGGTTTTCTCTCATCGATCTATTTCCATTTCATTAATCGCTTTCTTAATTAGTTTTAATTAATAAATTTCCAAAACCCCAAATCAATTCTTCTTTGCTTTAGGATTAGAGCATTGAGAGTTAATTCGATTTCTTCTTTTGTTAAACAAGTTTTCCTTGAGGATCGACCCCGTATTTCACCATTATTCTATCTTATTAATTTAGTGCTGAAAGAAAGGTTTATAAATTTCTAAATTGAGTTTTACATCCGTTTTAACGACGACGTTTGTGAGCGATCAATTTTTGGCACCGTTGCCGGGGAAAATCTTTTGATTTACAACGGAGTATCGATTTAATCTTCTCTTAACTCTTTTTCTGAGCATTGTTTGATTTTTATTTTTATTTACATTATTTTATATTTTTTTTAGGATTTTTTTGACAATTTTCTGGAATTTTTGCAGCGCTGGAACGATTCTACGTTGAAGACGATTGACGGTCGACCGCGACATCGACCGCCGGATCGACCGTCGTCCTCTACAATAGCCACGGTCGACCGCGACATCGACCGTGGCTCTCTGTCACAAAAACAGCCTCCCACGGTCAATACGAGGATCGACCGCCGCGTCTTCAAGTAAAGTTGCATAATTCCACGGTCGACCGCGAGCAAGGCACGGTCGACCGCGAGCCATCCACGGTCGACCGCAAGATCGACCGTGAGCGCATTCAGGTTAGTTTTATTGTTTTAAATTTCTTTCCTTTCAATCTTTGTTTTCCGGATTTTCTCCTCTCCTCCGAATATTCTGTTTTCTTTTTCTCTTTTTGGTGTGATTTTGCATGCAAGGTAGACGATCCCTAAATAAGCCGTTGGAACCTTTGGATCTAGAAATAGAGACCACACTTCGAGCAGCTAGAACCTTAGCACAAAAGTCTCTAAGTAACTACCAGGAAGCCATAAGCAATTTGCAATCCTTAATGGCTGAACACGAGGAACATGTCATTGACCCTAATGATAACATGGGTAGGGGTGGAAAGGATAACAATAATAGAGAAGTCCCAATTAGGAATCACTTCCTACCTGGACCTTATACCTATGCTTCTTGTATCAACCCACCGACTATCAATGCTACCCATTATGAGCTTAAGCCTAACTGGATTACAGCCTTACCTTCTTTCTATGGGCGTGAGAATGAGGACCCTTATGGACACATTGCTAGCTTTCTTAAAATCCTATCCATGTTCAAACTTCAGCATTTTAATGATGATGCCTTTCGACTTAAGCTCTTCCTTTTTTCTTTGAAAGACAAGGCTAAACATTGGCTCCAAACTTTAGCGCCAAATTCGATTTCAACATGGGATCAACTTCAGGATGCTTTCCTTAAGAAATATTTCCCGATCATTAAAACTAAAAATTATCGAACCATGATAATCTCTTTCAAACAAAATGAAGATGAGATGTTTCATGAAGCTTGGGAAAGATTTAAGGATCTTCTTAGAGAGTGTCCCCATCATGAGGTACCTGAGTGGCAGTTAGCCCATTCATTTTATAATGGTCTTAATGATCGTTATAGGACAATGGTCGAAGCTTGCTGCGGGGGTGTTGTTCTTAGTAAGCCATGGACCGCCCTTTGGGAAATGTATGATAATCTTGCTGAAAATTCACAACACAATGCCTCAGTCTCTAGGAGTCGATCTACCACTGTTCGTAATTCTCGGGGAATTCATGAAATTTCTGAAGTCCAAAGTCTCTCCGCACAAGTAGCACTCCTAACTAAAGACTTAAACCAGTTGAAAACAGGCCAATCTCTTGCTCAACAATTGTCGAATACTTCTCGTGAAATCTGTGCCCTTTGCCTTAATTCTGATCACTATATTACCGATTGTCATCTGGCCCCCAATTTCCCTGACTTTGTTCAGGACCAAGTTAATGCAACGTATGGTTTTTCCAAACCTCAAACTAACCCTTATTCGAATACCTATAATCTAGGTTGGAGAAATCATCCTAATTTTAGTTGGAAGCTACAACAAGCGAGTAATTTTCCAGGGCAAAGCAACACAACTAATCCTTCTGCTTTTAAGTACCCACCTAAACCTTCTGCAAATCCAAATCCTGGGTACCCTCCACAATCAACGTTAGCCTCTCAAACCCAATCCTCTTCTGAACCAACTTTAAGTTCCCTCCTTTCAGCTATGACTGCCATGAATGACAACATCAATTCAAACATTAGTGGCATAAGAAGTGATTTGACAAGTGAAGTCTCTAAAATTCAGAACTATGTTTCTAGAATAGAGAACCAGTGTAATTCCAATACCCAATCCATTGCTAAACTTGAGAACTCACTGACCCAAGTGTCTAACACTATAGCCAAAAGAGAGGAAGGTCATTTGCCAAGTCAATCGGTCACAAACCCCAGAGGCCAGCACTATGTAGAAAGCCAAAACTTAGAGAGTGCCAAAGCCGTTGTGACCCTTAGAAGTGGCAAAACAGTAGATAACCAAATAGGTGAACCTGTCAATCTGAATAATCAAACACCCGATCCGACAACCAAGCGTCCAGCCCAAGATAATTCTCATTTTTCTTCTAATATTGACACATCTGATTCTAGAGAGCCTAATTCAGATAAATATATCCCTTAAGTCCCTTTTCCAGCAGCTCTTAAGGACCCTTCTTCAACAATAAAAGCCCAAAAAACTGCCGAAGAGATCCTGGAAACTTTTAAGCAAGTCAACATCAACATTCCTTTGCTTGATGTAATTAGACAGATTCCTTCTTATGCCAAATTTCTTAAGGATCTGTGCACCCATAAACGCCAGGCTAAATCCAAAGTGTCTAAAAAGATCTTCCTCACTGAACAGGTTAGTTCTATCTTAAAACATGATACACCTCCCAAACTAAAAGATCCTGGTACCCCTACAATACCTTGTTATATATGAGACTACCATATTGATGGTGCTCTTCTTGATTTAGGTGCCAGTGTGAACCTTATGCCATATTACCTTTATAAAGAGTTTGGGATGGGAGAACTTAAACAGACGCCTGTGATTTTGCAATTAGCTGATAGGTCAATTAAGACACCTAGAGGTATTTTAGAAGATGTTTTAGTCAAGGTGGATAATTTTTTCTTTCCTGTGGACTTTGTTGTCTTAGACATGGAACCTGCTATCCACTGCAAAAAGACTGTACCTATTATTCTAGGACGTCCCTTTTTGGCCACAGCTAATGCGTGCATAAATTGTAGAACTGGGGTGATGGATGTTTCCTTTGGACATATGCATGTTAAATTGAATATTTTTAAAACTGCATGCTTGCCTGAGCCTGAAGATGATGAATGCTTTAATGTTGACATTTTGACTGAATGTATTGATGATAGATCACATGCCATGATTTTTGATAAATTATCTGGTGGTCTGCATGATTATGACTCTGACAGTGATGATGATGTTAATTTAGAAATTGCACAATCGAAAGATGACATCACAACAAACATCACAAATACACCGATCGATAGGTTAGATGACCGATCAATCGACCTGGACACAACGAAGGTTGAAACTGTCTCTTGGATGATTGAACCTCTCCCATCTCTCTCATCAACTCCTGCGCCGACCTCATTGGAGTCACCACCTGAACTTGAACTTAAACCACTACCTAAAACTCTAAAATACGCTTTCCTTGGACTAAACTCTACTCTTCCCATTATCATTTCGTCATCCTTGTCTTCTGATCAGGAGAGTCAACTTATTAATGTTCTTAAGGATCATAAGAAAGCAATAGGTTGGACGGTCGCTGATTTGAAAGGTATTGATCCCTCGATTTGTATGCATAAAATTCACTTAGAGGATGAGTCTAAAACTGTTAGGGAAATGCAACGTCGTCTGAATCCGAATATGAAAGAGGAAGTGAAGAAAGAAGTGGTGAAACTGTTAGATGCCGGTATTATATACCCAATTTCTGATAGTCAGTGGGTTAGCCTACGCAGGTAGTCCCTAAGAAATCTGGCCTAACCGTAGTGGAAAATGATAAAGGAGAGCAAATCCCGATGCGCCAAACTACGGGATGGCGTGTTTGTATTGACTATCGGAAACTTAATGCTCTAACTAGAAAAGATCACTTCCCTCTTCCTTTCATTGATCAAATCTTAGAAAGGCTTTCCGGCCAGAGCTATTATTGTTTTCTAGATGGATATTCAGGGTATAACCAAGTTGCAGTTGATCCTCAAGATCAGGAGAAAACTACTTTTACTTGCCTTTTCGGTACTTTTGCTTATCGGAGGATGCCTTTTGGTCTTTGTAATGCACCTGCGACATTTCAAAGGTGTATGATGGCCATCTTCTCTGACATGATTGATAAATTTCTTGAAGTCTTTATGGATGATTTTTTGGTGTTTGGAAATTCTTTTGAATCTTGTTTAGACAATCTCTCCAAAGTTCTTGATCGATGCATTGAAACAAATCTTGTCCTTAGTTGGGAAAAGAGTCACTTCATGGTTCAAGAAGGAATCGTGTTAGGGCACATTGTGTCAAAACGTGGTATAGAGGTCGATAGGGCTAAAGTTGAGTTAATCTCTAAATTACCCCCACCGACTTCTGTGCGTCAAATTCGCTCTTTTCTGGGTCATGCTGGATTTTACCGCCACTTCATCAAAGATTTTTCGAAAATTTCTCGACCCATATGTGAATTACTAGCAAAGGATGTCCCTTTTGTCTTCAATGATGCGTGTTTGACTGCTTTCAAGACTATTCGTGATTTACTGTCTACCGCACCTATCGTTCATTCACCTGATTATTCCCTACCTTTTGAGCTAATGTGTGATGCCTCTGATTCGGCTATAGGAGCTGTGTTAGGACAACGAGTAAGTAAATTTCCACATGTGATTTATTATGCCAGTAAGACCCTCTCTGAATCGCAATTAAATTATACGACTACTGAGAAGGAATTGTTAGCACTAATTTTTGCATTGGAAAAGTTCCGTTCCTATCTTCTAGGTTTCAAAATCATAATCTATACTGATCATGCCGCTCTGCGATATCTTTTAGCCAAAAAGGATGCCAAACCTAGACTGATTCGTTGGATCTTGCTTTTGCAAGAATTTGATCTAGAGATTAGGGATAAGAAGGGTTCAGAAAATGTAGTTGCTGATCACTTGTCCCGCATTCCTTTGGAACACATTCTTGATAACACTCCTGTTAATACATCCTTTCCAGACGAGCATCTCTTTCAGGTGACTCGTTTTTCACAACCGTGGTATGCCCATATAGTTAATTTTCTTGCTTCCGACAAGCTTCCTGATTCTTGGTCTAAAAATGCCAAAGACAGATTCTTTTCCCAGATTAAATATTATATATGGGAAGACCCTGAGTTATTTAAGCACTGCTCTGACCAAGTTATCCGTAGGTGTGTGCCCGAGTCTGAAGTTCATGATATTCTCACTTTCTGTCATACACATGCATGTGGTGGTCATTTCTCAGGAAAGAAAACTGCTGCAAAAGTTTTACAAAATGGATTCTATTGGCCGACGATTTTTAAGGATGCTCATAATTTTTGCCAATCCTGTATTAGGTGTCAAAAGACTGGAAATATCTCTCGTAGGAATGAGATGCCTCTAACTCCGATCTTAGTTGCCGATATTTTTGATATTTGGGGCATTGACTTCATGGGCCCCTTTCCACCTTCCTTTGGTTTTCAGTATATCCTTGTAGCTGTCGACTACGTGTCTAAATGGGTAGAAGCTATAGCAACCAAGTCGAATGATCATAAAGTTGTGGTTAAATTTCTTCAAAGTAATATCTTTTCTCGATTTGGTTGTCCTCGTGCGATTATGAGCGATGGTGGTTCTCATTTCAATAATCAACATTTTTCTTCTCTTCTTAGAAAGTACTCTATTACTCATAAAGTAGCCACCCCTTATCATCCTCAAACCAGTGGCCAAGTAGAACTTTCTAATAGGGAAATAAAACGTATCTTGGAGAAAACCGTTCGCATTGGCCGCAAAGATTTGGCCATAAAACTAGACGATGCACTATGGGCTTACAGGACTGCTTATAAAACGCCTATTGGTATGTCCCCATATCGATTAGTTTTTGGTAAGCCGTGACATTTACCTGTTGAATTAGAGCATTGAGCTATGTGGGCCATTAAAAAGCTTAATACTGATACCAATGCCGTCACAACACATAGGAAGCTTATTTTATGTGAACTTGAGGAAATTCGCAATGAGGCATACTTGAATTCCAAAATCTATAAAGACAAAACTAAAGCTTTTCATGATAAACACATTTCGAGAAGGACTTTTGTTGTTGGGCAGAAAGTGTGGCTTTTCAATGCCAAATTGTGCCTTTTTCCTGGTAAACTACGTTCTAGGTGGTCTGGGCCTTTTATCATAAATAACGTATTCGCACATGGTGCAGTGGAAATCCGCAACCCACACACGAATGAAATTTTCACTGTTAATGGGCACAGATTAAAACATTATGTGGAGGACATCGTTCATGGTGAGGTTATTGAGTCCGTCGAATTGACGGATCCAAGCTTTAAGTGATCCTTTTATGGACGTCGAGCGAAAGACATAAAATTACGCGCTTCCTGGGATGCAACCCAGTTTTATGATTTTTCCTTAGCTTTTTAGAATTGTTTTGATTTTTAAGAATTTTTCCATGATTTTTCCGATTTTTCCTTGATTTTCCGTAATTTTTCTTTAAGAATAATCATAATATCTAGAAAATTGAAGTTCCTGGAGGACGGTCGACCGTCCCATCGACCGCCAGAGCGTCCGTGAGGCTCTGTTAAAAATAAAGCTTCTCAGGGTCGATGGAAGGATCGACCGTCAGCTCCTCAAACAGGTAACGTGGGCGACGGTCGATCGAGCGATCGACCGCCCGTTTATTTTTTCCAAATTGCTTGGTTGATCGACCGTCTGATTTTGTTCTCAAATCACCCGCGCCCACGGTCGATCCGACTTCATCTTCTTCCTTCCTCGTCACCGTCCGCCGTCCGTCGCCACCGCTCCGGCCGCTCCCAGCCCTCCAACCCACCTCCAACACCGTCGGAATCACCTCCTCTACCTCCTCCCGGCCTCTTCTTCCCCCAATTTCGTCTCTTCCGACGCCGGCGAACACCCCCTGTTCCTACCGCCATTTCCGATCACCTCTTCCACTGCTTTCCACCGTCCCTTACCACCTCCAGCCCCTTCCTCTGGCGGTCACGACTCTTTTGCAACCTTCAAAACTCAAGCTTGTAGCTCGGTTGGCCGGATTCCTCCTCCGACGATCCTCCACCGCGCCGGTCATCTTCTATCCGCCTCTTGGCCCTCCGATTCTACAATTAAATCACCTAGGTGCGTTCTCAGGCCTTCTGCGATGCTTCCTTGCTCCTTCCCACCTCGATTGAAGCTCCGGCCGCTGGATTCTAACTCCGACCATCTTCCTCCGCACCGTCCCCCGTCGTTCCGCCGCCTGGCGACCACCATTCACAGATCAGACGGCATGGACAGACTCCTTGGCCTCCCACGATTCCATCCCTACTGGTCCCATCCTCCGGCGACGACGTTTCATCGTTGATCGTCGCCAGCGAGCTCTCAGCCGTCCGTTGGCTGATGGACGAGATCCATACGCTTTGCAGCCCGGTCTTCCGATCTGACAGTGTGGATCTTCAATCAGGATAATTTTATGGACACTGATTATTTGGGTGTTGTGTATGGATCATTTAATGTATTTTATTGCTTTAATGTCTTTATTTTTAATTTTTGTGGATTGAATGCTTGTATAAGGCTGATATATCATGATAATACAAAGGAGACTTTGCCAAAATTGTTAACGGTTTTTATGCCTTTCTATAATTTTTTATACATTTTCCATTCTCTTATATTTGATCTTTTGGAAAGGTATCTTTTATGACAGGTGGCCTTTGGCACTCATTGAGGAGCGCCTTATGACATTCTTATATAGTTCGATCAGGGGGTTATTCACACACAGGTATTGCTATGTGATAAGTGAAAGATATGTGCTTGGATAGGATTGTGATCTTGAATAGTTGAAGTGTTTAGATATAATTGATGCTCTGAAGAATGTGGAACCCTAATCACACACAGGAGTATTAAAGTTGTTTTTAGTCATGATTAAATATGTTGAAGTGTTGGAAAGATGTTATGACATGTTTTGATTTACTATGTTTTTATGCTACTATGAGTTGAAGGGTATATTTATGGATATTATTTCTATTTCATGCATTAGAGTTGATGAATATTGTGATTGATTTCTAATGGTATATTCAAAGGGATGTATAGATGTTTGTGGGTGTCATCCCTGAAAACCCTCAAGAGACTATAACTCCTCCACTGGGGTAACCCAGGGGTTTAAAGGCTTGTTGCACATGCTAAGTGCAATCGTGAGACCTACGAAAGTGGCTAGTTAGATTTATTGTTTTCGTTTTATATTTTCTTTGCCCGAGGACTAGCAAAGTGTAAGTTGGGGGGTGTGATAAGTCACTAAATGTTCATGATTAAACCCCTTAACATAGCTTTGTTAGGCCTAGAGTGTTTGTATTTGATAGCTTGTTAGTTGATTTCAGGTTTGATCATGCTTTGAGAAAAAATGCAACAAATTCGGTTAATATGCTGAAATAGACTGCTCTGTCGACTGTTAGCACAATATTCACCAGAAATTATGCTTATCTCTAAATATTCTGAACTTTGAATGACAGCTAGTAGACATCAAGACGTACAACTTTCATGTTGAACACTTTCAGAGATTCCAGATGGATTGATAGCAGTTTGGGAAAAGATGAAGATAATTAGCTGCTGGAAGACTGGTCCGTCAACGCGTGGGAGAATATTCGTCAAATATTCTAGTTAAGTTCAAATATTGCAAACTCTTCGGGAGAGGACAGAAGACTTCCGAATCTACATCGTTTATGTTGGACTCATTCGCAAATTTCGAACCGGTTGAGCCCAGTCGCGATTGGAAGAAGCTGTCAGGGTTGGACCAGGAATTCCGAGTTGTACTTGAGGTCTAGCTTAACCCTAAAACCCTAATCCGGGAATTAAGATATAAAAAGGGTTTGGTGGCTGGAAAACGGGAGGCCCCCATAGAGAAAAATAGAGGAATTGAGATTGGAGAAGAAGACGGAGATGCGGTGTGGATCCCTAGCCTTCTTCATCGAAAACATTGATCTCATCCAAAAGATGAGTGGCTAAACTCTTACTTAGGGATCTCATGAAGCTTTAGTGTAGTTTCCTTGTATTTTCTAGTTTGATTCTTGTATCTTTTCAAAGACATGATCCTATGAATATGGTTTTATTTTATAAAGAGTTGAGGGAACAGAGTTCCTCGACGTATATTCAGACCTACTTGATTGTTGTGCTTGACGGTAGAGATTCGTAGGATGGTTTTCATGTTGCTTTTGTAGATGCCTTTGAGATACTCTATGCTAGATGAAGATAGGTTGTACACAGATTAAGTTCGAAGACAATCTATGCTAAGTTTGGATAGGTTATGCCTTAGGGAAACAATTGCATTATTTTAGGGATTCATGTAAGCTTAAGAAGCTATGAATCCATAATGTCGAGATAAGAAACAAGATGATAACTAGAGAATACGGGAAGTGAAACTAAAGTGGATTGAGTAATCCCTAGGTTTTCTCTCATCGATCTATTTCCATTTCATTAATCGCTTTCTTAATTAGTTTTAATTAATCAATTTCCAAAACCCCAAATCAATTCATCTTTGCTTTAGGATTAGAGCGTTGAGAGTTAATTCGATTTCTTCTTTTGTTAAACAAGTTTTCCCTGAGGATCGACCCCGTATTTCACCATTATTCTATCTTATTAATTTAGTGCTGAAAGAAAGGTTTATAAATTTCTAAATTGCGTTTTACATCCGTTTTAAATATGTGGTTCGATGTTGTTGAATTAATGTATTTAATTGAGGGTGCTTTTAGTGAATTGTTAGGGAGACCAATAGGTTAGAGGGAACCCTCACCGTTCTTTTTCCGTGTTTTGTAGGTTCCGGTTCGCGTCGCCCGGCCCGGTTGGGCTTTCGCGGGTCGGGGCACGACACCAATGATCATAAAGTGGTTTTGAAATTTTTCCATGCCAATATCTTCACTCGTTTTGGTTTCCCGAGGATCATCATAAGCGATGGTGGCCCTCACTTCACCAACCGCCATCTCAAATCCCTATTTGAAAAATATGGAATTACACATAAGGTAGCCACGCCTTACCATCCTCAAACTAGTGGCCAAGTTGAGGTGTCCAATCGCGAGATCAAGCGGATTTTAGAAAAAGTTATGAGAATTGATCAGATGGATTGGGCATTTAAGCTCAATGATGCATTGTGGGCCTATCGAACGGCCTACAGGGCGCCAATCGGGATGTCGCCATTCTGATTGGTAGTTGGAAAACCTTGCCACCTTCCGGTAGAGATTCAACCTAAAGCTTTTTGGGCAATTCAAGCCCTCAATTGGGACTATAATGATATTTCAAGCAATAGGAAACTCCAACTTCATGAGCTTGAATAAATTCGAAACGAGGCTTACGAGAATACTAAAATCTACATAGCCCGGACTAAAATTTTTCATGATAAACTCATAGTTCGGAAAACCTTTGATGTTGGAGATAAGGTTTGGCTCTACAATTCACGCCTCCACCTTTTATCGGGCAAACTTAAAACTAGGTGGAGTGGTCCATTTGATGTCACTAAGGTTTTCACCCATGGAGCCGTTTAGGTACAAAATCCTTTCTCGGGAACTACATTAACTGTCAATGGCCAACGTTTGAAACCTTATATTCATAGTTTCCCTCTTAACATCACTCTTGAGCCAACCATGATGTTGGCGGAGCCCCACTATCCTTGAGCCTTTATTGCGTCTCACTATAGACGGTAAATTTAGCGCTTGTTGGGAGGCAACCCAATTCTTAGCTTTTGCTTGGTTAATTTTTTTTTTATTACTTTTTGCTTGCATCCTTGCTTGACATCTTGTTTCTTTTGTATGCTTGATTTTGAATGTTCTTTTTCTTTGTGAGTTTTTATTTGTTGAGTGCATGCTTGCTTGCTCCATATTTTTTTGGTTTGACTTCTTGTTTATTTTGCATTGGCTTGTGTGCAAGGTTGCGTGATTTTTGTTTTGGGTGTAGATGTGTTATTTTGATTTTGTTTGTGTGTTTGTGAACAAACGTGGTGTGTTTGATCGCTAATTCATTAAAATGGTGAATTGTTATGGTCGTGGGAGTTCAATCTTCATTGTTGAGTGAGAAAAGATCAGGTTTACATGTAAAAGTCATCTCATGATTCATTTTCGATGTGCCTTAAATCTGTGTTTGAGGGACGGATTTATCCCTTCGTCTGTGGGGATTGATCCGTTTTTCATTTTCCAGCGAGTGTGTCTCTGCCATCCAGGTGGGAATCAATCCCTCAATTCAAAGGTGATCAATCCCAACTTATCCACGTCAGCAGCCACATTAAGTTATATTGGGACACACCTGATTGACTCCAAACTTAATTTGGATCTAAGCCATGATCTGACCCAAAACAAGTTGAGCAAACCGAATTGACTCAAGACAACTGACTCCAGCCAACCTACTTAAACCTAAATCTAAAACTCACTCACGCCTAGCTCTAAATCCCTAAGACTCGATCCCCAGCTCTAAATCCCTAAGAAACCCGATCCCTAGCGCCGCCTCACCCCTTCTCCCTTGTCACCATCTCCGACGTGAATCCGTCATCACCGCCAAGCTCCAGCCGCGTCGACGATGTGAAGGTCCATCTTCGTCTGCTACTTCACCATCCATTGTTCCACCGGTGCCTTATTCACCCATCCCTCCACCTCATTCCCCTTTCGTTCCCCCTAGCAGCCACTTGACCACCACCAAAGCACCGGTTCCTCAACAGCCATGGCGCCGCGGGTTACTAGAGCAAGGGCCGCTACTTCTAAAGCAACCCCTCCACCGCAAGCCACCTTGAAGAAGACGGCCGCGGCTTCTAAAGCAACTTCTCCACCGCAGGCCACCTTGGAGAAGATGACCGCCGCTTCAAAAGCAACTTCTCCACCGCAAGCCACCCTGACGGAGAAAGCCTTGGATCCCGGCGCAATAGCCACCTCCTCCAAACGTCCTCGGAAGGCTGTGAAGAAGAAGCAACAAATCCCAGAGTCAAGCTACACCCTCAGCGACCTCTGGATCAACAGGGACTTCCAATACGAGTATCATTTCAATCTTGATTGCTTCCGCTCCAACTGTCATGCTAAGGAATCCGTTGCCATTCTAGAGGCTCGAAGCTTAGAACCTCTCTGTCATCCAGGATTTGTCATCTATCCATGCCTTGTCCATTTGTTCTTTCAGAATTTGAAATGTGCTTACGTCTCTGATACTGTAGGACCCTACCGTAGTAAGAGAGATCGCACCTGTGTCGGCCTTATGTGAGGACCCGTCCCTCTACTCCTGTGGCTCGCTGTGGACCACAAGGGCAATTTGGTAAATTGCACCTTGTCGGCTCGTTTCACACTCGCGTATGCACACACTGACCGTGTTTGTGATAATGTTTGGTTAGTGAAGCTCTAAGAGGGGGGGGGGTTTATCTTAGGCTTTAAAGAATAAAATCAATTAAGAAAATCTGAGTAGTAGGAGTCTTAATTAAATCATATGCTTGCAATGATAAGAGAAGAAAGACAATAATAAAGCAAGGATGATAAGAGATGAGAGATAGAGAGATTGCACCAGTTTTTATAGTGGTTCGGCAAACCTTGTCTATGTCCACTCTCTCAAGGCACTCCTTGAGGTTCCACTACTTGCAAGACCTCTTAAAAGCTTTTCCCACCAAGCTTCCGGGTGCTTGGCAACCTATCCACCAAGCTTACTGGTGCTTGGCACTCCTTGAGGTTCCACTACTAATTTAGTCACTACCATCTCAAGCAAAATAACTCAATTAATTAATTCGAAGTCGCAAAATCATTCATTCAATCATGTTATGAATATGTCAAGCTTAACTAATTCTCGCTTATGGCAAATGCAACCTAGATCTCCTCCCCCACACTTGAAACTGACATTGTCCCCAATGTAAGGTGGAATGCAAAGAAAAGCAAAAATGACTAAAAAGAGAAAGGAACGAACTCCCCTTGGGTTGCCTTCCAAGCAGCGCTTTTATTTATTGTCATTGGCTCGAATTCACGCTTCTTCCTTGAATACTGTGGGAGTCGCCAAACTTTGACTTTCATGATCACCGTGGCTGGGCGAATTCTTCAGGTATGATAGGGAATGCTCGATCACCTAAAAACAAAAGCAAAGCAAAGCAAAACAAAAGCAAACATGCATGCACACAACCTAAAAATAATTCAAGCACTCTCAAGCACACAAGAAAGTAAATAAAGCAAACTAAACTACTATATACAATAGAAAAAGTTTTAATCGTGCCCTTGGTGGCCGTTCTCTAGCACGATGGTATGCAAAATCACTGGGTGCTATAATATGGATATTTAACCTCAATAGTGCTAGCAAGGTTAATTTAACATATGAAGTCAAGTGGCATATTTCAAAACTGAGATTTAGCTTTTCCATACTAACACCAGTAAACGAGATAGCCAGATCTCTTAAACAGAAATACTTATCATCATGGTGATCAAGAAGAAATGAGTCAACATTCTGCTCAACTATAATCGAATCATCCGTTGAACTATTAAGAATGTCGTCGTTCGGAATGTCAAAGATGTCAAGATTACATGATCGAAAATAAATCCGTCGAGATATGAAAATATCTACTAAGGTCATCTCCTTTTTAACCACTAATGAAGATGAAATAGTCACAGGAAAAATACCTTGCGGTGTAACAGGAATGCTTTCAACTTCAGTTAGAGGAGGTTCATCGAATAAATGCTCCTGGTGTTCTCGGCGGTCGATTGGCCTAGGTTGGACAGCTTCTTCATCTGCATTTTGTAGAAATTCCCTCGAAGCATCTCCAACTGTTTGAGAGGGTAATTTTCCCGAATTTTGCGCCTCTATCTTGCTGATTGCAGTCGCCATCTGGCCTACCTGATGTTCCAATCTTTCAATACTAGCCTTCGTCTCCTGTTGAAATTGCGAAGTATTAGTAGTAAGAGATTGAACTAAATCTTCCAAAGATGGCTCTTGCTGTGACTGAGCAATGAAGAGGTTCTCAACTTTGTCATGTTCCCTAGGGAATCTTTCCTCCCAAGAATTACGCATTTCTCTAAAGGAATTAGTATTTTCTTCCATTTCCTTCAGAATCTCTTGCATTTGTGCTTGAAACTGCCGACTAGGGTAGGTATGACCTCTAAAATCTGAGTTATAAGAATATGAATATGAATCATAGGCGGGGTTTGAGAAATCATGAAACTGCCAACTAGGGTCGGTATGATCTCTAAAATCCGAATTAGAAGAATATGAATATGAATCATAGGCCGGGTTTGAGAAACCATATGTGTCATTATTGTAAACGGGTTTATAACCAAAAGACAAATCATCATTCCATATGTAACCAGGTGGCATATCATAATTCGGGTCCATAACCAAGGGGTTCTCAGTTTTTTTTTTTTTTTTTTTTTTGAAAATAAAGATCACTATAAGCACAAAAATCAACTAGAATCACTCCCCGGCAACGGCGCCAAAATTTGATGTGCTGTCGCAGGCACTCAAAAATAAATCCAATACTCTTCAAAACAAATGTAGTAGTGCGAGTACGAGTCGATCCCACGAAGAGTGTTTAGCCGAGTTTTGTGCTAAGTGAACAAAGATAGGGGGGTTTTTAAACATGAGGAAAACAATAAAGAAATAATCTAAAATGAAGAAACAAGTTGAATCAAGAGAACAAACCTTGGTCTGAGTCAACATCCACCATCGGAATCCAACAACTGATCATAGATGCGAGTATCAATCAATTCATACCATGAATATTCACCGTCCGAATTAAATTCGAAGCTCTCCTCGATCATAGTTAATTAGAAACAAGCGATCTAATCAACCCTAACTACTAGACAACCTAAGACAAGCGCTGTAGATTTAATCTAGTAGCAGCGTTACGAATAGGGAGATCGATGAAGCTAAACAACACAAGCACAAGCGGTTGCATTTAATCTAGTTGAATATTCTTCCTAAGATCTAACAAGATCTGATCAGCAGTAAATTATTAGATCCTAGTTGCTTCGCAGATTAGAGGGATCAAACAATTCCGGATTTGATATCCAACCTAGCAGTAGATCGCAATGAATAATAAACTAGTAGCGCTCCTAGCAATTAGACAAGACAATCATGAAGATTTAATCACAGAAGAACATTCAATACTCATCTATAAACTGAACCATAAAAATAAATTAGATCTCACAGTTTCATTGATTCCGAGGTTTCAGTCTCCTCGACCAAGGATCAAGATTTAGCCACGCAGGGCCATCGAGAACAATCCTCAAAAGATTCCAATAAACAAGATAAAACCTAGAAAAAATATAAAGGAGAAGAAAGAGCAGCCAAAAGTGTCCAAGAATCCCCCCTCAAAACCCTAGAAAGAGTCATATTTATAGCCTCAAGTGTATCCACCCTCGGATTAGATCAAAACCGTTGATTTAATTCACTGGGAAAGTCCGATCGATCCTTCTCGGGGTGCTGGATCGATCAGTCTCATTAGAATCTTCAATTTGTAGTTACGCCCGAGTCTGGTCGATCGAACTATAGGCGCTGGATCGATCGGATGCGTAAAAATCCATCTTCTCTGGCTATTTTTGAGTCCGATCGATCGAACTTTAGATGTCCGATCGATTTGGCTCATTAAAATCTGCAATTTCTGACATTTTCCGAGTCCGATCGATCCAACTCTAGGAGTCGGATCGATTTGGCTCAGTAGGAGGGATGGTTCGATCGATCGGACCATGTTCAGCCAAAAAATACATGTTCTGTCACGTTTCTGCATGGTCCGATCGATCGGACACTGGGTGTCGGATCGCTCGGACTGTTCAGCTTATTCACTGCTCTGCCATCCAGACTGCACCATCGGTACTAAAATTGCCGTAACTTCTTCTAGGAAACTCGGAATCACGAACCGTAAAATTCTCCAGAATCTAGACTTCAAGAGCTTTCCAACCATATATGGCACATCATCTTGTTCTTCATGAGCAGATATAGATTAATCTTTAAAGTTGATCCATGCACTCTTTTCAGCTTCTTTTCGACTTAAGGACTTCAATTGCATCCTAAATCAAAATATAAGAATAATGAGTGTATTTAGGAACTAAATAAGCATAGGAGACTAAGTATTAAGGGATAAAAATATAACATTATGCATTCTCATCAATAAGGTTTTAAGAGCTTTCAAAAACTGATATCACAATATTTCTCCCTCTTTGACATCGTCAAAAAGATTTGGTAGAGGGGGAAGAAGAATCAAGTTAAACCAGCAAAATATTTCTTAAGAGAACCAATAGAAAGTTTTAAAATCATTTCAAAACAATATACCAAATGAAGATTTACAATCAAAACGGTCATTTGTAAAAAGTAATCAACTCTTCACACAAAAGACTTGCTTAAACCATTTTTAAACATGAAATTTCTTTAAATAAAAAATGGAATAAGAAGATGTAATGGAGGAGACATATATCGAAAATTAAGACATACCTCCATTACCTTTAACCCCATATTGTTATCCTCCTTTAAATACCTTGTGCCTCCACTTGTCAATTTTATTTTCTTTTACTCCGAATGCGGTTAAACAAAGATTTGCATTTTCTTTTTCTTTTTCTTAATCTTCTTCTTCTTCTTCTTCTTCGGAGTTGGAGCTCGAGTCACTTTCTTCCTTGGCCTTCTTCTTCTTCTTTGAAGATTTCTTGAGCTTTGGACAATCCGACATGTAATGTCCGGGCTTCCTACACTCATAACAAGTAATTTTATTTAAGTAAGAAGAGGAGTTTCCTTTTTCACCTTTGGAATTTTTCTTTCCTTGATTCTTGATGATTCGTTGGATTCTTCTTGTGATTTTGTTTACATTTGGAATGGCAAATACATGCTTTGACAATTTTGTGAGAAAAAATTTTAACTTTCGTGCTTGTTATGGATGAACATTGCATAGATTATTTGGAATTTCATCTGTTTATAAGAACATGTGAATCATTATTTGAGTATCATTTTTCATTCACTTTAATCCACTTGCTATGTATTAAGGGTAGTCAAGTGATCCGATACACACGTACACTCGCACATGTTTGAGGGGTTGATTAGCCATTGGAGTTGGGAACTTTAAAGGATTTAGGATTCAAGAGCATGGATCTTGTTTTGGTTAGAGGTATGATCTGTGAGTAATTGTGTGAGAGTCCAAGGCTTAGTAACCGGACAATGTCCGTAATAACGTGTATTGTTCGCGTCAAACGCCTTAGGATTGAAAAGAAAAGAAAAAAAAAGGAGAGAATAAAGATGCGTTGACTAGTCGTAATTCATAGCCTTCTGGGCTCGACCAATTAAGCCCGAGGGGTGCCTTAACACCCAGTGCCCTAAAACCATTTGGTTTGGGAGTCATTGACTTAAAGCTCGTTACAAGGGCCTAGAAGAATACTTAAGGGATTATAACATTGCACAGTCACGCATTGTCTCGAAAAAAAAAATAGAGTGGAATGAAATAAAAAGAAAACAAAGTTTGCTTTGAATAAGACATCATGTTACAGTCTTGACGGACTTGAGAAGTACTTAAGATGACTAATCCGGATTAGGACCTACTTGAGTGACGTTGAGACCTCCACAGCATGTGCGATATTTCCCGACTACACATGGATTGCTTGATTACATTTTAATCATACCAAGTGCTTTAAAGTTTTTGAAGTATGGTAACCATGTCTTTATTCGTTTGCTTCTTATATACATTGATTTGAAGAGTACATTTATGCACATGAATCCATTATCGAGTACTTGGATGAATTTTGATTACTTATGCATTAAGGCATTGTAACCTGGTATTCTGATTGTAGATGAGATGTTTGTTGGTATCATCCCTGAAAACCCTCACGAGACAAAACTCGGCCTCTAGGGTAAACCTAGGGGTTTAATGGCTTATTGCATGAGCTAAGTGCAATCGTGAGTCCTACGAAAGTGGCTAGTTAGATTTTATGTTTCTTCTTGCTTTGCTCGAGGACTAGCAAAGTTTAAGTTGGGGGGTGTGATAAGTCACAAAATATATACAATTCACCCTCTTAACTTAGCTTTGTTAGCTCTAGAGCAATGCATTTCTAATAAGGCTTAAATATGCGTTTCGTCCCTGAGGTTTCTGACAAGTTTTCATTAAGTCCCTATACTTTAAAAATTCCGGATTGAATCCCCAAGTTTTTGTAAACCGGTTTAATCTGGTCCTTCTGTCCATGCACCGACTATCGGTCTAACGGAGAGGCCCAGTCAACTAGTCAACTGGTCAACATGAGTTGACTAGTCCACTCAACCCTTCTCAATTCCTCCGTCGGCGATGGAATCGACGCCTTTGGCCACATCGGAGGGAGGAGACGCAGGGGAAGGGGAGGTGGAGGAGGCACTGCTATGCCACATCGTCACTAGTAAATTTAAATTGGCCCGATTTGACCGCTTGTGATCTGGTTCGGTCGAACCGTCATTAGACCGATAGACGGTGCATGTACGGAAGGACCAAATTAAACCGGTTCACAAAAACTTAGGGATTCAATCGGGAATTTTTAAAGTATAGGGATAGACGGTGCATGGACGGAAGGACCAGATTAAACTGGTTCACAAAAACTTAGGGATTCAATCGGGAATTTTTAAAGTATAGGGACTTAATAAAAACTTGTCAGAAACCTCAGGGACGAAACGCATATTTAACCCTTTCTAATAAACTTCATGGAGTTTCAGGTACAAACACTCCTAAGGCGGCTTGGATCGAATTTGGTGTAAAAAGGGCATCAAGAGCACAAGTTGAAAAGTCCGTCGGATCAATCCCCCAATCCGTGCGGATTGATCCGTTTGGATTCTAGAAAGCAAATCTTGATGGAATCAATCCACCCAGAATAAAGGATGGACCCCAACATCACTGATGTGGCGTAAGTGATGGCCCAGATTAAATCCAAGGGATGTAAACTAAGAGGGTTTGATTTTTATAAGGGTTTTTAACCCAAAAGAGGCCAGCTGGACAAGTGGGACAGCAAGAAGAACTGCCTGGACAGCCAGCTGGACGTGGGCCAGGGACAACCAGCTGACAGCCGGGGCCTCTCTTGGAGAGGGGGACGGCTGGGCTCTCGAGGAGGGCTCTCTTGGGCTGGTTTTGGGGGGGAGAAGAAGGGGGTTCTCTAACCCTAGAAAGAGGATAGAAACCCATCTCGGGGGGGGGGGGCATGAAGGAAGGAACATCTCCAACCTCCATGGATCCATCCAAGATGAGTAGCTAGCTTCCTTTCTCTTGGGATTTCCATGTATTTGTAGGAATTTTTTGTAGTTTTCTTGAAGATTTTTTATGTGTAATCTATGCGGATGATCTATTGTATGGTTTGAGCATGATTTCTCTATCTTTTGTAATAAGATCTTATTGTTGAATTGATGAATGCCCTTTATTGGTATGAGTTAGAAGCTTGTGCATGATGGGTGTTTGTTGTTATGCCCCAATGAGTTGGATGTGCTAGAAACACATCCAATTACATTGGGAGGATATATAGCCCTACATTGGAGTTTAAGGAAGCTAGAACCATCCCTATCCCTCTAATTAGAGAGTCCATTCTATCCCTTTATTGCATTGGATTCGAGGTGCTAGAACCATCTCAATCCAATGCCCGATTCCATACAATACCTTTTTCTTGCGACGAATCGATCTTAATCGAAGGTTTGTTAGCGACGATAGAAGTTAATCACCCATTCGTCGACTTTGTGAATGTGATTTTTGCCGGCGGAAGATTCTAAGCCAACTTTCGTTGAGCGATAAGTGAGGTTAACCACCCGCTTGTCGACTTCTAGATTTCGATCGTCCCAATTGGATTATACAAATTAATTCCTTAGGAGGCTACGATAGAACCTACAATGAAATGGAAGTCCCAAGGCTTCTCCATATTAGTTTTATGGGCTTTTTACATATTTATCCTTCAAAAGTTTCTAAATATCATAATTACCCCCATATTTTTTCAGCTTACTAAAATACCCTTGAAATTTTGAAAAATCTGTAAACCTACCCCTCGGGTTACTTGCCGGCGAATCATCATGGAATATTCTTAACGCCGTTAACAGCAGCAGCTAAAAAGACGTTATTACCCCCTATTAATATACCCCTCGCAATCACCCTCTCCGCCGTCGACCTCGACCTACACCCATGGCAGTCACCCTCTCCGGCGTCGGGTGACTGCGAGGGGCATATGGTGCCTCCGTCGTCTTCACCGCGGCATTCTTTGCTTTCTTCAAGCCAAGTGGAAAGAACAGATACTAAAATGCCTCCTTTCCCGACCACCACCATCTCAAACCCGAAGCCATGCTGCCATCTCTCTAAGTACAAGAAGGTTCATGGCTTCGAAGCCTATAGCTCCCTCCAGACAATCGTTAGAACCAGCCCAAATGGCAAGACCACCATCGAGAATTCTCGATCCGCGATGCCATGGCCGGCTATACTTATGCTTGCTATGCTCTACTATTAGTTGCCCCTCCCACGTGGCCGCCCAGTCCCAGTCGCACCCTGGCCAAAACATCGCTGTTGACATCGACCATGCTGAGCTCTTTTGTTGCCCTGCTACCATCTCTCTAAGTACAAGGAGGGTGTCGCCGGAGGGTGGCAGAAGGTGGTGCCGCGGAGCTGGATGGTGGCGGAGTCGTGCACCATAGCCGCCTCCTCCGCAGTGTTGTACGTGCTGAGCCATAACTCTTACTCTCCTCCAAGGGTCGCGGACTTCCCCCATGGCCGTCGGCGGGTGCTCCCTCTCTCTCTCTCTCTCTCTCTCTCTCTCTCTCTCTCTTCCTACGTCACAAACCAAGGAAAGCAGTCAAAATTGACAAAAGCTGGTCAAAATTTGATTCTCTCTCTCCCTCCTACGTCAGCAAACCAAGGAAAACAGTCAAAATAGTTAAAATCCGGTCAAAATTGATGGAAATACGTATAAGTTTAGGTAAAGAACATGGGTAATTAAGTAATTTACTTGGCTCGGTTGGGTTATAACAATGATTAAACCATGGTTAAGTTAGATGGATAGACGGAGGTAGGCGGAGGGGTAGGTTTACGTATTTTTCAAGTTTTCAAAGGTACATTAGTAAGCGGAAACAATATAGGGGTAATTATGATATTTAGAAACTTTTGAAGGAGAAATATGTAAAAAGCCCTAGTTTTATTTCCCTTTACATAGTTAATTACTTTAATCGTCATTAATCCAAAACCCAAATTATTTTAGCTATTTTCGGGAGTCATCTATCGAGTACGTTAATCAATTCTCATTTCCCTGTGGATCGACCCGGATTCCCACTAACTACGTAGTAGTTAGTTAGGATTCGGTGAATTTTGTAGTCTTGACGCCCTAGTCACTTTTACGACGAGTGGTTTGGGCGCGTCAAGATTTTGGCGCCGTTGCCAGGGATTTGATGATTTGAATTTCTTAGTGGATAAATCTCTTCCTTCAATTAGGTTGCTTTACTTTCTTTTATTACAAAATACCAAAAATAGAACGTTGCTTATATTGTTATATCTTTTTGTGTTGGTAGGTGAAGCTTCCGAGCGGCGAAACGACTCATCAACATGTTCACTTCCACATGTTCATGAGTTGAGATTAGATTCTAAATATGATACTATGAAAGATTTACAATTTTATATCATGTCACAAAAATTAGATGAACACATGCAATTATCTGAATAAAAAAATGGATTTTCAAATTAGTAGCCAGGTAGTGTGCCTAACCAGCGTGGTGTTCGCGTAAAACAGTTGAAATTCCTAAAACAAAAATAAGGGTTTCATACTTAGTAACCAGGCAAAGTGCCTAAAAAGGTGTGTTGTTCGCGTAAAACAGTTGAAATTCCTACGGAAAGAAAAAAAATGAATGAAAGCAGAGATTGCTATGCGATAAGGAAAAAATATGTGTTGAATAGGATTGTGATCTTGAATAGTTGAAGTGTTTAAATATGATTGATACTCTGAAGCATGTGGAACCCCATTCACACACAGGAGTGTTAAAGTTATTTTTAATCATGACTAAATATGTTGAAGTGTTGGAAATATGTTATTGGAAATATGCTATGACATGTATTGACTTACTATATTTTGATATGATTATGAGTTGAATAGTACATTTATGAATAATATTTCTATTTCATGCATTAGAGTTGATGAATATTACAATTGATTTCTGATGATATATTGAAGGGAATTTATACATGTTTGTGGGTGTCATCCCTGAAAACCCACAGGAGCCTATAACTCCTCCACTGGGGTAACCTTTTCTTGATTTGTTTTTCTCAGTTCATCGGAGTCTTCTTGATTGTTTATGAGTATAACCCAATTTTTTAATCAAGAAGATTTGTAGTACGATCTAGAGATAGAAAGAAGTTTGCACAGGTTAAGGAGGGAAGCTTAGAGAAACTCTGAGGAGAACAATTTGACTCTTGATCTCCTATTTGCTAGTGATTCTGGATTAGAAGAAGAAGAAGTCATGGCCGGAAATCGAACTTTGAAAGAGCTTGCCGCCCCTGATTTGAATCAACAACCTTTATGCATTACTTTCCCTACTTTGGATGCTACTACTACTTTTAAATTGAAATCTGGACTAATACATCCCTTACCCACTTTTCATGGTCTTGCCGGTGAAGATCCTCACAAGCATTTAAAAAAGCTTCATGTTGTATGCACAAGTATGAAACCCACGGGGGTGACTGAAAATCAAATTAAGTTAAGAGATTTCCTGTTTTCTTTGAAGGATTCAACTAAGGATTGGCTTTATTATCTACCCTCCGGGAGTATCACCACATGGAATGAGATGAAAAGGGTGTTTTTGGAGAAATATTTTCCAGCTTCAAGAGCGGCGAACATTCGAAAAGAAATTTGTGGTGTAAGGAAGTACAATGGGGATTCTTTACACGAGTATTGGGAACGTTTCAAGAAACTTTGTGCAAGTTGTGCCCATCATCAAATTAGTGAGAAATTACTTATTCAGTATTTTTACGAGGGCCTTCTACCCATAGATAGGAACATGATTTATGCCGCTAGCGGAGGAGCTTTGGTGGATAAAACTCTTGAAGCCATGAGGAACTTGATTACAAATATGACAGCTAATTCTCAGCAATTTAGCACTAGATGATCAATTATCAAAACATGTTAATAAGGTGAATGTTTAACAGGAAACGCGGGCTAGTACTTTACAATTTCAACAGGAAATGCGGGCTTGTATGTCTTTAGAAGATATTGAGGTACATCAAAACATCTAATTCTGGTATGTCTTTAAAAGATATTGTTAAATCTCTCGCCACTAATACTTTGCAATTTCAACAGGAAACGCGGGCTAGTATTCAAGGTTTGGACCACCAGATGGGCAAGATGGCGACCACAATCAGTAAGCTAGAGGCGCAAAGTTTGGGAAAATTACCCTCGCAAACTGCAGTAAATCCAAGAGAAAATGCAAGTGCAATCATTTTGAGAAGTGGTAAAGAAGTTGAGATTCCAGTAAAGGAAGCCCCTGCATCGTCAGAGCAAGAAAAGGTGCAAAACATTGTTGCGAACAAGGAAACCCCTGATGACGATGATGTACATAAGCATAAGTTTCCACCTCTACCTCCTTTTCCTCAGGCTTTACTAGTATCTAAAAGAGAGGAGTAGAATAAAGATTTTTATGAAACTTTTCGCCGATATGAGATAAACATTCCACTTTTAGATGCTATTAAACAATTACCTCGTTATGCTAAATTGTTGAAAGAATTGTGTACAAATAAGAGAAAACATAAACTTAAAGGATGTGAGAAGGTAAGAGTAGGTGAGAATGTTTCTGTAGTTATTCAAAGAAAAATCCCAGTGAAGTGCAAAGATACAGGTATGTTTACTATCCCCTGTACAATTGGTAAGACTAAATTTGAAAGGGCCATGATAGATTTAGGAGCTTCTATCAATGTCATACCATATTCTTTATATTCTTCTTGGAAACTTGGACCTTTGAATGAAACTGGTATTGTAATTCAATTAGTTGAGAGACCTAATGCATGTCCTAAAGGTGTAGTTGAGGATATTCTTGCGCAAGTTAATGATTTAGTTTTCCCTGCTGATTTCTATGCACTTGATATGGAGAATGGCGATCATACAACTCCTATTTTGTTGAGAAGACCATTCTTAAATACATCCAATACTAAGATAGATATGCATAGTGGCACACTTACTATGGAATTTGATGGTGAAATTGTTAAGTTTAAAATATATGATGCCATGAAGTATCCTACTGATGATTGTCATGTTTATTCTATTGATGTGAGGGAATTGGAAGTTGCGGTTGGAGATGCTTCGGGGGAGTTTCTACAAAAGGCATATGAAGAAGCTGTCCAGTCTTGGCCAGTCAACCGCGAGGAAGATTCGGTCGACCGTCATGGAGCACTTATCCGACGAACCTCCTCCGACTGAAGTTGAAAGCATTCCTATTACGTCACGAGGTATATTTCCTGTGGCTATTTCATCTTCACTATTGGTTAAAAAGGAGATGATCTTTGTAGATATTTTCATATCTCGACGGATTTATTTTCGATCATGTGATCTTGACATCCTTGACAATACGATGAGAACATTATTAATAAGTCAATGGAGGATTCGATTATAGTTGAGCATAATGTTGTCTCCTTTCTTCCTGATTACCAGGATGATGTGTATTTCTGTTTGAGAGATCTAGCTATCTTGTTTACTGGTGTTAGTATGGAAAAGCTAGTTCTCATTTTTGAAATATGCCACGTGGGTTCATATGCTAAATTAACCTTGGTGGCACTATTGAGGTTAAATATTCAAATTATGGCACCCAGTGATTTTGCATCCCATCATGCTAGAGAATGTCCACCGAGGGCACAATTAAAAATCTCTATATTGTACATAGTGGTCTAGTTTGCTTTACTTGCTTTCTTGTGTGCTTGAGCGTGCTTAAATTATTTTTAGGTTGTGTTCTTGCATGTTTGCTTTCGTTTTTTGCTTTGCTTTTGTTTTTAGGTGCTCGAGCATACTTTATCCTACCTGAAGAAATCGACCCAGCAATGGTTGTTATGGAAATTCGGCTACCCTGACGAGCCTTGGGCAGGATTTCAGCTATTCTGTTAGTTGAAATTCAAAGTTTGACAACTTCCAAACTATTCGAAAAGGACGCATGAAGTCGATCCAATGACAATAAACAAAGGCGCTACTTGGGAGGCAACCCAAGGGGAGTTCGTTCCTTTCTCTTTTTATTTTTGCATTTATTTTTTAATTAGTTTTACCTTTTCTTTGCATTTCACCTTACATTGGGGACAATGTCAGTTTCAAGTGTGGGAGAGGAGATCTTCGTTGCATATGTCATGAGCAAGAATTAATTAAGCGTGACATATTCATAACATGATTGAATGAGTAATCTAGTGGCAGCATACAAGTCTAAATGGATCGCTACAGCGGTGCTACCAACCGCTGCCAGCCGATCCGCAGCGAGTCCCGGCATTACGACGGTACCACGACCGTCAACCACAAACTCCTGCAACGGGAAGCAACCCCGAAAACAGAAGAACAATAAAATATAATATTATAATCCGAACATATAATATTATGTTAAAACACCAAAACATTCTCTACATAGCAGCTAGTTGACCCCGTTGATCCGACGTCCAAACGACGTCGGATTCAAGATTCAACTTAGACTCATGCAGATCTACATGCTGGGATCAACATATCCAAAATCGGGAAACATCCAACGATTCGATTACCGGGAAAACACTAATCCAAACCATTAAAAATAGTCCACAAAACCACATCCACCAGCCTTGGGATCGATCCGGAACATTTGGATCGATCCAGAAAGTATTGGATCGATCCGGAACAAAATGGATCGATCCAAACAGTTTCTGCTTCATACCAGCTTCAGATTAGTCTCGTCGCAGGCCACGAGCAAATTCACTACAATTCATAGAAAAATCAGAAAAATAGGAAATAAGCTGGAATGGAAAGATAACTCAGAGATCTACAACTCTTATTCTCAACACAACCCAAGATAATACACGTACCAATTGGAAAACGCGTCGCAAACCGGCTGTTCTTCAAGAACAGCAGAAACCGGAAAATAAGAGATAAAACATGCATAAATCCTACTGAAATCTTGACCAAAGTTCATGAAACTTAAACCAGAGATTATACTAAGCAACATGCATCCAACAACGCAATTTCAGCAAGATCTAACGGCTATACTAAGAGAACACCCCTAAACCACTCTCGTAGGTAGAACACCTACCGGAAACGCACTCCTCGATTGATTCCCCGCTAGACAGTCACCAACCCAGCTCCAAACCATGCCAGAGATCTTCCTCACGCCGTCACGGATCCAACGAGCCTTCAAGCTCCCAAAACGGTGGGCGGAGGAGGGAGAAAAGAGGAGAAGAAGGGGCTGCCAGAACAGGGGAAACAGAGCCCGCGGGAAGAAGAAGAAGGAAGGAAGAAGGAGCGGAAAGAGAAGAGTAAGAGAAAAGGAGGAAAACTGAGGGGGAAGGCCTAGGAAGGTGAAGGAGAGGTCCTCTCCTCTGACAACGGAGAGCGACGGCACACGGCCGTCCTCGCCGCTCAACTGCCCTGCTGCAAGCTCAACTGCCCTGCAACAGTACCCGGATCGATCCAAGGCCAAAATGGATCGATCCAAGACAGGCTGGATCGATCCAAAACACTTGGATCCATCCAAACGGGTCAAAAACCCACTGACTCGCTCACGAGTCCGATCGATCGCTCAAGGACCGTAAGCTGCCCAAAAGCAAGCTTCAGCGCGCCTGAGCTGGGATCTTCCTATCCCGGGTCCACCTAACCATTCTAATCAAACACTAACACAAACAAGGTCAATGTGTGCACACGCGGGTGTGAAACAAACCAACAAGGCGCAATTTACCAAATTACTCTTGCGGTCCACAACGAGCCACGGGCCCGACCCAGGCGGTCGACCCAGGAATGGAGGGACAGATCCTCACATCCTAATACCCTTAAACGGGCCCGACCCAGGCGGTCGACCCAGGAATGGTGGGACAGGTCCTCACATCCTAATACCCTTAAAGGAAATCTCGTCCCGAGATTCGATAAAGGTAGGGCTCGGAAACAGAAAAAAAAACAGTTACACTAAAGGTGTCGAGCCCCGACCCGCAGACGCCAAACCGGGCCGGGACACGAGGGTGAAGAACCTACAACTACTAGCCTCAACTGGCGGAAACAGTTGAGACTAATGCACAGCTGGCGGAAACAGCTGGCAGCAAGCACAAGGCGGAAGCAAACTTAACATCATCTATTAACATCTATTACAAAAAGCTAGAACACCCACCAGGGTCTCCGCAAAGGCACAAACAAAACCATCCTGACCCTCAGACATGGTCAGGTGCCGGCGCGCCACCACGAGACGACCGACGGGGAAGTACCGGAGACGAGCTGGGACCTGCACCTGCAACTGCAAACAACACAGTCTAGGTAGGAATGAGCAACAGCTCAGCAGGGTCCTACTCTACCACTCTCGCTAGGAAGGCAACACCAAACGAACCAACTCTGAAGCCAAGTACTGAGGCTTGCCAAGGATCCCATAAATCCCGTCAATAACCCGAAGGGCCCCTGCCCCAAGTACGCCCCTCCGACTACCACTGCTCAGGGGTGGGCAACTCCGACAATCCGTGACACAGGGTGGGCATGGCGCTACTAGTAGGTCACCCTTCTCCAAGCGGGATCTCCACACTTGGCGGAACGACCGTGGTTAAGACTACCATCTCTCAGTACTCCAAGCAGCAGAGCCAACGCGACCCCTAACTCCCGACCAAAGACTAAGTCTAGCCAGGGAGTCCATCGATCCCATCAATGTCTTCCCCCCCCTAAGGATCCTGTCCAACGTACGTCCCTCCGATAGCCACTGCTCGAGGACTGGGTTACCTCCAACGGTCCTTGACATAGGGTGGGCCAAACGATACCTGTAGGACACCCTCACCCATACTGGGCATCAGCATGGGGACACAAGTCGGGGTAACGGCATCCACCACTTAGCCCTTGATCACCGAAGTTCACGGGTCAACCCCACCCAGTGTAACCTAGCATGTCTAATGCACAGGAAGCAGGGCAGGATATGAATAAGGAAAACAGTAACAAACAACACAACAGGGGCACACCTTCGGCCCATTTAAACTAACCACTCCCGAGGGTCATGACTCCTTCGGTTCACCACAAAGCAGAAAAGGGCATACCGTCAGCCCATTTATCCTACATATCCCGAGAGGCATCACCCTCTCGGTTCAACCACAAAGCAGTAAATATTCAAGCATGGTGAGCAACAAGATAAGCCCGAAGGGCAGAACCGTCAAAACAACTTACATGTGAAGCCCCGCGGGCAAAACCGCATTTAAAACAAGTAAAAGCCTCCCCTGCGGCGAAGGAGATCGATCCCATGCAGCAAAGGGATCGATCTTCCTCAAGGCTAGCAGTACCCTTCCTGGTCACCCAAACGGGATCGATCTCCACCCAAATGGAGATCGATCTCGTATGTGACCCCTCCCTTGACGCGCCGATGCCAACCGCCAAGGGATCGATCTCCCTCCCTGGGAGATCGCTCCCGCTCAGGCGGGGCGTGCCACCCCAAAAGAGATCGATCTCATCCCATGAGATCGATCCCGATGGGTTCATCGGCGGGCAAACGGTGACGAAAGCCGCCGGAATCCGCAACCAAACCTCACCAAACTAGGTGGGCTGATCTATCCAAGTACCATGAAGCTACTCAAGGCTTGAAAACCGGAAAACATCAACTACACAAAGAGATCTATCGAAATCAAAACCGGATTTCAAACCTTTAAAACAGCCGGAGTCTTTGAGTAAGAACTCTACCTCCACAAAGCTGCTTCGATCCACGAAGCCTAGCCTAGAATCTTCCTCACGCCGTCACGGTTCCAACGAGCCTTCAAGCTCCGAGAACGACCGGAGGAGGGAGAACGGAGGAGGAAAGAGGGCTGCCGGAACAGGGGCCGAAAACTGAGCCGGGAGGAAGAAGAGGGAAGAAGAGAAAGAAAGGAAGGAGGAGGGGAAGGGGATAAGGCCGAGGAAAGCCGGCGAAGGCGGGGGAAAGGCGAAGGAGGGGAGCAAAAGTCTCCCCTCACCTGACAGGGGAAGCGACGGCCATCCCCGTGGCCGTCCTTCAAACTCCACCGCCAACGACTTCCAGGGCAAGTGGGATCGATCCCCACGGCATGCGGGATCGATCCGGCTAGCGTAAGGGATCGATCTTCCTCGAAGAAGGGATCGGTCTCCTACGCCCAGAAAGGCAAACTTGGGCGGAAGCTCAAGCCCAAGCCCAGGTCTTCCGATCTCGGGTCCACCTAACCTTTCTAAACAAACACAAGCACCAAACAAGGTCTGTGTGTGCACACCCGGTGTGAAACGACCGCCAAGGCACAATTTCCCAAATTGCCCTTGGGGTCAACAACAAGCCAAAGGAAAAAGAGGGGCGGGTCCTCACAAAAAGACAGGACAAGAGGTGCCTCGAGATGAAAATAACTGTGGAAACTCCTGCCGCATGCGCGCCTCGTGCTCCCAGGTCATCTCCTCGGTGCCTCTGTGCCTCCACAGTACCTTGATCAAGGGGATCGTCTTGCCCAGCAAGACCTGATCCCTCCGGTCAAGTACCCGAACTGGCTGCTCGACGAAGCTCGCATCTGCCTCAAGCTCGATGTCATCCACCCTGATGACATGAGACGGATCTGGGTGATACTTCCTCAGCATCGACACATGGAACGTCGGATGCACAGCTGACATGTGCTGAGGAAGATCCAGGTGGTAAGCTACCTCGCCGATCCTCTCTAGGATCTCAAACGGCCCGACAACCCTCGGTGCCAACTCACCACCTCTGCCAAACTTGACGGATCCTCTGTACGACGATGCTCGCAGGAACACTCTGTCGCTGACTGCAAACTCTAACGGTCGTCGCCTCTGATATGCATAACTCTTCTGCCGGCTCTGAGCCGTCATAAGCCTCTGCCTGATCTGCGCGAACCTCTCTGACAAGTGAACTGCTATGTGAAACACATACTCATTTCATATGTGCTGACCTGACCTCTGCATCTGATCTCTGTATCTGATCTCTGCACCTAATCTCTGTATCTGATCTCTGCATCAAATCTCTGTACTTGATCTCTGCATCTAATCTCTGTATCTGATCTCTGCACCTAATCTCTGTATCTGATCTCTGCATCTAATCTCTGTATCTGGTGCCAACCAAGCTGATGACGAAATCCTTGATTTATCTCCATGCCTCCTGAATGAGCAGCAACAGGAGAGGAGTGAACCTCACTTAGGATGTCCTCATACAACTCTGGATCTGCTACTCCACCTCTGGGGTACTATCAACTGTCTGCTAAAGTCGTCAGGAAACTCTATAGGCTCGATATCGTCGTCGCTCCACGCCGTCATGGTCCTGGTGCAGACTCTCGGGGTAGGGTTGCCTCGGCCTCCACCTCGTCTGGTCTCTGCTCTCTGCCAACTCTGGCTGATCCTCTACACGGAGGAACCTTCAGGAACACCCTATTAGGAACTGAGAACTCCAAAGATCATCGTCTTTGACCTGAGTAGCTCTCTCGTCTGCTCTGTGTTGATCTCCCTGAGGACTATCTGACGACGTCTGGGATGGTGGATGGTGCCTCAACAACGTCGGTTGGGCAATCGGATGAACGGCACGAACTGGCGTGCTACACCGAGAATGGCACTGCACCCGTCTGGACTGATGGCTGCTGGAAAATGAAAAACTCTAGCAGTGGGACGTACCCTGCCTAGCAGCCTCCTGTAATCTGGTGATGTCGTTCGCCATGGTGTGCTTCCGCTCCCACTCTGACACTGGAACAAGCTCTAATGGGTCTGCCGAATCTGCAACACTGCTACCTAAGCACGACCTGCCATCTGGTGATGCTGTCCAGCCCTCTATCATGTGCTCGGTACCAACCACAACACAGATCTCCACGAGCTCCGGATATATACCCAGGGTCTCTATCACTCTGGCTGGGAGAGCTGGGATGCTGCAAACACCGAAGGGGAGGTCATCTGGAATCTGATACTTGAAATCTGATCCAACTGATTGTCTGTCTCTGATGAGCTGAAAAATCCACCAAGTCTGCTCTAGCCTCTTTAACCACTGCTGATGGCTAACACCCTTAAAGGCACTGACTTAGTGACTTTTAGGCAAAAGCTCCGGTCTCCTGGTCACTCTGGTCAACGGTCCCGCAGTCTTGGAGATGCCTCTACTGAATCTTGAACACCGTCTTCAGCCTCTGCTGTCATACATCTGTGTCGAGCCCGGTTGAATCAATTGATCTGCCTGCCGCTGAGACCGCCCGTCCGTCGAAACCTGCCTCTGAAGGCCAAGACCTCGCGCTGGGAGCCAAATAACGCCGATATACCCTCGGCAGGTGTGATGCAAACGCCAAATATCGCTGGTGCACCTCCTCAACGCGCCAGTAAATAGGATGCTGTCGATGAACGCTACTGCAACTGATCAGGGTACGGCCTGAAGATCCTCTACATCAGATCTCGTACGGAAGGCTGCCTCCGGGATGTCGCAATCCCGAATCCTCAGTTGGTGTAGTCGATGCGAAGGTCAAACTCTGAAGGGGTCGACGAGTCTTTCAACTACGAACACATCATAGTTACACTGCAGCGGGCGTATACTTTGTGCTGCAACACTGACTAGCTTCCTGACGCCCATGTATGTATGGAGGGAACCATCCACAATGAGAACCGGAACACACTCTGAGGTAACACACCTGGGCGAACGAAATCCCGAGCTACCGACTCGGCCGACTGAGCCCTCGACTCTCCAAATGCTGCCGGCATCCACATGCAAACTCGCAACGCTCACAACCGCCCAAAGGAATCTCGACCTCGAACCCGGTGTCCCGCGAAGGCGACAAACAGAAAGCTCTTCAAGAAGGACAGCTGCACAAACAACAACAACAACACGAGGGGAAAGCTGCTCTCCAGAGCACCCTCGAAAACAACGGGGAAGGAGTTCACTACAAGCCAGTGAACAAACCCCAGCTCTCGACAAGCAGAAGGATCGTCGAACCGCGATCTTCAACGAGAGCGAAACAGCGCCGTTAGGTGTGCTCACGACACCTTCCCACGGCCAAAGAAGCACAACCCGGTGCGCGACCAACTGATGAGTGCATGAAAGTGCACTCTGAACAGTCTTATAACCATCTCAATTGCTAGATTATTATCTTTAATCAACATCTTTATTCCTATTTTTATATCTATATGTTGCTTCACATAGTTGTTTGGAAAATGCAGGAAATTGGAGCTAAAAGAAGCTGAAAAGAGTATATGGATCAACTTCAAAAATTAAACGGTACCTGCTCAGGAAGAACCAGATGATGTGCCATATATTGTTGGAAAGCTCTTGAAGTCTAGATTCTGGAGAATTTTACGGTTCGTCATTCCGAGTTTCCTAGAGGAAGTTATGGTAATTTTAGTACCAATGGTGCAGTCTGAATGACAGAACAGAAAATACGCTGGAAGTCCGATCGATCAGACTACGCAGAAACGTGACAGAACATATATTTTTCAGCTATATGGGGTCCGATGGATCTCTCCATCCATCCTAAGGAGTCTGATCGATCCGACACCTAAAGTCCGATCGATCGGACTCGGGAATAGCCAAAAACGGTGGATTTTTATGCAACGGATCGATCCGACACCTAAAGTCCGATCGATCGGACCCGAGCGAAGTCAGAAATTGAAGTTTTTAATGAGAGGGATCGATCCGACACCCTAGGAGGGATCGATCCTACTTTCCCAGTGAAGAAAATCAACGGTTTAGATCTAATCCGTGGATGAAGACACTTGGCCCTATAAATATGACTCTTTCTAGGGTTTGAGGGGGACTTTTTGGCAGCGTTTGGAGGCGAGGAGACTGGTTCAAGGCTTGGTTTTCTTTTCTTATTTCTTCTTTATTTCTTCCTTAGTTTTGTTGCCCTCATGATGAACATGAGTGGCTAGTTCTTTTCTAAGGTACCGATATAGCCCTAACTGAATCATTCTATGTTCTTGGATCATGATTATTTAATAAGTTTCTTTTCCTTGTTTCATTCATTATTATAACTGAGATCTTAAATACATTTATCTGGCCAATAAAAGTATTATAGATTGTTTTATGTGAGATTGGGCGAGGGTTCATTCCCTAATCTTGTAGGATCTATGAATGAATGAGTTTATGTCGAGGCCGGGTTCAAGCTAAGAGTATTCTTGGTTCATGATTGTTCTTCAGAGCTTAATGGATTCTTGATTGACCCTTAGCTATGGGTTCATTAGCTAGGGTTAATTGAGGGTACTTGGTGAAGACCGCGGCCGAACGGATCATCATACCTAAAGAACGAGCCCTTGGAATTAAACTGAAATCTTTATTGATTCAATGCATAGAATGAGGATATTATGGTGAAATCGGAACCTTAGTATTCATCCATCATATTTCTATCGTTTTCTTATTTCATTATTAGATCGTCTATTTTCGATACTTCATATTTCTTATTTCCTTTCTTTTCTGTTCTTTAGCGTTTTACTCTAATAATCTCTACAAATTTCTGTGGGTACGATACTCGTCTTGCTGCTATACTGATTGCACCGATTCGTATACTTGCGAGATACAAAATTTATTCATCACCAACCGACGCAATCGAGGAAGCCGTCGAACCCCAACGTGCACCACACGTGGGCGAAGGACACCTAGAGGTTCCCAACCTCTACGAAACGCCCCGACAAGAGCAACCAACTCAAGCTCTTGTCCCAATCGGTGGCTACTCTCAAGCCACACTCGACTCAGGTCCCAAGCCGGCATGGCTACATGGGAACGAGTCGCAAGGGTGAAAACCCAGAGCCACAAAGGAAAACGCAAGCTGTGAGAAGCTCCGAAAGCTGAAGGTGGCGGCTCTGAAACTAGCTGCTGCTGAAGCTACCAACTCCTGCGTCTGCCCCAAGTACCTGCCCCAACTGAGGCACTTGTCCACCGCTCTGGCCCACACCGTGCATCACGCCTGACTGCTCTGCGATAAGCGCCCAGCGCCCCTCGCAACCAGCACCGTCGGCGGAAAAACCCACAACAGCCAGCACTTGAGCACCCGGTGGACGGTCCAGGCTACCTCTCAAAGGACCGGCACGATGCTGCAGCTGCAACGGCTATCGCTGATGCTGAAACCTCTACCTCTGCCAACGGCTACCCTGCCGTTCCCCAGAAGCAGGAACGACAACCCTGAAACTCACCACGACCACCGGCCAACTGCCCGGTGTCAACCCTCAAGTCATCTGTCTCAGTATCCGGAGTACAGTCCAGGGCGTCCCCCGCTGTCGCTCCAGCATACCGAGTCAGGTGATCCAACCAACCCGCGTGCTTCCACGCGGTGCGAGTACCGAGAACAGAGGAAGGTACTCCCAACTACACCACCCTCCAAGGATAGGTGCCAAAGAACAGTACGCGAACTGTTCTCAACACACAACCAACAGTGTCCCTAGTAGCCCCGACAAGCGCCACTACGAATCGCTTCCTGAGAAGGCAAGAAAACAACAGCTTCCCAAGCAAGCGATACTCCAGGATGTCCAAAACATCATGGATCCGGGACACCTCCTTCAATCAGTCCTCTACTGTCGAAGGATCTCCAACATCGTCCCTGGGCCACTACGGACCCACCTCTCAGGATTCCAAGAGTATAAAGGCGACACGTCCTATTCCCTACTCGCTCATCTCCAGCATTGGGGGAGACACTATCAGGCGAGGGAACGGACGACACCGGTGCGCATGCACATCTCCCCCTGAGACGTCATGACGCAACCTGTCGCGCCCCGACCCGCGAAAGCCCAATCGGGCCGGGCGACGCGAACCGGAACCTAACAAACGCGGAAGAAAAGCTGGCAAGGGTTCCGTCTAACCTATAGGTCTCCTTAGCAAATCATCAAAAACCCCAAATAAAAGAAAATATAATAATGAAGCCTCGAACCACAGATTTAAAACTCAAAAAAGTTTAATATACATATCCTCGGAGAGGGGGGAGTTCAAATACAACATTACTCCCGTAGGAGACTATCTAACAATAGGAAAAAAAACTGTAAAGGATCACCACCTCTCAGACTCCACCTGGCGCCGCCGCACCGCCAACCAACTGCCCGGTAGGGGCCACAGAAGAAGAGCTGACGCCTGCACCTGCAAAACGCAGGCCGGGTAGGAGTGAGCACTAAGCTCAGTAGGGATCTACACTACGACACACAGAAGGAAGAGGGAAACGCAAGAGTGTCGCCCTTAAGTAGGATCTGGGTGTATACAGGGGGTCCCATAACCCCACCGCGTGTCCCTGGTGCCCAGGAGCAGCACACAGTAAGCTCAACAAACACTGCTGACTCACATGCAGGGAACCGACACTGCAGGCGGGAAATGACGCCGATGAGGGGGCCGTCTCCACCACTCAAGAGTCAACACAGTGGAACACCGGCTACACCTCAGCATCCGACTCAAGGTCGACACGACCTCTACAATCATCAAGTAACCAGTGTACCAGTCATCTAAGCCTATCATGAAAACAACTGGACAACACAATTCAAACCGGGTCCAAACTACCCAACTCCGGTCCTAGGGCTAAGTCCGAGCTTCCAGCCTCGGGACGGCGACCCAAAGATCACCCACGCCCTAACCAATGCAACTAATGCACACAACAACAATGCATGCTATGACATACACAGATAAGAAGCAAAGCATGCAACAGTATGTCAAGCATCATATAAGTCTACTGGATTGCTGCAGCGGTACCACCAACCGCTGCCAGCCGATCCGCAGCGGGTCCCGGCATTACGACGGTACCACGACAGTCAACCGCGAACTCCTGCAACGGGAAGCAACCCCGAAAACCGCTGAATGAACAGTAACAATATAATATTATATTCCGAAATATAATATTATATTCAAACACCCAAAACCTCTACTTAGGGGCTAATTGATCCCGTCGATCCGATGTTCAAACGATGTCGGATTCAAGATCCAACTTAGCCACCAGTAGGTGTATATACCACGATCATCATATCCAAAATTCAGAATCATCCAACGGTTGGATTAACGGGAAAATACAAGTCAAAACCGCTAATCAACTCACTTACCAATTTAATTGCTGCAACGCAGCCCCCCAGCAAACAATTCATAACAAATCGTACCTAAATCGGGAAATTACGAAACAAGATGGTATGGAAAGCTAACGAAGAGATCTACAACTCTTATGTTTATCATAAACCACGATCATGTACTCGCCGGCCGGAAAACTCGCCGCAAGCCGGCTGTTTCTCAAGAACAGCAGAAAACCAGAAATCCGAGACTAATCATGCATAAAACCTACTCAAATCTCAACTGATTAACATGAACCTTGCATCAGTTATTATAATAGGCATAAAAAATCCAACAAAAGAAGGATCAAGAAGATCCAACGGCTAGATCTAGAGAAAACCCGAAATGAACACAGTAGGTATAACCCTACCTTACTGCGCTTTCCTCGGCTGATTCCCCGCGATTTGATCACCAACAAGCCTCCAAACCACTTCAGGGATCTTCCTCTCGTTGTCACAAATTCAACGAGCCTTCGAACACCGAAAAAGATGGCCGGAGGAGGGAGAACGGAGGTGAGGAATGTTGGCTGCCGGAACAGGGGAAAACAGGGCTCTCGGGAGAAGAAAGAAGGAAGGAAGAAGAAAGAGAGGAGAAGGAGGAAGAGAAGGGGAAGAAAGGTGGGGAAAGGGGGAGGGGAAAGCCAGGGGAAGGGGGAAAAAGTGAGGGGAGGGGAGGGGAAGTCTTCCCTCCCTCTGACAGAGGAGAGCGACGGCCAGCGGTGGCCGTCCTCGCGAAGCAGAAAAGCCACCGACGCGAGTCCGATCGGTCGCTCCAAGGAGCGATCGATCGTTCTCGCCCCGGATCAAAACCAACCGACTCGCTCACGAGTCCGATCGATCGTCCCAAGGAGCGATCGATCGCTCAAGGGTCGTCAGCTGCCCAAAGGCAAGCTTTCGCGCGCCCGAGCTGGGATCTTCCGATCCCGGGTCCACCTAGCCATTCTAAACAAGCATTTAACACAAACACGGCCACTATGTGCACACACGGGTGTGAAACAAACCAACAAGGCGCAATTTACCAAATTGCCCTTGCGGTCTACAACGAGCCACAAGGGTAGAGGGGCAGGTCCTCACACAACCGGGAAGCAACAGAACATAGCAGCAAACAGATAGATAAGCATGTCACACGCAATAGCAAACAGACATGCAAGGATGTTCTAAACCTAGAACTATCCCATTCCACAGTCAATCTCAACCGTATCCTGATCCTAACCCTGGGATCTACAACATATGCTCTGATACCAAGCTGTCGCGCCCCGACCCGCGAAAGCCCAACCGGGCCGGGCGACGCGAACCGGAACCTAACTAAATGCGAAAATAATGGCGAGGGGTTCCCCCCAACTGACTGATTTCATTAAACAGTTCATAAGCACCCCTGAATAATACAATAATTTCAATCCTCAAAAGATATAATATAATATTCAAAAACCTCAAAGGGGTTACAACAGTTTATACATCATACTCCCGTAGGAGACTAACTATAACAAAAATGTAGAAAGGGATCACCGGTCCTCAAACCCCACCAAACACCTGCCCGGTAGGGGCTACTGAAGAAGGGCTGGCGCCTGCACCTGCAAAACACAACCCGAGTAGGAGTGAGCATAAAGCTCAGTAGGGTTCCATACTACGTCACACAGAAGGAAGGGGAACGCAAGAGTGTCGCCCTCAAGTAAGACCTGGGTGTACACAGGGGCCCCATAACCCCACCGCGTGTCCCTGAGACCCAGGGGCAGCTCTCAGTAGCAGGAGCAGCACTGGCGACACACAACTGCAGGAACCCGACACTGCAGGCGGGAAATGCACCGCTGAGTAGACAACACCTCTACCCAAGGGTCAGCACAGTGGGACACCGGCTACACCTCAGCATCTGACTCAAGGCCGACACGACCTCTATAATCACCAAGCAACATGTGTACCAGTCATCTAAGCCTATCATCAAATTCGACTGGACACCACAATTCAAACCGGGTCCTAACTACCCAACCCCGGTCCTAGGGCTAAATCCGAGCTTCCAGCCTCGGGACGGCGATCCACAAATCACCCACGCCCTAACCTTATGCAACTAATGCACAACAGAGAAAGCATGCTATGAACGTACACAAGCAAGAGAAATATGCATGCAACAGTATGTCAAGGCAGTATACAAGTCTAAATGGATCGCTGCAGCGGTGCTACCCAATGTGGATTTTTGAGCTATTTTAAACATACAATCAGACACGACATACATGACATGTCCAAAGAATTTAAGACTCGAGTTTTGATTTTAAACCTCAGCAAGTAACATATATAAGACCAACTATAAAATATTGTGAAATTTGATATCCAACTATGCATTTGCAGATAAGCATTATAAGACATCCAAATAAAAGAAAAATGTACATAGAGAGGAGCGAGAATCAACAATCGACTGTTATCAGACGTTAGACTATCTAATCATTTAAAATATCATACTTCATTAAAGAACGCATAGACCTGCGTGCAAATAATGTTAATTTGAGTAGTTTACTGAATTGGGTAAAGTATCACAAAGTCGAGGTTTTGTCAGCTTATAAATAATACACCATGTCGAAGTTAGCAAGATAAATAAAGGAATAACTCATGAATACATCCGGACCGTATGTAGTGACGGTGAAATTATGATCCGTCTGATAGTCCTTGGAAGATCTACACAAACAATCAAACCAAAAAATTCAAGAAACAAACCTTGTAAGCCATAACAATCCAATTGGGGGAAAAAACAAACAAAACAAAACTCAAAGTTAACTAAATATTCACTTTCATGTTTCAGAAATGAAAGAAAGCACCATATGTTTCTGTTAAAGAAAAGATAATGAAAATTCACAAAATAAGGTATACATGATTTTAAGATATTGAGCTAAGAAAGACACAAATTATCGAACCCAGTATTCTAAAAAAGTAATTACATGACATAACCAAAAAAAACAAAAGAAAAAAATACATATACCCTTTCAGTTGATATAAAGCGTTTGTCTTTTATACATGCTAATCCAAAAGAGCGTAGCTGTCAAAACCGTTATAAGCAATCAATCGAAAAGCACATTCACCAATAAAATTAATGAGATAATAGGATCTTCTAGTTCGGGTGGCTAGAAACAATAAACTAACAGTTATTTGAGATACCAGCCATTATCTACCTGAACACCTAACATCTTTCCAATAACTACTAAAGCCTATTGGGTTTCTTTGTTTTCCTTGTAAAGGTGAAACCTAAACTTCATGAAAAAATACATTAAATACTACATGGCATAGAGGAACTCAATATTTCCCTATTTATATCAACGGCTAGAAGAAAATGAAACATGAAAGCTATCAGGAACAATTACAAACAATTACAGAAAAGGCTTTGATGAAGAAAAACTAAAGAATAAGTAGACAATATAAATAGCACAATTTCAACAGAATGATTCGCATCTCTATGCACGGGAGTCATAATAGGGATTTAAGTAAGCAAAACATAATATCAATAAGTGTCAAGATGGTTTTGGAGACCGAGGAGTGCAGGGAAAAATTCTTGCTACGAAATATGCCCGAGAAAATGACGTTCCGTTTCTTGGCCTTTGTTTGGGCATGCAAATTGCTGTCATTGAGTTTGCTCGTTCAGTTCTCAACCTGCAAGATGCAAACAGCACAGAAATTGACCCCAATACAACTAATCCCTGCGTTATCTTTATGCCGGAGGTAGAATCACTTTTGCTCTGCCCAAATTGCTATTTTGCCTTATTTCATCACGATGATTAACTCTGTCATTCCACTATCCGTGCAGGGTTCGAAAACTCATATGGGAGGAACAATGAGACTTGGATAAAGGAGGACATTTCCAGGCTGCTGACTGCAAATCAGCAAAGTTGTAAGGACACTTATCATCAAAACTGGTTCTTCATTCCCTCATTTCTATTGTCAGGATATCTAATTCTTTTGCTTCTCTCTCTCTCTGGTATGGTGATGTTGAGTATGTAGATGAACGACATCGGCATAGATATGAGGTCTGCCATTGTCCTAATTTATGAAATACCTGAGTGTGCTTGTTGTACTGCTACATGATATAGCTATTGGTGTCTTGGCATAGTTTTGAAACAATGTTCTTACTGCAAGTAAATCCGGACATGGTCATGGAACTTGAACGTGCCGGTCTTAAATTTGTCGGAAAAGATGAAACTGGGAGATGGATGGAGGTACTATTGCTTGCATTTTTCAAGCAGTTGATTTTATCCTGACCATTAATTCAGTGCAGTTCTGATCATTAACCTTTTTTCAAGCAGTTGATTTTGGGAATGTTGGCAGAGAAATTATTTTTTAGAAAGAAATGTATACTGAGAGATATACTCTTAATTATAGCGAGTTCCTAAATTTATATTCCTCAGCCTATGCTAATGTTTCATTGTAATTTATTTCTTTAATAGAATGAAAGTCATGATTAAACTTCTATGCAGAATTACGGGTTTCAATATATGGCCCATAGAGTGCTTTGTAATGGTGCATTGAAGGATCAGTTTTTTTATTCTATTGTCAAGCACTTATCCAATTTAAATGAAGTCAAGAACTTATTTGCCTGTAAGCTTAGATTTAAATTTTGTAGATTATCAGCAATATGAAACCAACTTAATGCACAGGACCATCAAACTCCAAAAAACTTTGATATGCACAACAAACAAACCTCAAAAATAGCTATCAAAATAAACTATGAAAAAAGCTATCAACAATACAAAGAGATGAAGACTACCAACAAACACCCAATGTCAAAACAACCACATGAGCAAACACATTTCAAAAGAATATATTCATGCATCTCCAAAACTCAGGAATGAACGTGCATGAGGAATCCATCAAAATTGCTGGAAAAACAAAAGAAAATTCGTGCATACCTCAATCGTGCATAGCATCGAAATTGCTGAAAAATCACTACCGTCAATGCCCAAGCCGTCCGGCCTTCTCCCTCTTCACCGTCGGACTCTATCCGTCGCCAAGGCATCTGTCGCCCCGACAAAGCCTTGTGGAGGAACAAAAAGGAGGACAAAGCCTTGCCGCTGATGAGCTGCTCGGGGTGAAAGAGCTGGCAGGTGCGCACCTCATCCATGATGGTGGGCTCGAGGTCTATAAACACAGCACGCAGCACATGCTTTCCGGCACCGGTCTCGCTGAAGAAGGTGTTGAAGGCATCATCACCTATAGGCGAAGCTACATTATTTAATTGAGTAACCTATAGGCAAAGTACCTGGTGGTGGCGGAGTGGAGCGCGCGCAGTCGGAGCTGGCGTAGTGGAGCGCGCAGCCAGAGCTGGGGGAGTGGAGCGCGCAGCCGGAGCTGGCGGAGTAGAGCGCGCAGCCGGAGCTGGCGGAGTGGAGTGCGGCCCTCGCTGATGGAGAGAGAGAGAGAGAGAGAGAGAGAGAGAGAGAGAGAGAGAGAGAGAGAGAGAGAGAGAGGCTGATTGCGAGAGGGGATGGAGGGAGCGCTGAAGTACCTGGGGCTGGCGGAATAGAGCCGGTAGAGGGGGCGTTGGGGCGTGGCCGACGAACAACGGAGAGCTCCCGCTTGAGCTCGGTGGCGTTATTGCTGGCATTGCTCATGGCACTCATCCTGGTGGCGAGCTCGCTGGCGAGGGACTCCTGAAGGCGAGGAGGATCTAGGAGCTGAGGTAGAATAGGAGGAGGGCGTCGAGGATCTGGACGGGGTCCGGCTCGAACTGGTGGATCGGGGAGAAGGCCGGGGTCGGGGTGTGCATGGCCTCCCTCTCCACCGTCAGCTTGCCCTCCTTGGTTGTTAGCCGGAACAGCTCATCCTCCGCCGTGTCCACGCACACCCCGTTGATGCCGCAGATCTCTCGCTTGGGCGACAACAGCAGCAGCTAGTGGATCACCCAAACCCAAACCCACCAGATAGCGATGCGGCGAGGGAGAGGTGCGGCGGCGGAGGATGGGGTGGTGGTGGCGGGATCGGGAGTGGTGGGTTTGAGTTTGGGTGAGGTAGGGTGGTGGTGGAGGGATCAGGAGTCGTAGGGCGGTTTGCGGCGGAGATCCGTGACCCGTGGAAGAAGACCCGGGTCTGGCTCGGGACGTTCGACTCCGCCGAGGACACCGCTCGCGCCTACGCCGCCGCCACCTGTGCCCTCCGTGGCCCCAATACCAAGATGAACTTGCCCTCCTACCCGGCCCATCACCCGCCGCACAACAACTCCACCGCCTTCCCCCTTTCCCCCATCGCCCCACGACCAGTAGCCTGAGCTCTACCCTGGCGGTCCCCAATGTGGGGCGGGGTCGACGGTGTGGGGAACAGAGAGGGAGAGAGGGGGGATGGGGGAGAGGTCAATGGCGTGGGGAAGAGAGAGGGGGATGGGGGAGAGGTCGACGGTGTGGTTCCTCAGGGAACAGAGAGGGAGAGGTTGCCGGCTTCTCAGCTGGTGGAGAGAGTGAGGGGAACAGAGAGGATGGGTGAGGGGGAGAAGGAGAGGGGACGGGGACGGGGGGAGGGAACTCTACCTTGGGCGTCGCCGGCTGGGCGTCGGGCGTCGGGTGGTCGTGCGACGGCGTGGATGTCGATGGCGTCGAGGGCGGGTTGGGCGGTTGGCGACGGCGCGACTGAGGGCGAGGTCGGCGTCGGCTTGGCTGAGGGCGAGCTCGGGCGAGGTCGCCGTGGGGAGAGGAGAGGGGATGGGTGAGGGGAAAGAGAGGGAGAGGGGACGGGGGAGAGGGGAAAGAGAGGGAGAGGGGAAATGGCGTGGGGAGGGGGACGGGGGAGAGGGATGGGACGTCCGTCCCATCCTCTCTCTCTCTCTCACAGCTGGACTCAGCTGGATTTTGAAAATTTGAGTGGGTGGGTGGGTGAGAGTGGATGAGTGGGTGGGTGGGAGGGAATTTTGAGCGGGAGATTTTGGAGGGAAGGAAAATTTGGGTGGGAATCTTAAAGTTGATGATGAAATCTGAACCGTTGGATGTGTTTGGAGATAGATCTGGACCGCTCTTTATGTCTTATAGTTGAGACATTTCAAAAACCGCTCTTCCTTATATAATAGATGTTAAAATACCAAAACATTCTCTACATAGCAGCTAGTTGACCCCGTCGATCCGACGTCTAAATGACGTCGGATTCAAGATCCAACTTAAACTCATGTAGATCTACATGCCGGGATCAACATATCCAAAATCGGGAAACATCCAACGGTTCGATTATCAGGAACACACTAATTAAAACCACTAAAAATAGTCCACAAAACCTCATCCACCAGCCTTGGGATCGATCCAGAACATTTGGATCAATCCAGAAAGTATTGGATCGATCCGGAACAAAATGGATCGATCCAAACAGTTTCTGCTTCATACCAGCTTCAGATCAGTCTCGTCGCAGGCCAGGAGAAAATTCACCATAATTCTTAGAAAAATCGGAAAAATACGAAATAAGCTGGAATGAAAAGATCTAACGGCTATACTAAGAGAACACCCCTAAACCACTCTTGTAGGTAGAACACCTACCGGAAACGCACTCCTCGGTTGATTCCCCGCTAAACAGTCACCAACCTAGCTCCAAACCACTCCAGAGATCTTCCTCACGCCGCCACGGATCCAACGAGCCTTCAAGCTCCCAAAACGGTTGCCGGAGGAGGGAGAAAAGAGGAGAAGAAGGGGCTGCCAGAACAGGGGAAACAGAGCCTGCGGGAAGAAGAAGAAGGAAGGAAGAAGGAGCGGAAATAGAAGAGGAAGAGAAAAGGAGGAAAAGTGAGGGGGAAGGCCAGGAAAGGTGAAGGAGAAGGTGAAGGAGTGGTCCTCTCCTCTGACAACGGAGAGCGATGGCACACAGCCGTCCTCGCCCCTCAACTGCCCTGCTGCAAGCTCAACTGCCCTGCAACAGTACCCGGATCGATCCAAGGCCAAAATGGATCGATCCAAGACAGGCTGGATCGATCCAAAACACTTGGATCGATCCGAACGGGTCAAAAACCCACCGACTCGCTCACGAGTCCGATCGATCGCTCAAGGGCCGTAAGCTGCCCAAAAGCAAGCTTCAGCGCGCCCGAGCCGGGATCTTCCGATCCCGGGTCCACCTAACCATTCTAATCAAGCACTAACACAAACAAGGTCAGTGTGTGCACACGCGGGTGTGAAACAAACCAATAAGGCGCAATTTACCAAATTGCCCTTGCGGTCCACAACGAGCCACGGGCCCGACCCAGGCGGTCGACCCAGGAATGGAGGGACAGGTCCTCACAACTTGCCCCTCTACCCCTATGGCTCGTTCTAGACTGTAAGGGCAATTTGGTAAATTGCATCTTATTAGTTTGTTTCACACCCGCGTGTGCACACACTGACCTTATTTGTGTTAGTGTTTGTGATACGAGTCGATCCGACTCGACCAACTGGACCCGAACCCAGAAGAGGAACCAAACTGATTCAGCCTCTTTCCTAGTTTGACTTGGACTTCCCTAGTTCAAACTAGAGTATTTGATTAGGATTTATCATTAGCCTTTTATATTTAATTGAGTCATAATTAATATTTGATTGTTAGGAATTAATTAAGAGTCCATTTGAGTTAGGAAGTTGAGTTGAATTTGAAACCTTATTACTTGCTAATTAAGCAAGTGGGTTTTCTAGTTGGATTAGGACTCTATCAAGGTCTCTATAAAAGGACCTCAGTAGTTTGTATTAGGCATGATGAATGATGAATGAAGAAGAGAATTAGTTAAGAATAGTTGATAGAATATCATAGGAGTAGAAGAAATGTAGACTCCACCATAGATCCACCTTCTTCCCCGTCGGTCATCTTCTCCGCAGCCGGCACCGCCCCACCTGTATTTCTCTCTCCCCGCCACTTTCTCTCTCTTCCACGTCACTACCACGTCAGCATCATCTCCCTCCTCTCTCCTCACGCCCAAAACCTAGCTTCACCGCCGGCATCCTTCCCATACCTTCTCCGGCCACCCCCGTCGCCACCTAAACCCGCCATCCTCTCCGCCTAAGCCCCACGACCCCGGCCATATCTTTCCCGTCGCTCTTCACCGTCTCCGGTGATTTCCTCAGCAACCCAACCTCCTGAGCTCCGCGCCCTTCCGCGTCCGTCCCCAATATCGCAGCCAAAACCACCCTAAAACCCTCTCCGACATTCCTAGACCCGATCCCGACCGTCCCAAGCCCTACCGAGCTCCCCGTCGTCGTCCCCGACGCCAGCCTCCTCTAAACCCGCCGTCCATGTCGCGCCCCGACCCGTGAAAGCCCAACCGGGCCGGGCGACGCAAACCGGAACCTAACAAACGCGGAAAAACAAAGCGACGAGGGTTCCCTCTAACCTATTGGTCTCCCTAGCAATTCATCCAATGCCCCCAATTAAAACAACATCAAATGGCAAAACCTCGAACCTCAGATTTAAAACTCAAAGTGTTAATATACAAAACCTCGGAGAGGGGAGTTCAAATACAATATTACTCCCGTAGGAGACTATCTAACATAAGGGTAAAACAGTAAATATCGCCACCTCTCAAAAGCCACCAGGCGCCGCCGCACCGCCGTCCAACTGCCCGGTAGGGGCCACAGAGGAAGAACTGACGCCTGCACCTGCAAAACGCAGCCCGGGTAGGTGTGAGCACTAAGCTCAGTAGGGATCTACACTACGACACACAGAAGGAAGAGGGAAACGCAACAGTGTCGCCCTCAGGTAGGATCTGGGTGTATACAGAGGTCCCATAACCCCACCGCGTGACCCTGAGGCCCCGATCATGGTCTTCCAGCCGGGCTGGTCACATGTCGGGTCACACTCAGTAGCAAGAAACGGCACTGCTGACTCTCAACAGGACACTGAATACTGTTTGGTGGGAAGAGACACCACTGAGTAGGCAAAACCTCTACTCAAGAGTTTTAAGAAAAGCCGGACACCGGCTACACCTCAGATCCGACTCAAGGCCGACACGAGCTCTACAATCATCAAGCAAATAAGTGCACCAGTCATCTAAGCCTAATCATCGAATCGACTGGTCACCACAATTCCAACCGGGTCCAAACTACCCAACCCCGGTCCTAGGGCTAAGTCCGAGCTTCCAGCCTCGGGACGGCGACCCAAAGATCACCCACGCCCTAACCAATGGAACTGATGCACACATCAACAATGCATGCTATGACATACACAGATAAGAGGCAAAACATGTAATAGTATGTCAAGCATCATATAAGTCTACTGGATCGCTGCAGCGGTACCACCAACCGCTGCCAGCCGATCCGCAGCGGGTCCCGGCATTACGACGGTACCACAACCGTCAACCGCGAACCCCTGCAACGGGAAGCAACCCCGAAAACCGCTGAATGAACAGTAACAATATAATATTATATTCCGAAATATAATATTATATTCAAACACCTAAAACCTCTACTTAGGGGCTATTTGATCTTGTCGATCTGACATCCAAACGACGTCGGATTCAAGATCCAACTCAGCCACTAGTAGGTATAGATACCAGGATCATCATATCCAAATTTCATAAATATCCAACGGTTGGATTAACGGGAAACATTAATCAAAAGTCGCTGATCAAACCAACTTACCCTTTAACTGCTGCAACGCAGCCCTCCAGAAAACAAATCATAAGAAATCGTAGCAAAATCGGAAAAATACGAAACAAGAAGGCATGGAAAGCTAACGAATAGATCTATAACTTTTATGTTTATGAAAAGCCAAGATCATGTACTCGCCGGCCGGAAAACTCGCCTCAAGCCGGCTGTTTCTCAAGAACAGCAGAAAACCAGAAATCCGAGACTAATCATGCATAAAACCTACTCACATATAAATTGATTAACATGAAACTTAAATTCGTTATTCTAAAAGGCATAAGGAATCCAACAAAGTAAGGATCAACAAGATCCAACGGCTAGATCTCAAGAAAACCCGAAAAGAACATCAGTAGGTATAACCCTACCTAGCTGCGCTTTCCTCGGCTGATTCCCCGCGATTTGATCACTAACAAGCTGCCAAACCACACCAGAAGCCTTCCTCTCGTTGTCACGAATCCAACGAGCCAAAGAACACCCAATTTGGTGGTCGGAGGAGGGAGAACGGAGGAGAAGAAGCTCGCCGGCGGAGAAGGGAAGAAACAGAGCACCGCGGGAAAGAAGAGAAGGAAGGAAGAAGAAGAGAAGAGAAGGAGGAAGAGGAGGGGAAGAAAAGGAGGGGAAAGCCAGGGGAAAGCCGGGAAAGAGGGGAAAAAGTGAGGGGAGGGGAGGGAAAGTCCTCCCCCTCACTGACAGAAGAGAGTGACGGCCGTCGGTGGCCGTCCTCGCGAAGCAGAAAAGCCACCGACGCGATTCCGATCGATCGCTCCAAGGAGCGATCGATCGCTCGCGCCCTGGCTCGATCCCAACACCAAGTCGGATCGAGTCCGATCGATCGTCCTAAGGAGCGATCGATCGCTCAAGGGTCGTCAGCTGCGCAAAGGCAAGCTTTCGCGCGCCCGAGCTGGGATCTTCCGATCCCGGGTCCACATAGCCATTCTAAACAAATACTAACACATACATGGCCAGTGTGTGCACACGCGGGTGTGAAACGAACCAACAAGGCGCAATTTACAAAATTGCCCTTGCGGTCTACAACGAGCCACAGGGGTAGAGGGGCAGGTCCTCACAGTCCACCTCCCAGATCCGGCCGATCCGCCACCTACCTCCCAGATCCGAGTCGTTGGATCTCTTCCCCATCAACTCACGAACCTTCCTTCAAAGGTCCCGACCGCCGCCGACGTCCCTACGCCGGTGATCTACTCCGGTGAACTTCAGCCCTTGGATCAAGTCCGGTTCAGCCCAACCAAGTTGGCTCAACCAACTCTAACCTGATTCAGCTCAGCCACTTAATCCGAGTCAAGTCCAATCCAGCCCAATCCAGCCACTTAGCCCAATCCAACCCGGTCAGCCTGATCCAGATCAACTCAGACTTGACCTAGTCAAGTCCTATCCAGTCAGGCTCAGCCAGATCTGAACCAGCTCAAGCCAGATCCGATCCAGCTAGCCAGATTCAGCCAATTGGACTCAAATCAAGTCCGATCAGGCCAATTGTGATCGATTGGAGCAGTAGAGACCCGATACGAGAGGATTAAGAGTAGACCGCTCGTATTAGTTTGATTAGAAAGGTTAGGTGGACCTGGGATCGAAAGATTCGGGCTTGGGCTTAAGTTTTAGCCCAAGTCTCGCTTTCTGCACCTAAGGGATCGATCTTTCCTTACTAGAAGATCGATCTTTTAATGCCAGAAAGTCAAGGTGTGATCGTCATGAATGATCGATCCTTCATATGTCGGTACGTTTGTCTATAAAACGGATGTAACCCTCTTCCTTGAATCCCTTTTGAAATCCGCGTTCTTGAGCTCAGAGCCGCCGGAGTTTGAAGAGATTTGGGACGATCCAAGGCTTGGCAGCTAGGATTGGAGCAGCTATTGCCTAGGTAGGGATCCTACCTACGTTTGTTTTCCGATTTTGTGAGTTTTGAGTTGATTGTAATTTGTTTCGCTTAGATCTCACTGAATACATGTTAGTTTGTAGTATTTTCATCGATTTTGGACTCGTGGTCCTTCGTACTACCAGATCCAAGGTTCTAAAAAACGCTAGGCGCTAGTCGGGCGGAAGCCCGGGGACTAGCGCCCAGAGGACTAGTCGGACGCCTAGGCGGGGACTAGGCGGTTTTATTTTTTTAATTTAAATTTAATTTTTATTACATATAATTATATAAATAAAAATATAAAGCTTAAATAGCAATACTATTCCTTTCAAAGTTTTGATTCTAGCAACCTTCAAGCATATGCCTCAAACGGAGGTGTGATCTCTCGAGGTCGGTGGAGATTTGAGACCAGAGAGCAAACAGAGGTGAGATCTCTAGAGGTGAGGGCGGTGCAGAGCGGCGGAGGTGAGATCTCGAGTCTCGAGATCCGTCTAGGCCCCGGTGGAGATCAGAGAGGGCGGCATGGCGCGGGGGTGAGGGTGCTTGGTGGTCGGCGGTCGGTGGAAATCAGAGAGCAAAAGACTGGGTTAAGTGGATAAGGGATAAGTGAGTAACTAGAGAGCAAACTGCCCAGCCCGCCTAACCGCCTAGCCCGCCTAGGCGCCCGCCTAGCCACCCAGCTCGCCTAGGCGCCCGCCCAGCCCGCCTAGGCGGCTGATTTTCAGCCGAACGCCTAGCTCGATCGACTAGGCCTTAATCGGGGCGGCTGGGAAGCGCCCAGTGCCTAGGCGGCCGCCTAGACCGTTTGTTAGAACACTGACCAGATCCCATGATTTTGTGGGATTTGGTGGAGTTTTTCAACGGTATTTATCGCTGGAGGTTTGCCAGAGAACCCAACAAGATCGATCTTTCTGGGAGAAAGATCGATCCTTCATTGTTGGTCATGCTGAACCCAAGCATGATCGATCATCGGGTGAGGATGATCGATCCTTGTGCCCTGGGTAGCATGGGATCCCCTTTGTCGCGAGAAGGATCGATCTTCTTGGGAGGAAGGATCGATCATCCTTGGCACGATATGGAAGGATGCTCTCTGTTGCACTGATGATCGATCTTCCTGGGAGGAAGGATCGATCATCTTTGGCTCGACAGGGAAGTAAGCTCTCTGTTACTGGGAAGATTGATCTATCCTTGGGGAAAAGATCGATCCTTTGAGGACAAAGAGGGATTTTCTTGGTTTTGCCTGCGGGGCTTTGTATGTATAGATTTCCTTACAGCCTTATATCTTGTACATACTTTTAAGCATGCTAGCCCCATATTAGGGGTGTGAGGGCCCGTCCCTCTGACCTGGCTCGACCGCGTGGGTCGAGGGCCATTTCCCTGCTGGTTTGATTCCGTGTCGGGTACGATCGGGCGATCGTATGGTAGTTTTTATCCCAGGGGCATTTTCGTAAATATGCCCCCTGGTGGTCAGTTTCACACCCGCGTTATACACACGGCCTTGGATTGATGTATGTGAATGATTAGAACCTTAAGGGTGCATTCGACCAGAAGATCGGAGCTTGATCGAAAAAGATCGAATTGGACGGCCGAGATCGGTTCTGATCTCTATATATACCCAGACCCTTTCTCTCTCTTTTCTTCTTCCCTATTGTTGTCTCCCTTTCTCTCTCTTTCTCTCTCCTACCGGCTGAGCTAGGGCTTGGAGGCGCGGTCTTCGAGGAGCGGATCTTGGCGGTTAAACTGGTTGGACGAGTGGAGGAGCAGCCCAACTTGATCAAGTAGGTGTTTCTACCTCGATCTTGTGATCGGGTTCTCCTAGGATAGGTTTATTGTGATTTCCATGTAGGAGTACTTGGTAGAATATTTTGTAGCTTAATGTTTGAGTATTATAGCTTGCTTCGAGTATTCCTACCGTGTGATTTCCGTATTTTATCTGACGATTTTCGTATTATCGCCGTTTTGTCGGTTTTCGGCCATTGAGACCTAGATTCGAGATTTAACCATCAAAATCTTATTTTTTTCGTACCAATAGCTTATCCATCATTTATTACACATGCATGCAAAGTTTCATTGTTTACCAACAAGATTTGATCATTCAAATCGAAGAAATTGGATTTTCGGCAGTGTTCTGAGGAATTGTGCATTAGGCTCGACGGTCGATCGTCGAATCGACCATCAAGCGTTGATACGCTTCTTTCTGGCCTGACGGTCGACCGTCAGATCGACCGTCGCATCGACCGTCAGGCGGAATGGAAAAAGGCAAGGAGGCCGCGGTCGAGCGGAACATCGACCGTGGGAGGTCCAAAACGCGATAAAGCCTGAAAGAAGCGTATCAACGCTTGACGGTCAATCCGACGATCCCACGATGAGTGTTTAATATAAGTCTTGTTGATAAGTCACTAAATGTTCATGATTCAACCCCTTAACTTAGCTTTGTTATGCCTAGAGTAGTTGTATTTGATAGCTTGTTAGTTGATTTCAGGTTTAATCATGCTTTGAGAAGAAATGTAAGAAATTCGGCTAAAATGACTAAATAAACCGCTTCATCGACCGTCAGTAATATATTCTCCAAATATTTTACAAATTTCCAAATATTCTGAAACTTTGAGATGTTGTAGAAGACTCAGAGATGAACAACTTTCATGTTTGATACTTGGCGAGATTCCATACAGATTAATACCAGTTTTGAAGACTATGAAGATATACAACTGCTAGAAAACTGGTTCGTCGATGTTCAGAAGAATATTCGTCAAATATTCCCTATAACTGTAAATATTATAAACTCTTCGGGATACGACAGAAGACTTGAAGATATAAAACTTTCCTATTGAAGACGTTCTCAGATTCCAAGCCCATTAGCGCCAGAATTCAGTTAAAGTCGGAATTTTGAATAGGAGTTGAAATACGAAAAGAGGAAAGTCAAAGTTTAAGTCTAGATAGGACTCTTAAGTCCAAGTTTAGGGTTTCCCTATTTAAAAGGCCTTTTCCAGCCGAATTTCTCATCTTTTTGATAATCTTTGGAGGAGGAGGAAGAAGACGGAGAGGATGTGGATGGTGACAACTTCCTATTCCAACCCGATGGCTTTCATCCAAAAGATGAGTTGCTAGTTATTCTACTTAGGATTATTCATGAAACCCTAGCATAGTTTTCTATCTTCTTTGATTTGAATAATGTATTCTTCTCAAGACATGATCCTATGAAATTGCTTTTTATTGTTAATAGAGTTGAGGGAACAGAGTTCCTTGACGTATTTTCAGTCCTACATGATTTCTGTGATTGATTGTAAAGATTCATAGGATGGTTTTCATGTGATTTATGGTTTGCTAATGAGATAGGCTATGCTAAGCTAGAATAGGCTGTGCCAAGGTCATTAGGAGTAGTATAACTTAAAGTAATCGTAGGACCGAAGACAATCTATGCGAAGAAAGATAGGCTATGCCGTTAGAAACATAAATCTTATTTTAGGGATTCATGTGAGCTTGTAGCCATATGATCCATAATGTTGAGAGAAGAGAACAAGAGGATAACTAGAGAAGATTGAAGGCGAAACTAGGGCGGATTGAGTAATTCCTAGGTCACTTATCCATTGATTCAAATTGATCAACCTTTTATTTCTTTTCTTTATTAGTTTAGATAACTCTATTCTATCTTTGATTCTTTTTTTTAGTTTTAGGGTTTTGAGAATTGATTTTGATTTCCAACGTTTTCCCTGTGGATCGACTCCCGACTTCACCGCTATTTCTACCTAGTAGTGTAGTGATTGAATAAGGATTATAAATTTATATTTGATTGAGTTTGCAACGTTTTAACCACAACGTTTGTGAGCGATCACTTGTGCTATGTGAACAAGATGGGAGGTTTTGAGTAAAATGAAAATAATCAAGAAACAATCTAAAGCGAAGAATCAAATTCAATCAAGAGAACAAACCTTGGTCTAAATCAACATCCACCATCAGAATCTTTATAACTGATCATTGATGCAAGTATATATGAATTCATACCATGAATTTCACCGTTCGAATTAAATTCGAATCTCTCCTCGATCATAGTTAATTAGAAACAAGCGATCTAATCAACCCTAACTACTAAACAACCTAAGACAAGCGATGTAGTTTAATCCAGTAGCAGCATTAAGAATAGGGAGATCGATGAAGCTAAACAACACAAGTACAAGCGGTTGCATTTAATTTAGTCGAACGTTCTTCCTAAGATCTAACAATCTCTGAAACGCAGTAGATCATTAAACCCTAGTTGCTTCGCAGATTAGAGGGATCAATCAATTACGGATTTGATATCCAACCTAACAGTAGATCGCAATGAATAATAAACTAGTAGACCTCCTAGCAATTAGACAAGACAATCATGAATATAATCACAAAATAACACTCAATACTCAAGTATAAACTGAACAATAAAAATAGATTAGATCTCACAGTTTCATTGATTCCGAGGTTTCAGTTTCCTTGACCAAGAATCAAGTTTTAGCCACGCAAGGCCATCAAGAACAATCCTCAAAAGATTCGAATAAGCAAAAGAAAACCTAGGAAAAATATAAAAGAGTAGAAAGTAGCAGCCCAAAAGTATCCAGGAATCCCCCCCTCCAATCCTAGAAAGAGTCATATTTATAGCCTTAAGTGTCTCCATCCTCGGATTAGATCTGAACCGTTGATTTTATTCACTGCGAAGGTAGGATCGATCCTTCAATGGGTGTCGGATCGATCCTTTGCATCAAAATCTTCAATTTCTAGCTACACTCGAGGAAGATTGATCCTTTGATAGGGAAAGATCGATCCTTTGCATCGCCGATTTTCTCAATTTTCTAGAGTGAAAGGAGGATCGATCCTTCTGTGATCGTCTGAAAAGTGTGCACTTTGTCAGGTTTGTCTGCATAAGAGGATCGATCCGTTTAGGGAGAAGGATCGATCTTTCTTTTTTGAGTATTTACTGTTTTGCCATTCAGACTGCGCCATTGGTATTAAAATTGCCGTAACTTCCTCCAAAAAACTCAAAATCACGAACCGTAAAATTCTTCAGAAACTAGACTTCAAGAGCTTTCCAACCATATATGGTACATCATCTGGTTCTTCATCAGAAGGTACAATTTAATCTTTAAAGTTGATCCATATACTCTTTTCAGCATCTTTTCGAACTTAAGGACTTTAATTGCATCCTAAATCAAAATATAAGAATAATAAGTGTATTTAGGTACCAAATAAGCACAGGAGGCTAAATATTAAGGGGTAAAAATATAACATTATGCATCACCATCAAATTCCCCCACACTTAGCTTTTGCTCGTCCTCAGGCAAAATTAAAATTCACTCTACTCAACATATCAAGGTTGCAACGCCATCAACAAAGAACAATCAAGCTCTTCACAAAATTCATAACACATCATGAACAAACATTTTTAGACAACGTAAAAATCAATCAGTAAGCATTTTCACTTGAATATGGAGTATACTAAATAAGTAGACACTCACGGAAATAAACACTCAACTCTCATGTGTTTGATGGATATGTATTTCACTCAAATTCATTCCAATGAAAATAAACTACCATAAGCTTGCATATCTTCTCATTCTCCACCACTAGAATCACATGCATAACACGAATAATAAGGACTTCAAAAGGTTGTAATGGGGTCCAGGAATAAGGTGAGAAATATTTGGGAATGTAGCTCAAAAGCCAATGGAACTAATGGAGCAAAAATGCATCAATAATACATGTATAACCAATCACTCCATTGAACAACTTCCTCAACTTGGCTTTAAAGTACTCAAACCATATAACATTACGACATTGGCAAAGAGATTATTCAAAGGAATACTTTTTAACTGAAATAGAGAACAATCTTTTGCAAAAAATTTCACCTTTTTAGAGATCATACATAAACATACCCCTTTCTTGGAGTATTAGGAGGATTCATAAACACATATTGTAACATGAGAAACAGTTTCCTCCTTCACTTTCTTTTCTTCTTTTCTTTTTTTTTCATTTTTTTTTTCAATCATAGCCATACCACAAATCGAAACACCCCCACACTTGAAACTTGCACACCCATACATGTCATAATGATGATCAATGCTCCACTAATTTTATGGCTTGGGTATCGGCATTATTTTTCAGGTTTAAGGCTTGTAATGTGGGTTAACAATGAAGTCAATAAAACTCAAAGGTGTTTAGCAAAAGGAAAATTTAATCACAAGATAGGCTATTTGGCTTATGTAGCTTATAACAAAAATGACCTTAATCATGTTCATGTATGCATGTGTCAATGTGACCTTGAATAGAATCAAAGCAAGTCCTTGAGAAACAAATCCATGGAAGAATATCTCTCATGAAAGAAAATAATGACACTGACATGAATGTGTCAGTCTAAAGGCTAAAAATCTCACCAACTGTTATCTACTCATTTAGTCACTACCATCTCAAGAAAAATAACTCAACTAATTAATTCCAAGTCAACAAGATTACTCATTCAATCATGTTATGAATTTGTCAAGCTTAATTAGTTCTCGCTCATGGCAAATGCAACCTAGATCTCCTCCCCCACACTTGAAACTGACATTGTCCCCAATGTAAGGTGGAATACAAAAGAAGGCAAAATAACTAAAATGGAAATGTGAAAATAAAAAGAGAAAGGAACGAACTCCCCTTGGGTTGCCTCCCAAGCAGCGCCTTTGTTTATTGTCATTGGCTCGACTTCATGCTTCCTTCTTTTTGAATAGTGTCGGAGTTGTCAAATTTTGAATTTCCATAACAACCATGGCTGGGGCGAATTCTTCAGGTATGATAGGGAAGGCTCGATCACGTAAAAACAAAAGCAAAGCAAAGCAAAAACAAAAGCAACATGCAAGCACACAACCTAAAAATAATTCAAGCACGCTCAAGCACACAATAAAGCATATAAAGCAAACTAAACCACTCTATATAATATAGAGAATTTTAAATCGTGCCCTCAGAGGACGTTCTATAGCACGATGGGATGCAAATCACTGGGTGCCAAATTTTGAATATTTAACCTCAATAGTGCCACCAAGGTTAATTTAGCATATGAAACCAAGTGGTATATTTCAAAAATGAGAACTAGCTTTTCGAAACTAACACCAGTAAACAAGATAGTTAGATCTCTCAAGCAAAAATGCATGTCATCCTGGTGATCATGAAGAAAGGAGTTAACATTATGCTTAACTATAATCGAATCATCCATTGACCTATTAATAATGTCGTCGTTCGCATTGTCAAGGATGTCAAGATCACATGATCGAAAATAAATCCGTCGAGATAAGAAAATATCTACTAAGGTCATCTCCTTTTTAACCACTAATGAAGATGAAATAGTCACAGGAAATATACCTCGCGACGTAATAGGAATGCTTCCAACTTCAGTCGAAGGAGGTTCGTCGAATAAGTGCTCCTGGTATTCTCGGTGGTCAACCGGATCTTCCTCGCGATCGACTGGCCAAGACTGGACAGCTTCTTCATCTGTCTTCTGTAGAATCTCCCCCGAAGCATCTCCAATTGTAGCTTCCAATTCCCTCACATCAATAGAATAAACAAGACAATTATTAGTAGGATACTTCTTGGCATCATATATTTCAATCTTAACAATTTTACGATCAAACTCCATGGTAAGTGTACCACTACTCATATCTATCTTAGTATTGGATTTCTTTAAGAATGGTCTTTCCAACAAAATAGGAGTTGTATGATCATTATTCTCCATATCAAGTACATAAAAATCAGCATGAAAAACTAAATCATTAACTTATACAAGAATATCTTCAACTACACCTTTAGGATAGGCGTTAGATCTGTCAGCCAATTGAATCACAACACCAGTTTCATTCAAAGGTCCAAGTTTCAAACAAGCATAAATAGAATATGGCATGACATTGATAGAAGCTCCCAAATCTAACATGGATCCTTACACTTTGCAGGAATTTTTCTTTGAAGAATTGCAGAAACATTTTCACCTACTTTCACCTTTTCACATCCTTTAAGTTTCTGTTTCTTCTTAATTGTGCACAATTTTTTCAAGAATTTAGCATAACGAGGTACTTGTTTAATAGCATCTAAGAGTGGAATATTTACCTCTCATCGGCGAAAAGTCTCATATAGATCTGAATTCTTCTCATATCTTCTAGATTCTGCTAAAGCCTGAGGAAAAGGAGGCACTGGTTTATAATTAGAAAGATGTGGAAACTTACGTTTAGGTACGTCATCGTCATCGGGAAAGTCTTTATTCGCGACAATGTTTTGCTCTTTTCCTTGCGGTGACGATGCAGTGGCTTCCTTTGCTGGAATCTCAACTTCTTTATCACTTCTCAAAACAATTACACTTGTATTTTCTCTTGGATTTATTACCGTTTGAGTGGGTAATTTTTCCGAATTTTCCGCCTCCAACTTACTAATTGCAGTCGCCATCTGGCCCACATGATGTTCCAAACCTTGGATAATAGCCTTCGCCTCTTATTGAAATTGTTTTGTCTTTTGTTGAAATTGCAAAGTATTAGTAGCAAGGGATTTAACAATATCTTCTAAAGACATACCAGAATTAGGAGTTGGGTTTGGTTGTTGTCTCGGGGGCTATGGTGGTCTATATTGTTGATATTGCTGGCCAGTTGGGCGGAATTGAGTTGCGGGCTGATTTACTTTCGGATTCCCATAGTTGAGATTGGGGTGATCCCTCCATCCCGGATTATACGTGTTCGAATACTGATCATACTTCCTTTGCAGTAGTCCAGGGAAACTTCCCGCTGCATTCACCTGTTCACTTGGCTCCTCTTGAAGAGTTGGGCCCATATCGGTTGGATGTCCTGCAACCGAACAAAACCCGCAAACCTTCGTTGTTTGCATGTTACCTACATCCAATTGATGAACAAAAGAAGTTAGACTCGCAATCTGTTGTTCAAGGGATGAGACATTTATCTCATTAACATGTTTTGAATAAGAATCAAATCTAGTGTTAAATTGTTGAGAATTAGCCACCATATTTGCAATCAAGTTCCTTCCGGCTTCAGGCGTTTTATCCACCAAAGCTCCTCCACTAGCGACATCAATCATACTTCTGTCAGTGGTTAGTAAGCCCTCATAAAAATATTGGATAAGTAATTGCTCAAATTGCTCACTAATTTGATGATGGTGACAGCTTGCACATAATTTCTTGAAACGTTCCCAATACTCGTCTAGGGACTCTCCGTTATGCTGCCTTACACCACAAATCCCATTCTGAATATTGGTCGCCCTTGAAGCTGGGAAATATTTCTCCAAAAATAACCTCTTTATCTCGTTCCATGTGGTAATACTCCCAGATGGTAAATAATAAAACCAATCCTTAGCCGAATCCTTCAAAGAAAACGGGAAGGCTCTCAATTTGATCTAATCTTCAGTCACCCCCATAGGTTTCATGCTTGTGCACGCAACATGAAGCTCCTTTAAATGCTTGTGAGGATCCTTACCTGCAAGTCCATGAAAAGTGGGTAAAAGATGTATTAGTTCAGATTTCAATTCAAAAGTAGTAGCAACATCCAAAATAGGGAATGTTATGCATAAGGGTTGTTGATTCAAATCTGGGGTTGCAAGTTCTTTCAAAGTCCGATTTCCGGCCATGACTTCTTCCTCTTCCAATTTCGAATCACTAGCAAATGGAGAATCAAGATCCGAATCATTCTCCTCAATGTTTCTCCGAGCTTCCCTCCTTAACCTGCGTAAAGTTCTTTCTATCTCTGAATCGTACTGTAAATCACCATGATTAAAAAATCGAGCTATACTTATACACAATCAAGAAGATTCCGGTAAACCAAGAGAAACAAATTAAAAAAAAGTCTAGAGTAATGAAGATAAATAAAAATCCTACGCTAAAGCACTGATAAACGTAGTAAACTCTTTTTTTATGAAATAAAGATCACTATAAGCACAAAAATCAACTAGAATCACTCCCCGGCAACGACGCCAAAATTTGATGTGCTGTCACAAGCAACCAAAAATAAAACAAATACTCGTTAAAATAAATGTAGTAGTGCGAGTACGTGTGAGGACCCGTCCCTCTCCTCCTGTGGCTTGCTGTGAGCCGCAAGGGCAATTAGTACGTGTGAGGACCCGTCCCTCTCCTCCTGTGGCTTGCTGTGAGCCGCAAGGGCAATTTGGTTAATTGCACCTTGTCGGCTAGTTCCACACTCGCGCTTGTACACACACTGACCATGTTTGTGGTGATGTTTGCTTAGAATGGTTAGTGAGACCCGGGATCGAAAGATCCGGACTTAGGCTTGAGTTCTTGCCTAAGTTTAGCTTTCAGCACAAAAAGGATCGATCGCTAAGAGATCGATCCTCTTCGTGCCAGAAAGTCAAGTGAGATCGTCATGAAGGATCGATCCTTCCTTGAGGAAGGATCGATCATTCATAAGTCGGTTCGTTTGCCTGTAAAGCAGACGAGATCTTCTTCCTTGAATCCCTTTTGAAATCCGGCGATTTGAGCTCAGATCTCGCGATTTTTGAAGGCATCTGAGGACGATCCAAGGCCTAGCTGCTTGGATCTAAGCTGCTCTTACTCCGGTAGGGATCCTACCGACATCTCTCTTCGGGGTTTTGATTTTTCCGGTTTGATTTATGTTCTTTTGCTTAGATCTGATTATATAGTTGTTGGTTTTTAGTGATTTTACCGGTTTTGGACTCGTGGGATCTTGATCTATCAGATCCCAGAGTTTCGTGATGTTTGGGTGTTTCTTCCGGCGGTATTCCTCGCCGGAAGGACGCCGGAGAACCCAACGGGATCGATCCTTCTTGAGGAAGGATCGATCTCTCTGGGTTGGTCATGCTACGCCCGATGAAGGATCGATCTCCTGCTTGGAGAAGATCGATCCTGGTTCCTGGATGGCATGGTTACCCTTCGTCGCGAAGAAGATCGATCTTCCTGGGAGGAAGGATCGATCTCTCTTGGTGCGACGCGAAGGGTGCCCTCTGTCTCAAGAAAGATCGATCTTCCTGGGAGGAAGGATCGATCTTCCTTGGCTCGACAGTGAGGGAAGCTCACTGTTACTTAAAAGATCGATCTTTTCCTTGGGGAGGATCGATCCTTCAGTAGCAGAGAGGGTTTTTCATGGCTTTTGCCCGCGGGGCTTGGTATGCCGGTTTTGCTTATCGCTTTATACCTTGTATATACGATTAAGCATGTTAACCCTATAATAGGGGTAGTGGTGAACCATGGGAGTGATAACTCCTGGGATTGTGTAGAATAAACGGGCGGGTAGCCCTACAGCTTTCCATAGCCTTGCATGCCGGCGTGCGCCGAGGGTTTTACCTGCTATATTTGTAAGCTGTTGTTTGCGGGGTTGTTTCCCGGTGCAGGTGTTGTGGTGGACTGCTGGCAGTTGGTTGTGGTACCACTGCAGCAGTCCCTAGACCTTAAATATTTGCTCACCACCCCCGGGCATGCAGGGTGCCGTGCCCAGACCTTGTATTTTATATCATCACATCTGGTTGCATGCTTACATGTATCTTTTCTGCGCATGTTCATAGCATGCATTGTGTTGTGCACTAGTTGCATCTGATTAGGGCGTTGCCGATCCGGGGCTTCCGGGTAGCCCAGATCTATCTCTTAGGACCGTTGCAGGTAGCTTGGTCCAGGACTCGATTTGTAGTATTCAGTCTTTTCAATGATAGGGTTAGTTGGACGTGAATACTGATGTTGCTTGATGTTTAGAGGTCGTGTCGGCCTCGAGCCAAGTCGAGGTGTAGCCGGTACCCAATCCTTCTTGAACTCTTGGGTGGCATGTGTGACTACCCAGCGGTGCTATCCGCCAACAGTGCTCAGGATCCTGTTGTGAGTGGCAGTGCCGTTTCCTGCCTTACTGAGTGTGACCCAGTGTGTGACCAGTTCGCTGGAAGACCATGACTGGGGCTCTCAGGGGTATCCGGTGGGGTTATGGGGCCCCTGTGATACACCTAGGTTTTGCTTGGGGGCGACACTGTTGTGTTCCCTTCCTTGTGAGTGTCGTAGTGTAGTGTCCCTGCTGAGGTTAGTGCTCACTCCTACCCGGGCTGCGTTTTGCAGGTGCTGGCGTGAGCTCTTCTTCGGTCGCCCCTACCGGGCAGGTGTTTGGTGATGTGGCAGCGTCTGGCAGTGCTTGAGAGGTGGCGATCATACCGTTTTACCCTTTTTGTTATAGCTAGTCTCCTACGGGAGTGATAAATGTATAATTTTCCTGTTTGAGGTTTTGTATCTATTTCAGCTCCAGTGTTTGAGGTTTGCAATTGTTGTTAATACATGATGATTATGACTTGTTAGGGTAACCACTACGATTAGAGGGAAACCTCGCCAAAATTTTCCGCAGTAGGTTAGGTTCCGGTTCGCGTCGCCCGGCCCGGTTGGGCCTACGCGGGTCGGGGCGCGACAACTTGGTATCAGAGCTTAGGCTGTAGATCCCAGGGTGTTAGGATCAGGTTTCGGTTGAGCTGAGCGTGGACTGGGTTAGTTCTATGTCTAGAACATCCTTGCATGCTCTCCTTGTTATGTGTATGTCTTTCGCTTTATTGATATGTTGTTTGTTCGTCGTTCTGATGAGTGGCAACTCGTTTGTTGTTGGTGATCGTGCAGATGTCGGGAGCTCGCGGCCAGCCTCCAGTTGCCGATCGAGGTGGGGCACGACCCGGTCGACCCGCCCGGCCGGACAGGGTTGCCCCTGTCAGGGTGGTCCGGGCTAGACGCACTGTACCATCACCAGCGACGGTTTCGGTCGCGCAAGCGGAGGTCTTCCTCACCGAGGAGGAGGCCCCCGTTCCTGTCGCCGGACAGGCCTCGGTGGCTATCTCGATGGCTCTCCAGCGGCTGAACCCTCCCAGGTTCAGTGGTAGGTCTGGAGACCCGACTGCAGCGAACGAGTGGCTTGACGGAGTCACGTGCGTCCTAGAGGCTCTCTTCGTCGAGGATGACCGGGTTCGGCTTACCCTCGCAGCGTTCCAGCTTGACGGCGAGGCTCGCGACTGGTGGCGCACTGTCCGGCACACCAGTGGCGGAGAGTTGCCGCTGTGGGAGGAGTTCAGGGCGATGTTCCTAGACGTGCACTTTCCAGCTAGTGCACGTGACGCCCTGACCCGCGAGTACCAGTCCCTTCTGCAGGGTACTCGCACAGTTCAGCAGTACGCCTCCAGGTTTACCCAGCTTGTCCATTTTGCGGGGGCAGTTGCAGCAGACCCCGTAGCCAGGGTGCGGCAGTTCGAGTGGGGACTCAGGCCAGAGATCCGGCGCGGCAGACCAGCTCACACTGCTTCCAGACGCACCCGGCGATCCTGAACTGCGCCTTATCAGTGGAGGCGCAGTTGCGGGATGACAGGTACCGGGCAGTTCCACCGGTACCTCCCACCAGCACACAGCAGCGACCCCAGGGCAGGGGTGGGTTCGGCAGATGGCAGCAGCGGCGTCAGCGACCCTTTCAGCCGCAGCCGCCGTGTGCACAGCAGTACCAGCAGTCACTACCGAATCACAAACCGTAAAATTCTCGAGAAACTAGACTTCAAGAGCTTGCCAACCATATATGGCACATCATCTGGTTCTTCATCAGCAGGTACAATTTAATCTTTAAATTTGATCCACATACTCTTTTCAGCTTCTTTTCGAACTTAGGGACTTCAATTGCATCCTAAATCAAAATATAAGAATAATGAGTGTATTTAAGTACCAAATAAGCACATGAGGCTAAATATTAAGGGGTAAAAATATAACATTATGCATTCGTCGGGAGTTTCCCCGACTGTTCACCCCAGCATGTAGTTTCTTGTTGTGGGCGTTGACGCCCCTAGTTTGTAGCTTTGATTGTGCAGGTAGGTCTAGTTGATTCTTTTTCCCGGCTTCATCCTTAGGTTGTGAGGGCCCGTTTCTCTGACCTAGCTCGACCGCGTGGGTCGAGGGTCGATTCCCTGTTGGTTTGATTCCGCGTCGAGTACGATCGGACGATCGTATGTCAGTTTCACACCCGCGTTACACACACGGCCTTGGATTGATGTATGTGAATGATTAGAACCTTAAGGGTGCATTCGATCGGAAGATCGGAGCTCGATCAGGAAAGATCGAATTGGACGGGCAAGATCGGTTCTGATCTCTATATATACCCAGACCCTTTCCCTCTCTTTTCTTCTTCCCTGTCATTGTCTCCCTTCCTCTCTCTTTCTCTCTCCTACCGCCTGAGCTAGGGCTTGGAGGCGCGGTCTTCGAGGAGCGGATCTTGGCGGTTAAACTGGTTGGACGCGTGGAGGAGCTGCCCTACTTGATCAAGTAGGTGTTTCTACCTCGATCTTGTGATCGGGTTCTCCTAGGATAGGTTTACTGTGATTTCAATGTAGGAATACTTTCTAGAATATTGTGTAGCTTAATGCTTGAGTATTATAGCTTGCTTCGAGTATTCCTACCGTGTGATTTTCGTATTTTATCGGACGATTCTCGTGTTATCGCCGTTTTTTCGATTTTCGGCCATTGAGACCTAGATTCGATATTTAACCATCAAAATCATTTTTTTCTTCCTACCAATAGCTTCTCCATCATTTATTACGCATGCCTGTAAAGTTTCATTGTTTTCCATCAAGATTTGATCATTTAAATCCAAGAAATTGGATTTCCGGCACAGTTCTGAGGAACTGTGCATTAGGCTCGACAGTCGATCATCGAATCGACCGTCAAGCGTTGAGACGCTTCTTTCTGGCCTGACGGTCGACCGTCGTATCGACCGTCAGGCTTTGTCGCGTTTTGGACCTCCCACGGTCGATGTTCCGATCTTCCGCGGGCTCCTTCCCTTTTTCCATTCCGCTTCACGGTCGACCATCGGATCGATCGTCAGGCTCTGTCTCGTTTTGGGCCTCCCACGGTCGATGTACTCATCGACCGTGGCCCTTATGCTTTTCCCTCGTTTGGCCTCACGGTCGACCGTCGGATCGACCGTGGCCTCACGGTCGACCGTCGGATCGACCGTGGCCTCACGGTCGACCGTCGGATCGACCGTGGCCTCACGGTCGACCGTCGGATCAACCGTCCCATCGACCGTGAGCCTATGAGCATTGTTATCTGGTTTCCTTTGATTGGTTTTCATTCATGATAGATATCCAATTATTTTAGGAAGCATACACATTATTTTCACGAGATATTAATGGATTCCCATCGAGATTGGGAATTAAATTGGGAGTTTAACCTCTTGATGAATTTACGGTCTTTACTGGCAATTAAGTACTTGGTTGGATAGTAGTTTAAATGCTTATTGCTTCCCTAGCCGTTAGCTAACGAGGTATTGTGGAACCTTAGCCCGTTGCCGGCGAGTGCCGAGGGCGATTATATAACTGTTGAACCTATAAATGATGTTGTGGCATATAGAGGCATCTAGGATAGATGTTTGCATAGGTTCATGCACTGTATGCATTAGAGGGATATCAGGCTAGGCGGGCGATGGGTTGATCGCCGATCCGAGGCTTTCGGGTAGCTCGGATCTAGCCTTAGGGCCGCGGCTGGGTAGTAAGGATTAGGGCGTGATTGTATAATTGGAATATCATGTTGTCGGGGATGTGTTATAGTCGGCTAAGATCTTTGGTTTGAGGTTTAGAGGTGGTGGTGTCTTCCCAAGGCCGAGTGATAAGGATGGTTGTCGATGTACTCGACATGGTCCCCAGGCAGTGGTTTCCTGCTGGGTAACGGTGATCCTACTAGTTCTAGTTCTTGTTCCTCCCAGCGTGTTGATTGATGTTCCCAGCGTGGTCGGTCGAGAAGAGTAGGATCCCTTGGGGAGTCGATAGGGGTCGTGGAACCCCGTGGCATTCCTTAGGCTTGAGCGGAGAGACATCACTGTTGTTGTTTTCCTCCTTTCAGTGTGCCGTAGAGTAGAACCCTACTGAGCTTATCGCTCACTCCTACCCGGGCTGCGTTTGCAGGCGCAGGCGCCAGTTCTTCCTCACAAGAGCCGTAGGAGCGACCTTTGGCGGCGCGACTACTTCTAGAGGTGTTTGAGGTTGCAGCAGGACGACTGTTGTACTTTTGGTAGTTCTGTATATTGTAAACATCTTTCGAGGATTTTTGGATTATATGTATAATATCTTTCCCTTGGAGGAGTTTGATAAGAATTGTATCAGATGTTTAAACAGTACAACTTGATATATTTAAGAATTGAATTATAGCTTTATCTCTGGAAGTTAAATTGTTTAAGTTTATCCCCTTTTCCGCAAATGTATCGCGCCAGTTGGATGCGAATAGTGATAGGAACCCTCACGCCCCATCCTCGATGGGTTTTCTGGGTCGGGGTGTGACAAGGGGCAGTGGTGAACCAGGAGAGTGATGACTCATGGGATGTTTAGAATAAGCGGGCGAGTGGCCCTATCGCTTTCCATAGCCTTGCATGTCGGCGTGCGCCGAGGGCTTTTAACTGCGTGGTTTGTCTCTGTTGTTTGCGAGGCTGCTTCCCTTTGCAGGTTGCTGCTGGACTGGCTGGCTGTTGGTGGTGTACCACTGCAGCAGTCCCATACCTTAAATATCTGTTGACCACCCCGGGCCTACAGTGTGCCGAGCCCAGACCGTGTTTATGCTATCATCACATACTGCTGTATGCTTTAATTATTATCTATGTGTATGTTCATCACATGCATCTCTGTTGTGCATTTGTTGCATGATTAGGGCGTGAGCGATCTGTGGGTCGTCGTCCCAAGGCTGGAAGCTCGGATTTAGCCCTAAAACCGGGGTTGGGTAGTTTGGACCCGGTTTGAATTGTGGTATACAGTCAAACTTGATGATAGGCTTAGATGACTGGTACACCTATTGTGTGATGATTGTAGAGGTCGTGTCGGCCTCGAGTCGGATGCTGAGGTGTAGCCGGTTTTCTACTGTGATGACTCTTGAGTAGAGGGGTTGCCTACTCAGCGGTGCCATTTCCCGCCTACAGTGTCGTTCCCTGCTTGTGAGCCAGCAGTATTAGTTCCTGCTTAATGAGTGTGACCTGACATGTGACCAGTTCTTCTGGAAGACCATGATCGTGGGTCTCAGGGACACGCGGTGGGGTTATAGGACCTCTGTATACACCCAGGTCTTACTTGAGGGCGACACTGTTGCGTTTTTATCTTCCTTCTATGTGTCATAGTGTAGTTTCCCTGCTGAGCTTAGTTGCTCACTCTTACCCGGGCTGCGTTTTGCAGGTGTAGGTGTTAGCTCCTCTTTGGTAGCCCCTACCGGGCAGTTGGTTGGCGGTGCGGCAGCACCAGGCGGAGTCTGAGAGGTGGCGATCTTTTACTGCTTTAACCTTTGTTAGATAGCCTCCTACGGGAATAAATGTTGTATTTGGATCTTCCCCTCTCCGAGGATATGTATATTAAATTCTCTTTGGATTTGTAATCTTGGGTTCGAAGTTTGCTTAAATTATTGTCTTTTAATTGAGGGTGTTTTGGGGAATTGCTCGGGAGACCAATAGGCTAGAGGGAACCCTCACCAAATTTTCCGCGGTTTGTTAGGTTCCGGTTCGCGTCGCCCGGCCCCGTTGGGCTTTCGCAGGTCGGGGTGCGACATTTACCCTTTCCTTGAGAGTGTCGTAGAGTAGAACCCTACTGGGCATTGTCGCTCACCCTACCTGGGTTGCATCGGCGATGCAGGTCGATGCAGTTCCTTCTTTAATGTGTTCTTGAAGAAGATGGCGCGATATTTCGAGGTGATTTCAATGAGTTCTTCTACAGATAATTTACAGTTTTACTCAATCATGTATAAATTGATATATAATCTGAAGTATCCAATAACAGAATTGTATGATTATTAATTCAGTTGTATTTGAGAGATATTGTCATATTCTTTAATGTAGATGTTGAGGAATGTAATGATATTGAAGTTGTAAAATTGTACAATGTACAGGTTTCTTGTGCTATAATTATAAAGGAGATTCGACCGAATTTTTTTATGAACTTTAGGACTAAATTGTTTAAATTCATAATAGTTATATACTTATACACCTATTGATGATGTAAACAGGTTTAGGTGGCTCACGCCTTGATCTGGATGGGTTTTCTGGGTCGGGGCGTGACAATAGGGGAAGGTAAAAGGAAGTGTTCACCCGGGTCTAGCAGAGGTGGTGGCAATAACAGGTGCTCCGGTTCGATCTGAGAATCGGATAACTCTTCGGGTTCTTCTCTTTTACTGATTGATGGCGTCTCAGTCGGAGTCGGACTTCAAATTACGATCGGAGTCGTAATATGAGTTGTAGCCGGAATTGCACTCGGAGTTAGATACTGAGTGGGGTATGGAGTCCTAATCAGAATTGGCTCAGGGTTAGGGTACGCAATTTGGATTGCAGCTGAGGTAGGGGTCTGCCTCGGAGTCTGAGTCTCTGTAGGACTTGTTTGAGTTATCATTGACCACCTATTGGAGATTTGCTCCAACTTTTTGCTATCCGGCTCCATCTTTCTGCTATCGTGTTCCATCCAGGTTAAACAAAGGTTCACCTCGGCCTGTAGAGTTTTGATTTGCTGCTCCCAGCTCTCCTTGGGTACTCCATACATGGTGGCGAAGTTTCCTGAAGGTTCTAGGCCGCACAATCGGAGGAACGGAGCATTGATACCAAGTTGATAAGAGTGATCTACTCGAAACCCTCTCGTATCAGTTCTCTGCTAATCCAATTGATCAGATTTGATTAGCTGGATCTGGTTAGCTTGATCAAGTCTGGCTTGAGCTAGTTCAGATATGGCTGAGCTTAATTGGGATAGGACTTGACTGGGTCAAGTCTGAGTTGATATGGATCAGGTTGACCGGGTTTGATTGGGATGGGTCTGGATTAAATGCTGAGTGAACTGGTTGGGTTGAGTCTGATTCAAGTTGATTGAGGACTTGGATTGTTAAGTGGCTTGGCTGAACCGGACTGTATCCCAGGGCTGAGGGTCGCTTGATGTCGCTCAAATGTGTCACGCACAGCGGTCGCGGTGTAGTACAGCATAAGAGAGGTCGAATCCCACAGAGAGACAAGTAAGAAAGATCCAGAAACACAGATAACAATATATTGAAAACAATCAAGAGTGATAAAAGTTAAGAAAATAGATCGAAGATGTAATGATAAGATAAAGTTAACGAAAGAAATCAAGATTTGAATGAGGCTAGGCTTCAGGAATCACTTCACTCGGACTTAGGTTCTTCTCTTCTCAATGGTTTATATGAAACTCAGTTAAGGGATTCACATCCCAATCACCTTAACCGGAAGATATGGAACTATAAACCTAACAAAATATATAAATGTCTCTTCCTACGATTGGTTCTTCCTTTTTATAGTTCTAACTTCATCCAACCAAACCTAAGAATACACGATACCGGCTGTCACTACAGGCAACGCGCAGCAGAAGTTCATCGGGACAAAGCCCTAACTCTATCTTACCGGATCTCTAAGAATACACAATACCAACTCTCACAATCGGCAATGCATAGCAAAAATTCCTCGGGATAGAGCCCCAACCTTGTCTAACCAGATCCCTAAGAATACACAATACCAGTTGTCACTACGGGCAATGCATAGCAAAGGTCTCGCGAGATTCGGTAGGGGAATCAAAAGAGAAAACTATGGGATTATAAGATCATGAAAGAAGCATGACTGGATTCTAATATTAATCATCCACATAGAAATCTATAATCTGAAAATAATATTTGAAGATCCAATACATAGAAAAGAGCTTAACAATGAAGATTAAAAACTATGAACCATTGTTGGAGAAGAAACCCTAATCCTCGCTAGATCATCCGTCCGCCATGCCCGCGGATTACTCGGCCATGGATGGAGATTCCTTCATCTTCTTTCTTTGGGAAACGTCCAGAAAAGAGCCTCCAAAAACGTCCAAGAAGTCCTCCTTTGATTAACCCTAAGTATCCAATTTATAGCCTTAAATCTCTCCATCCACGGATTAGATCTGAACCGTAGGTTTTCTTCAATGGAAAAGTTGGATCGATCCCTCCCAGGGTGTCGGATCGATCAGTTTCGTAAAAATCCTCCGTCTCTGGCTATTCCCGAGTCCGATCGATGGATGGATCGATCGAACTGTGTTCCTCTAGAAAGCATACGTTCTGTCAACCTTTAATTCCCAAGTCCGATCAATCGGACTATGGGTGTTGGATCGATCGGTTGTGTAAAAATCCGCTGTTTTTGGCTATTCCCGAGTCCGATCGATCCAACTTTAGGTGTCCGATCGATCGGACCCCTTAGGAGGGATGGATGGATCGATCGGATCCCTTATGGCTGAAAAATATATGTTCTGTCACGTTTCTGCGTAGTCCGATCGATCGGACTCTGGGTGTCGGATCGATCGGACTCTGGGTGTCGGATCGATCGGACTTCCAGCTTATTTTCTGTTCTGCCCTTCAGACTACACCATCGGTACTAAAATTGCCGTAACTTTCTCTAGAAAACTCGGAATCACGAACCGTAAAATTCTCCAGAATTTAGACTTCAAGAGCTTTCCAACCATATATGGCTCATCATCTGGTTCTTCATGAGCAGGTACAGATTAATTTTTGAAGTTGATCCATATACTCTTTTCAGCTTCTTTTAGCCCCAATTTCCTGCATTTTCCAAACAACCATGTGAAGCAACATATACATGTAAAAATAGTAATAAAGATGTTGATTAAGGATAATAATCTAGCAATTGAGATGGTTATAAGACTGTTCAGAGTGCACTTTCATACACTCATCACACCCCCCAACCAGCTTATTGCTAGTCTCTAGCAATTCAAAGCGCATAGAATATAATTAAGCACACCAACGGTTTAAGGATGTAGACATGCATGATAAAAATTCTACCTTATCAAATCAATAGTGTTTTATCCAGTACAGAGCATGAAAATTTCTTATACTCATACACATACTATCAACACATGAAATCAACTTTTACACATCAAACATGCTAATCACCATCTATAAGAACACATGTGACGTGACAAATAAATATTACGTACAGAAGCAACTTCTACCCACCATTAGTCCAAACACACTACTATCTTCATGACTAATCATCCAACCCTCGCACTTTAAGTACAACATGCTGTTTTTGTTTTTTTTTTTCAACTATCGGACATTTTGCCTTTTTACGCGGGCACTCTCCGCTTCTTGAGGCGCAAAGACCCGGTTACTTAGCAAAACACTTAATAGTTTTTTTTTTATCGCTATAAGTGGTTCTACCTTTTTACACGAGCTCCCCGCTTCCTGAGGCAAGAACACCCGGTTACTCAGTAGATCACTTAATAGTTGTTTAGGCACAGCTTGATCAAGCTCCAGAACTTTTTCTCTTTTTTTTTCTCTGCATGCAATACTCAATACTAGCTAATGTTTAGGCACAGCTTGATCAAGCTCCAGAACTTTTTCTCTTTTTATTTCTGCATGCAATACTCAACACTAGCTAATGTTGAAATCATGGTCTTGATTGACAATAGCATGCTCATTCCTCTAGTGAGTATAATTACCACTGCACATAAAGTGTTCGTGTGTGGATCACATGATGTTATACTTTCAGGTTATCACGCATGCAATCAATGTATTGGTCAATCCATATGAAAGCAACATGCATAATAAGCATAAAAATTTCAGCTCATGTACAATTTCTACTAACATAATCAAGTCAACACTATTAAACTCAATAAGGTAGCATGCATAGGGTCATGCATGCCTACACCCCCCAACCTGAAATTCACATTGTCCTCAATATGTGCTAATCATGTAAATAATCAGAAGGGTGTTGGCTGAATTTTCATATATAGCAGAAATAAAAATAGGAAATCGAAATAAGAGTGAGGCCACCTGACAGAATATCGATTATCACCTCAAGGCTCCTCATGGTGGCCGAATTTCTCATCTCCAGAATAGTGGTCGAATTCCTCAAGCAAGGCAAACGGTGGTCCAACATCCTAAGAAATATGAGAGCAAACAAAAACAAATGAAAACAAAAGCAAACAAACTAAAACAAACTAACCTAATCAAAAAGAGAAATGATAGATAGGAGAAAGATCATCCCTCGTAGACAGGGTCTACGAGAGAAACGGTGTGCTCCTCAGGGTCCGCTTTCTCTGGAATCTGTTTCAAGTGTTGTCCATTAACCGTAAACAGCCTCCCCTCCTTTGGGTCTTCAACTTCCACAACCCCATTCTCAAATATTCTGCTAATGGTGAAGGGGCATGTCCAGCGTAATCTCAGCTTCCCAGGATGAAGATGCAGTCGTGCGTCATACAGATAAGCTTGCTGTCCTACTTAAAACGTCTTCCGCAAGATCTTCTTGTCATGGTAGGCCTTTGTCTTTGCATTGAAGATCCTAGAACTCTCATAAGCATCATTTCTGAGTTCCTCTAGCTAAGACAGTTGGAGTTTCCGTTCCTGACCTGTCGCTAAGTAATTAACAATGTGCGCATACCAGGGCAGCCGTGCAGCTGAAAAAGAGTTGCTCATCAGGGAAGTCATCCATAATTGGTGGCTCATTTTCCGCGACTTCCACCATCAACCTTGTTAGGTGATCAGCGACAATGTTGTCCACGGGAAAGCGGGGACTGATCGAGCACCTAAGAACAAAAGCAAAACAAACAAAAAACAAAAGCAAACATGCAAGCACAGAACATAAAAATAACTCAAGCATTCTCAAGCATACAAGAAAGCAAATCAAGGAAACTAAACTACTATATACAAGATAAGAATTTTTAACCGCGCCCTTGGCGGTCATGCCCTAGCACGATGATATACAAAATCAATAAGTGCCATGACCTGAAAGGTTAACCTTAGTAGTATCACCAAGGGTAATTCACCATGTGAATCCAAGTGGCATCTTACAAGTGGGAGAACTAGCTTTTGCATTCTAACACCAATAAACAAGGTAGTTGGATCTCTCAAATAGAAATATGTGTCATCATTATGCTCAAGTGTCAGTGACTCATCCAATGACCTATCAATAATGTCATCATGCTCGTGGTCGAGAATAGTAAGATCACAAAATCTGAAATAAATCCGTCGAAGTTTAAATATATCTATCAAGGTCATGTTCTTCCTAACTATCCAAGGAGATGAAATAAACACTGGAAATATACCTCGCGGCTTAGAAGCAATGACTTGAAGTTCAGCAGATGGAGGTTCAACGAATACCTGGTCGTGGTGGTTTTGGAAGTCGTCTAGATCTTCCTCGTTGCTGGTCGGCCCGTACTGGAGTACTTCGTCTTCTTCCATATGATGTGTCCATCCGAGTGCGTGCACGCTAAAAGATGTGATTACCTCGCATAGTTGGCGTGCTTTCTCCTCGTCCTTCATAAGTAAGTGCAGAATGAAAGAGTCAAAATTAGGCTTGGTTTTAGCCTCCTTAAGTAAGTCCAAAATCTCTGCCACAGAAAGTTGAGGAGAAACATGTGCGTTGGCAGCATCAGGGACATGAACATGTGCATTACTAACATTGGAATCATGAGCATAGGCATGTGAATGTTAGTATCATGACCCTGCGTATGAGCGCTAAAATCATATACATATGCATCACACATACTAGAATCAATAGCTTGTGCATCAATAGGACTAGAATTTTGAACATGCACACTAGCACTACAGTCATGAGCATATGCATCATCAACACGGACATCTTGAGCATGTGCACCATAAGCATTAAAATCATGGATGTATGCATCACAAGCACTAAAGTCATCGACACATGCATCATACGTGTTAGGCTCATCAACATCCACATCATGGGAAGTAGCAACATAAGTATCATGCACATAATCATCATAAGCACTAGGATAAGAGTAGAAAGGCTCATTCTGTTGCAGATAGCTGTTGGACGTTGAGGCGACATTGGGATGCTTGTAGAATTTGGCAGTGATATGGCCATGATAATCATCCCAACGCTCCGGAACTGTTTGTGGATGAGTCGTCTCAACAAACTCATCCAAGTGCTTCATAGCTTCATCAGGATCAATCTGCAAAAACTCACCCTTGCATCTTGTTTCAAGAATTTGACGTTCATGCTCAGTTAATCCATAGTAAAAATAGCTAACTAAACACCAACTAGGATAACCATGTTGAGGGCATGAAGCTATTAAACTGTTAAATCGCTGCCATGCATCACATAATGTCTCATCATCCTTCTGTGCAAAGGATGAAATCTTGTTTTCAATGCGTTAATCATATAATTAGGAAGATACTCATTGACAGAAACATGACTCGTTCTATTCTCCTCTCTCAATTCGTATACGCTTTTCTTACGAACTGTTGTTTTAGACATTGCATCTCTCGACTTCATAGAACATGATCTCAAATAGTATTGATATAATTCATTTTCCATCCTCTTTTTTTCAGTTTTTTTTTAGCAAGTAAAAATAAAACGAAAAATCAAAATAAAACTAAAAAGAAAATAAAGAAAACTAAGGAAAAAGAAATAAAATTCCAAAGAAAAGGGAACAAAGTTACCGCCTTCGATGTCTTCAATCATCGTGATCTGTTGATTCTGGCGCTTTTCTGAACCGTCTCCCCGGCAACGGCGCCAATTTTTTATGTCGCTCAAATGTGTCACGCACAGCGGTCGCGGTGTAGTACAGCATAAGAGAGGTCGAATCCCACAGAGAGACAAGTAAGAAAGATCCAGAAATACAGATAACAATATATTAAAAACAATCAAGAGTGATAAAAGTTAAGAAAATAGATCGAAGATGTAATGATAAGATAAAGTTAACGAAAGAAATCAAGATTTGAATGAGGCTAGGGTTCAGGAATCACTTCACTCGGACTTAGGTTCTTCTCTTCTCGATGGTTTAAATGAAACTCAATTAAGGGATTCACATCCCAATCACCTTAACCGGAAGATATGGAGCTATAAACTTAACAAAATATATAAATGTCTCTTCCTACGATTGGTTCTTCCTTTTTATAGTTCTAACTTCATCCAACCAAACCTAAGAATACACGATACCGGCTGTCACTACAGGCAACGCGCAGCAAAAGTTCATCGGGACAAAGCCCTAACCTTGTCTAACCAGATCCCTAAGAATACACAATACCAGTTGTCACTACGGGCAATGCATAGCAAAGGTCTCGCGAGACTCGGTAGGGGAATCAAAAGAGATAACTATGGGATTATAAGATCATGAAAGAAGCATGACTGGATTCATAATATTAATCATCCACATAGAAATCTATAATCTGAAAATAATATTTGAAGATCCAATACATAGAAAAGAGTTTAACAATGAAGATTCAAAACTATGAACCATTGTTGGAGAAGAAACCCTAATCCTCGCTAGATCATCCGTCCGCCATGCCCGCGGATTACTCGGCCATGGATGGAGATTCCTTCATCTTCTTTATTTGGGAAACGTCCAGAAAAGAGCCTCCAAAAACGTCCAAGAAGTCCTCCTTTGATTAACCCTAAGTATCTAATTTATAGCCCCAAATCTCTCCATCCACGGATTAGATCTGAACCGTAGGTTTTTTTCACTGGAAACGTCGGATCGATCCCTCCCAGGGTGTCAGATCGATCGGTTTCGTAAAAATCCTCCGTCTCTGGCTATTCCCGAGTCCGATCGATGGATGGATCGATCGAACTGTGTTCCTCTAGAAAGCATACGTTCTGTCAACCTTTAATTCCCAAGTCCGATCGATTGGACTATTGGTGTTGGATCGATCGGTTGTGTAAAAATCCGCTGTTTTTGGCTATTCCCGAGTCCGATCAATCCAACTTTAGGTGTCCGATCGATCGGACCCCTTACGAGGGATGGAGGGATTGATCGGATCCCCTATGGCTGAAAAATATATGTTCTGTCACGTTTCTGCGTAGTCCGATCGATCGGACTCTGGGTGTCGGATCGATCGGACTTCCAGCTTATTTTCTGTTCTGCCCTTCAGATTGCGCCATCGGTACTAAAATTGCCGTAAATTTCTCTAAGAAACTCGGAATCACGAACCGTAAAATTCTCCAGAATCTAGACTTGAAGAGCTTTCCAACCATATATGGCCCGTCATCTGCTTCTTCATGAACAGGTACAGATTAATTTTTGAAGTTGATCCATATACTCTTTTCAGCTTCTTTTAGCCCCAATTTCCTTCATTTTCCAAACAACCATGTGAAGCAACATATACATGTAAAAATAGTAATAAAGATGTTGATTAAGGATAATAATTTAGCAATTGATATGGTTATAAGACTGTTCAGAGTGCACTTTCATACACTCATCATCGCTAGAGTGGTGATAAGTCACTAATTATTCCTAATTAAACCCCTTAAATTACCTTTGTTAGACCAAGAGCAGGTGTATTTGATATCTTATTGTTTGATTTCAGGTTTAAGTAGGATTTGAGAAGAAATACAAGAAATTCGGCCAAAAATCACTAAATTCTGCAAAAAGACTGCTTCGTTGACTGTTTGAAAATAAATCACCAGATATTCTACAAAACTTCTACGAAACCGCGACCCATTGCTTAAAATCAAGGAAGAACCTTGGTATGAGGTGAGGACGCCACAAACGGGGCTGGAAATCCGTTTGATAAGTCTAAATGAACGCGACAGGAAATCCTGATAAGTTCGATAGTTCTACGAAGAACCAAAGAGAAATTCTCTCACTTTTTTTATCAATCAAAATCTGTTCTTCATTACATAGATCCTGCCCATATATGAGCCAATACATTGAAAAACATCATACTACTATTAAATCCTAATTTATGACTTCACAATTCCAAGACTTGAACAATCAATGTAGAGCACAACTAGTTAATAAGCTTATTTCCCAAGTCAGCCACTTCCAACTATCTTGATTTAAAACTCCAACCATGTTGACTTGAAATATTAAATGCCACACCCAGCTCATGCAACCTAATTCGTGATTGCGTTGATGATGTGGACCCATCTTGGTTCTTCATTAGTTTTGAACTTGCATTCTTCTCCAATCTGAACCTCTTGAATTAATCCACCCAGTGCTGTTTTGAACCTCTTAGCCTGAGCTCTTGTGACTGGTCCTATTGGCATATGAAATTGTTCTTGACTCTCTTTGTCAGTTCTAACCATGGTACCATCAGGTTCGTTCCGAGAAGGTACAGTTTTGGCATTAAAGACCCCATCTTTGCTTCAATTTCCTGTATAATATAAATAACTTTGTGAAGCAACATATACCGATGAAATCATCTATATTAATCATGAAAACTAAGCAAATAAGCTGCTCTTAGTCATGTTCAGAGTGCACTTTCATGCACTCATCACCCTGTATATTAAGATGTCATTCTGTTGCATGCTTATATCTCTTTATTTTTTTCCTGAGCATTGCATGCATCTTGTTTGCACTAGAGCATAAGATTAGGGTGTGGGTGACTAGGGTTTTCGCCAATCCGAGGCTCTCGGGTAGTTCGAATCTAGCTCTAGGACCGTGGCTGGGTAGCAAGGACTAGGGCGTGATTATTATGCTAAATCTCTGTATTCTCGAGGATGCGTCTAGTTGGCTACTATATATTGTTTGAGGTGTAGAGGTCGCCCAAAGTTCTAGTCTTATACTTAGTATCCATGTTAAGGGAAGTTACGTGCTGCCGCGGGTCCTACGCCTTGTTGTTTCAACGCTGGAGCGGTTGGTTGTTGTGAGGGACGACTATTGACAGTGGAGCTCCCAGGCTGCGTGCCAGGGGGTAGGCGATAGACGTAACATGAGTTTCCCTTAGAGATGAGACAGAATCCAAAAATTTGTAGTTTTCCTTCCTTTATGTATGACGTAGAATAGAGTAGAACCCTACTAAGCTTTGTTTCTCACTCCTACTCGGGCTGCATCAGTGATGCAGGTCGATGTAGTTCCTTTCTTTCAGGTGATCTTCTAGGCATTGGCACGCCATTCTCGAGGTGATCGTCGACTTGGAGTTTCAAGGAGTACTTGACGATCCTAGAGTTTACTCTTTTGTTGATAGTTGTACATTTGTAGTTGTATTAAATGTATAATTTCCCTCTTCGAGGATTTGATCATATGTATTAAATTATGTATTAAGCGTTGGTGGAATTGTTGTATAAATAGATGTTGTACCAGAAACCTGTACTTGTCAGTATGATAATAGTAGAATTGTATTCATGTCGAATTTAGGGCTATCAGAATTATTGTTTTTATTTGTGGTGGAATTGTAAACAGCATAGGGTTCAAATTGAGAAACTACAGGGGGGGCTCTCACCGTTTGATTTTAGAGTTTAGGACCCTCACGCCCCGGATTGAATGGGTTTTCTGGGTCGGCGTGTGACAACTTGGTATCAGAGCAGGCTGTAGGTCCCAGGGATAGGATTATGCTTGTGGTTAAGGTTTTGAGCGTAGGTTGGGATAGTTCTAGGGTTAGAACATCCTTGCATGTTTTGTTTGTGCTCGTGTGTAATATGTTTCCGCTTTATTGATTGTTACTTGTTTTGTTGTTTTCCGGCTATGACATGACGTCTCGGGGGAAGATGTGCATACACGTTGGTGTCATCCGTTTCCTCACCTGATAGTGTCTCCCCCCGTGCTGGAGATGAGCAAGTAGGGAATAGGACGTGTGTCGCCTTTATACTCTTGGAATCCCGAGAGGTGGACTCGTCGTGGTCCAGAGGCAATATTGGAGATCCTTCAACAGTATAGGACTAGTTGAAGGAGGTATTCTGGATTCTTGATGTCTTGGGCATCAGGGATTGTCACTCACTTGAAAGCTGATGGTTTTTCTTGCTTCCTTTTGAAGTGACGCTTCGTGGCGCTTGTTAGGGCCGCTAGGAACACTGTTGGTTGTGTTTTCAGAATAGTTTCGTGCATTGCTCTCTGGCACCTACCCTCGTCTATTCTGGGTGCTTGTACCGCATGGTAGCATGCGGGTTGGTTGGATCATCTGTCTCAGTGTGCTAGAGAACACTGAGGGACACATTGATCTGTGCTCTGACTATCGGGATAGGTGACTGTGAGGGTTGACACCGGACTATTGGTCGGTGGTCGTGGTGAGTTTCGGAGTTGTTGTTCCTGCTTTTGGGTAGCCGTTGGCAGAGGCAGAGGTTTCGGCATCAGCGATAGCTATGGCAGCAACAACGCCGTGCCAGTTCTTTGAGAGGTAGCCTGGACCTTCATACTGAAAAGGGAACCTACAGGGTGGTTGACTGCTAGCTGCCGGGAGCATTTCCGCCGATGGTGCTGGTTGCGAGGGGTGCGAGGCGCTTACCACAGAGCAGTCGGACGTTATGCACGGCGTGGAGTAGAGTAGTGGGTTGATGCCTTAGCTAGGGCACATACCTGGGGCTGTTCACCAGTCTGTGGTGAACTCCTCCCCCCTTTGTTTTTGAGGGTGCTTGGGAGAGCAGATTTCCCTCGTGTTGTTGTTTGTGCAGCCGTCCTTTTGATGAGCTTCCAGGATATTCCGCCTTCGCGGGATTGCCAAGTTTGGAATCGAGGTTCGTTTGGGGTAATTCAACCAGTGTCTTCAGTAAGCGCGTCGCAGAGACCTCAGGGCCGAGTAGGCCGGTGATACGAGTCGATCCGACTCGACCAACTGGACCCGAACCTAGAGTAGGAACCAAACTGGTTCAGCCTCTTTCCTAGTTTAACTTGGACTTCCCTAGTTCAAACTAAAGTATTTGATTAGGATTTATCATTAGTCTTTTATATTTAATTGAGTCCTAGTTGATATTTGAGTTAGTAAATTGAGTTGAGTCTGAAAGCCTTATTACTTGCTAATTAAACAAGGGGTTTTTTAGTTGGATTAGGACTCTGTCAATGTCTCTATAAAATGACCTCAGTAGTTTGTATTAGGAATGAGGAATGAAGAAGAGAATTATGATTAGTTAAGAATAGTTGATAGAATATCATAGGAGTAGAATATCATAGGAGTAGAGGTAATGTAGATTCCACCTGAAATCCACCATAGATCCACCTTCTTCCCCGTAGGTCACCTTCTTCGCAGCCGGCACCGCCACCACCGATATTTCTCTCTCCCCGCCACTTTCTCTCTCCTCCACGTCAACGCCACGTCAGCGCCACGTCAGCATCACTATTCATCATCTCCTTCCTCTCTCTTCCGTGCCCTAACCCTAGCGTCACCGCCGTTCCCTCTCCAGCCACTCCCGTCGCCATCCAGGACCGCCAACGTCTTCCCCTATCTCCCACGACCCCGGCCATCTCTTTCCCGTCGCTCTTCACCATCTCCGGTGATCTCCACGGCAACCCAACCTCCTGAGCTTCGTCGCCCCTTCCCTGTCCGACCGCTATCAACCCTCCCAGATCCCTCCTAAGTTCCCGGCCGACCTCACTAGTCCTGATCCAGACCGTTCCAGGCCCCGCCGAGCTCCCCGTCGTCGTCCCCGACGCCGGCCTCCTCTAAACTGCCGTCGACCTCCCAGATACTGCCGATCCGCCACCCATCTCCCAGATCCGAGCCGTTGGATCTCTTCCCCGCCGTCCAACGACCTTTCCTGACAAGATACCGACCGCTGTCGCCGCCCCTATGCCGGTGATCTACACCGGCGACCCCTCAGCCGTCGGATCTCCTTAGACCTTGATTTCCCAAATTGACTCAACCACTTAACCCAATTCTAGCCGGTTCAGCCAAGCCACTTAGCCCAATCCGAGCCAGATTCAATTCCTTAAGCCAATCAACTAATCAGACTTGACCCAAACCATGTCCTATCCAGTCAGACTCAGCCAGATCTGAACCAGCTTAAGCCAGATCGGATTCAGCTAACCAGATTCAGCCAATTGGACTCAAATCAAGTCCGATCATGCCAATTCTGATTGATTGGAGCAGTAGAGACCCGATACGAGAGGATTACGAGTAGACCGCTCGTATCAGCCATGGTGTATTTGGGGCAGAGGCGACCATCAAGGAGTTGTGTTAGCTCTTCTGGACCACGAGCAGCTGGACCGCGTGTAGTAGTTTTCACCGTCTCAGCAACTTTAGCAGTCACATTAGTAGGCCGTTCCTGAACCTTCCGTTCTCCAAGGAGTACGTGCCCGTTGCAGTGCATCGACGAGATGCTTGTCAGCTCAGAGTTTCGTCGACCTTCATATAGGTCGGACTTCCCACCAGCTACAACCATATAAGGAATCGGGATTGCGAGATCCCGAAGATAGCTTTCAATATGAGATACGGATTGTGTTTTCGGCAGGAAGATTAGTTAATCTAGCTGAGCTCGAAGAAGATATGTGACAGCAAAGATCGAAGACAGTATTCGAGATTCGGCAGAAGCATCTCCAGGACAGCAGGACCGTTGACCTCAGAGTGACCAGGAGGTCGGACCTCCTTGCCTTAAAGTCACGATGTCAGTCCTTTAAGGGTGATAGCAACTGGTAATTGCTAGAAAGGTCTCGACCTTTCGGATATATCACCTTTCAGTTTAGGCTAATGTCATAGCTGTTACATCGAGCAGATGGGCTAGAGAAATCAGAACAACTTTAGCGGCAATGACAACCCGTCAGTGGCGGAGATGGAGGCAGTTATCCAGTTCAGACAACACTTCTTACGACTCAGAGGATGTAAGTATTTCAGTCCAGAGTGATGGTGACGTGAAGCGACGACACGAATCTTACGGAGGTCCGTTCCTAGATTGATACGATGCACCTTCTCTAGGGCTTTCGTATCTGGTCTCTTGTCTAGTCTTCGCTCCTCCTTAGCCAAAGCTATGGCTAGGTCGAGATATACCTTTAGGGTTTTAGGAGAAGCACCCTAGGTATTCGACAAGGAAGGCTGAAGACTGGAGGAAGGAGACGGATGAGGAAGATGATTACCTCGCAGCTTCCTCAATGGTTGGCCGGCTACCCTAGGGGGATCCAAGCCTTGGAGAACGTGGCAGCGGTGATGAGGTTGCAGAAGGAAGCATGGCAACCAAGGGAGACGCCGGGGACTTGGGGTTGGACGGCGGAGGTGTGGATGGCAGTGATGGATGGTGCCCGGCTGGTGGAGAGATAATCCGGCAGTAGAGAGAGATGAAGGTGGCTGGTGGATTTGATGGCAATTAGGGTTACAACTACTCCTATATTACTTCTACTCCTAGGATTTATCTCTACTAAATAATAACTCCATTAAATTCGTCCATGACCTAATACAAGCTATAGATGTCCTTTTATAGAGGCCTCAAGAGAGTTCTTGATACGAGGACTAACTGAGCCAATCCAAAAAGGGACCTACGTCCTTGCTTGGGCAGGCCATCACCAAGGAGCTAGCTGCAACCAGGTCCTTTGGAACAGGTTGAGCCAAGCTAGCTTTAGGGCCAACTCAGAGCTGAACCAGTTCCAAGACCAAGCTCAAGCATGGGTGGACCCATGATGGACCCATGACCCATGAGGTGGCTTAGCCAAGCTGGCCTTCCTTGGTTATTTCCTTAGTTGAGTCTTAATTGCTTTTCTAGTTGATTTCCTTGTTTGAGTTCAGTTTGTGTTTAGCCAGTTTCTATTTAATTGAGTCCTAATTTTGGTTGAGTCAAGTCACTAGCTTACTTAGTTCATTCCTAGTTATTAGGAGTCAGTTTGAGTTGAATTAGTAAGAGTCTTTTACTAGGTATTCAGGTTTTAGTAGAACTCTCTTGAGGTCTCTATAAAAGGACTTCTATAGCTTGTATTAGGGTTTTTATGCATGGATGAATTTATGAGAGTTATTATTTAGTAGAGATAAATCCTAGGAGTAGAAGTAATATAGGAGTAGTTGTAACCCTAGTTTCCACAGAAATCCACCAGCCACCTTCATCTCTCTCTACTGCCGAATTATCTCTCCACCAGCCGGCCACCATCCATCGCCGTCCGCCGCTGCCCTCTACAATACACGTCCCCATCACCGGCGACCCCCTTGGCTGCTGTGCCTCCCTCCACCACGTTCTCCAAGGCTTGGATCTCCAAGATCACCACTCTCCCTCCTCATCACCTGCCACCTCAGCATCGTCTTCCTCCTCTCTTCCTCAAGACCGAACCCTAGCTTCTCCTCCGTCCACCTCCATCCCGCCTCTCCGCCCGTCCCCGTCGCCGACCAAGGCCTCCATCCTCTTCCCCTGCGCCCACGACCTCGGCCAACCCCTTCACCGCCCCATTCGTCTTTCCTGGCGCCTTCCCCGTCGTTCCCCACTTCACAGCCACCACCGTCTTCCACGACCCCGACAGCCATTAACCTCCCAGATCCCTACCCAGTTCCCGGCGGACCTCCCTAAACCAATCCCAACCTTCCTAAGCCACTCCCAAAGCCTTGTCGTCGTCCCCGACACCTGCCGACCCAACCCTCTCCATCGTTTCCCCTAGATCCCATCGCTCCGGCATCCTTCCAGCCAATCCACTCTGATGGATCTCTTTCCCATCGACCCGCAACCCTTCCTGCCAATATCCCGACCGCCGCCGTCGCCCCTACGCCGGCGATCCACTCCGGAAAACTTCAGCCCTTGGATCGTCGATCCTAGCCCTACCTCAAGCCACTTGACCAAATTGGTTCAATCAAGTCCATTCCGGTTCAGCCAGTTCAAACCTAATCCAGACTCAGCCAATTAATCTAGACCCAACCCAATCCAATTCCTTGAGCCAGATCCGATCCAGCTAACCAGATTCAACCAATTGGACTCAAATCAAGTCCGGTCAGGCCAATTCTGATCGATTGGAGCAGTAGACACCCGATACGAGAGGATTACAAGTAGACCGCTCGTATCACATTGAGAGAGTCCTAATCCAACTAAAAAACCCCCTTGCTTAATTAGCAAGTAATAAAGGCTTCCATACTCAACTCAACTTCCTAACTCAAATGGACTCTTAATTAATTACTAACAATCAAATATCAACTAGGACTGGTCGAGTCGGATCGACTCGTATCAAACACCTACCTGGTAGGGGCTACAGAAGAGGAGCTAACACCTGCACATGCAAAACACAGCCCGGGTAGGAATGAGCAATTAAGCTCAGCAGGGAAACTATAATATGACGCACACAAGGAAGAAGGAACACAACAGTGTCGCCCTCAAGCAAAGCCTGGGTGTACACAGGGACCCCATAACCCTACCGCGTGTCCCTGAGGGGCCTTAGTCATGGTCTTCCTGTCGAGCTGGTCACATACTAGGTCACCCTCAGAAAGGCAGGAAACCAACACTGCCATCTCACCAGCAGGAAACCGACACTGCTAGGTGGAAACCGACACCGCTGAGTAGGCACACCCTCTACCCAAGAGACAAGAGAACTGGACACCGGCTACACCTCAACACCCGGCTCGACGCCGACACGACCTCTAAAACCTCGATCAACAGGTGTTCAAGTCATCTAGGCCTATCATCAAATTCGACTGAACACGACCATTCAAACTTGGACCAAGCTACCCAGCCACGGTCCTAGGGCTGAATCTGAGCTTCCAAACCTCGGGACGGTGATACTACATATCGCCCATGCCCTAACCTTATGCATCTAATGCACAAACATATGCAAGCTATGAACACACGTAGGAAGACAGGTAAGCATGCAACACATGTGATGGTATAAAATAGGGTCTATGCTAGGCACGCTGCCGGCTCGGGGCGGTGAACAGGTAAGTAAGTCAAGGAACTACTACAATTGTAACACCACCAACTGCCAACTAGCTCACAGAGAAGAAACCTGCAACGGGATACAACCCCGACAAACACGGCTATCAATACGACATAGCAAATCCCTTGGCGCACGCCGGCATATGACCAGATTGAATCTGATTGAACTCACTTGAGTATGAGTTAGCCCGAACTGGTCTAAATCTAGGCTTGATCGGATTTGGTTGGTGTAGCCAAATCTGGTGGAGCATGGATTGAATCTGTCCAAGTCTTGTAAGCTGGAGTCTTACTCGATCAAGTGTGGGAGATTGAGTCGGAGTCTGATCAGGTTCAAACTTTGGTGATTTGATCTGATCTGGTATGATGGTTGCGATCTGTCGAGTGCTTGACGAAGCTTGGGAATGGAAAGAGATCTGGGAGTTGAAAGTGGCCAGAACTCAATTGCTTGTGAGGGAAGCTTGTCGGAGTTCAAATCCCCTGGAAAAGAGGTAGTGAGATGATAGGGGTTCGATCCAATAGAGTGAATCCGGATGGGTATCAGTTCCGGTGGCGGATCTGGACAGGGTCCGCGTCGGTCAAGAGTGAGGAGATGGAACCGACGGTGATCCGCTGGTTGGGGTTTGGAGCCGGGCTTGGTAATGTCGGGGAATGGGTTAGGAGGTTTTGGGGATGGCCTTTGATGCCTCTGGAGATCCTTTAATGGGTTGTGAGAGGAGGCTATGATAGAATTGGGCAGAGGTAGGCCGTGACTTCCTTCAGGTTTTCCGCCCGAGTGGGGGATGGAGTTGGGAGCCGGCAGGGTTGTACATGGAACGGCTATGGGAGGAGAGGTTGGTTGGCTGTGAGGAGCTTCAAGAACACCAGTGGGTTTTGAGCTTCCATCGGGGTCAATGATGAAGAAGGCATGGTCAGGGAAGGTTGTCATGGGATTGGGGTAGGAGTGAGGAGGACCTTGGTGGCGGTTACATGGTGTGGGGAGGGCTTCAACTAAGGTGAGGTCGGTGGCTGTAGCTTTGTGGATGGTGGGTAGATCGCCGGAGTTGACAATCGACAATGGGGATAGTAAAGGAAGGGACGTGGGTTTGTAGGGGGAAGGATGGTGGCCTTGGTTAGTGATGGGGGCTGCCGAAGAGGACTAGGGAGAATTGATGGTGGTGGGAAGGTAGGGTTTAGATGAAGGGAAGGAGGAAGAAGATGATGGCAAGGTGTTGACTGGGCTGGGATGTGGCGTGGTTGGGTAAGGGGCAAGGGGGTGTTATTCACGGTTTGGTGATATCGCTCAAATGTGTCTCGCACAGCGGTCGCGGTGCAGTATAACATAAGAGAGGTAGAACCCACAGAGAGACAAGCAGGAAAGATCCAGAAACACAGATAACAGTATATCGAAAACAATCAAGAGCGTAGAATTTAAGAAAGTAGATTGAAGATGTAACGGTAAAATAAAATTAACAAAAGAAATCAGGATTTGGTTGAGGCTAGGCTTCCGGAATCACTTCACTCGGATTTAGGTTCTTCTCTTCTCAATGGCTTATATGATACTCAGATAATGGATTCACATCCCAATCACATTAACTGGAAGATATGGAACTACAAACCTAATAAAATATATAAATGTCTCTTCCTACGACTGATATTTCCTTCTATAATTCTAACTTCATCCTACCAAAACCTAAGAATACACGATACCGGCTGTCAATACATGCAACATATAGCAAAAGTTCATTGGGACAAAGCCCTAACTCTATCTAACCAGATCTCTAAGAATACACAATACCAACTCTCACAATCGGCAATGCATAGCAAAGATTTCACGAGATAAAGTAGGTAAATAATAGATAAAACTATGGGATTATAAGATCATGAAAGAAGCATGACTGAATTCATAATATTAATCATCCACATAGAAATCTATAATCTGAAAACAATATTTGAAGATTCAATACATAGAAAAGAGTTTAACAATAAAGATTAAAACTATGAACCATGATAAAGAAGAAACCCTAATCCTCGCTAGATCATCCGTCAGCCATGCCCACGGATTACTTGGCTGAATCCCCGCTATTCTAGCACCAAACCGGCTTTAAACCAAGCCACAGATCTTCCTCACACTGCCACGAGTCCAACGAGCCCTCAAGCACTCACAAAGATGGTAGGAGGAGGGAGAACGGAAGGGAAAAAGGAGAAAAGAAACAAACCGGAAAAACAGAGGTCTCGGGCTGCTTATAGGCTCGAGTCCGACCGATCGGTCCCAGGACCGATCGGTCGGACTGGGCCAGGTTAAGTTTGCTCGCGTCCTTATCCGGACACGTCGGCTTCGCCGACCACCGACACAGGTTCGATCAGTCACTCCCAGGAGCGATCGATCGCATACGGGCCGCCGCCAACTTCCCTAAAAACTGGCTTCTATGCGCCCGAGCTTGGATCTTTCGATCCCAACCCCGGCTAGGGTTTTAGCAAACACATAAATCAAACAAAAGGGGTTGTGTGTGCACCACGCGGGTGTGAAAAAAACCGACAAGACGTAATTTACTAAATTGCCCTTGCGATCCACAACAAGCCATGGGCCCGACCCAAGCGGTCGCCCCAGGAGTAGAGGGACAAGTCCTCATAAGATCAAAGATAGGAAGCACTAAATCGAAGATAAGGCTGATCAAACGGTTGGATCAAGTTGCAGTCTTGATCGGACGCCTGAGAAGCTGTAAGAGATGGATCAACGACAAATCGAGGTCGCCAGAGTGTGGCAACGGCACAGGAAGCTTCGCAGGGACCTGAGGGTTCCATCCGTACGATATGATCGACGGATTGGGCCTCGTACATGCCGGATTTTAAGGTGGAGGTGCGGAGGAATTCGTCGCTGGCGATCACCGATGAAGGAGTGCTCATTGGTAGCCGGGAATGGGTGGAAAAGGTTCGGGAACGTCTTTGGACTTTTCTCCTGAGTTTTGATCGTGAGATCATTCCCAGGAAGTGGCGAAGCGGACGGGGCCGGAACATAGGAGTTCGTCGGAATTGGATCTCGGCGATCCAGGCCTCAATCGTAGTCGTGATTGGCCACGACGGCTTCGGTGAGGGACGCCGGTGCTTCCTCGATGGACGGGCGAAGAGGACGGCATCGGAGGGTGGCGTTGGGGTGGCGGCTCAGGGACGAGCCAATGGAGCCATGGATGAGGCGGGATGAAGAGTGGTCGGCTCCAAGGTGAGCCGGTCGGGAGGTAAGGGATGAGCCGCGGCTCGAGCCAAACCGGGAGGAGAGAGAAAATTCCCTGAAAAATAGGTAAAAATCCAGGAAAATCATGGGATGGTAGAAGGAAGGTTTCACCTGGTTATGGAGGAGTTGAACTCGGAGTTACAATTGGAGTTGCTCTCGGAGTTGCAGTCGGAGTCCCAATCTGAGTTGGCTTGGGGTTAGGTTCCGTAATTTGAATTGTAGCTGTAGTAGGGGTTTGCCTCGGAGTCTGAGTTATCGTTGACCACCTATGGGAGATCTGCTCCAACTCCCTACTGTTGCGCTCCATCTTCCTGCTATCGTGTTCCATCTTTCTGATATCGCGCTCCATCCAGGTTGAACAAGAGGTTCAACTAGGGCTGCAGAATCTTGAATTGTTGCTCCAAACTCTCATAGGGTACTCCGTACATGGTGGTGAAGTTTTCGAAAGGTTCTGGGCCACACAGTTGGAGGAATGGAGATCTGATACCAAGTTGATACGATCAGTATACTTGCAATCCTCTTGTATCGGGTCTCTACTGCTCCAATTGATAAGAATTGGCCTGATCAAACTTGATTGAGTCGAATTGACTGATCTGGCAAGATGGATCAGATCTGGCTGAGCCTGATTGGGGTAGGACTTTGACTGTGTCAAGTCTGATTGGTTGATTGGCTCAAGGAATTGAATCTGGCTCGGTGATATCGCTCAAATGTATCATGCACAGCGGGCGCGGTGCAGTACAGCATAAGAGAGGTCGAACCCACAGAGAGACAAGCAGAAAACATCCAAAACACAAATAACAATGAATTGAAGACAAACGAGAACTTAAGAATTAACTAAATTAGATCAAAGGATTTAATTATAATGTAAGGATAACTAAAGATATCAGGATTTTGATAAGGCTAGGCATCAGGAATCACTTCACTCGGACTTCGGTTCTTCTTCTACCAACGGTTCATTCAATACTCAGTTAAAGGATTCACATCCCAATCACCTTAACCGGAAGATATGGAATTATGAATCTAACAAAAGATATAAATGTCTCTTTCTACGATTGATTCTTATTATAGTTCTAAGTTCATCCAACCCAAACCTAAGAATATATGATACTGGCTGTCACTACAGGTAACGTATAGCAAAAGTTCATCGGGACAAAGCCCTAACTCTATCTTACCATATATCTAAGAATACACAATACCAACTCTCACAATCAGCAATGCATAGCAAAGATTTTACGAGATAAAGTAGGTAAAGAATAGATATAATCCTTGAAGATTCAATACATAGAAAAGAGTTTAACAATAAAGATTAAAACTATGAACCATGAAGAAGAAACTCTAATCCTCGCTAGATCATCCGTTGGCCATGCCCACGGCTTACCCGGCCATGGATGGAGATTTCTTCAACTTCTTTCTTGCTTTTCTACCCTCCAAAGCTCTGTAGAAAACCCCCTTGGAACCAGCCAAATTTTGGATTAAATAAGCATATATATAGGGGAACTCCCGAAATTAGGGTTTTAGTTGAGTTAGACTTCTGGTGCAACTCGGATTTCCTTAATTAATCCTAGCAGCCCTATTCCGGTCGCAACTGGATCCAATCCAGCCGGACTTGTGAAACTTTCTCAACATGAAAGTTGTAGATTAGAATGTCTTCTACCAGATCCCGAAGATTTCATAATAGTCTGAGTTATATGGAATATTTTACGAATATTCTTCTCAGCTTCGACAGAACAGTTTTCCAGCTTGTCTAACTTCATATATTCTTCCAAGCTGCTATCACACCATCTAGAATCTCACAAAATTTCCAACATAAAAGTTGTAGATCTCTGAGCCTTCTTTCACGTATTCAAGTTACAGAATATTTAGTCTTTCATGGAATATGTTCTGAATATTTTCCTACCAGTCGACGAAACTGTATTTCTCCTCATTTGGTGTAACCTGGGTCGCCCTGACTAAGATCGATCTTCATAGGGAAAAGGATTGATCTTCTTGAAACTAGCTCGATGTCAACTCTCTGTCAGCATCTGAGCACAAAAATAGATCGATCTTCATTGAGGTCAAATCGATCTTCGTCTTCCGTAGCTGCTTGCTCTTGCACCTCTCGTCTAAAAATGGCATATCTTCCTCTAGGAAACTGTTACGATGCACCTTCTATAGGGCTTTCGTACCTGGTCTCTTGCATTGCCTCAGATCCTATTTAGCCAAATCTATGGCTAGGTCGAGAGATACCTTTAGGGTTTTAGGAGAAGGACTCTAGGTATTCGACGAGTAAGGCGAATACTAGAGGAGGAGATGGATGAGAAGAGGGATACCTTGCAGCTCCTCTAGGGTTGGCTGGCTTCTCTTGGAGATCCAAGCTTTGGAGAACGTGGTGGAGGGAAGCACGGCAACCAAGGAAACGGCGGAGGTGGCTGGTAGCGGCGGTGATGATAGTGGCCGGCTGGTGGAGAAGAATCCGGCTGTAGAGAGAGAAGGGTGAAGGTGGCTGGTGGTTTGTGGAATTAGGGTTACATCTACTCCTATATTACTTCTACTCCTAGGATTTATCTCTACTAAATAATAACTCTCATAAATTCGTCCATGCATAAAAACCCTAATACAAGCTATAGAGGTCCTTTTATAGAGGCCTCAAGAGAGTTCTATTACAACCTGAATACCTTCTTGCTTGGACAACAAGTAAAAGACTCTTACTAATTCAACTCAAACTGACTTCTAATAACCAGGAATGAACTAAGTAAGCTAGTGACTTGACTCAACCAAAACTAGTACTCAAATTAAATAGAAACTGGCTAAGCACAAACTGAACTCAAACTAGGAAATCAACTAGGAAAGCAATTAAGACTCAACTAAGGAAATAACCAAGTAAGGCCGGCTTGGCTATGCCAGCTCATGGGTCATGGGTCCATCATGGGTCCACCCATGCTTGAGCTTGGTCTTGGAACTGGTTCAACTCTGATTTGGCCTGCCCAAGCAAAGACGTGGGTCTCTTCTTGGATTGGCTCAGTTGGTCCTCGTATCGGAAACTCCAAATCATTAACCGTAAAAACTCTCAGAAACTAGACTTCCAGAGCTTTCCAATAATATATGACACTTCATCTGATTCGTTCTGAGAAGGTACCGTTTTGGCGTTAAAGACCTATCTTTGCTTCAATTTCCTGCATAATACAAATAACTTTGTGAAGCAACATATATGGACGAAATCATCTATATGAATTATGAAAACTCAGCAAATAAGCTGATACGAGCGGTCTACTCGTAATCCTCTCGTATCGAGTCTCTATTGCTCCAATCGATCAGAATTGGCTTGATCGGACTTGATTCGAGTCCAATTGGCTGAATATGGTTAGCCGGATCGGATCTGGCTCAAGGAATTGGATTGGGTTGGGTCTGGATTAATTGGCTGAGTCTGGATTAGGTTTGAACTGGCTGAACCTGAATGGACTTGACTGAACCAATTTGGTCAAGTGGCTTGAGGAAGGGCTAGGATCGATCCAAGGGCTGGCGTTTGTCGGAATCGATCGTCGGCGTAGGAGCGGCGGCGGCGGTCAGGATATTGGCAGGGAAGGTCGTTGAACGGTGGGGAAGGGATCCAACGGCTCAGATCTGGAAGGTAGGTGGCGGATCGGCCGGATCTGGGAGGTGGACGGCTGATAAGTCACTAAATGTTCATGATTCAACCCCTTAACTTAGCTTTGTTATGCCTAGAGTAGTTGTATTTGATAGCTTGTTAGTTGATTTCAGGTTTAATCATGCTTTGAGAAGAAATGCAAGAAATTCGGCTAAAATGGCTAAATAAACTGCTTCGTCGACCATCAGTAATATATTCGCCAAATATTGTACAAAGGTCCAAATATTCGGAAACTTGGAGATGTGGTAGAAGACTCAGAGATGAACAAATTTCATGTTGAACACTTGGCGAGATTCCAAACCTATTAATACCAGTTTTGAAGAATATCAAGATACATAGCTGCTGGAAACTGGTCCGTCGATGCTCAAGAGAATATTTGCCAAATATTTCACATAAGTCCGACTATTATAAAATCTTCAGGGGAGGACAGAAGACTTCCTAATCTACATCTTTTATGTTAAACATATTCCCAAATTCCGGACGGGTTGAACCCAGTCGAGACCGGAAGAGGCTGTCAGAATTAAACTAGGAAATTCGAGTTGCACTAGAGGTCCAACTCAACTTAGCCATAACCCTAATTCCGGGAATACACCTATAAGAAGGTGTTGGTTGGCCGAATTTCTCATCTTTTTGACAATCTTTGGAGGAGGTAGAAGAAGACGGAGAGGATGTGGATGGTGACAACTTCATATTCCAACCCGATGGCTTTCATCCAAAAGATGAGTTGCTAGTTATTGTACTTAGGATTATTCATGAAACTCTAGCATAGTTTTCTATCTTCTTTGGTTTGAATCTTGTATTCTTCTCAAGACATGATCCTATGAATTTGCTTTTTATTGGTAATAGAGTTGGGGGAACAGAGTTCCTTGACGTATTTTCAGTCCTACATGAATTATGTGATTGATTGTAGAGATTCATAGGATGGTTTTCATGTGATTTATGGTTTGCTAGTGAGATAGGCTATGCTAAGCAAGGATAGGTTGTGCCAAGGTCATTAGGAGTAGTATAACTTAAAGTAATCGTAGGACCGAAGACAATCTATGCCAAGAAAGATAGGCTATGTCGTTAGGAACATAAATCTTATTTTAGGGATTCATGTGAGCTTGTAGCCATATGATCCATAATGTTGAGAGAAGAGAACAAGAGGATAACTAGAGAAGATTGAAGGCGAAACTAGGGCGGATTGAGTAATTCCTAAGTCACTTATCCATTGATCAATCTTTTATCTCTTTTATTTATTAGTTTAAATAACTCTATTCTATCTTTGATTCTTTTCCTTAGTTTTAGGGTTCAAAAAATTGATTTCAGTTTCCAACATTTTCCCTGTGGATCGACTCCCGACTTCACCGCTATTTCTACCTAGTAGTGTAGTGATTGAATAAGGATTATAAATTTATATTTGATTGAGTTTGCAACGTTTTAACGACAACATTTTCCCTGTGGATCGACTCCCGACTTCACCGCTATAAATGTTACATACAAAAGCAACTTCTACCCACCATTAGTCCAAACACACTACTATCTTCATGACCAATCATCCAATCATCGCACTTTAAGTACAGCATGCTCTTTCTGCTTCTCTTTTTTTCTTCAACTATCAGACACTTTGCCTTTTTACGCGAGCATTCTCCGCTTCTTGAGGCGTAGAGACCCGGTTACTTAGCAAAACACTTAATAGTTTCTTTTTTAGCAATTAGAGGTTCTACCTTTTTACGCGAGCTCCCCGCTTCCTGAGGCAAGAACACCCGGTTACACAGTAGATCACCTAATAGTCGTTTAGGCACAGCTTGATCAAGCTCCAGAACTTTTTTTTTCTTTTTTTTTCAGCATGCAATACTCAACACTAGCTAAAGTTGAAATCATGGTTTAGATTAACAATAGCATGCTCATTCCTCTAATGAGTATGATACGAGTCGATTCGACTCGACCAACTGGACCCGAACAGAGAAGAGGAACCAAACTGGTTCAGCCTCTTTCCTAGTTTGACTTGGACTTTCATAGTTCAAACTAGAGTATTTGATTAGGATTTATCATTAGTCTTTTATATTTAATTGAGTCCTAGTTGATATTTGAGTTAGTAAGTTGAGTTGAGTCTGAAAGCCTTATTACTTGCTAATCAAGTAAGGGGGTTTTTAGTTGGATTAGGACTCTGTCAATGTCTCTATAAAAAGACCTCAGCTGTTTGTATGAGATGAATGATAAAGAGAATTATTAAGAATAATTGATAGAATATCATAAGAGTAGAATATCATAAGAGTAGAGGTAATGTAGATTCCACCCGAAATCCACCAAAGATCCACCTTTTTCCCCGTTGGTCATCTTCTCCGCAGCCGGCATCGCCTTCACCTTGATCTTCCTTCTCCACGCCACTTTCTCTCTCCGCCACGTCAGCGACCCCACGCCACGTTAGCGCCACGTAAGCTTCATCTCCCTCCTCTCTTCCTCGTGCTAGAACCCTAGCTTCACCGGCATCCACTTCCGTCCAGCCTCTGCGGCCGTCCCCGTCTCCCACCAAGGCCTCCATCCTCTTCCCCCATGCCCCACGGCCTCGGCCAACTTCTCCACTTCCTCCGTCGTCCTCTCCGGCGCCTTTCGCTGCAACCGGACCTCCGTCCTCATCTCCGTCAACCCCATTCCGACCCCGATCTCACCCTCAGACCCCTAGAAAACCCTCGCCACACGGCCTTAGCCCTTCCTCCGGTCTTCTCCGACGTCCTAAACCCCGCAGAACCCTCTCCGTCGTCGCCGACGCCGGTCAACCCAAACCCGCCGTCGTCGATCTCCAGATTCCGTCGATCAGGCATGTCGCGCCCCGACCCACGAAAGCCCAACCGGGACGGGCGACGCGAACCGGAACTTAACAAAACGCAGAAAAAGACGGCGAGGGTTCCCTCTAACCTATTGGTCTCCCTAGCAATTCACCAAAAGCACCCTCAATTAAAAGATATTAATTTAATGAAACCTCGAACCACAGATTTAAAACCCAAAGTGTTTAATATACATATCTTCGGAGAGGAGAAGATCCAAATACAACATTACTCTCGTAGGAGACTAACTAACAAAGGGTATAAAAGCAGTAAAGATCGCCACCTCTCAAATTCCACCAGGCGCCGCCGCACCGCCGACCAACTGCCCGGTAAGGGCCACGGAAGAAGAACTGACGCCTGCACCTGCAAAACCCAGCCCGGGTAGGTGTGAGCACTAAGCTCAGTAGGGTTCTACACTACGACACACAGAAGGAAGAGGGAAACGCAATAGTGTCGCCCTCAAGTAGGATCTGGGTGTATACAGGGGTCCCATAACCCCACCGCGTGTCCCTGATGCCCAGGAGCAGCACTCAGTAAGCTCAACAAACACTACTGACTCACATGCAGGAACTCGACACTGCAGGCGGGAAAATGCACCGCTGAGGGGGCCTCTCCTCCACTCAAGAGTCAACACAGTGGAACACCAGCTACACCTCAGCATCCGACTCGAGGCCGACACGACCTCTACAATCATCAAGCAACAAGTGTACCAGTCATCTAAGCCTATCATCGAATCGACTGGACACCACAATTTGAACCGGGTCCAAACTACCCAACCCCAGTCCTAGGGCTAATTCCGAGCTTCCAGCCTCGGGACGGCGACCCACAGATCACCCACGCCCTAACCATGCAACTAATGCATAAATCAACAATGCATGCTATGACATACACAAACAGGAGATAGTCATGCAACAGTATGATCAGGCATCATATAAGTCAATCGGATCGCTACAGCAATACTACCGACCGCTGTCAGCCGATCCGCAGCGGGTCCCGGCATTACGATGGTACCACTACCGTCAACCGCAGACTTTTGCAACGGGAAGCAACCTCGAAAACCGTTGATGAACAGTAAACATATAATATTATAATCTGACATATAATATTATATTTAAAACAGCAAAAGTTCTCTACTAGAGGCTATTTGACCCCGTCGATCCGACGTTCAAACGACGTCGGATTTGAGATCCAACATAGCCACCAGTAGATCTACATGCCGTGATCAATATATCTAAAATCCATAAATATCCAACGGTTGAATTAACGGGAAAACACTAATCAAAACTTTGTGAATCAAAACTAACATTACCATCTCTTGCTGCAACGCCGTCCCTCCGTTCGAAAATCATAACAATTCCTAGGAAACTCGGAAAATTATGAAATGAGTTGGGTTTGAGAGTATATTCAAAGATCTACAACTCTTATGTTCAGCACAACCCAAGATAAGGCACGTACCGGCCGGAAAACTCGCCGCACGCCGGCTGTTCTTCAAGAACAGCAGAAACCAGAAAATCCGAGATTAAACATGCATAAATCCTTCTAAAATGTCAACCAAAGATCATGAAACTTATATCGGAAATTCTACTAGGCAATAGGAAGCCAACAACACAAAGATCAACAAGATCCAACGGCTAGATTAGGAGAATCCCATTAAACACTCTCGTAGGTAGAAGAACCTACCTAACAGCGCTTTCCTCGGTTGATCCCTCGCAAACCAGCCACCAACAAGGTTCCAAACCACTTCAAGGATCTTCCTCACGTCGCGACGAATCCAACAAGCTTTCAAGCTCCTAAAATGGTGGTCGGAGGAGGGAGAACGACGAAGAGCAAGAGGGCTGCTGGGAGAAAACAGAGGAAGCAGAGCACCGCGGGAAGAAGAGAAAGAAGGAAGAAGAAGAGAAGAGAAGGAAAGAAGAGGAAGGAAAGCCCGGGGGAAAGCCGGGAAAGCCGGCGGAAAGGGGAAGGAGGGGACGGAAAGTCCTCCCCTTCTGACAAGAGAGAGCGACGGCCGGCGGCCGTCCTCGCGAAAGAGAAAAAGCCACCGACTTGCTCACGAGTCCGATCGATCGCACCTAGGAGCGATCGATCGCTCAAGGGTCATAAGCTACCCAAAAGCAAGCTTCCGCGCGCCCGAGCTGGGATCTTCCGATCCCAGGCCCACCTAACCATTCTAATCAAGCACTAACACAAATAAGGTCAGTGTGTGCACACGTGGGTGTGAAACAAACCAACAAGGCGCAATTTACCAAATTGCCCTTGCGGTCCAAGAAACAATACGATCCACCGGATCGCGCGCTCGACGAGAAACAAACAAACGAGCCAAGGGTCCGACCCAGCCGGTCGACCCAGGAGTAGAGGGACAGGTCCTCACATGCTATTACCCTTAAAAGAAATCTCGTCCCGAGATTCGATAACGGTAGGGCACGGAAATGAAAGAAAAAAAAAACAACGCCTAAAAGGATACTACAAAGCGGTAAAGGGTACCTGCTGGTGTGACGCTGATGCTGAAGCCAACCCGGCCGCCTCTACTGGCCTCCACTGCCATTGCCACGGCCTCCGCCTCGCAGCGTCGTGCACTCACGACGAAGGTGACCCAACTGGCCATACTGATAGCACACACCCCGGCACTACGCCTGCCTGCTGGATCTGACCAAACCCTGCGAACGCCTCCTGCTGAGGCTCCTCCTCCGGAAACCACTCGTCCGAATCATCCTCCGTGAACTCCTCCTCTTCCTCCGAGAGGGGCTGGTCCTCGTCGTGCCCACCGACTGATTGCTCCTGCTGCTCATCCTCTGAGAACTGCTGCTCGGGATCACCCTCGTCATTTGCCCCCTCTGCCTCTGGACTGACTCCGCTGACGTCCTTTGGCTGGTGCTGATAGGGTTGATGACGTCGTGAACGGGCTTCCCCCCGCCACAGTCCTACTCCACCCTGAGCCTGCTGCGGCTGGCCGATGCGCCCTGAACTCGAGAGGAACACTGGCTGAACTGCCCTAGGCCCTGCCTCCAGCAGTATGGCCTCCACAGACAAGGCACAGTTCACCACCTCCCTAAGAGCATCAGCATACCGCGCCGCCATCAAAAGCCTGATCTCGGGTCGTAGCCCCCACTGAAACTGCCGCGCTCTGGCGAGAGGATCGCTCGCCATTGGACCGACGAACCTGACGAGCCTGGTGAACCTAGCTGCATACTGTGCCACTGACTGCGTATCCTGGGAGATGCTGACGTACTCCCGAACCAAGGCCTGATGCGCACTTTGAGGGAAGTATGCGTCGAGAAAAGATGAACGGAACGTGTCCCACGAGGGGTCACTCCCGCTCCGAACGGCCAAGACAGTACTCCAGCAGTCCAAAGCGTCCCCGTCGAGCTGGAACGCCGCCAGTCTGATCCGAACCCGATCATCCTGGATGAACAAAGCGTCGAGGACACGACTGACTCCTCTCAGCCAGTCGTCCGCTACTACCGGACCACCCTCAGCGCCACTGAACCTGGGCGGGTTCAGCTCTTGGAAGGTGATCACCGCTGCCGTCACAGCGTGTTCGCTAAGTGGCGAAAAAATCCTCTCGGCGAAAAGAGAGGCGTTTTCCCCCACCGCGAACTCAACACTCGTCTCTGGTGCTGGTGCAGAGTCTCGGGGTAAAGCTGCCGCGGCTACTGGAGCATGTCGGGCGGTGCGCTGCACACGCAACCGGCCACGACTCACAACGGAACGACATACCCGACTCCTCGGCATCTGCACACTCACCAGAAACAACAAGTATCCACTTGTCAGAAACCGCAAAACACCCGGTACAAACAGGAAACGAAAAGCACAACACATCACAGAAGAGCATGCACGGATATTCTAGACATAGAACTAACCTATTCCACGCTCAATCTCAACCAAATCCTGATCCTAAACCCTGGGATCTACAACCTATGCTCTGATACCAAGCTGTCAGACCCCGACCCGCGAAAGCCCAACCAGGCCGGGCGACGCGAACCGGAACCTAACAAAACGCGGAAAAAGACGACGAGGGTTCCCTCTAACCTATTGGTCTCCCTAGCAATTCACCAAAAGCACCCTCAATTAAAAGATATTAATTTAATGAAACCTCGAACCACAGATCTAAAACCCAAAGTGTTTAATATACATATCCTCGGAGAGGGGAAGATCCAAATACAACATTACTCCTGTAGGAGACTAACTAACAAAGGATATAAAAGCAGTAAAGATCGACACCTCTCAAAATCCACCATGCGCCGCCGCACCGCCGACCAACTGCCCGGTATGGGCCACGGAAGAAGAACTGACGCATGCACCTGCAAAACCCAGCCCGGGTAGGTGTGAGCACTAAGCTCAGTAGGGTTCTACACTACGACACACAGAAGGAAGAGGGAAACGCAATAGTGTCGCCCTCAAGTAGGATCTGGGTGTATACAGGGGTCCCATAACCCCACCGCGTGTCCCTGATGCCCAGGAGCAGCACTCAGTAAGCTCAACAAACACTGCTGACTCACATGCAGGAACTCGACACTGCAGGCGGGAAAAGGCACCGCTGAGGGGGCCTCTCCTCCACTCAAGAGTCAACACAGTGGAACACCGGCTACACCTCAGCATCCGACTCGAGGCCGACACGACCTCTACAATCATCAAGCAACAAGTGTACCAGTCATCTAAGCCTATCATCGAATCGACTGGACACCACAATTTGAACCGGGTCCAAACTACCCAACCCCGGTCCTTGGGATAAGTCCGAGCTTCCACCCTCGGGACGGCGACCCACAGATCTCCCACACCCTAACCATGCAACTAATGCACAAATCAACAATGCAGGCTATGACATACACAAATAGGAGATAGTCATGCAACAGTATGATCAGGCATCATATAAGTCAACCGGATCGCTGTAGCGATACTACTGACCGCTGTCAGCCAATCCGCAGCGGGTCCCGACATTACGACGGTACCGTGACCGTTAACCGCAGACTCCTGCAACGGGAAGCAACCTCAAAAACCACTGATGAACAGTAAACATATAATATTATAATCCGACATATAATATTATATTTAAAACACCAAAAGTTCTCTAGTAGAGGCTATTTGACCCCGTCGAGCTGACGTCCAAACGACGTCGGATTTGAGATCCAACTTCGCCACCAGTAGATCTACATGCCGGGATCAACATATCAGAAATTCAAAAACATCCAACGGTTGGATTAACGGGAAAACACTAATCAAAACCGCTAGTCAAAACTAACTTACCATCTCTTGCTGCAACGCAGCCCCTCCGTGCGAAAATCATAACAATTCATAAGAAAATCAGAAAATTATGAAATCAGTTGGGTTTGAGATAAGATTCAAAGATCTACAACTCTTATGTTCATCACAACCCAAGATAAGGCACGTACAGGCCGGAAAACTCGCCGCACGCCGGCTGTTCTTCAAGAACAGCAGAAACCAGAAAATCCGAGATAAACATGCATAACTCCTACTAAAATCTCAACCAAAGATCATAAAACATATATAAGAAATTCTACTAGGCAAGAGGAAGCCAACAACACAAAGATCAACAACATCGAACGGCTAGATTAGAAGAATCCCATTAAACACTCTTGTAGGTAGAAGAACCTACCTAACAGCGCTTTCCTCGGTTGATCCCTCGCAAGCCAGCGACCAACAAGGTTCCAAACCACTTCAGGGATCTTCCTCACGTCGCCAAGAATCCAACAAGCTTTCAAGCTCCTAAAATAGTGGTCGGAGGAGGGAGAACGACGAAGAGCAAGAGGGCTGCCGGGAGAAAACAGAGGAAGAAGAGCACCGCGGGAAGAAGAGAAAGAAGGAAGAAGAAGAGAAGAGAAGAGAAGGAAAGAAGAGGAAGCAAAGCCCGGGGGAAAGCTGGGAAAGCCGGGGGAAAGGGGAAGGAGGGGAGGGAAAGTCCTCCCCTTCTGACAAGAGAGAGCGACGGCCGACGGCCGTCCTCGCGAGAGAGAAAAAGCCATCGACTTGCTCACGAGTCCGATCGATCGCACCTAGGAGCGATCGATCGCTCAAGGGTCATAAGCTGCCCAAAAGCAAGCTTCCGCGCACCCAAGCTGGGATCTTCCGATCCCAGGCCCACCTAACCATTCTAATCAAGCACTAACACAAATTAGGTCAGTGTGTGCACACGCGGGTGTGAAACAAACCAACAAGGCGCAATTTACCAAATTGCCCTTGCGGTCTAAGAAACAATACGATCCACCGGATCGCGCGCTCGATGCGAAACAAACAAACGAGCCACGGGTCCGACCCAACCGGTCGACCCAGGAGTAGAGGGACAGGTCCTCACACGACATCCTTTCGGCCAATCCACTCCGGTGAATATCTTCCCCATCAACCCACGAACCTTCCGACCAATCCACTCCGGTGGATATCTACTCCGGCGACTCTCAGCCCTCGGATCCAGGCCGGTTCAGCCCAACCAAATTAGCTCAGCCACCAAATCCGGATCCAGCCACTTAGCCCAATCCAACCCGGTCAGCCAGATCCAGATCAACTCAGACTTGATCCAGTCAAGTCCGATCCAATCAGGCTCAGCCAGATTTGAACCAGATAAGCCAGATTCAGCCAATTGGACTCAAATCAAGTCTGATCAGGCCAATTCTGATCGATAGGAGCAGTAGAGACCCGATACGAGAGGATTATGAGTAGACCGCTCATATCAACTTGGTATCAGAGCTCCGTTCCACCGACTGTGCGATTCAAAACCTTCTAGAAACTTCGTCATCATGTACGGAGTATCCCAGGAGTTGTGGGAACAACAAATTAAGAGTCTGCAGGCCGAGGTAAATCTTTTTTCAACTTTGATGGAATGCCAAAGCAAAAACATGGAGCGCACCAGTAGGGAGTTGGAGCAGATTCCCAATAGTTGGTCGAGGATAACTCAGACTCCGAGCTAAACCCCTATTCCAGCTGCAATCCAGATTACAGAACCTGACCCTGAACCAACTCGGGTTATGACTCCGTCTGCAACTTCGGCTGCAACTCCTACTACAACTCCAAGAGCAACTCCCATTGTAACTTCGAGTTTAACTCCACCCGATCCGGGTGAACACCTTCTACAACCTTCCCATGATTTTTCTGGAATTTTACCTAATTTTTCAGATTTTTCCCGGGTTGAACCCCAATGCCGCCCTCCGACGCCGTCCTCTCCACCTACTCACCGAGGAAGCATCGGCGTCCTTCCCGGAAGCCACCGTGGCCGACCACGACCACGGAGCAAGCTTGGATCGTTGGGGTTCAACTCCGGCGAACTCCCCTGTTCCGGCCTCCTCCACTCCACCATATTCCGAGGTTGATCCCAAGATCAAACCTCACGAGAAATGTCCCAAGACGTTCCCGTACCTGTTCCCGACGAGCTCAAGCACCGTCGCGGCCTAGATCACCGACGATCTCCGACGACGACATCCACCGCGCCGCCACCTTCCGATCCGGCGTGTACGAGGCCCAATCAAACGATCCGATCGTACGGATGGAACCCTCACGTACCTGCTAAGCCTCCTGTGACGTTGCCACACTCCGACGAGCTCGTTTCGCCGTTGAATCAGCTCCGGCAGCTTCTCAGCCGTCCGATCAAGACTGCAACTTGATCCAGCCATTTGATCAGCGTGATCTTCGATCCAGTGGTTCCGATCTCCGATATGAACCTGATCCAAGAGTTCCCAGCAATCAGGACCATCCAGATCAACTCCAGGTGATCAAGATGCATCCTCAACCATTGATCAAGCATTCAAAGGTTGATATGAGCCATCAAAGGAGCTACCCTCCTTATTCAGATGTCATATTCAATCTGATCAAATCTGACTATGATGATAACACCGGTTTGGCTCAACTGACTAAAGTCCAGATTGACACCGGTAGAGCCAACCATGTCAGACATGTTTGGACCAGAGTACGACTCATCACAGCTGAAGATTCAACTTGGTTCAACCAACTTCAAGCCCAGACTAGTGCAGCAGAAGCGTGGTCCAGCCATCTTCACTTCAGATTGGACCAAAGCCAGCTTGACCTGGATTCAAGCCAAGTCCCTGCACAGTTGATCAGACCATGGAAATCAAATCCCATCCGATGGTCATGGGCAACACTACTGATGGGACATGATGAGGATGATCCAGGAGAGTCATTGAAGATCTTATTCTTGGAGCTACCTGAGCCGTCAGATCGACCTCCAGATGCTCCTTCAGCACTGCCCTTGCTACCCCTGGACCCGTCATGGGATCGACCTGGTTTCTCGCCACCGAGTCCAGAGCTACAGAAGTAAGTTGATTCGGTCCAACCACATAGAGCTATCCTACCTGACTTGACTCTGGCCTTGAGGACAAGGCCAATTCTGAAGGAAGGGGGGATGATACAAGTCGATCCGACTCGACCAACTGGACCCGAACAGAGAAGAGGAACCAAACTGGTTCAGCCTCTTTCCTATTTTGACTTGGACTTCCATAGTTCAAACTAGAGTATTTGATTAGTATTTATCATTAGTCTTTTATATTTAATTGAGTACTAGTTGATATTTGAGTTAGTAAGTTGAGTTGAGTCTGAAAGCCTTATTACTTGCTAATCAAGCAAGGGGGTTTTTTAGTTGGAATAGGACTCTGTCAAGGTCTCTATAAAAGGACCTCAACAGTTTGTATGAGGATGAATGATAAAGAGAATTATTAAGAATAGTTCATAGAATATCATAGGAGTAGAATATCATAGGAGTAAAGGTAATGTAGATTCCACCATAGATCCACCTTCTTCCCCGTCGGTCATCTTCTCCGTAGCTGGCATCGCCTTCACCTTGATCTTCCTTCTCCACGTCACTTTCTCTCTCCGCCACGTCAGCGACCCCACTCCACGTTAGCGCCACGCCAGCTTCATCTCCCTCCTCTCTTCCTCATGCTGGAACCCTAGCTTCACCGCCGTCCACTTCCATCCAGCTTCTCCGGCCGTCCCCGTCGCCGACCAAGGCCTCCATCCTCTTCCCCCAAGCCCCACGACCTCGGTCAGCTTCTACACTTCCTCCGTCGTCCTCTCCGGCGTCTTCCCCTGCAACCGGACCTCCGTCCCCATCTCCGTCAACCCCGTTCCGACCCCGATCTCACCAGACCCCTAGAAAACCCTCGCCACACTGCCTTAGCCCTTCCTCCGGTCTTCTCCGACGTCCTAAACCCCGCAGAACCCTCCCCGTCGTCCCCGACGCCGGTCAACCCAAACCTGCCGCCATCGATCTCCAGATCCCCTCTATCCGGCATCCTTCCGGCCAATCCACTCTGGTGGATATCATCCCCATCAACCCACGAACCTTCCTGCCAAGGTCCCGACCGCCACCGACGTCCCTACGCCGGCGATCTACTCCAGCGACTCTCAGCCCTCGGATCCAGGCCAGTTCAGCACAACCAAATTAGCTCATCCACCAAATCCGGATCCAGCCATTTAGCCCGATCCAACCCAGTCAACCTGATCCAGATCAACTCAGACTTGACCCAGTCAAGTCCTATCCAATCAGGCTCAGCCAGATTTCAATTAGATAAGCCAGATTCGGTCAATTGGACAGTCAAGTCCTATCCAATCAGGCTCAGCCAGATTTGAACTAGATAAGCCAGATTCGGTCAATTGGACTCAAATCAAGTCCGATCAGGCCAATTCTGATCGATAGGAGCAGTAGAGGGATACGAGAGGATTACGAGTAGACCTATCATATCAGAGTATAATTACCACTGCACATAAAGTGTTCGTGTGTGAATCACATGATGTTCTAACTTCAAGTTATCACACATGCAATCAATGTATAGGCAATCCATATGAAAGCAACATTTATAATAAGCATAAAAATTTTCGCTCATATACAATTTCTAGCAACATGCTCAATTCAACACTATTAAACCCACAAAGCAGCATGCATAAGGTCATGCATGCCTACACCCCCCAACCTGAAATTCACATTGTCCTCAATGTGTGCTAAGTATGGCAATAGAATAAAATAGGGTGCAGGTTTAAATTTGAAATAGAATAGATAAGAATTATAAATCGATATAGGAGCGAGTCTACTAGATAGAGTAAGCGAATATCTCTTCAAGGCTCCTCATGGTGGCCGAAATCTCCATCCCATTGATGGCTGGCCAAAATCTCCAACGAAAAACAGGGACTGCTCGATCACCTAAAAACAAAAGCAAAACAAACCAAAAACAAAAGCAAACATGCCAGCACACAATATAAAAATAATTCCAGCATTCTCAAGCATACAAGAAAGCAAATCGAGCAAACTAAACTACTATATATAAGACAAGGATTTTTAACTGCGCCCTTGGCGATCGTGCCCTAGTAACTGCCATGACCTAAAGGGTTAACCTTAATAGTATTACCAAGGGTAATTCACCATGTGAATCCAAGTGGCATATTACAAGTAGGAGAACTAGTTTTGCATTCTAACACCAATAAACAAGATAGCTGGATCTCTCAAACAGAAATATATGTCATCATTGTGCTCAAGTGTTAGTGACTCATTCAATGACCTATCAATAATGTCATCATGCTCGTGGTCAAGGATGGAAAGATCACAAACTCTGAAATAAATCCGTCGAAGTTTACAAGTATCTATCAAGGTCATGTTCTTCCTAACTATCCAAGGAGATGAAATAAACACAGGGAATATACCACTGTTGACATCAATTTTGGCTAGACCAAAAGGTCGCAGTGCCCATGGTTTGTTTGAGCCAAAACAACATCAGATAAGCTCAAGTAAGCCTAAAACATATTTAAAATGCCCGATAAATGCTTGTCCTAATTTTGAGGGCATCAAGGGGCATTTGGGTAATTTCACCCGCCCAAAGACGTATTGGGAATTTGGGCCAAAATACATGCCTGGACTTCCTATTACATTCTACAACAACCTTGCATGGCTTTGACGGCACCCTAAATAAGCCATATAGACGCAGGGGTATTCTAGTAATTTTACTGTAACATCTAGCCCCCAAGGGTATCTTGGTCAATTCACACCCTCAGGGTACAATTGTCTGAAATCTGACCATTTCACCCTCCAAAATATTTCGGTCCAACATATATTTTGGTAAAATTCCTGTAAATATTCAGAATTCAAATAAATATTCTGTACGGGAGTAAATATTCACAGATGATTTATTAAAGCTGGACAAATATTCAAACAATAATGGGCATGAGAAAAATATTCAAATCATGATAAATTTAAAATGCCAACATCACTTTCGAACTTCAAAAGAACAATCCGCCAAAACAAAAAATCACCAAATCTCCAATTGGGCTACATGGTTGGTCGTCCTTATACGTCCATACCATATATATAAAAAATAATATATATAAAACCAGCATCACCCGTCCATACCCTATAAAAAAATTATAATAAAATCAGCATCCCTTTGATTAGGGACCATAATCCCGTTGTAGCTATCCTTATATAGAAGGATCAGCATTCTCTAAATGCGATTAGCACCCTTTGATTAAGGGATCCATGATCCCATTCCATGTGAGGACATACGCCTCTGGTGCCTATAAATAGAGGAGTATGGGGTGGGTTGAAGAAGGGTGGAAGAATGCCGAGAGGCTGCGCAAGACTGGTGGAATAACGCGTTGAAGGCCGGCGGAAGAAGCAGTGAAAGCTGGTTGAAGACGGTGGAAGGCCAGAGGAAGACGACGAGTTCTTGCCAAGACGTTCACGTCGGAGAAAGAGAACTCGGAGGCTTGAAGACGAAGAGGTCCTGGTGACGCTCCAACGTTGCGCACCACCGAACGACGCCGATCCCGCCAACGCAGCCGGAACCCATCGAGACGCTCGCGTCTTTGGGTTGCCGCTGTAAGAAGCTCGTTGATCCCGCGGCTCAAGCCCCACTCCTCTGCTCGCGCACGGCCCAGACCTCCAGCAAAGCTGCTCCAGCCTGCTTCCTCGCCAGCGACGGAGATCGGGCCAAGGCTCTCTCTCTCGGCGGCTTCGAAGACAAAGCTTCCCCCTTTTTTCCCCTGTTCCAGCCGATCCTTCTCCATCTCCCCAGCTGTCCAGCGACGCAAGGATATAAACCCACTCCGAAGAAGGATGTCTGCCATCTTCTTCCCAAGGTCGTCCCGGCGACAAAGGTTTTAGCTCCCAGTCGCTCGCCACTCATCCTCTGTTCCAGCCGGTGCATCCTCCGTTCCAGCCGGTGCATCCCTCAGTTCCAGCTTAAGCTTCTCCAAGCCGACTTCATTGCCGTCCTCCCACGACAACGGAGGTCGGATCCCGTTGGACGGCGACAACTCTCCCAAGCCCAGCGGACTTGGAAGCCCCGACGGCAAGGATGGCGTGCATGGCAATGAAGGTGGCGGTTTAAGACTACACGTCACTTATTTTCTTTTCATCTTTCTTCTTTTGTTATAAAAAATGCTTATTCCGTTGGATCTAGAATCGGAGGTGTTCCCTACGGGGATGTAAATGATGGATCTGCCAACTTGGCGATCGGCAAATCCAGGGGTGTGGTGCCTGCAATTTCTTGAAATGAAATTAAAATATGATTTGCTCGAAAATAAAATATAAATCTCATCCCCGCGAGATGGACGTTATATCCACGAACAACCACGTGGCTTAGAAGCAATGAATTGAAGTTCAGCCGATGGAGGTTCAACGAATACATGGTCGTGGTGGTCTTGGTAGTCGTCCGGATCTTCCTCGCTGCTAACCAGCCCTGATACGAGTGGTCTACTCGTAATCCTCTCGTATCGGGTCTCTACTGCTCCAATCGATCAGAATCGGCCTGATCGGACTTGATTTGAGTCCAATTAGCTGATTAGGCTAGCGGGATCGGATCTAGCCTGAGCTGGATCGGATCTGGCTGAGCATGATTGGATGGGACTTGACTGGGTCAAGTTTGAATTGATCTGGATCAGGTTGACCAGGTTCAATTGGCTGGATGTGGCTGAGTCAGTTGGTTGGACTGAACCAGCCTGGATCCGAGGGCTGAGAGTCGCCGGAGTGGATCGCCGGCGTAGGGGCGGCGGTGGCGGTCGGGATCTTGTCAGGAAAGGTCGTTGGACGGTGGGGAAGTGATCCATTGTCTCGGATCTGGGAGATGGGTGGCGGATCGGACGGATCTGGGAGGTCGACGGCGGGTTTAGAGGAGGCCGGCGTCGGGGACGACGACGGGGAGCTCGGCGGGGCTTGGGACGGTTGGGATCGTGTGTAGGAAGGTCGGCGAGGGTTTAGGGTGGTTTTGGGGGTTAGATCGGGGACGGTCGCGGAAGGGCCGGCGAAGCTCGGGAGGTGGGGTTGCCGAGGAAGACGCCGGAGGAGATGATGCAGGCGATGGAGGGGTTGGTCGGAGTCGTGGGAGAGAGGGGAAGATGTTGGCGGTCTTGGATGGCAGCGAGGATGGCTGGAGAGGCGGGACGGCGGTGAGGCTAGGGTTAGGGCACGGGAGAGAGAGGAAGGAGATGATGAACAGTGGCGCTGACGTGGCACTGACGTGGAGGAGAGAGAAAGTTACGGGGAGAGAGAAATATCGGTAGAGGCGGTGCCGGCTGCGGAGAAGATGACCGACGAGGAAGAAGGTGGATCAATTGTGGATTTCGGGTGGAAACTACATTACCTCTACTCCTATGATATTCTATCAACTATTCTTTATCATTCATCTCTTGCATAAGCTAATACAAACTAATGAGGTCCTTTTATAGAGACCTTGACAGAGTCCTAATCCAACTAAAAAACCCCATTGCTTAATTAGCGAGTAATAAGACTTTCAAACTCAACTCAACTTCCTAACTCAAAGGGACTCTTAATTAATTCCTAACAATCAAATATCAACTAGGACTCAATAATAATAAATCCTAATCAAATAGTCTAGTTTGAACTAGGTAAGACCAAGTCAAACTAGGAAAGAGTCTGAACCAGTTTGGTTCCTCTTCTGGGTTCGGATCCAGTTGGTCGAGTCGGATCGACTCGTATCAAGCCCGTACTGGAGTACCTCGTCTTCTTCCAATTGATGTGTCCATCCGAGTTCGTGCACGCTGAATGATGTGATTACTTCGCATAGTTGGCGTGCCTATTCCTCGTCCTTCATATGTAACTGCAAAATGAAAAAGTCAAAATTAGGCTTGGTTTTAGCCTCCTTAAGTAAGTCCAAATTCTCTGCGACAGAATGTTGAGCAGAAACATGTGCATCTTCAGCATCAGAGGCATGAACATGTGCATTACTAACATTGGAATCATGAGCATATGCATAGTGAATGTTAGTGTCATGAACATGCGTATGAGCGCTAAAGTCATGAGCATATGCATCATCAACATGAACATCTTGAGTATGTGCACCATAAGCATTAAAATCATGGATGTATGCATCAGAAGCACTAAAGTCATTGACACATGCATCATACGTGTTAGGCTCATCAACATGCACATCATGTGAAGTAGCAATATAACTACCATGCACATAATCATCATAAGCACTAGGATAAGAGTAGAAAGGCTCATTGTGTTGCAGATAGTTGTTGGACATTAAGACGACATTGGGATGCTTGTAGGATTTGGCATCGATATAACCATGATAATCATCCCAACGCCCCGGAACCGTCAGTGTATATAAGTCGTCTCCACGAGCTCATTCAAGTGCTTCATAGCTTCATCTGGATCAATCTGCAAAAACTCACCCTTGCATCTTGTTTCAAAAATTTGACGTTCATGCTCAGTTAATCCATAATAAAAATAGCTAACTAAACGCCAACTAGCATAATGATACGAGTCGATCCGACTCGACCAACTAGACCTGAACCCAAAAGAGGAACCGAACTGGTTCAGCCTCTTTCCTAGTTTGACTTGGACTTCCCTAGTTCAAACTAAAGTATTTAACTAGGATTTATCATTAGTCTTTTATATTTAATTGAGTCCTAGTTAATATTTGATTGTTAGGAATTAATTAAGAGTCCATTTGAGTTAGAAAGTTGAGTTGAGTTTGAAAGCCTTATTACTTGCTAATTAAGCAAGGGGTTTTTTAGTTGGATTAGGACTCTGTCAAGGTAAGCAAGGGGGTTTTTTAGTTGGATTAGGACTCTGTCAAGGTAAGCAAGGGGGTTTTTTAGTTGGATTATGATACGAGGTCGAACCGAGCCATTCCAAGAAGGGACCCACGTCCTTGCTTGGATGGGCCCACGCCAAGGAGTTGGCTGCACCCAAGTCCCTTTGGGCGTTCTAAGCTCAGCCGACCAAAGGAATCCTATTCCTAGCTGGTTTGATTACTTAGATGATTTTCTAATTAGTAGTTATCTTGATTGAGTCAGTTTCCTAGTTTGAGTTCAGTTTATGATTTGCTTTATTAGTTCCTATTAAGAGTCCTAGTAATCAGAAAGTTTGAGTTATGATTGAGTCATAGTAGGAAAGTATGGTTACTTGCTGATTAAAGCAAGGTAGTTCTCTAGTTGTAGTAGAACTCTCTTGAGGCCTCTATAAAAGGACCTCCATAGCTTGTAATTATGCATGGACGAATTTATGAGAGTTATTATTTAGTAGAGATAAATCGTAGGAGTAGAAGTAATATGGAGTAGCTGTAACTTAGTTTCCTCATAATCCACCAGCCACCTTCATCTCTCTCTACAGCCGGTCCTCCTCCATCACCGGTCTCCTTCTCCGCTGTCGTCCACTCCTTCGCCACTATCATCACCGCTGCTACCAACCACCTCCGCCGTCCAACCCCAAGTCCCCGGCGTCCCCTTGGCTACCGTGCGTCCCTCCACCACGTTCTCCAAGGCTTGGATCTCCAAGAGAAGCCAGCCAACCATTGAGGAAGCTGCAAGGTAATCCTCTTCCTCATCCGTCTCTCTCCTCCGGTTTTCAGCCTTCCTTGTTGAATACCTAGGGTGCTTCTCCTAAAACCCTAAAGGTATATCTCAACCTAGCCATAGCTTTGGCTAAGGAGGAGCCGAGACTAGGCAAGAGACCCGGTACGAAAGCCCTAGCGAAGGTGCATCGTATCAGATTAGGACTCTGTCAAGGTCTCTATAAAAGGACATCAGTAGTTTGTATGATAGAGGAGGAATGAAGAAGAGAATTATGATTAGTTAAGAATAGTTGATAGAATATTATAGGAGTATAATATCATAGGAGTATAATATCATAGGAATAGAGGTAATGTAGATTCCACCAGATATCCACAATCGATCCACCTTCTTCCCCGTCGGTCATCTTCTCCGCAGCCGGCACCACCTCCACCGGTATTTCTCTCTCCCCGCCACTTTCTCTCTCCTCCACATCAGCGCCACGTTACCACTCTCTCTCCTCGTCACCTGCAACCTCAGCATCATCTTCTTCGTCTCTCCTCACGCCCAAACCCTAGCTTCACCGCCGGCATCCTTCCCGTACCTTCTCCGGCCACCCCCGTCGCCACCTAAACCCGCTATCCTCTTCCCCTAAGCCCCACGACCCCGGCCATATCATTCCCGTCGGTCTTCACCGTCACTGGTGATCTTGATACGATGCTCCTTCTCTAGGGCTTTCGTATCTGGTCTCTTGCCTAGTCTCGTCTCCTCCTTAGCCAAAGCTATGGCTAGGTCGAGATATACCTTTAGGGTTTTAGGAGAAGCACCCTAAGTATTCGACAAGGCTGAAGACCGGAGGAGGGAGATGGATGAGGGAGAGGATTACCTCGCAGCTTCCTCAATGGTTGGCTGGCTTCTCTTGGAGATCCAAGCCTTGGAGAATGTGGTGGAGGAGGGAGGCACGACAGCCAAAGGGACGCGGGGGACTTGGGGTTGGACGGCGAAGGTGGCTGGTAACGGCGGTGATGATAGTGGCCGGCTGGTGGAGAAGAATCCGGCTGTAGAGAGAGAAGGGTGAAGGTGGCTGGTGGTTTGTGGAATAAGGGTTACAGCTACTTCTATATTACTTCTACTCCTAGGATTTATCTCTACTAAATAACAACTCTCATAAATTCGTCCATGCATAAAAACACTAATACAAGCTATAGAGGTCCTTTTATAGAGGCCTCAAGAGAGTTCTATTCCAACCTGAATACCTTCTTGCTTGAACAGCAAGTAAACAGACTCTTACTAATTCAACACAAACTGACTCCTAATAACCAGTAATGAACTAGGTAAGCAAGTGACTTGACTCAACCAAAACTGAGACTCAATAGAAACTAGCTAACCACAAACTGAACTCAAACTAGGAAATCAACTAGTAAAGCAATTAAGACTCAACTAAGGAAATAACCAAGGCCGGCTTGGCTAACCCACCTCATGGGTCATGGGTCCATCATGGGTCCACCCATGCTTGAGCTTGGTCTTGGAACTAGTTCAGCTCTGATTTGGCTCTAAGGCTAGCTTGGCTCAACCTGCTCCAAAGGACCTGGTTGCAGCCAGCTCCTTGGTGATGGCCTGCCCAAGCAAGGACATGGGTCCCTTCTTAGATTAGCTCAGTTGGTCCTCGTATCATCCCCTCCCCTTCGAAATTGGCCTTGTCCTCAAGGGCTGAATTTGCTGAGGGAAAAAGCTCTGCTCCTGTCGAACCCGAGTGACCTGGCTGGACCACAACTGTAGCTGTGGGCTCGGAGGTGAAAATCCTGGTCGCGCCCATGGTGGATCCGGTGGTAATGGGGCCACTGAATCATGAGGCCATGCAGCTGGTCTGGAAGAAGGGAATTGAAGCGCCGGGGTATCTGGGGGTCGCTGGAACTCCAAGAAGTAAAGGACGGCTGTAGATCGGTGGCTGTGCATGTGACTATGCATAGTCATCATCTGTCGTCCGGGGTCGAAGACTAGATCAACTCGAATTGAGTCCTCCCAATGTGAAAGTAGACTTAATATAGCAGCTAGATACGGTGGAGAACAGTTGAGCTTGGGGCTCTCTCTGCTTTGCTCCAAAGGGATCATCACAGCTCTAGCTTCAACATCAATCCTCACGGTCAGAATCGACAAAGTCGTTCTGAAACTTCGAGTGGTGGATGGATGCTGGGCGATGCTCTTGGATCTGATTCGTTGGAAGATGGCAACCGAATAAGGAGGGTAGCTCCTTGGATCGCTCAGATCAGTTGGGGGATGCATGATCAACTGAAGATGCGTAGGGAACATCTGGATCTGATCTGGTGGAAGTCTGAAATCAAGCTTGATCAAGTCGGATTGGCTGAGCTTGATTGGACTTGCTGGGGTTTGGATCATATCTGACTTGGTCGAATTTGACTGAATCCAATTGAGCTTGACTTAGCTTGAACTGGACTGGATCTGGGCTTTATCGGATTTGGTTGGTGTAGCCAATTCTGGTTGAGCCTGGATTGAATCTGTCCAAGTCTTGTAGGCTGGAATCTGACTCGATCAAGTGTGGAAGATTGAGTCGGAGTCTGATCAGGTTCAAATGGTGGTGATTTGGTCTGACCTGATCTGATAGTTGAGATCTGTCCATTCCTTGATGAAGCTTGGGAATGGGAACAGATCTGGTAGCTGAAAGAGGCCGGAACTCAATCGTCGGTGAGGGCTGCTCGTCGGAGTGGGGAAGGATGGAGTTGGGGGCCGGCAGGTTTGTATTTGGAATGGCTATGGGTTGAGAGGTTGGGTGGTTGTGAGGAGTTTCAAGAACCCTGGTGGGTTTTGAGCTTCCGCTAGGGTCAATGAGAAAGAAGGCATGGTGGGGAACGGTTGTGATGGGTTTGGGATAGGAGTGCGGAGGACCTTGGGGAAGGTTACATGGTGCGGGGAGGGCTTGAACTAAGGTGAGGGTGGTGGCTGCAGCTTCGTGGATGGTGGGTAGATCGCCGGAGAAGACAATCGACAATGGGGATGGTAAAGGAAGGGTTGTGGTATTGCATGGAGAAAGAGGGTGGCCTTGGTTGGTGACGGGAGCTGTCGAAGAGAAATAGGGAGACTTGTTGGTGGTGGGAAGGTAGGGTTTGGATGAAGGGAAGGAGGAAGGAGATGATGGCAGGATGTTGACTGGGCTGGGATGTGGTGTGGTTGGGTAAGGGGGCAGCGGTTGTTGTTCATGGGTTGGGTCATCGGGCAGCTCGTGGGTAGGTGGAGTATGAGTCCTAATCCAAGTAGAGCTGGGTTTAGGTTCTATAATCCAAGTTGCAGCTAGAATGGGATTTTGATTGGAAATCTGAACTCCCATAGGTCTTGACTGATTTGGAGGAGAATATCGTTGGATCATTGCTTCCCACTGTTCTACTAAAGGGTAAGGCAAAGGGATCCAACTCTGGACAGCTTCCTTCCAGTTTTCAGCTGTAGGGTAAGTCGTACTCCGAGTTGGAGTAGGATTTGCAATCCTAGTTCCAGTAGGATCTTGAGTCCGAGTCGTACTCTAAGTTTGACTCGAATTCCTAGTTGGAGTAGGATTTGTAATCCTAGTTCCAGTAGGATTTGGAGTCCAAGTTGTACTCAAATACCCGTTGTTGTTTGCAGGTTTGGGTTGGTTGTAGAGTTGAGGTAATGGCTGATAAGGTGCTGGTTTGTAGGTAGGCATAGGGTGCTCATGGTTTGGATAATGGGTCGATTCATAGGCTGGTGGGGTGTGAGGTGGGTAATAATAGGGTTGGGGAAGAATTGTGTTGTAGGGGACATATGGAGGGGGGGTAGGCTGCTGGTATGAATGGGGGTGATAGGTTGGATATAGAGGCTGATGTGGTTGGTGGTGGAAAGGTAATGGGGCCAGGTATAGGTGGGGGTTGAACCGGTTGGGTAGTAGACTGGTTAGGAGTAATTGGACCTGATCCAACTATGGCATAGTTGGGAATATGGCCGGTTCCTCCTAGCATAGGGATGGCTCCATGGGGAGTTCTAGGGCAAGTAGGGTTAGGGTTAGGGTTCTGTAGGGATGATGATGCAGGTAAGGGATGATGATGTGGAAGAGGTATCGTAGGTGGCGGTCTAGCATAGACTGGTAGGGCACACGTCGGGTAAGTAGGAAGTGGGAAAGGAGAAGTTGGTTCTGATTCCACCAAGACATAGGGCGGAATAGGGGCTGGTACTCCAGCAATTAGAGTAGCTTCTAGAAGGCTTTGGGTGGCACAGTCCGTAGAACGGAGCTCTGATACCAAGTTGATACGATGCTCCTTTCTCTAGGGCTTTCGTATCTGGTTTCTTGCCTAGTCTCGTCTCCTCCTTAGCCAAAGCTATGGCTAGGTCGAGATATACCTTTAGGGTTTTAGGAGAAGCACCCTAGGTATTCGACAAGGAAGGCTGAAGACTGGAGGAGGGAGATGGATGAGGGAGAGGATTACCTCACAGCTTCCTCAATGGTTGGCTGGCTTCTCTTGGAGATCCAAGCCTTGGAGAACGTGGTGGAGGGAGGCACGGCAGCCAAAGGGACTTGGGGTTGGACGGCGGAGGTGGCTGGTAACGGCGGTGATGATAGTGGTCGGCTAGTGGAGAAGAACCCGGCTGTAGAGAGAGAAGGGTGAAGGTGGCTGGTGGTTTGTGGAATTAGGGTTACAGCTACTCCTATATTACTTCTACTCCTAGGATTTATCTCTACTAAATAATAACTCTCATAAATTAATGTCCATGCATAAAAACCCTAATACAAGCTATAGAGGTCCTTTTATAGAGGCCTCAAGAGAGTTCTACTCCAATACCTTCTTGCTTGAACAGCAAGTAAACAGACTCTTACTAATTCAACTCAAACTGACTCCTAATAACCAGTAATGAACTAGGTAAGCAAGTGACTTGACTCAACCAAAACTAGGACTCAATAGAAACTAGCTAAGCACAAACTGAACTCAAACTAGGAAATCAACTAGTAAAGCAATTAAGACTCAACTAAGGAAATAACCAAGTAAGGCCGCTATAAGACTCAACTAAGGAAATAACCAAGCAATTAAGACTCAACTAAGGAAATAACCAAGGAAATCAACTAGTAAACAATTGAATCCTAGTTTTGGTTGAGTCAAGTCACTAGCTTACTTAGTTCATTCCTGGTTATTAGGAGTCAGTTTGAGTTGAATTAGTAAGAGTCTTTTACTTGCTGTCCAAGCAAGAAGGTATTCAGGTTGTAGTAGAACTCTCTTGAGGCCTTTATAAAAGGACCTCTATAGCTTGTATTAGGGTTTTTATGCATGGATGAGTTTATGAGAGTTATTATTTTTAGTAGAGATAAATCCTAGGAGTAGAAGTAATATAGGAGTAGTTGTAACCCTAGTTTCCACAGAAATCCACCAGCAACCTGAATCTCTCTCTACTGCCGGGTTATCTCTCCACCAGCCGGCCACCATCCATCGCCGTCCGCCGCTGCCATCTACAGTACACATCCATCGCCATCCGACCCTCCACTGGGCCCCGACCCCGGGCTCCCGGTCTGACCAGGTTGGAGGTACGGGTCCTCACACCTTCTCCTAAAACCCTAAAGGTATCTCTCAACCTAGCCATAGATTTGGCTAAAGAGGATCTGAGACAAGGCAAGAGACCAGGTACGAAAGCCCTATAGAAGGTGCATCGTAAAAACTTGGTATCAGAGCTCTTTCCTCCTACCAGTGCCACCCGGAATCCTTCCGAAAAAAGTCCACATGGCAGGAGCAACCCCTACAAGTGCTCCCCAGGAGCAGGATCTTCCCGTAACCTACGAATTGATCACAGGCCTCAACAGGGCGTCACTGTCCTTGCGGGCATCGCAGCACAAGACTGTAGGAAGGCAAGGTGAGAACCCTAACCCTAACCCAACTTTCCCTAGAGCTTCCCATGGAGCCGTCCCTATCCAAGGAGGATCCGGTGATATCGCTCAAATGTGTCACGCACAGCGGTCGCGGTGCAGTACAGCATAAGAGAGGTCGAACCCACAGAGAGACAGACAGCAAACGTCCAAAACACAAATAACAATGAATTGAAGACAAACGAGAACTTAAGAATTAACTAAATTCGATCAGAGGATTTAGTTGAAATATAAGATTAACTAAGGATATCAGGATGTTAATAAGGCTAGGCTTCAGGAATCACTTCACTCGGATTTAGGTTCTTCTCTTCTCAATGGATCATATGAAACCCAGTTAAGGGATTCACATCCCAATCACCTTAACCGGGAGATATGGAATTATAAACCTAACAAAATATATAGATGTCTCTTCCTACGATTGATTCTTCCTTATTATAATTCTAACTTCATCCAATCCAAACTTAAGAATATATGATACCGGTTGTCACTACAGGCAACATATAGCAAAAGTTCATCGGGACAAAGCCCTAACTCTATCTAACCGGATCTCTAAGAATACACAATACCAACACTCACAATCGGCAATGCATAGCAAAGATTTCACGGGATAGAACCCCAACCTTGTCTTACTAGATCTATAAGAATACACAATACCATTTGTCACTACGGGCAATGCATAGCAAAGGTCTCGTGAGACTTGGTAGGAGAATCAAAAGAGATAACTATGGGATTATAAGATCATGAAAGAAGCATGACTGGATTCATAATATTAATCATCCACATAGAACCCTATAATCTGAAAATAATCTTTGAAGATTCAATACATAGGAAAGAGTTTAATAATAAAGATTGAAACTATGAACCATCGTTGGAGAAGAAGCCCTAGTCCTCGCTATATCATCCGTCCGCCATGCCCACGGATTAGGGTTTTAGTTGAGTTGGACTCGGATTTCCTGAAGGCAGCCCTATTCCGGTCACAACTGGGTCCAATCAAGCCGGAATTGGGAAACTTACTCAACACGAAAGTTGTGTATTTGGAAGTCTTCTACCAGATCCCAAAGATTTCGCAATATTCTGAGTTGTATAGAATATTTGACGAATATTCTCCTCAGCTTCGACAGAACAGTTTTCCAGCTTGTGTAACTTCATATATTTTTCCAATCTGCTATCACACCGTCCAGAATCTCACAAATTGTCCAACATAAAAGTTGTAGATCTCTGAACTTTCTATCACGTATTCAAATTTCATAACATTTGGACTTCCAGAGAATATGTTACAAATATTTTCCTACCAGCGCATCAAATCAATCTTCTTCTTCCGTAACTGCTTTGTCTGCACCTCTCGTACTCAAAATAGCATATCTTCCTCTAGGAAACTCTAAATCACGAACCGTAAAAACTTCCGGAAACTAGACTTCCAGAGCTTTCTGATGAATAAATTTTATATCTCTCAAGTATACGAATCGGTGCAATCAGTATAGTAGCAAGACGAGTATCGTACCCACAGAGATTTGTAGAGATTAATAGAGTAAAATGCTAAAGAACAGAAAAGAAAGAAAATATGGAAGAGAAAAGAAGAAATATGAAGTCTCGAAAATAGATGACCTAATAATGAAATAAGAAAACGATAGAAATATGATGGATGAATACTAAGGTTCCGATTTCACCATAACATCCTCATTCTATGCATTGAATCAATCAAGATCTCAGTTTAATTCCAAGGGCTCGTTCTTCCGGTATGATGATCCGTTCGGTCGCGGTCTTCACCAAGTACCCCCAATTAACCCTAGTTAATGAACCCATAACTAAGTGTTAACCAAGAATCCATTAAGCTCTGAAGAACAATTATGAACCAAGAATACTCTTAGCTTGAACCCGGCCTCGACATAAACTCATTCATTCATAGATCCTGCAAGATTAGGGAATGAACCCTCGCCCAATCTGACATAAAACAATCTATAATACTTTTATTGGCCAGATAAAGGTATTTAAGATCTCAGTTAAAATATTGAATAAATCAAGGAAAATAAACTGATAAAATAATCATGATCCAATAACATAGAATGATTCAGTTAGGGCTACATCGGTACCTTAGAAAAGAAACTAGCCACTCATGTTCACCATGAGGGCAACAAAACTAATGGAGAAATAAAGAAGAAATAAGAAAAGAAAACCAAACCTGGAACCCTTCTCTTCGCCTCCAAACGCTGCCAAAAAGTCCTCCAAAAGTCCCCCTTTGATAACCCTAAGTATCCTATTTATAGGCCTAAACTCGGGTTAAATCAAAACCGTTGATTTAATTCACTGGAAACGTCCGATCGATCCTCCTCGGAATGTTGGATCGATCGGTCTCATTGAGATCTCCCACTTCTATTTACGCCCGAGCCCGATCGATCGGACTAAGGGAGTCGGATCGATCGACTTCGTAAAGATTCTTCATCTCTGGCTCTTCCCGAGTTCGATCGATGGTCCGATCGATCGAATTGTGTTCCTCTAAAAAGCATATGTTCTGTCACCCTTTAATTCCCAAGTCCGATCGATCGAATTATGAGTGTTGGATCGATCGGTTGAGTAAAAATCCGCTGTTGTTGACTTTTTCCCAGTCCGATCGATCGAATTATTGGTGTCGGATCGATCGGACCCCATAAGAGCGATGGAGGGATCGATCGGATGTGTTGTGGCTGAAAAACACATGTTCTGTCACGTTTTTGCGTGGTCCGATCGATCGGACCTTCGCTCGGACTTCCAGCTTATTTCCCTTTCTGCCATTCAGACTGCGCATCGGTACTGAAATTGCCGTAACTTCCTCTAGAAAACTCGGAATCACGAACCGTAAAATTCTCCAGAATCTAGACTTCAAGAGCTTTCCAACCATGTATGGCACATCCTCTGGTTCTTCATGAGCAGGTATAGATAAATCTTTAAAGTTGATCCATGCACTCTTTTCAGCTTCTTTTCTCCTTTTTCCTGCATTTTCCAAACAACTATGTGAAGCAACATATAGATATAAAAATAGGAATAAAGATGTTGATTAAAGATAATAATCTAGCAATTGAGATGGTTATAAGGCTATTTAGAGTGCACTTTCATGCACTTATCACACCCCCCAACCAGCTTATTGCTAGTCTCTAGCAATTTTAAGCGCATAAAATATATTAAGCACACCACGGTTCAAGGATGTAGACAAGCATGATAAAAGTTCTGCCTTATCAAGTCAATAATGTTGTACACCGTACAGAGCACGAAAACTTATAATACTCATACACATACCACCAACATATGAAATCAACTTCTACACTTCAAACATTCTAACACCATCCAGAAGAACACATGTGACGTGATAAATAAATGTTACGTACAGAAGCAACTTCTACCCACCATTAGTCCAAACACGCTACTATCTTCATGACCAATCATCCAAACCTCGCACTTTAAGTACAACATGCTCTTTTTTTTTTTTTCAACTATCAAACATTTTGCCGTTTTACACGAGCACTCTCCGCTTCATGAGGCGCAGAGACCCGGTTACTTAACAAAACACTGAGTAGTTTTTTTTTTTTAGTGGTTCTACCTTTTTACGCGAGCTCCCTGCTTCCTGAGGCAAGAACACCCGGTTACTAAGTAGATCACCTAACAGTCGTTTAGGCACAGCTTATTAAAGCTCCAGAACTTTTTCTATATTTTTTTTCTGCATGCAATACTCAACACTAGCTAATGCTGAAATCATGGTCTAGATTGACAATAGCATGCTCATTCCTCTGGTGAGTATAATCGCCACTGCACATAAAGTGTTCGTGTGTGAATCACATGATATTCTACCTTCAGGTTATCATACATGCAATCAATGTATCGGCCAATCCATATGAAAGCAGCATGTAAAATAAGGTAGCATGAATAAAGTCATGAATGTCTACACCCCTCAACCTGAATTCAACATTGTCCTCAATGTGTGCATTTATCCAATAAAAATATGTAGGAGGTGGCAATCCAAAAATTTCCAGAAAAGGAAGAGACAAGATACTGTAAATAAAAACGAGGCCACCTGATAGAATAGCGAACATCTCCTCAAGGATCCTCCGGGTGGCTGAAAACCTAAAAGAAAAACAAAAGAGAAAATATAAAATTGAAAACTAAAACTTAGAGTTAAAAACTGGTTACCTTGGTGGGTTGCCTCCCACCCAGCGCTTTATTTAACGTCTAGGCAAGACGTAATACCAAGTTTAAGGTTCACCAAAATCAACTGCATCCACCACATCTGAATGTCCTTCCAAATACAATTTCAAACGGTGCCCATTGACTTTGAATTTGCTCCCATTCCTTTCATTCTCAATTTCAACAGCACCGTGAGGCGATACTTGTGTCACTTTGAACGGGCCCGTCCATCTGAATCTTAATTTACCTGGAAAGAATTTCATTCGTGAGTTATAAAGTAAAACTTTCATACCTGGTGTAAACTCCTTCCGTTGTATTACTTTATCATGATAGAGCTTGGTTCTTTCCTTGTAAATCTTAGCATTCTCGTATGCTTCATTCCGCAGCTCATCCAATTCATTCAATTGCATCTTTCTCATATCCCCCGCTTCTCTCATGTCAAAATTCAGCTGCTTTATAGCCCAATAGGCCCTATACTCCAATTCCACCGGTAGATGACATGCTTTTTCAAAGACAATGCGATAAGGGCTCATACCAATTGGAGTTTTATATGCAGTGCGATACGCCCAAAGAACATCATTCAATTTCACTGCCCAATCCTTCCTTGTAGTGCCAACAACTCGTTTCAGGATCGTCTTTATTTGCCTATTGCTCACCTCCACTTGGCCCGACGTTTGAGGGTGGTAAGGAGTTGCGACCCGATGAGTGATGTTGTATTTCTTCAACAATGCATCAAACGCTCTATTGCAAAAGTGTGATCCCCCATCACTTATAATCGCCCGAGGTGTACCAAACCTTGTAAAAATCATATCTTTCAAGAATCCCACCACGGTCTTGCTGTCATTGTTCCTGGTTGCAATTGCTTCAATCCACTTAGACACATAATCTACAGCAACAAGAATATACGTGTACCCGTATGATGGAGGAAACGGTCCCATAAAGTCTATGCCCCAAACATCGAACAATTCCACCACCAGATTATTTGTAAGAGGCATCTCATTCCTTTTGCTTATGTTCCCTGACAGTTGACATCTGTCACACTTAGCAACAAAATTAAATGCATCTTTGAATAATGTAGGCCAAAAAAAACCAGATTGAAGAACTTTAAAAGCAGTTTTCTTACCTCCAAAGTGTCCTCCACACGTTAATTCATGACTAAATTTCAATATATCATCATGCTCATATTCTGGAACACAACGCCTTATTATTTGATCAGGACAATGTTTAAATAAATAAGGGTCATCCCAAAAGTAATATCTGACTGTGGACAAAAATCTTTTCTTTTCTTGTGAACTTAGATCAGCACGCAGAACATTACTAGCTAGATAGTTAACAATATCCGCATACCAGGTCTCTTTACCATTCACAGAAAATAGTTGTTCATCGGGAAAGCATTCTTGGATGGGTTGTACATCCTTAGGGCCGCCCATGTGTTCCAGTCGTGACAAGTGATCTGCCACTACATTATCGCTCCCTTTCTTGTCCCTTATTTCCAAATCGAACTCTTGCAGCAGTAGGATCCACCTGATTAACCTTGGCTTTGTATCCTTTTTGGTTAGTAGATATTTCAATGCTGCATGATCTGAATAAATAATAATTTTAGATCCAATCAAATAAGAGCGAAATTTCTCCAATGCAAAAACAACAGCAAGTAATTCTTTTTCAGTAGTTGAGTAATTGATTTGAGCATCATTGAGTGTACGACTTGCATAATAAATAGCATGAGAGACCTTATTTACCCTTTGTCCTAGAACAGCCCCTATAGCATAATCAGAAGCATCACACATTATTTCAAAGGGCAACGACCAATCAGGAGGCATAATAATTGGTGCAGTAATCAATTTCTCTTTCAAAGTATTGAAAGCATCAAGACAAGCTTTACAAAACTTAAACTCACTATCTTTGGCCAATAAATCACACAATGGTTGTGCAATTTTAGAAAATCTCTAATGAATCTGCGATAAAATCCTGCATGGCCCAAAAAACTCCGCACACCTTTCACAGAAGTAGGGGGCGGTAATTTCTCAATCAAATCTATTTTTGTTTTATCTACGCCAATACCTTTACTAGAAATAGCATGTCCCAACACAATACCTTGCCTTACCATGAAGTGACTCTTCTCCCAGCTCAATGTCAAATTTGTCTCTTCACATCTTTTAAGCACCAAGGTTAGGTGTGCCAGGCAATTATCAAAAGAATTCCCAAATACAGAAAAATCATCCATGAATACCTCGACAAACCTTTCTATCATGTCGGAGAAAATCGATATCATGCATCTTTGAAAGGTGGCAGGTGCATTGCACAATCCGAACGGCATCCTTCTGTATGCGAATGTTCCAAACGGACAGGTGAAAGTTGTCTTCTCTTGGTCCTCTGGGGCGATAGCAATTTGATTATAACCTGAAAATCCATCAAGAAAACAATAAAATGAGTGACCAGCTAAGCGTTCAAGCATTTGATCAATAAAAGGTAAAGGAAAGTGGTCCTTTTTAGTAGCTGCATTAAGCTTGCGATAATCGATGCAGACACGCCATCCAGTAGTCATCCTCGTGGGTATGAGCTCATTGTTCTCATTCTTCACAACTGTTATCCCTGATTTCTTAGGCACCACGTGAACTGGACTTACCCATTTGCTGTCAGAAATAGGATAGATCACGCCAACATCGAGCAACTTAAGGATCTCTTCCCGAACAACGTCTTTCATGTTTGGGTTGAGGCGACGCTGGGCATCCCGTATAGGTTTGGCATCCTCTTCCAAAATAATGCGATGCATGCACATAGTAGGACTTACTCCTTTAATATCGGCAATTGTCCAACCTATTGCAGTTTTATGCTCCCTAAGAACTCTCAATAATTTTTCCTCTTCCAATGGAGTAATGTCAGAAGCAATAATCACAGGAAGGGTTTCATTCTCACCAAGATATGCATATTTCTGATTACTAGGAAGAGGTTTTAACTCAAGCTTTGGTGGGGAAACTATTGATGAAACCATTTTAGAATAGGATTCGTTTAGCATGTCTAACCGAGATTCATCAGGGAAACATGGCTGCAATGCCTCAAGGGCTGCTATAACCTCCTTTGCTCCCTCGTAATTCTGCAACTCCTCCTTTTCCATCGTCAATGCCGCTTCTAGAGTAGTCTTCACTTGCTCCTGCATGAAACTAGAAAACACCAATGAATCTAAAACATCTATTGAGAAACAATCAAAAGAGTTTGAAGGATAGGACATAGATTCAAAAACTTTAAATTCAACAGTTTCACCTAAAACTGTCATGCTGAGCTTACCATCCTGCACATTTATCATAGTCTTGGCTGTGGCCATAAATGGACGTCCCAACAAAATTGGTAAATTCCTATCATGTAAGGGCGCATCTTCCATATCCAATATCACAAAATCCGCAGGGATAATCAATTTATCAACTTGTACTAAAATGTCTTCTACAATGCCTAAAGGATATTTAATGGAACGATCTGCAAGTTGTAGAGACATTGTAGTAGGTTTTAATTCACCCACACCTAACTGAAGAAAAACAGAGTAAGGCATCAAATTAACACTGGCTCCTAAATCAAGCATTGCCTCTCCTATCTTTGTATCACCAACAGTAATAGTAATGTTAAAACTCCTTGGATCCTTAAGCTTGGGTGGAAGCTTCCTTTGTAGAACCGCGCTTACCGTCTCTGAAACCATCACTTTTTCATGAGGTTCATACTTACGCTTTGAAGTACTTAGTTCCTTGAAGAACTTTGGAAATGCTGGCATGTTCCTGATCACCTCAAGCAATGGTAAGTTCACATTAACCTTAGATAAAATATCATAAATTTCATAATATGACTTATCCATTTTGGCTTTCTTTAGACGGCCTGGAAAAGGAACCGGCGGCACATATGGTGGAGGAGAGTTGTGATAAACCTCCGGAACTGAATTTGCTCTCTTTCCATGCTCAGCAGCAGATGTGGCCGGTGGTGGCCCTTTCGAGCGTTCCTCCGTTTCAACTTCCTCACTTGCATCACCATTACACTCATCAGCAACTTTAGCATTAATCTTATTATCAATAATTTTACCTGAACGAAGAACTGTAACTGCTCATGTTGGCTTGGGAATTTGCCTGGGACATGGGCTCGTACCGCATCAGCAAGTTGTCCCACTTGAACTTCTAACTTCCCAACGGATGCTGCAACATTCTTTAGTACCGCGTCATGTTGAGCAATGGCTGAATCTTGTTTTTCCATCTTTGAATCTATTTTCTGCATAAAAGCTAACATAGTCGCTTCCAAAGACGACTTAACAGGTGGGTTAGACTGATTAGCAGTAGGCATACTAGCATTAGCAGTATTTTTCCATGAAAAATTCGGATGCTCCCTCCAACCAGGATTGTAAGTATTTGCATAAGGGTCAAATCTAGGTCTCGGGTTATACGCATTCATCAAACTAGCTTGCTCTTGCACATATTCAGGAAATTCACTACCAGAAGGACATGAATCAAACCTATGACCAAAAATATTGCAAATTGAACAAACCTCAACCGGTTTTGCTTGTGTGGACATCATCGCGTCTATCTTCTTGTTAAGAGTTGCAATCTGCCTTGCCATGTCATCATTCTGGTTCAGCTCATAGATGCCTCTCGCCTTATTCCTCGTGTCCCTCTGCTGCGAGTTTGATCCTAGCATCTCATAGATTTCATATGCCTCCGGTGGTGTCCTTTTGAACATCGCTCCACCTGCAGCATTATCTGCCATAGTCTGACAAGAAAGATTTAGTCCATCATAAAAATATTGCATCTGATTTTCTAAAGAATAATTATGATGTGGACATTGCATCAAAAGCATTTTAAATCTATCCCATGCTTCATGGAATGGTTCTCCATCAGCTTGCTGAAAATTTGGAATTTGTCTTCTCAAGTTAGTAGTCATGGCATGAGAATAAAATTTGCTAACAAACTTATTCTAAATTGCATCCCAAGTCGTGAGTGATCCAGGAGGCAACGACATCAGCCATCTCTTCGCTTTATCCTTCAGGGTGTAAGGAAAACATCGCATCCTCAAGTGATCTTCAGTAATGCCACCTAAAGGAAAAGTCTGAATAGTAGCATAATAATCTTTCACAAAAGTTAGTGCATCCTCAGAAGGTAAACCATGAAATTCAGGAAGCATAGAAAAATGTAGATTTTTAAGTTCATAATTTCTAGCCTCTGCAGGTAACGCAATACACGAAGGTGAGGTAGAAATAGTAGGCCTCGCGTACTCCTCCAAAGGACGTAAGTTATTATTGAGCGCCATCTCCTCTTGTTCCTCCTCTTGAACTCCTAGATCTGATGTGGACAGGCTGTCTTTGTTAGATTTCTTCTTCCAACCAATTTGATCTACTTTATCGTTCAAGGGCAACAACTTTTCTTTCCATGATCGGCGACCTTGCATTCACTACAAATAAACTCTAATCAAATCCCCGGCAACGGCGCCAAAAACTTGATGAATAAATTTTATATCTCGCAAGTATATGAATCGGTGCAATCAGTATAGTAGCAAGACGAGTATCGTACCCACAGAGATTTGTAGAGATTAATAGAGTAAAATGCTAAAGAACAGAAAAGAAAGAAAATATGGAAGAGAAAAGAAGAAATATGAAGTCTCGAAAATAGATGACCTAATAATGAAATAAGAAAACGATAGAAATATGATGGATGAATACTAAGGTTCCAATTTCACCATAACATCCTCATTCTATGCATTGAATCAATCAAGATCTCAGTTTAATTCCAAGGGCTCGTTCTTCCGGTATGATGATCCGTTCGGCCGCGGTCTTCACCAAGTACCCCCAATTAACCCTAGTTAATGAACCCATAACTAAGTGTTAACCAAGAATCCATTAAGCTCTGAAGAACAATTATGAACCAAGAATACTCTTAGCTTGAACCCGGCCTCGACATAAACTCATTCACTCATAGATCCTGCAAGATTAGGGAATGAACCCTCGCCCAATCTTACATAAAACAATCTATAATACTTTTATTGGCCAGATAAAGGTATTTAAGATCTCAGTTAAAATAATGAATAAATCAAGGAAAATAAACTGATAAAATAATCATGATCCAATAACATAGAATGATTCAGTTAGGGCTACATCGGTACCTTAGAAAAGAAACTAGCCACTCATGTTCACCATGAGGGCAACAAAACTAATGGAGAAATAAAGAAGAAATAAGAAAAGAAAACCAAGCCTGGAACCCTTCTCTTCGCCTCCAAACGCTGCCAAAAAGTCCTCCAAAAGTCCCCCTTTGATAACCCTAAGTATCCTATTTATAGGCCTAAACTCGGGTTAAATCAAAACCGTTGATTTAATTCACTGGAAACGTCCGATCGATCCTCCTCGGAATGTTGGATCGATCGGTCTCATTGAGATCTCCCACTTCTATTTACGCCCGAGCCCGATCGATCGGACTAAGGGAGTCGGATCGATCGACTTCGTAAAGATTCTTCACCTCTGGCTCTTCCCGAGTTCGATCGATGGTCCGATCGATCGAATTATGTTCCTCTAAAAAGCATACGTTCTGTCACCCTTTAATTCCCAAGTCCGATCGATCGAATTATGAGTGTTGGATCGATCGGTTGAGTAAAAATCCGCTGTTGTTGACTTTTTCCCAGTCCGATCGATCGAATTATTGGTGTCGGATCGATCGGACCCCATAAGAGCGATGGAGGGATCGATCGGATGTGTTGTGGCTGAAAAACACATGTTCTGTCACGTTTTTGCGTGGTCCGATCGATCGGACCTTCGCTCGGACTTCCAGCTTATTTCCCTTTCTGCCATTCAGACTGCGCATCGGTACTGAAATTGCCGTAACTTCCTCTAGAAAACTCGGAATCACGAACCGTAAAATTCTCCAGAATCTAGACTTCAAGAGCTTTCCAACAATGTATGGCACATCCTCTGGTTCTTCATGAGCAGGTATAGATAAATCTTTAAAGTTGATCCATGCACTCTTTTCAGCTTCTTTTCTCCTTTTTCCTGCATTTTCCAAACAACTATGTGAAGCAACATATAGATATAAAAATAGGAATAAAGATTTGATTAAAGATAATAATCTAGCAATTGAGATGGTTATAAGGCTATTTAGAGTGCACTTTCATGCACTTATCACTTTCCGAGAAGGTATAGTTTTGACGTTAAATACACATCTTTGCTTCAATTTCCTGCATAATACAAATAACTTTGTGAAGCAACATATACGGACAAAATCTCCTATATTAATCATGAAAACTAAGCAAATAAGCTGCTCTTAGTCATGTTCAGAGTGCACTTTCATGCATTCATCATCCGGCCATATCCCCAACTATGTCCTAGTTGGATCAGGTCCAATTACTCCTAATCAGTTTACTACCCATTCGCTTCAACCCCCGCCTATACCTGGCCCCACTACCCTTCCACCACCACCACATCAGCCCCTATATCCGGCCTATCACCCTGCTCCCTACCAGCAACCTACGCCCCATCCCTATGCACCGTACAACCCTTTTCCACCCTACAATACACCACCTCCTTATCAGCCTCTACCTTTTCCCTATGCACTGTACAACCCTTATCCTCCCTACAATACACCACCTCCTTATCAACCCTTACCTTCATCGTACAACCAACCCACCCCGGAAAACACCGACTGTCTTCGAGCATGACCTGGACACCAATTCCTACTGGGACTAGGACTTCAAATCCTACAGGGACTAGGACTCCAAATCCTACTCCAACTTGGAACCCTAGTCAAACTCGGAGTCCGGCTGTCACTTGGATTGAGGAACCTAACCCCAGTTCAACTTGGATTAGGACTCCTCATACGCTTCCGACTCCGCTTCCTCCACAACCCCACTATTGCCCTCCTCATACTCCACTTACCCACGAGCTCCCCCATGACCCAAACCATGAACAACACCCGCTGGTCCCTTACCCAACCACACCACATCCCAGCCCAGTCAACATCCTCCCATCATCTCCTTCATTATTCCACTCATCCAAAACCTACCTTCCCACCTGCAATTCCTCTTTGGCAGCTTCCGTCACCAACCAAGGCCACCCTCTTTCTCCCTACAAACCCATGTCCCTTCCTTTACCATCCCCATTGTCGATTGTCATCTCCGGCGATCTACCCACCATCCATGAATGTCGCGCCCCGACCCGCGAAAGCCCAACCGGGCCAGGCGACGCGAACCGGAACCTAACTAAATGCGGAAATAAAGGCGAGGGGTTCCCCCCAACTGACTGATTTCATTAAACAATTCATAAACACCCCTGAATAATACAATAAATTCAGACCTCAAGAGATATAATATAATATTCAAAAACCTCAAAGGGGTTACAACAGTTTATACATCATACTCCCGTAGGAGACTAACTATAACAAAAGTGTTGAAAGGGATCACCGGTCCTCAAACCCCGCCAGACGCCGCCGCGCCACCAAACACCTGCCCGGTAGGGGCTACTGAAGAAGAGCTGGCGCCGGTACTTGCAAAACGCAGCCCGGGTAGGAGTGAGCATAAAGCTCAGTAGGCTTCTACACTACGTCACACAGAAGAAAGGGGAACGCAAGAGTGTCGCGCTCAAGTAAGACTTGGGTGTATACATGGGTCCCATAACCCCAACGCGTGTCCCTGAGGCCCACGAACATGGTCGCACTCAGAAGCAGGAAACAACACTGCTGGCCCACAAGCAGGGAACGACACTGCAGGCGGGAAATAACACCGCTATGTAGTCAACCTCTCTACTCAAGGGTCAACACAGTGGAACACGGGCTACACCTCAGCATCCGACTTAAGGTCGACACGACCTCTATAATCATCAAGTAACATGTGTACCAGTCATCTAAGCCTATCATCAAGTTTGACTGGACACCATAATTCGAACCGAGTCCTAACTACCCAACCCCGGTTCTAGGGCTAAATACGAGCTTCTGGCCTCGGGACGGCGATCCACAAATCACCCACGCCCTAACCTTGTGCAACTAATACACAACAAAGAATGCATGCTATGAACATACACAAGCAAGAGAAATAGGCATGCAACAGTATGACAAGAGAAATAGGTACTACCAACCGCTGCCAGCCGATCCGCAGCGGGTCCCGGCATTACGACGGTACCGTGACCGTCAACCGCGAACTCCTGCAACGGGAAGCAACCCCGAAAACTTCGATGAACAGTAAAATATATTATTATAATCCGAGCATATAATATTATACTCAAAACACCAAAATGTTCTCTACAAGCAGCAAGTTGACCCCGTCGATCCGACGTCCAAACGACGTCGGATTCAAGATCCAACTTAGATACCAGTAGATCTACATGCCGGGATCAACATATTCAAAATGCATGATCATCCAACGGTTAGATTAACGGGAAAACATTAATCAAAACAGTTAATCAAAACTCCATAAAACGCCATCAGTCAGCTTGGGATCGATTCGTAACATTTGGATCGATCCAAAGCTTCATACCAGCTTCAAATCAGCCTCGTCGCAGGCCACGAGAAAAATCACCACAATTCGTAGACAAATTGGAAAAATATGAAATAAACTGGAATGGAAAGCTAACGAAGAAATCTACAACTCTTATGTTTATCCAAAGCCAAGATCATACACGTATGATGTGCTGTCGCAGGCACTCAAAAATAAATCCAATACTCTTCAAAACAAATGTAGTAGTGCGAGTACGAGTCGATCCCACGAAGAGTGCTCAGTCTAGTTTTGTGCTTAGTGAACAAAGATAGGGGGGTTTTTAAACGTGAGGAAAAACAATAAAGAAATAATCTAAATAAAAGAAACAAGTTGAATCAAGAGAACAAACCTTGGTCTCAGTCAACATCCACCATCGGAATCCAACAACTGATCATAGATGCAAGTATCAATCAATTCATACCATGAATATTCACCGTCCGAATTAAATTCGAATCTCTCCTCGATCATAGTTAATTAGAAACAAGCGATCTAATCAACCCTAACTACTAGATAACCTAAGACAAGCGCTGTAGATTTGATCTAGTAGCAGCATTAAGAATAGGGAGATCGATAAAGCTAAACAACACAAGCACAAGCGGTTGCATTTAATCTAGTTGAATATTCTTCCTAAGATCTAACAAGATCTAATCAGCAGTAAATTATTAGATCCTAGTTGCTTCGCAGATTAGAGGGATCAAACAATTCCGGATTTGATATCCAACCTAGCAGTAGATCGCCATGAATAATAAACTAGTAGCGCTCCTAGCAATTAGACAAGACAATCATGAAGATAAACACAGAAGAACATTCAATACTCATCTATAAACTGAACAATAAAAATAAATTAGATCTCACAGTCTCATTGATTCCGAGGTTTCAGTCTCCTCGACCAAGGATCAAGATTTAGCCACGCAGGGCCATCGAGAACAATCCTCAAAAGATTCTAATAAAGAAAATAAAACCTAGAAAAAATATAAAGGAGGAGAAAGAGCAGCCAAAAGTGTCCAAAATCCCCCCTCAAACCCTAGAAAGAGTCCTATTTATAGCCTCAAGTGTATCCACCCTCGGATTAGATCACAATCGTTTATTTTATCCACTGGGAAAGTCCGATCGATCGGACCTTGGATGCTGGATCGATCGGTCTCATTAAAATCTTCAACTTCTATTCACGCCCGAGCCCGATCGATGGATGGATCGATCGAACTTTGCTCCTTTAGAAAGCATACGTTCTGTCAACTTTAATTCCCAAGTCCGATCGATCGAACTTTAAGTGCTGGATCGATCGGATGCATAAAAATCCACCTTCTCTGGCTATTTTTGAGTCCGATAGATCCAACTCTAGGAGTCGGATCGATCTAGCTCAATAGGAGGGATGGTTCGATCGATCGAACCATATTCAGCCAAAAACTACATGTTCTGTCACGGTTTTGCCAGGTCCGATCGATCGGACCTTCGCTCGGACTTCCAGCTTATTTTCCTTTCTACCATTCAGACTGCGCATCGGTACTGAAATTGCCGTAACTTCCTCTAGGAAACTCGGAATCACGAACCGTAAAATTCTCCAGAATCTAGACTCCAAGAGCTTTTCAACCATATATGGACCATCATCTGGTTCTTCATGAGCAGGTACAGATAAATCTTTAAAGTTGATCCATGCACTCCTTTCAGCTTCTTTTCGACTTAAGGACTTCAATTGCATCATAAATCAAAATATAAGAATAATGAGTGTATTTAGGAACTAAATAAGCACAGGAGACTAAGTATTAAGGGATAAAAATATAACATTATGCATTCTCATCAAATTCCCCCACACTTAGCTTTTGCTCGTCCTCGGGCAAAACTAAAATTCACTCTTCTCAAGATATCAAGGTTGCAACGCCATCAACAAAGAACAATCAAGCTCTTCACAACTCATAACACATCATGAACAAATATTTTTAGACAACATAAAAATCAATCAGTAAGCATTTCCACTTGAAGATGAAGCATACTAAATAAGTAGACCCTCACGGAAATTAACACTCAACTCTCATGTGTTTGAAGGGTATGTATTTCACTCAAATTCATTCCAATGAAAATGATCTACCATAAGCTTGCATATCTTCTCATTCTCCACCACTAGAATCACATGCATCACACAAATCATAAGGACTTCAAAAGGTCGTAATGGGGTCCAGGATTAAGGTGGGAAATATTTAGGAATGTAGCTCAAAAGCCAATGGAACTAATGGAGCAAAAATGCATCAATAAGACATGTACAACCAATCACTCCATTCAACAACTTTCTTCAACTTAGCTTTAACATACTCAGCCCATAAAACATTACCACATTGGCAAAGAGATTGTTCAAAGGAATACTTTTTAACTGAAATAGTGAACAATCTTTTGCAAAAACTTCCACCTTTGTAGATATCATACATAAACATCCCCCTTTCTTGGAGTATTAGGAGGATTCAAAAACACATTTTGTAATATGAGAAACAATTTCCTCCTTCACTTTCTTCTTTCTTTCACTTTCCTTTTTTTTTTTTTTTTTCAAATATAGCCATACCACAAATCCAAACACCCCCACACTTGAACTTTTGCACCCATACATGTCATAATGATGATCAATGCTCCACTAGTTTTATGGCTTGGGTAACGGAAATATTTTTCAGGTTTAAGGCTTGTACTATGGGTTAACAATGAAGTCAATAAGGCTCAAAGGTGTTTAGCAACAGGAAAAATTAATTGCAAGGTAGGCTATTTGGCTTATGTAGCTTAAAACAAAAATGGCCTTAATCATGTTCATGTCTGCATGTGTCAATGTGACCTCAAATAGAATCAAAGCAAGTTCTAGAGAAACAAATCCATGGAAGAATATCTCTCATGAAAGAAATTAGTGAGACTGATATGAATGTGTCAGTCTAAAGGCTCAAAATCTCACCAGCTTTTGTCTACTCATTTAGTCACTACCATCTCAAGGAAAATAACTCAACTAATTAATTCCAAGTCGCAAAATTACTCATTCAATCATGTTATGAATATGTTAAGCTTAACTTGTTCTTGCTCATGGCAAATGCAACCTAGATCTCCTCCCCCACACTTGAAACTGACATTGTCCCCAATGTAAGGTGGAATGCAAAGAAAAGCAAAAATATCTAAAATGGAAATGCGAAAATAAAAAGAGAAAGGAACGAACTCCCCTTGGGTTGCCTTCCAAGCAGCGCTTTTATTTATGAGTTGCACAGGAATGGTTCACTGCATGTCTGGGCGAATTCTTCATGTATCACAGGGGTACTCAATCACCTACAAAGCAAAAGCAAAGCAAAGCAAAACAAAAGCAAACATGCATGCACACAACCTAAAAATAATTCTAGCACTCTCAACCACACAAGAAAGTAAATAAAACAAACTAAACTACTATATACAATAGAAAAAGTTTTAATCGTGCCCTCGGTGGCCGTTCTCTAGCACGATGGTATGCAAAATCAATGGATGCCATAATATGCATATTTAACCTCAATAGTGCTAGCAAGGTTAATTTAACATATGAACTCAAGTGGCATATTTCAAAACTGAGATTTAGCTTTTCCATACTAACACCAATAAACAAGATAGCTAGATCTCTCAAACAAAAATGCATGTCATCATGGTGATCAGGAAGAAAGGAGTCAACATTATGCTCAAATATACTCGACTCATCCATTGAACTATTAATAATGTCGTCGTTCGCATGGTCAAAGATGTCAAGATTACATGATCGAAAATAAATCCGTTGAGATATGAAAATATCTACTAAGGTCATCTCCTTTTTAACCACTAATGAAGATGAGATAGTCACAGGAAATATACCTCGTGGCGTAACAGGAATGCTTTCAACTTCAGTCGGAGGAGGTTCGTCGAATAAATACTCCTGGTATTCTCGGCGGTCGACCGAATCTTTCTCGGGGTCGACTGGACATGGTTGGACAACTTCTTCATCTGCCTTCTGTAGAATCTCCCCCGAAGCATCTCCAACCTCAGCAGTCAGTGAAATATCATCATTAATTTCATGAACCGACAAAGAATCACAAGTATTATGACATATATCATTATCATCAGAAACAAAAGCATCACAAGTATTATCATCGCGAATATGAGGTATAGAATCATATCTATCAACTTCTTTATCACAAGAGTGACTCACATTGACTTGGTCAATTATTAGTGGCTCTTGTTGCATTTGTGACTGAGCAATGAAGAGGTTCTCAGTTTTTTCACGTTCCCTAGAAAGTCTTTCCTCCCAAAGAATACGCGATTCTCTTAAGGAATTAGTATTTTCTCTTATGGAATTATTATTTTCTCTTAAGGACTTAGTATTTTCTTCCATTACCTTCAGAATCTCTTGCATTCGTGCTTGAAACTGCCGACTAGGGTAGGTATGACCTCTAAAATCCGAATTATAAGAATATGAATATGAATCATAAGCCGGGTTTGGGAAACCATGAAACTGCCAACTAGGGTCGGTATGATCTCTAAAATCCGAATCATAAGAATATGAATATGAATCATAGGCCGGGTTTGAGAAACCATATGTGTCATTATTGTAAACGGGTTCATAACCAAAAGGCAAATCATCATTCCATATGTCACCCGATGGCATATTATAATTCAGGTCCATAACCAAGGGGTTCTCAGTTTTTTTTTTTTTTTTGAAAATAAAGATCATTATAAGTACAAAAATCAACTAGAATCACTCCCCGGCAAGGGCGCCAAAATTTGATGTGCTGTCGCATGCACTCAAAAATAAATCCAATACTCTTCAAAACAAATGTAGTAGTGCGAGTACGAGTCGATCCCACGAAAAGTGCTCAGTCTAGTTTTGTGCTTAGTGAACAAAGATAGGGGGTTTTTAAACGTGAGGAAAAACAATAAAGAAATAATCTAAATAAAAGAAACAAGTTGAATCAAGAGAACAAACCTTGGTCTCAGTCAACATCCACCATCGGAATCCAACAACTGATCATAGATGCAAGTATCAATCAATTCATACCATGAATATTCACCGTCCGAATTAAATTCGAATCTCTCCTCGATCATAGTTAATTAGAAACAAGCGATCTAATCAACCCTAACTACTAGACAACCTAAGACAAGCGCTGTAGATTTAATCTAGTAGCAGCATTAAGAATAGGGAGATCGATGAAGCTAAACAACACAAGCACAAGCGGTTGCATTTAATCTAGTTGAATATTCTTCCTAAGATCTAACAAGATCTGATCAGCAGTAAATTATTAGATCCTAGTTGCTTCGCAGATTAGAGGGATCAAACAATTCCGGATTTGATATCCAACCTAGCAGTAGATCGCCATGAATAATAAACTAGTAGCGCTCCTAGCAATTAGACAAGACAATCATGAAGATAAACACAGAAGAACATTCAATACTCATCTATAAACTGAACAATAAAAATAAATTAGATCTCACAGTCTCATTGATTCCGAGGTTTCAGTCTCCTCGACCAAGGATCAAGATTTAGCCACGCAGGGCCATCGAGAACAATCCTCAAAAGATTCTAATAAAGAAAATAAAACCTAGAAAAAATATAAAGGAGGAGAAAGAGCAGCCAAAAGTGTCCAAAATCCCCCCTCAAACCCTAGAAAGAGTCCTATTTATAGCCTCAAGTGTATCCACCCACGGATTAGATCACAATCGTTGATTTTATCCACTGGGAAAGTCCGATCGATCGGACCTTGGATGCTGGATCGATCGGTCTCATTAAAATCTTCAACTTCTATTCACGCCCGAGCTCGATCGATGGATGGATCGATCGAACTTTGCTCCTTTAGAAAGCATACGTTCTGTCAACTTTAATTCCCAAGTCCGATCGATCGAACTTTAAGTGCTGGATCGATCGGATGCATAAAAATCCACCTTCTCTGGCTATTTTTGAGTCCGATAGATCCAACTCTAGGAGTCGGATCGATCTAGCTCAATAGGAGGGATGGTTCGATCGATCGAACCATATTCAGCCAAAAACTACATGTTCTGTCACGGTTTTGCCAGGTCCGATCGATCGGACCTTCGCTCGGACTTCCAGCTTATTTTCCTTTTTGCCATTCAGACTGCGCATCGGTACTGAAATTGCCGTAACTTACTCTAGGAAACTCAAAATCACGAACCATAAAATTCTCCAGAATCTAGACTTCAAGAGCTTTCTAACCATGTATGACACATCCTCTGGTTCTTCATGAACAGGTACAGATAAATCTTTAAAGTTGATCCATGCACTCTTTTCAGCTTCTTTTCGACTTAAGGACTTCAATTGCATCCTAAATCAAAATATAAGAATAATGAGTGTATTTAGGAACTAAATAAGCACAGAAGACTAAGTATTAAGGGATAAAAATATAACATTATGCATTCTCATCAACGTACAAGCCGGAAAACTCGCCGCAAGCCGGCTGTTCTTCAAGAAAAGCAGAAAACCGGAAAATCCGAGATTAATCATGCATAAATCCTACTCAAATCTAAACCAAAGATCATGAAACTTATATCAGTAATTCTAATAGACAAGATGCATCCAACAACCCAATTTCATCAAGATCTAACGGCTAGATTTAACGAAACCCATTAAACACTCTCGTAGGTAGAAAAACCTACCGAACTGCGCTAATCCTCGGCTGATTCCCCGCTAACCAGCTGCTAACCAAGCTCTAATCCACGTCAGTGATCGTCCTCACGTCACCACGATTCCAACGAGCCTTCAAGCTCCCAAAATGGTGGTCGGAGGAGGGAGAACGACGAAGAGCAAGGTGCCTGCCCCGGAAGGAAACAGAGCAAGCAGAGCTTGCGGGAAGAAGAAAGAAAGAATGAAGAAGAAGAGAAGGAGAAAGAAGGGGAAGGTCGGGGAAGGTCGGGGAAGGTGGGGAAAAGGGGAGGAGAGGTCCTCTCTTCTCCTGACAATTGATGTCCCCTTTGGTCTCTACCACAAGTGCATGGGTCGTGACAAGTAGAATAGGGCAAAAAGAGTATCGTTTCCACAAGGAGGATGATTCAAGTACCAATGTATCCAAATTCTTATATTATCTAAGCAATCCAAACGAGATATAATCACTGACAAAACTGAACTGAAAGCAAATAAATATTAAATAGAAGAGTATGAAAGGTTTCTAGGATTTGGATTTCATCGATTGAATCTCTTCAATGAATTTTAATCTTGTTGCTGAAAATAGAACTTTGTTAATTATCATGACTGAATTCCCTATTTTTATGTGAAATCCTCTTTCAAGGTATAACTCAAATACCTAAATTAATTCTATGTCTACTTTCGTAATCACAGGAATTAATTTAGATTCATTGGGCTCTTAGGAATCCTTAAACAAAAGTCACCTTGTCATATATTTATTTCTAACATATACTACCAAGGTTTGATGAAACCACGAACTAATGTTAAACTTCAACTTTCGTTACTTCGTTCAACATCTGAAACATACAAGTCATGGCCAGTAACTTGCAAGAAAAAGAAACGATTTCATCAAATTGCAACTAACAAGAATATTCTCAACAACCCAACTCAATTCAAATCAGAAACTCAATGACTTCATCCAAACCCTAGAATAAGAAAACTAGGTATTCATGGTTGAAAGAAAGAAAACCAATGTTTCATTAATACACATCATCAATCAGAACTAGGATGGAGAGAATAGAATGAAAACTCTGATCCTCTTCTTCTGGTCGCCCTCCTCTTTCTCAGCTCGTCCTCTTCTTTCTCTGCTAGTCCTCTTCTTTCTCTGCTGCTCCTCTTCTTTCTCTGCTGCTCCTTTTTCTAGCCGTTCCCTCTTCCTCTCTCTCTCTTTTTCTCCTTCTTTTCTCTGGTTGTTCTCTGCCTTTTTTCTGCTTCTTCTCTTTCTGGCCCAGCCGTTCTCTGCTGTCTCCTCCCTTCCTCCAGCCGTTCTCTGCTCCTTTTCTGGCTTCTCTCCCTTCCTTCTCTGCTTTCTCTACTCCTTCTATTCAAATTCCAGCCATCTTTCCTAAAATGTCCACCCTTTCTTCCATTAACCACATGCCAATCCCACTAATCAAGGAAAGATCAAATAAACTCCTAATATAATTAGGAAATGTGGTGCTCCTAGCTGGGATCTTCATGAATCAAATCTGGACTCCAAGAAAATGAATCTCGTCCAACCCAAGTGCAGGTGCAGCAATTCCGAGTCTGATGGCTTCATCAATTTTTCTGTCTTTATTCAGCCTGAATCAGCAAAAACTCCAAACATCAAAGTTGTAGCGCTCTTCCTTAGCTTTCCAACGCATCCTGGATCATCCCAATCAGAGTTTGTATGAAGAAGTTATGTTCAAATTACTAACTGCTGTGCAGAATGTCCAGAATTGCTCAATTAACTTCGTTTTGCACTTTAGGTATTCAATTGCATCCAGGCCTAGCCCGAATTCTGCTTCTTCCCATCAGCCAAAGTTCAAATGATTCAATATCTAAATACCTGCAATTATCCAAAAATTCCCAAGAATTAAGTAAATGCAGAAGTCACCTAAAATTCTTGATAAAAGAGCAAGGAATGATGTAAAACACTTGAATCTGACAATCAATCTTAAGAAGATGTGTGGAAATAATTCCCGCATCAACAATGGAGGACGACGGAAGCTCAACTGCAAGCTCAACTGCCCTGCGCAGTACCCGGATCGATCCAAGGCGAAAATGGATCGATCCAAGATAGGCTGGATCAATCCAAAATGTTTGGATCGATCCGAACGGGTCAAAAACCCACCGACTCGCTCACGAGTCCGATCGATCGCTCAAGGGTCGTAAGCTGCCCAAAAGCAAGCTTCAGCGCGCCCGAGCTGGGATCTTCCGATCCCGGGTCCACCTAACCATTCTAATCAAGAACTAACACAAACAAGGTCAGTGTGTGCACACGCGGGTGTGAAACAAACCAACAAGGCGCGCAATTTACCAAATTGCCCTTGCCGTTCACAACGAGCCACGGGCCCGACCCAGGCGGTCGACCCAGGAATGGAGGGACAGGCCCTCACAATGAAGCTGCAGCCACCGACCTCATCTTAGTTCAAGCCCTCCACGCACCATGTAACTTCCCCCAAGGTCTTCCTCACAGCCACCCAACCTCTCCTCCCATAGCCCTTCCATGTACAAACCTGCCGGCTCCCAACTCCATCTTCCCCGACTTAGGCGACAAACCTCAAGGAGGTCACGGTCTACCTCTGCCCAAGACTACCATGACCTCCTCTCACAGCCCACTAAAGGATCTCCTGGGGCAACAAAGGCCGTCCCATAAACCTCCTGACCCCTTCCTCGACATTACCAAGCCCGGCTCCAAACCCCAACCACCAGAACCGACACCCATCCTGATTCACTCCATTGGGTCGAACCCCCATCCTCTCACTACCTCTTCTCCATGGGATTGGAATTCCGACGAGCATCTCTCACCGGCGATTGAGTTCCGGCCACTTCCAGCTGCCAGATCTCTTTCTATTTCCAGCCTACAAGACTTGGACAGATTCAATCCAAGCTCAACTAGATTTGGCTCCACCAACCAAATCCCATCAAGCCCAGTTCCAGACCAGATCAGGCTAAATCAGCCTCAGTTGGATTCAGCTAGAATCAATCCAGTTAGGTGTGATCTTAGCCGGGCAAGTCAAGGAAAGCTCAGCCAATCAGAATTGGTCAGGCCAAATTCCAAACTTCAGCAAGATCAGACCAGATTCCGGATGACCTATACACATCATCGACATCTGATCAAGCATCCCATGATCGATTTCAACTATCCAAGGAGTTTCTGACCTGATACGAGGACGAACTGAGCCAATCCAAGAAGGGACCCACGTCCTTGCTTGGGTGGGCCCACGCCAAGGAGCTGGCTGCAACCAGGTCCCTTTGGGCGTCCTAAACCCAACCAGCCAAAAGGATTCCTATTCCCTAGCTGGTTTGCTTACTTAGTTGATTTCCTAGTTTGTGCTTAGCTTGTTTCTATTTAATTGAGTCCTAGTTTCTGTTGAGTCAAGTCACTTGCTTACTTAGTTCATTCCTGGTTATTAGGAGTAAGTTTGAGTTGAGTTAGTAAGAGTCTGTTTACTTGCTATTCACGCAAGAAGGTATTCAGGTTAGAGTAGAACTCTCTGGAGGCCTCTATAAAAGGACCTCTATAGCTTGTATTAGGATGGACGAATTTAATGGAGTTATTATTTAGTAGAGATAAATCCTAGGAGTAAAAGTAATATAGGAGTAGATGTAACCCTAATTGCCATCAAATCCCCCAGCCACCTTCATCTCTCTCTACTGGCGGATTATCTCTCCACCAGCCGGCCACCATTCAACGCCGCCATCCGCTGTCATCCGCCGTCAAACCCCAAGTCCCCGACGTCCCCCTTGGCTATCGTGCTCCCCTCCAAAACCGGCGTCCCCCTTTGCTGTCGTGCTCCCCTCTGAAACCTCATCACCGCTGCCACGTTCTCCAAGGCTTGGATCCCCCCAAGGGTAGCAGGGCAACCATTGAGGAAGCTGCGAGGTAATCCTCTTCCTCATCCGTCTCTCTCCTCCGGTTTTCAGCCTTCCTCATCGAATACCTAGGGTGCTTCTACTAAAACCCTAAAGGTATATCTCGACCTAACCATAGCTTTGGCTAAAGAGGAGCCGAGACTAGGCAAGAGACCTGATACGAAAGCCCTAGAGAAGGTGCATCATAACATGACCAGATCCAAGAGCATCGCCCAGCAACCATCAACCACTCGAAGTTTCAGAACGACTTTGTCGACTATAACCATGACGACTGATGTTGAAGCCAGAGCCGTGATGATCCCTTTGGGGCAAACCAGAGAGAGCCCTAAGCTCAACTGTTCTCCACCGTATCTAGCTGCCATATTGAGTCTACTTCCACATTGGGAGGACTCAATTCGAGTTGATCTAGTCTTCGACCCCGGACGACAGACAATGACTATGCATAGCCACATGCACAGCCACCGATCTACAGCCATCCTTTACTTCTTGGAGTTCCAGTGACCCCCAGATACCCCGGCGCTTCAATTCCCTTCTTCCAGATCAGCTGCATGGCCTCCTGATTCAGTGGCCCCATGATCCACCATGGGTGCGACCAGGATTTTCACCTCCGAGCCCACAGCTACAGTTGTGGTCCAGCCAGGTCACTCGGGTCCAACAGGAGCAGAGCCTTTTCCCTCAGCAACTTCAGGCCATGAGGACAAGGCCAATTTCGAAGGGAGAGGGGATAATACAAGGACCAACTGAGCCAATCCAAGAAGGGACCCACGTCCTTGCTTGGGCAAGCCAACACCAAGGAGCTGGCTGCAACCAGGTCCTTTGGAGCAGGTTGAGCCAAGCTAGCCTTAGGGCCAAATCAGATATGAACCAGTTCCAAGACCAATCTCAAGCATGGGTGGACCCATGATGGACCCATGATGGACCCATGACCCATGAGGTGGCTTAGCCAAGCTGGCCTTGGTTATTTCCTTAGTTGAGTTTTAATTGCTTTCCTAGTTGATTTCCTAGTTTGAGTTCAGTTTGTGCTTAGCCAATTTCTATTTAACTGAGTCCTAGTTTTGGTTGAGTCAAGTCACTAATTTACTTAGTTCATTCCTGGTTATTAGGAGTCAGTTTGAGTTAAATTAGTAAGAGTCTTTTACTTGCTGTCCAAGCAAGAAGGTATTCAAGTTGTAGTAGAACTCTCTTGAGGCCTCTATAAAAAGGACCTCTATAGCTTGTATTAGGGTTTTTATGCATGGACGAATTTATGAGAGTTATTTTTTAGTAGAGATAAATCCTAGGAGTAGAAGTAATATAGAAGTAGTTGTAACCCTAGTTTCGACAGGGATGAACTAAGTAAGCTAGTGACTTGACTCAACTAAAACTAGGACTCAATTAGATAGAAACTGGCTAAGCACAAACTGAACTCAAACTAGGAAATCAACTAGGAAAGCAATTAAGACTCAACTAAGGAAATAACCAAGTAAGGCCGGCTTGGCTAAGCCACCTCATGGGTTATGGGTCCACCCATGCTTGAGCTTGGTCTTGGAACTGGTTCAGCTCTGATTTGGCCCTAAGGCTAGCTTGGCTCAACCTGCTCCAAACGACCCGGTTGCAGCCAGCTCCTTGGTGTTGGCCTGCCCAAGCAAGGACGTGGGTCCCTTCTTGGATTGACTCAGTTGGTCCTCGTATCACGCTGAGTCGTACTCTAGTCGAAACCTGTTTAACATGGTTGGGTCTTCAGGTGTTAATATGGACTTGAGTGAGTTGAGCAAAACCGGTGGAACCATCATAGTCAGATCTGATCTGATTGAAGATTGCATCTGAATAAGGAGAGTAGCTCCTTTGATGGCTTAGATCAACCTTCGGATAGTTGATCAATGGCTGAGGATGCTTTGTGATCACTCGGACTTGATCTGGATGGTTTTGATAGCTTCGGACTCTTTAATCAGGTTCAGATCGAAGATCGGGAGTGTTGGATCGAAGATAAGGCTGATCGCACGGCTGGATCAAGTTGAAATATTGATCGAATGGTTTAGAAGCTGCCAGAGATGGATCAACGGTGAAACAAGGTCGTCGGAGTGTGGCAATGTGATAAGAGGTCGAACCAAGCTCAGCCTGGGCCAGCCCAACCCACGCCAAGGAAGGACTTGATCGAGTCTGGTCCTAGATGTGCAAGCCGAGCCCTAGCTGAACTGGATTCAAGCCCAAGCCCGAGCATGGGCTGGACCAAGACCCACGCCCAGGAGGAACTAAGGAGGTCCCACGCAGGTCGGACCCCACCCCCTAGCTGACCCGACCATGGACCAAGCCAACACCAAGTCCACGCCCAAGCATGGATCCATAGTCCTGGCCTTGGAACCAGGTCCCAAGCCTAATCCGGCATTAGGGATCCTATTCCCTAGCTGGATCACTTTCTTAGTTGGTTATTAATTGATTTATTAGTTTGGATTATGATTGAGTCAGTTTCATTAGTAGTTATCTTGATTGAGTCTTACTAGGAAAGGATTGTAACTTGCTGATTATAGCAAGATAGTAGTTATCTGAGTAGGACTCTCTTGATAGATAAAAGGACCTCCATAGCTTGAATTAGGTATGCATGACGAATTATGAGAATAAAATAGAGTTATTAGTAGGATAATTTAGGAGTAGCTGTAACCCTAGGAGTAGCTGTAACTTAATCTTTCACAAATTCCCGGCCACCTTCATCTCTCTCTATAGCCGGATTCTTCCCCACCAGTAGGCCACTATCATCACCACCGCTACCAGCCACCTCCGCCGTCCAACCCCAAGTCCCCAGCGTCCCCTTGGCTGTCGTGCTTCCATCCACCACGTTCTCCAAGGCTTGGATCTCCAAGAGAAGCCAGCCAACTCTAGAGGAGCTGCAAGGTATCCCTCTTCTCATCCGACTCAATTAAGATAACTACTAACTAGGAAATCAACTGAGTAAGCAAACCAGCTAGGGAATTAGAATCCTTTTGGGTGGTTGGGCTTAGGACGCCCAAAGGGACCTGGTTGCAGCCAGCTCCTTGGCGTGGGCCCACCCAAGCAAGGACGTGGGTCCCTTCATATGTCCCCTACAACACAATTCTTTCCCAACGCTATTATTACCCACCTCACACCCCACCAGCCTATGAACCGACCCATTATCCAAACCATGAGCCCCCTATCCCTCCCTACAAACCAGCACCTCTTTATAAGCCATTACCTCCACCCTACAACCAACCCAAACCTGCAAACACCAACGGGTATTTGAGTACAACTTGGACTCCAAATCCTACTGGAAGTAGGATTACACATCCTACTCCAACTAGGAATTCGAGTCAAACTCAGAGTAAGACTTAGACTCAAGATCCTACTGGAACTAGGATTGCAAATCCTACTGGAACTAGGAATCCTAGTCAAACTCGGAGTACGACTTACCCTACAGCTGAACAATGGAAGGAAGCTGTCCATAGTTGGATCCCTTTGCCTTACCCTTCAGTAGAACAATGGGAAGCAATGAGCCAATGATATTCTCCTTTAAATCAGTCAAGCCCTATCGGAGTTCAGATTCCCAGTTAAAATCCCATTCTAGCTGCGACTTGGATTGCGGAACCAAAACCCAGCTCTACCTGGATTAGGACTCCACAGACGACTCCGACTCTGACTCTACATGAGATTCCGAGATCAATTCCAAGTGGGGCGGCAGCAACCATCAAGGAAGAAGAGATCAAGGAGATAGTTGAGGAGCAACAACTATCAGATCCTCAGCTTAAGCACCCCCCTCTGCCACCATACCCAACTTCACCACCTCAGCCAGATCCCGCCCCACATCTCAGCCCAGTTAGTACCCTGCCATCATCTCCTTCATTATCCCCTTCATCCAAACCCTACATCCCCACCACCAGCAATTCCTCTTCGGCAGCCCCCGTCACTACTAACCAAGCCCTCCTCACTCCTACCCCAATCCCAAATCCCTCTCCGTCAACTCCGGCAGTAACCCCCAAGGTAATAGTTGCCTACCTGTCCCTGATCCTACCATAACCTCCTTTCATGGCCCACTGAAGGATTTCTCAAGCCACCAAAGACCGTCCCCTAACCCTCCTAACCCTTCCCGTAGCCTTACCGAGGGCGACCCCAAACCCCCTCCAGATCCGCCACCAGTACCGAACCCCCATCCTCTCATCCCCTCTTCTCCATGGGATCCAAACCATGATGAACATCCCTCACCGGCGACCAAGTTCAGTCCCCTCTCAGTTCCCAGAGCCCTTCAACTATCTGATCAGATCAAATCAAATCACTACGATTTGAACCTGATCAAACTCCGACTCCATCACCTACAATTGGTCGAGTCAGATTGCAGCTTACAAGACTTGGTCAGACTCCATCCAAGCACGACCAGGTTTGGTTACACCAACCATATCCGACCAAGCTCAGATCAGACCAGGCTAAGTCAGACTCAATTGGATGCAGCCAGAATCAATCTGGCTAGATCTGATTGCAGCCAGCTAAGCTCCATCAAGCTCAGCCAAATTGAACTTGATCAAGATCCAAATAGTGCAGCAGAAGCGTGGCCCAGCCGACTTCACTTCAGACTGGACCAAAGCAAGCTTGACTCAGCATCAAGCCAAGACCCTGCACATCCGACCAGGCCATGGAGATCAGATCCCGTTCAATGGTCATGGGCGACACTACTCATGGGACATGACGAGGATGATCCAGGAGAACCATTGAAGATCCCATGTTTGGAGCCACCTGAACCATCAGATTGTTCCCCGGATGCTCCGTCCTCAGCACGACTATATCCAACCGCCGTCTTGGGTCTACTTCCACCTTGGAAGGATTTGGCTCAGGTTGAACGAGTCTTTGACCTAGGACGCCAGCACTTGAGGTAGCCCAATTGTCGATCTACAGCCGCCCTCTACTTCTTGGAGTTCCAAAGGCCGCCAGATTCACCTAAGCTTCAGCCTCCTCCTTCCAAACCAGCAGCATGGCCCCCTTACTCATCGCTTCGGATACCATTAGATCCACCATGTGACCGACCAGGTTTCTCACCACCAAGTCCAAAGTTGCAGTTGCGGTCCAGCCAAGTCACTCCGGGTCGACAAGAGCAGAGTTCTCTTCCCTCAGCAAATTCAGGCCTTGAGGACAAGGCACTCTTCGAAAGGGGGAGGGGATGATACGAGGTCGAACCAAGCTCAGCCTGGGCCAGCCCAACCCACGCAAGGAAGGACTTGATCGAATCTAGTCCTAGATGTGCAAGCCGAGCCCTAGCTGAACAAGCTTCAAGCCCAAGCCCGAGCATGGGCTGGACCAAGGAGCAGGACCCACGCCCAGGAGGAACTAAGGAGGTCCAACGCAGGTCAGACCCCACCTCCTAGCTGACCCGACCATGGACCAAACCAAGACCAAGTCCAAGCCCAAGCATGGATCCATAGTCCCGGCCTTGGAACCAGGTCCCAAGCCTAATCCGGCATTAGGGATCCTAATCCCTAGCTGGATCACTTTCTTAGTTGGTTATTAATTGATTTATTAGTTTGGATTATGATTGAGTCAGTTTTCTATTAGTAACTAATCTTGATTGAGTCTTATTAGGAAAGGATTTTAACTTGCTGATTACAGTAAGATAGTAGTTATCTGAGTAGGACTCTCTTGAGGCCTCTATAAAAGGACCTCCATAGCTTGTATTAGGTATGCATGACGAATTATGACAATAAAATAGAGTTATTAGTAGGATAATTTAGGAGTAGTTGTAACCCTAGGAGTAGCTGTAACTTAATCTTCCACAAATTCCCAGCCACCTTCATCTCTCTCTATAGCCGGATTCTTCTCCACCAGCCAGCCACTATCATCATCACCGCAACCAACCACCTCCGCCGTCCAAACCCAAGTCCCCAGCGTCCCCTTGGCTGCCGTGCTTCCCTCCACCACATTCTCCAAGGCTTGGATCTCCAAGAGAAGCCAGCCAACCCTAGAGGAGCTGCAAGGTATCCCTCTTCTCATCCATCTCCTCCTCTAGTCTTTGCCTTCCTCGTCGAATACCTAGGGTCCTTCTCCTAAAACCCTAAAGGTATCTCTCGACCTAGTCATAGATTTGGCTAAGGAGGATCCGAGACCATGCAAGAGACCAGGTACGAAAGCCCTTGAGAAGGTGCATCGTATCACAATGGCAGAGGAAGCTTGGCAGGGATATAGGAGTTCCATTTGTACGGTTTGATCGCTGGATGGGGCTTAAGATACGCCGGATCTGAAGTTGGTGACGAGGTGGAGATCATCGGTGAAGGAGCTCGGTAGCCCGCGACGAGTGGAAACGGTTCAGGAAGGTCTGGGGACCTTTCTCGCAAGGATTGATCTTGGAATCACCCTCGGAAAGGGGCGGGGAGCAGAGGAGGCCAGAATTGGGAAGTTCGCCGGAGTTGAATCCCGGCAATCCAGGCCTCGATCGGGGTCGTGGTTGGGCATGGTGGCTTCAGGGCAGGTCACCGATGCTTCCTCGGTGGATGGGTGAAGAGGATGGCGGTGTGGGATGGGGGAGAGGTATAGTAGGCAGCGGTGTGGGATGGGCAGGTAGGGCAGATGTCGGGTGAGCAGGAAGTGAGGTAGGAGGAGTTGGTCCTAATCCAACTAGGACATTGTTGGGAATAGGGTCGGGTTCTCCTTGGCTGAGGACAGCTTCAGGTGGAATCCTAGGAGAAATAGGATTCGTGGTTGGAGGCTGAATAGGGTTAGGGTTCTCCCCATGTTCTCCAATGGTTCCCTGATTCAATCTATGCATCTGTATTGCCATGTAGGCAATCCGCTCTGAGATCCCTAGAGAGAGAGGGGTGAAGGTGGTTGGTGGAATTGGTGGGAATTAAGTTATACTACTCCTAGGGTTTACTCTACTAATTACTTCTAGAGGTCCTTTTATAGAGGCCTCAACAGAGTTATAATCAAACTAGAATACCTTCTTGCTTAAACAACAAGTAATAAGGTCCTTCCTAATTAACTCAAATTGACCCATAATAACCAGCACTTAACTAAATAAGCAAGTGACTTAACTCAACCAAAACTAGGACTCAAATGAATAGAAACTCTACTAGGAACTGAACTCTTTTAATTAATTCTACTAAAACCAACAAATTAACTCAGACTTGGATAACTAACCAGATCATTTAGGAAAAAAGTTCTTGATGGGACCATGGTTAGGACTGACAAAGAGAGTCAAGAAGACCATTTCAAATGCCAATAGGACCAGTCACAAGAGCTCAGGCTAAGAGGTTCAAAGTAGCACTTGGTGGATTAATTCGAGAGATTCAGATTAGAGAAGAATGCATGTTCAAAACTAATGAAGAACCAAGGTGGGTCCACATCATCAAGGCCATCTCGAATTAGGTAGAAATAGCTGGGTGTGGCATTTAATTTTTCAAGTCAAGAGAGTTGGAGTTTTAAATCAAGGTAGTTGGAAGTGGCTAGTTAGTAGAAGAGAGAATTATGATGAATTAATGAGAGTAGACTAGTTAGTAGAATATCATAGGAGTAGAAGTATAATACGAGGTCGAACCGAGCCATTCCAAGAAGGGACCCACGTCCTTGCTTGGGCGGGCCCACGCCAAGGAGCTAGATGCAACGAGCCCCCTTTGGAGCCAAGCTGGCCTTAGGGATTTCTATTCCCTAGCTGGTTTGCTTACTTAGTTGATTTCCTAGTTAATAGTTATCTTGATTGAGTCAGTTTCCTAGTTTGAGTTCATTTTATGCTTTGCTTAATTAGTTCCTATTATGAGTCCTACTTATTAGGAAGTTTGAGTTATGATTAGTCTTTGGAGGAAAGTCTTATTACTTGTTGATTTAAGCAAGAGGGTTGTCTAGTCTGATTAGAACTCGGTCAAGGCCTCTATAAACGGACCTCTATAGTTTGTATTAGGCCATGGACGAATTTTGAAGAATAAAGTAGAGTTATTAGTAGAATAATCTTAAGAGTAGTATATGTAACCCTAATTCCACCAACTCCACCAGCCACCTTCACTTCCCTTCCCTACCGCCGGATCCCTTCTCCACCACCGGCCTCCGCCGTCCGCTGCCATCCTCCGTTTGCCGTCAAGCTTCCCTCCTACTCCGCTGCCGTCCACTCCTCCGACGTCCAAATCCAAGTCTCCGGTGTCCCCCTTGGTTGTCGTGCTCCCTTCCGCCACCCCATCACCGCTACCACGTTCTCCAAGGCTTGGATTCCCCAAGGGTAGCCGACCAACTATAGAGGAAGCTACGAGGTAATCCTCTTCCTCATCCGTCTCTCTCCTCTGGTTTGAGCCTTCCTTGTCTCAGACTCCGACTCAATCTTCTACATTTGATCAAGTCAGACTCCAGCTTACAATACTTAGACAGATTCAATCCAGACTCCACCAGATTTGGCTACACCAACCAAATCCGATCAAGCCTAGATTCAAACCAGTTCGGGCTAACTCATACTCAAGTGGGTTCAGTCATATGTGATCTTAGTCCGCCAAGTCCAATCAAGCTCAGCCAATCCGACTTGATCAAGCTTGATTGTGATTGCAGACTTCAACCAGATCAAATCCAGATTTTCCTTACGCATCTTCAGTTGATCGGGCATCCCACAACCAAACTGAGCTATCCAAGGAGCTACCCTCTTTATTCGGATGCCATCTTCCATCTGATCAGATCCATGGGCATCGCCCTGCAACCATCAACCACTCAAAGTTTAAGAACGACTTTGTCGACTATGACCATAAGGACTGATGTTGTAGCCCTAGGCCGGATCATCCCTTTCGAGCAAAGCAGAGAGATCCCCAAGCTCAACTGGTCTCGACCGTATCCAGCTGCCATATTGAGCCTACTTCCACTTTGGGAGGATTTGATTCGGGTTGACCTAGTCTTCGACCGAGGAAGCCAGCTACTAAGGACGCAACACCGCCGATCTACAGCCGTCCGTTACTTCCTCGAGTTCCAGCGAACGTCGGATATACCTGAGCTTCAGTTCCATCTTTCTAGAACGGCAGCATGGCTACTTGATTCGCCGATCCAATTACCACCTGATCCACCATGGGTGCGACCAAGGTTCTCACCACCGAGTTCAAAGCAACAGTTGTGGTCTAGCCACGTCACTCAGGTTCGAGAAGAGCCCTCTTTCCTCATCACATTTAGGCCTTGAGGACAAGGCCAAATTCGAAGGGAGAAGGGATGATACGAGGTCGAAGCGAGCCATTCCAAGAAGGGACCCACGTCCTTGCTTGGGCGGGCCCACGCCAAGGATTTGACTGCGACCATGTCCCAATGGAGCAGGTTGAGCCAACCCGGACTTAGGGATTCCTATTCCCTAGCTGGTTTGCTTACTTAGTTGATTTCCTAGTTAATAGTTATCTTGATTGAGTCAGTCTCCGAGTTTGAGTTCAGTTTATGCTCTGCTTTATTAGTTCCTATTATGAGTCCTAGTTATTATGAAGTTTGAGTTATAATTGAGTCTTAATAGAAAAGTAGTATTACTTGCTGATTAAAGAAAGGTAATTCTCAAGTTGGATTAGAACTCTGTCAATGCCTCTATAAAAGGACCTCTATAATTTGTATTAGATAATGGATGAATTATGATGAATTAAGTATAGAATAATCTTAGGAGTAGTTGTAACCCTAATTCCACAAACTCCACCAACCACCTTCGTAGTCCGCTCCACCACCGGCCTTCGCCGTCCGCTGCCATCCTCTGTCCACCGTTAAGCTTTCCTGATACGAGTCGATCCGACTCGACCAACTGGACCCGAACCCAGAAGATGAACCAAACTGGTTCATCCTCTTTCCTAGTTTGACTTGGACTTCCCTAGTTCAAACTAGAGTCTTTGATTAGGATTTATCATTAGTCTTTTATATTTAATTGAGTCCTAATTGATATTTGAGTTAGTAAGTTGAGTTGAGTCTGAAAGCCTTATTACTTGCTAATGAAGCAAGGGGGTTTTTTAGTTGGATTAGGACTTTGTCAAGGCCTCTATAAAAGGGACCTCATTAGTTTGTATTAGGATAATGAATGATGAAAATAATTATTAAGAATAGTTGATACAATATCATAGGAGTAGAATATCATAGGAGTAAAGTGATACGAGTCGATCCGACTCGACCAACTGGAACCAAACCCAGAAGAGGAACCAAACTGGTTCAGCCTCTTTCCTATTTTGACTTGGACTTCCCTAGTTAAAACTAGAGTATTTAATTAGAATTTATCATTATTCTTTTATTGAGTCCTAGTTAATATTTGATTGTTAGGAATTAATTAAAAGTCCATTTGAGTTAGGAAGTTGAGTTGAGTTTGAAAGCCTTATTACTTGCTAATTAAGCAAGGGGGTTTTCTAGTTGGATTAGGACTCTGTCAAGGTCTCTATAAAAGGACGTCAGTAGTTTGTATGATGAATGATGAATGATAAAGAGAATTATGATTAGTTAAGAATAGTTGATAGAGTATCATAGGAGTAGAACTAATGTAGATTCCACCAGAACACCATCGATCATCTTCTTCCCCGTCGGTCATCTTCTCCGCAGCCGGCACCGCCCCCACTGGTATTTCTCTCTCCCCGCCACTTTCTCTCCTCTACGTCATCGCCACGTCAGCCCACGTTCATCATCTCCTTCCTATCTCTCTTCCGTGCCCTAACCCTAGCATCACCGCCGTTCCCTCTCCGGTCACCCCCGTTCCCTCTCCGATCACCCCCGTCGCCAACCAAGGCCACCATTCTCTTCCCCCAAGCCCCACGACCTCGGCCAGCACCTCCACTTCCTCCTTCGTCCCCCCCGGCGCCGTCCCCGACAAGCCGACCTCCGTCCCCATCTCCGGCAACCCCACGTCCTACCCCGATCTCACCTGAAAACCTCCCAGATCCGTTCCTCGTCTCCCCACGATCGTTTCCAACGTCCCAAGCCCAGCCGAGCTCCTCGCCGTCTTCCACGACGCCGATCCGCCACTAAACCATCGCCAGCCACACCCGTATCCATCGATCTAGACCATCCCCGGCCCATCCACTCCGGTGGATATCTCCCCCACCGTCCGACGAACCTTCCTGCCAAGGTTCCGACCGCCGACGACGTCCAAACGCCGGCGATCTACTCCGGGGACCCTCAGCCCTCAGATCCAGCCCGGTTCAGCCAGCTTGAATCAGACTCAGTCCAACCTAGTTCAGCTCATCCACTTAATCCGGATCCGGTCCAATCCAACCAGGTCAACCTAATCCAAATCAACTCAGACTTGACCCAGTCAAGTCTTATCATATCAGGCTCAGCCAGCTCTGAACCGGATCAAGCCAGATCCGATCCCGCTAACCAGATTCAGCCAATTGGACTCAAATCAAGTCCGATCATGCAAATTCTGATTGATTGAAGCAGTAGAGACCCGATACGAGAGGATTATGAATAGACCGCTCGTATCAACTTGGTATTAGAGCTCCGTTCCACCGACTGTGCGGTTCAGAACCTTCTAGAAACTTCGCCATTATGTATGGAGTATCCCAGGGGTGGTGGGAACAAAAAATTAAGAGTCTGCAGGCCGAGGTAAATCTTTGTTTAACCGCGATGGAACGCCGTAACAAGAAGTGGGAGCAGATTACCAGTAGATGGTCAACTATGACTCAAACAAGTCCCACAAGGACTCAGATTTCGACTCAGACCCCTACTCTAGCTGCAACCCAGATTACACAACCTGACCCCGAGCCAACTCGGATTAGGACTCCGACTGCAACTTCGGCTGCAACTCCGAGAGCAACTCCAATTGCAACTCCGAGTTCAACTTCTCCAGACCCGGGTGAACACTTGCTACTACATTTCCATGATTTTTCTGGAATTTTACCTATTTTTCCAGATTTTTCCCGGGATATTCTCTCTCCTGTCGGTTTGGCTCGAGCGGCGCCTCCTTGGAATCGGCTTGTCCCTGGCTCAGCTGTGGCTTGCCATCGGCTTACAACCCACACCTGCGCCCGGATCACCCTGAGCCGATCCTTCATCGTCCCGGCTCAAAACCAGAGCCCGACGGCTCGTCCTCGAGCCGCCACCCCATCGCCACTCTCCGACGCCATCCTCTCCACCTACTCACCGGGGAAGCATCAGCGTCATTCCTCGAAGCCACCGTGGCCGACCACGACCATGGAGGAGCTCGGATCGCCGAAACCCAACTCCGGCAAAAGCCCATGTTCCGGCGTCCTTCACTCCACCATATTCCGAGGTTGATCCCAAGATCAAACCTCACGAGAAAGGTCCCAAGACCTTCCCGTACCTGTTCCCAATGAGCTAAAGCACCGTCGCGGCCTAGACCACCGACGATCTCCGGCGACGACAACCACCGCGCCGCAACCTTCAGATCCGGCGTGTACGAGGCCCAATCCAACGATCAAATCGTACGGATGGAACCCCCACATCCCTGCGAAGCCTCCTGTGCCGTTGCCACTCTCCGACGAGCTCGTTTCGCCGTTGATCAAGCTCCGGCAGCTTCTCCACCGTCCGATCAAGACTGCAACTTGATCCAGCCGTTTGATCAGCGTGATCTTCGATCCAGAGTCCCAAGCAATCAGGACCATCCAGATCATGTCCGAGTGATCACGATGCATCCTCAGTCGTTGATCAAGCATCCGAAGGTTGATATGAGTCATGAAAGGAGGTACCCTCCTTATTCAGATGTCATCTTCAATCTGATCAGATTTGACTATGATGGTACCACCGGTTTAGCTCCACTGACCCAAGTCCAGATTGACACCGGTAGACCCAACCAAGTCAGACAGGTTTGGACCAGAGTACGACTCAGCACAGCTGAAGATTCAACTTGGTTCAACCAACTTCAAGCCCAGACTAGTGCAGCAGAAGCGTGGTCCAGCCATCTTCACTTCAGATTGGACCAAAGCCAGCTTGACCCAGATTCAAGCCAAGTCCCTGCACAGTTGATCAGACCATGGAGATCAGATCCCATCCTATGGTCATGGGCAACACTACTGATGGGACATGATGAGGATCATCCAGGAGAGCCATTAAAGATCATATTCCTAGAGTTACCTGAGCCGTCCAATCGACCCCCAGATGCTTCGACCTCTGCACGATCCATCAGATGCTTGGTATTGCTACCACTGGACCCGTCATGGGATCGACCCGGTTTCTCTCCACCGAGTCCAGAGCTACAGCAGCAAGTTGATTCGATCCAGCCACATAGAGCCATCATACATGACTTGACTCTGGCCTTGAGGACAAGGCCAATTCTGAAGGAAGGGGGGATGATACGAGTCGATCCGACTCGACCAACTGGACCCGAACCCAGAAGAGGAACCAAACTGGTTCAGCCTCTTTCCTAGTTTGACTTGGACTTCCCTAGTTCAAACTAGAGTATTTAATTAGAATTTATCATTATTCTTTTATTGACTCCTAGTTAATATTTGATTGTTAGGAATTAATTAAGAGTCCATTTGAGTTAGGAAGTTGAGTTGAGTTTGAAAGCCTTATTACTTGCTAATTAAGCAAGGGGGTTTTCTAGTTGGATTAGGACTCTGTCAAGGTCTCTATAAAAGGACCTCAGTAGTTTGTATGATGAATGATGAAGAGAATTATGATTAGTTAAGAATAGTTGATAGAGTATCATAGGAGTAGAATATGATAGGAGTAGAGCTAATGTAGATTCCACCAGATATCTACCATCGATCATCTTCTTCCCCGTCGGTCATTTTCTCCGCAGCCGGCATCGTCCCCACTGGTATTTCTCTCTCCCCGCAACTTTCTCTCTCCTCCACGTCATCGCCACGTCAGCCCACGTCAGCACCACTGTTCATCATCTCCTTCCTCTCTCTCTTCCGTGCCCCCCTAGCATCACCGCCATTCCCTCTCTGGTCACCCCCGTCGCTAACCAAGGCCACCATTCTCTTCCCCCAAGCCCCACGACCTCGGCCAGCACCTCCACTTCCTCCTTCGTCCCCCCCGGCGTCGTCCTCGACAAGCAAACCTCCGTCACCATCTTCGGCAACCCCACGTCCTACCCCGATCTTACCTGAAAACCTCCCAGATCCGTTCCTCGTCTCCCCACGATCCTTTCCGACGTCCCAAGCCCAGCCGAGCTCCTCGCTGTCTTCCACAACGCCGATCCGCCACTAAACAATCACCGCCCACACCCGATTCCATCGATCTAGGCCTTCCACGACCCATCCACTCCGGTGGATATCTCCCCCACCGTCCAACGAACCTTCCTGCCAAGGTTCCGACCGCCGACGACGTCCATACGCCGGAGATCTACTCTGGGGAACCTCAGCCCTCAGATCCAGCCCGGTTCAGCCAGCTTGAATCAGACTCAGCCCAACCTGGTTCAGCTCAGCCACTTAATCCGGATCCAGCCCAATCCAACCAGGTCAACCTGATCCAGATCAACTCAGACTTGACCCAGTCAAGTCTTATCCTATCAGGCTCAGCCAGATCTGAACCAGCTCAAGCCAGATCCGATCCGGCTAACCAGATTCTGCCAATTGGACTCAAATCAAGTCCGATCATGCCAATTCTGATTGATTGAAGCAATAGAGACCCGATACGAGAGGATTACGAGTAGACCGCTCGTATCATAAAAGTAATGTAGATTCCACCAGATATTCATCATAGATTCACCTTCTTCCCCGCTGGTCACCTTCTCCGCAGCCGGCACCGCCTTCAACGGAATTTCTCTCTCCCCATCACTTCCTCTATCCGCCACGTCATCGCCACGTCAGCATCCAGCGCCACGTCATCGCCGTCTTCTTCCTCTCTTCTCTTCCGCGTGCTGCAACCCTACCGCTGGTCGTCCTTCCCTCAGCCTTCTCCGGCTGTCCCCGTCACCTCCAAAGTTCCCCTTCGACCTCCCCTGAAGCCCACGACCTCGCCAAGCCGCTCCTCCGCCGCCGCCCCTACGCTGGCGATCTACTCCGGCGACCTCTCAGCCGTCGGATCTTCCCATCCAACTCTTGACCAATTCAGTCAACCTTAACCGGTTCAACCAAGCCAATTAATCCGGATCCTTTCCAATCCAACTTGGTCAGCTTGATCCCGATCAACTCAGACTTGACCCAGTGAAGTCCTATCCAGTCAGGCTCAGCCAGATCTGAACCAGCTCAAGCGAAATCCGATCCAGCTATCCAGATTCAGCCATTTGGACTCAAATCAAGTCCGATCAGCCCAATTCTGATCGATTGGAGCAGTAGAGACTCGATACGAGAGGATTACGAGTAGACCGCTCATATCAACTTGGTATCAGAGTTCTGTTCCACCGACTGTGCGGTTCAGAACCTTCTGGAAACTTGGCCACCATGTACAGAGTACCTCAGGAGAGTTCGGAGGAGAAAATCATGATTCTGCAGGCCCAGTTGAAGCTCTGTTCAACTTTGATGGAATGAAAAAGCAGAAACATGGAGCGCACCAGTAGGGAGTTGGGGCAGATCTTCAATAGTTTGTCGAGGATAACTCAGACTTCGAGCCAAACTCCTACCCCAGCTACAAAGATTGCGGAACCTGATCCTGAGCCAACACAGATTATGACTCCGGTTGTAATTTCGAGTCCGACTGAGACACCAGCAATCAGTAAGGGAGAAGAGATTCAGGAGCTAGTCGAGGAGCAACAACCGTCCGATTCTCAGATCGAACCAGAGCACCTGCTGTTGCAACCACCTCCTCCAAACCCGGGTGAAACCTTTCCCCTATATTCCCCTACTTTTCCGGAATTTTCCCTATTTTTCCAAAATTTTCTGAAAATTTCCCTTGTTTTGATACGGTTGGGACCCAAGCCCAACCCACGCCCAGCCAAGTGGAACCAAGTCCAGCTCCACCTAGGCTAGACCAACCCACGCCCAATTCTGGGGCAGGGCCCACACGTGGGATAGCCCCAGGAGGGACCCACAAAGGTCAGGGCCCACCTCCTAGGAGGATTCGGCCTTGGACCAGGTCCCAAGCCAAAGCTAAGGAATCCTATTCCTAGCTGGTTATTTCATTAATTGAGTCTTAATTGCTTTCCTAGTTGATTTCCTAGTTTGAGTCCAGTTTGTACTTTGCTAGTTCATATTATGAGTCCTAGTTGGGTTGAGTCAAGTCACTTGCTGTTTTAGCAAGTAGGTATCCAGGTTGGAGTAGAAGTCTTTGAGGCCTCTATAAAAGGACCTCCATAGCTTGTATTAGGGTTTTATGGATTGAAGAATAAAGTTAAGAGATATTATAGGAGTAGCTGTAACCCTAGGAGTAGCCATAACTTAATACCCCACATCCACCAGCCACCTTCATCTCTCTCTCCTACCGGATTCTCTCTCCACCAGCCGGCCGCCATCCATTGCCGTCCACCGCTGCCATCTACAGTGCACGTCCCCATCACCGGCGTCCATCCTTGGCTGCCGACCCTCCACCACCACCTCCCTTGGCTTGGATCTCCAAGAGTAACCGGCGAACTCTAAGAGGATCTGCAATGTATTCTCTTCTCTTCCGTCTCCCACCTCCAGTCTTCACCTTCCTCGTTGAATACCTAGGGTCCTTCTCCTAAAACCCTAAAGGTATCTCTCGACCAAGCCATAGATTTGGCTAAGGAGGAACTAAGACCGGGCAAGAGACCAGGTACCCGTGCCTACGACAAGGCTCGACGTAATATGTTTTCTCTCTCCTTCTTGGAATTGGCTCATCCCTGGCTCAACCGCAGCTCACCACCCTCACCCACGCCCGGCTCACTCTGAGCCGACCCATCGTCGTCCCGACTCAAAACCAGAGCCCATCAACTCGTCCCCGAGCCGCCACAGCAAGGCCGTCCTCCACGCGTCTTCCTCTCCACCCATCCACCGAGGAAGCATCGGAGACTTTCCCCGAAGCCACCGTGGTCAACTAAGACCCCGATCGAGGCCTGGATCGCCGACATCCAACTCCGACGAAAGCCCCTGTTTCGGCCTCCTCCACTTCGCCTTGTTCCGAGGTTTATCTCAAGATCAAACCTCACGAGAAAGGTCCCAAGACCTTCCCGTACCTGTTCCCGACGAGCTCAAGCACCGTCGCGCCCTAGATCACCGACAATCACTGGCGACGACATCCACCGCGCCGCCACCTTCAGATCTGGTGCATCCGCAGCCCAATCCGTCGATCAAACAGTATGGATGGAACCCCCACGTCCCTGCGAAGCTTCCTGTGTCTTTTCCACACTCCGGTGACTTGGTTTCACCGTTGATCCAGCTCTGGCAGCTTCTCAGCCGTCCGATCAAAACTGCAACTTGATCCAGCCATTTGATCAGCGTGATCTTCGATCCAGTGCTTCCGATCTTCGATCTGAACTATATCAAAGAGTCCCAAGCAATCAGGACCATCCAGATCATGTCCGAGTGATCACGATGCATCCTCAGCCGTTGATCAAGCATCCGAAGGTTGATATGAGTCATGAAAGGAGCTACCCTCCTTATTCAGATGCCATATTCAATCTGATCAGATCTGACTATGATGGTAACACCGGTTTGGCTCAACTGACTCAAGTCCAGATTGACACCGGTAGAGTCAACCATGTCAGACAGGTTTGGACGAGAGTACGACTCAGCACAGCTGAAGATTCATCTTGGTTCAACCAACTTCAAGCCCAGACTAGTGCAACAGAAGCGTGGTCCAACCATCTTCACTTCAGATTGGACAAAAGCCAGCTTGACCCAGATTCAAGCCAAGTTCCTGCACAGTTGATCAGACCATGGAGATCAGATCCCATCCTATGGTCATGGGCAACTCTACTGATGGGACATGATGAGGATGATCCAGGAGAGCCATTAAAGATTTTATTATTGGAACTACCTGAGCCGTCAGATCGACCCCCAGATGCTCCTTCAGCACTGCCCCTGCTACCCCTCGACCCGTCATGGGATTGACCCGGTTTCTCTCCACCGAGTCCAGAGCTACAACAACAAGTTGATTCAGTCCAGCCACAGAGTCATCCTACCTGAGTTGACTCTGGCCTTGAGGACAAGGCCAATTCTGAAGGAAGGGGGGGATGATACGAGTCAATCCGACTCGACCAACTTGACCCGAACACAGAAGATGAACTAAACTGGTTCAGCCTCTTTCCTAGTTTGACTTGGACTTCCCTAGTTCAAACTAGAGTATTTGATTAGGATTTATCATTAGTCTTTTATATTTAATTGAGTCCTAATTGATATTTGAGTTAGTAAGTTGAGTTGAGTCTGAAAGCCTTATTACTTGCTAATTAAGCAAGGGGGTTTTTTAGTTGGATTAGGACTTTATCAAGGCTTCTATAAAAGTGACCTCATTAGTTTGTGTTAGGATGATGAATGATGAAGAGAATTATTAAGAATAGTTGATAGAATATCATAGTAGTAGAATATCATAGGACTAGAGGTAATGTAGATTCCACCAGATATCCACCATAGATCCACCTTCTATAAAAGGGACCTCATTAGTTTGTATTTCTCTCTCCCCATCACTTTCTCTCTCCGCCACATCAGCGACCCCACGCCCAGTCACCTGCCACGTCACATCTCCTTCCTCCCCTACGTCGTCTCCCGTGCCCGAGCCTCACGCCGACTACCGCCGTCCAGCCTCTTCGGCCATCCCCGTCCCCATCCAAGACCGCCAATCTCTTCCCCTATATTCCACGACTCCGGCCATATCCTTTCTGTCGCCTTCCACCTCCTCCGGCATCTTCCCCGGCATCCCCAAACCGATCTCCAATGCCGTCTTCCACCAACCCGGCCGCCATTAACCTTCCAGATCCGTCCTAAGTTCCCGACCGACCTCCCTAAACCGATCCCAACCTTCCTAAGCCACTCCCGAAGCCTCGTCGTCGTCCCCAACGCCGATCCCCTCTAAACCCACCGCCGGCCACATCCTAGATCTGCCCGATCCGCCATCTATCTCCCAGATCCAAGCCACCATATCCAGTCCCCATCGTCCTACGACCTTCCCTGCCAAGATTCCGACCGCCGCCACCGCCCCTACGCCGGCGATCCACTCCGGCGACCTCTCAGCCGTCGGATCTTCCCAGCCAACTCTTGACCAACTCAGCCAACCTTAACCGGTTCAGCCAAGCCAATTAATCCGGATCCAGCCCAATCCAACCCGGTCAGCCTAATCCCGATGAACTCGGACTTGACCCAGTCAAGTCCTATCCAGTCAGGCTTAACCAGATCTGAACCAGCTCAAGCCAGATCCGATCCAGGTAACCAAATTCAGCCAATTGGACTCAAATCAAGTCCGATCAGGCCAATTCTAATCGATTGGAGCAGTAGAGAGCCGATACGAGAGGATTACGAGTAGACCGCTCGTATCATTCCCTCCTTCTCTGCTGTCGTACAGTCCTCCGCCGTCCAACTCCAAGTCCCTGTCGGACCCTTGGCTGTCGTGCTCCCCTTCGTCACCTCATCACCGCTGCCACGTTCTCCAAGGCTTGGATCCCCCAAGGGCAGCCTGCCAACCATAGAGAAAGCTGCGAGGTAGTCCTCTTCCTCAACCGTCTCTCTCCTCCGCTTTGAGCCTTCCTCGTCGAATACTGATGAATAAATTTTATATCTCGCAAGTATACGAATCGGTGCAATCAGTATAGTAGCAAGACGAGTAAAACACTCTTAGCTTTGTCTTGCAGTGTATAAGGAAAACATCACATCCTCAGTTGATCTTCAGTAATGGCACCTAGAGGAAAAGTCTAAATAGTAGCATATAATCTTTCACAAACGTTAGTGCATCTTCAGAAGGTAAACCATGAAATTCAGGAAGCATAGAAAAATGTAGATTTTTAAGTTCATAATTTCTCGCCTCTACAGGTAACGCAATGCACGAAGGTGAGGTAGACATAGTAGGCCTCGCGTACTCCTCCAAAGGATGTACATTGTTATTAAGCTCCATCTCCTCTTGTTCCTTCTCTTGAACTCCTAGATCTGATGTGGACAGGCTGTTTTTGTTAGATCTCTTCTTCCAACCAATTTGATCTACTTTATCATTCACGGGCAACAATTTTTCTTTCCGTGATCGGCGACCTTGCATTCACTACTAATAAACTCTAATCAAATCCCCGGCAACGGCGCCAAAAACTTGATGAATAAATTTTATATCTCGCAAGTATACGAATCGGTACAATCAGTATAGTAACAAGACGAGTATCGTACTTACAGAGATTTCTAAAGATTATTAGAGTAAAACACTAAAGAACAGAAAAGAAAGAAAATAAGGAAGGGAAAATAAGAAATATGAAGTCTCGAAAATAGATGATCTACTAAGGAAATAAGAAAAATGATAGAAATATGATGGATGAATACTAAGGTTCCGATTTCACCATAACATCCTCATTCTATGCATTGAATCAATCAAGATCTCAGTTTAATTCCAAGGGTTCGTTCTTCCGGTATATGATCCGTTCGATCGAGGTCTTCACCAAGTACCCTCAATTAACCCTAGTTAATGAACCCATAGCTAAGGGTCAATCAAGAATCCATTAAGCTCTGAAGAACAATTATGAACCAAGAAGTGTTTTAGCTTGAACCCGGCTTCGACTAAATCTCATTCATTCATAGATCCTGCAAGATTAGGGAATGAACCCTCGCCCAATCTCACATAACACAATCTATAATACTTCTATTGGCCAGATAAAGGTATTTAAGATCTCAGTTATAATAATGAATGAAACAAGAAATATAAACTGATTAAATAATCATGATCCAATAACATAGAATGATTCAGTTAGGGCTACATCGGTACCTTAGAGAAAGAAACTAGCCACTCATGTTCATCATGAAGACGACAAAAGTGTTCAAAGAAAAATAAAGAAAGAAAGACGAAGAAAACAAAACCCTAACGCGGCTTCCTCTCCTCCAGATGCTCCAGAAAAGTCCTCCAAAAGCTCCCCTTTGATAACCCTAAGTATCCTATTTATAGGCCGAAACTCGGGTTAGATCCGGCTCATTATATGCTCCCTGCTGATCTGGCGGTCGATCGTGAGATCTCACGGTCGACCGTCAACTGTACAAAATAATTCGGAAGAGCAACGGTCGATCTTCGCATCGACCCTGAAAAGTATTTTCTTTAACAGAGGCTGACGGTCGATGCCACGGATGATGCCACTATCGACCGTGGGAATTTTTGCATGTGACGGTCGATGCGACGGTCGTTCAGGGAATTTTTGAGCGCGACGGTCGACCGTGAGATCTGACGGTCGACCGTCACTATTCATTCAGCCTGCGCACTGTTACGAAAAATGTTGTAACTTTCCGTGGAAAACTCGGAATCACGAACCGTAAAATTCTTCAGAAACTAGACTTCACGACCTTTCCAACCATATATGGCACATCATCTGATTCTTCATGAGGAGGTACAGTTTAATCTTTCAAGTTGATCCATGTAATCTTCTCAACTTCTTTGCTCCTTTTTCCTGCATTTTCCAAACAACTATGTGAAGCAACATATAGATATAAAAATAGTAATAAAGATGTTGATTAAGGCTAATTATCTAGCAATTGATATGGTTATAAGGCTATTCAGAGTGCACTTTCATGCACTCATCAAATACCTAGAGTGCTTCTCCCAAAACCCTAAAGGTATCTCTCGACCTAGCCATAGCTTTGGTTGGCTATGGAGCAGCCGAGACCAGGCAAGAGACCCAGTACGAAAGCCCTAGAGAAGGTGCATCGTATCAGCGTAGCCCAGACCATGTTTATTATAGCCACATGTGTTGCATGATTATCTGTTTCCCTGCATGTGTTCATAGCATGCATATTAGCTGTATAAAGGTTAGGGCGTGTGGTATCGCTGTCCTGAGGCTTGGAAGCTCGGATTTAGCCTTAGGACTGGGGCTGGGTAGCGTGGTCCAGGTTTGAATGGTTGTGTTCAGTCAAATTCGATGATAGGCCTAGATAACTTGAACACTTATTGATTGATGATTTAGCGGTCGTGTCGGCCTCGAGCCGGGTTCTGAGGTGTGGCTGGTGTCCGGTTTTCTTGTCTCTTGAGTACAGAGCGTGTCTACTCAGCGGTGTCGTCTTCCCACCTTGCAGTGCTAGTTTTCTGCTTGGGAGATGGAAGTGTTTGTTTTCTACCTCGTTGAGGGTGACCCAGTATGTGACTAGCTCGGCTGGAAGTCCATAACTGAGGCCCCTCAGGAGCCGAGACCAGGCAAGAGACCCGGTGCCCGCGCTTGAGGTTCATCTAGATGTCTCCTTGGGTTAGTAACCACTATGCACCTAGGATTGCATCACAACCCTGTAGAGGTAAGAGGAAGAGGTTCACGTAGACTAGGACTCCCTGGAGATGGACGCCTAGCTTCCCGGGGACTCCAGGTGTTCACCGCTGGCCACGATCACATGGAATCCGGAGTTAGTCTTGGGCGTGAGTCCAAGCTTCAATGCAAGGTGGTCCGCCAGAAAGTTGTGGGTGCTTCCTCAATCGATGAGTAAGATGATCGGAATTGAGTTGATGGATCCTCTTTCTCGAATCGTCTATGTGTGTGGATTCTGACCATAGCATGGAAGGGGATGTAGGGGACGGGTTCAGCTGGGACGCCGTCTTCACCTGACTCAGCTTCAGGTGGGGCCGGTTCTTTAGGTTCATCCTCTATGGCCGGTTCCTCATTGATGAGCTCGATGCTCAACAGTTGCTTGCAACGGTGCCCCGGGGTATAGGGCTCATCACATTGGAAGCAAAGTCCTTGTGATCTCTGTTCTTGCAGTTCAGCTTGCGATAGCTGTCTCCATTGAGGTCGGACTGCAGTTTGAGTCTAACTAGGAGTCCTAGTTTGAGTAGGATTAGGAGTCCTAGTCGCACTCGAACTCCAGTTCGCGGGTGCAGCACGAGCAGCGGGGGCTGGACGGGTAGGTGCAGCCATCATCCTTGCCATAGCGTGCCGGTTCGCATACTGCTTCGCCTCATGAGTCTTGGCGTAGCTGATGGCCTCGGCTATGGTTGCTGGTCTGGCGATGATACGAGCGGTCTACTCGTAATCCTCTCGTATCGGGTCTCTACTGCTCCAATCGATCAAAATTGGCCTGATCGGACTTAATTGAGTCCAATTGGCTGAGTCTGGCTTGAGATGGTTCAGATCTGGCTGAGCCTGATTGGATAGGACTTGACTGGGTCAAGTCTGAATTGATCTGGATCAGGTTGACCGGGTTAGATTGGGCTAAGTGGCCTGGATCCGGATTTGGTGGATGAGCTGAATCAATTAGACTGAGTCTGATTCAAGCTGGCTGAACCAGACTGGGGCTGAGGTTCGCCAGGGTGGATCACCGGCGTAGGGGTGGTGGCGGCGGTCGGGATCTTGGCAGGGAAGGTCGTAGGACGGTGGGGAAGAGATCCACCGGAGTGGATTTGTCGGTAGGTTGCCGGATCGCAGGGTTCTGGAGGCCGACGGCGCAGGTTTGGGTTCACCGGCGTCGATGACGACGGGGAGCTCAGCAGGAGGCTTGGGACGTCGGGGAGATGGTCGGGATCTGGTCTACGGAGGCCGCGGAAGGGTTTTAGGATGGTTTGGAGGTGGGATAGGGATCAGACGTGGTTAACGGCGGTGAGGACGAAGGTCGGGTTGTCGGGGGAAGACCGGAGACGACGACGGAAGAAGTGAAGGTACTGGCCGAGGTCGTGGGCTTGAGGGAAGATGTTGGAGGGATTAGGTGGCGACGGGGGTGGCCAGAGAGCATACGGGAAGGATGTCGGTGTGAAGCTAGGGTTTGGGCGTGAGGAGGAGAGGACGAAGATGACACTGAGGTGGCAGGTGACGTGGTGCTGACGTGCTGGCGATGTGGAGAAGAGAGAAAGTGGTGGGAGAGAGAAATACTGTTGGGGGCAGTGCCGGCTGCGGAGAAGATGACCGACGAGGAAGAAGGTGGATCTATGGTGGATTTTTGGTGGAATCTAGATTACCTCTACTCCTATGATATTCTACTCCTATGATATTCTATCAACTATTCTTAACTCCTAATAATTCTCTTCATCATTCATCTTTCATCAAACTAGTGAGGTCCCTTTTATAGAGGCCTTGACAGAGTCCTAATTCAACTAGAAAACCCCCTTGCTTAATTAGCAAGTAGTAAGGCTTTCAAACTCAACTCAACTTCCTAACTTAAAATGGTCTCTTAATTAATCACTAACAATCAAATATCAACTAGGACTCAATTAAATATAAAAGACTAATGATAAATCCAAATTAAATACTCTAGTTTGAACTAGGGAAGTCCAAGTCAAACTAGGAAAGAGACTGAACCAGTTTGGTTCCTCTTCGGGGTTCGGGTCGAGTCGGATCGACTCGTATCAAGCGAGCTGCACGTCGTACGTGATGGCCGGCTTCAGTCCGCTGATGAAGAGACTCGGTACAACATCCCGAGCCAAGTGTGGGACACGACCTAGATCTCGGTCAAACCGGATCTGGTAGTCTCGGACCGAGCCATCTTGCTGAATCCGAGTGAGTTCGCCGATGGGGTCCTCATAGGTCGTCAGTCCATAGCGCAAGTGCAGGGTATGCTGGAAGGTATGCCATGTCGCGCATTCATCCATATCCTTCGACAGCTGGTACCATGACTGGGCATCTCCATTGAAGTGATAAGCGTCGTAACGGACCTTCTCTCGTTCATGGATAGAATGATAAGAGAAGAACTGCTCCGCCTTGAGAATCCAATGTGTAGGATCCGTAGAACCATCATAGCGGGGGGAAATCCATGCGAGGAATCCCGCCAGCAAGGGGTGGCTCACGGATTGAGTCATGGGGCGGTTCATATGCAGGTTTGGTATGAGGAGGGTAGTAATGGGGTTGTGGAAGAATTGGGTTGTAGGGTACATATGGAGGGGGCATAGGTTGCTGGTACGGAGGCGGGTGATAGGCCGGATATAGGGGCTGATGTGGTGGTGGTGGAAAGGTCGTGGGGTCAGGTGGTGGGGCCGGCCAAGGGTGTGGTGTGGGTCGGTTGAGCAGGAGGTTGGGTTGGAGGGATTGGACCTGGTCCAACCAAGACGTAGTTGGGACTAGGGTTGGTTCGTTCCTGGGTAGGGACAGGCTCATGAGGAGTCGTAGGGGAACTAGGAGTTGTAGTAGGAGGCTGGTTAGGGCTAGGGTTAGGGTTACCTTACTCTCCCGCAATTCCTAGACTCGTTCTCTGCATCTGTAAGGCCATGAACGCAATCCTCTCAGAGATTCTGAGGATTAAGGCTTGCATCTCATGCTGCGATATCTGAATGGACAGCAACGATCCCTTGATACCGTCGATATCTTCACCAGTTACGGGAAGATCCCGCTCCTTGAAAGAACTTGTAGGAGTTGCTCCTGCCATGTGGACTCCTTCGGAAGTATTCCGGGAGGCACAGATAGGAAGACAGAGCTCTGATACCAAGTTGATACGCCGAGCTTTCTCGTAAGCGCGGGTACCGGGTCTCTTGCCTGGTCTCGGCTCCTCCATAGCCAAATCTATGGCTACGTCGAGAGATACCGGTTGCCGCGAAGGTAACCGACGAGGAAGAAGGTGGATTGATAGACGTCGGTTGAAGAGAACTCTTGGGGAAGAGAACTCAGCCTCTGAATAGTTCCAAAGGAAGGGGGGATGATACGAGTCGATTTGACTCGACTAACTGGACCCGCACCCAACAGAGGACCTAAACTGGTTTAGCCTCTTTCCTAGTTTGACTTGGACTTCCCTCGATTAAACTAGAGTTATTTAATTAGGATTTATTATTAGTCTTTTATATTTAATTGAGTCCTATTTGATATTTGATTGTTAGGAATTAATAAAGAGTTCTATTTTGAGTTAGTAAGTTGAGTTTGAGTTTGGAAGCCTTATTACGTGCTAATTAAGCAATGGAGTTTTCTAGTTGGATTAGAACTTGAGGCATCTATAAAAGGACGTCAGTAGCTTTGTAATCATGGAGAGAATTATGATGAATTAATGAGAGTAATTAAGTAGGATATCATAGGAGTAGAAGTAATGTAGTTTCCATCAGAAATCCACCATCGATCCACCTTCTTCCCCGTTGGTCACCTTCTCCGCAGCCGGCACCGCCTCCACCAGTAATTCTCTCTCCCAGCCACTTTCTCTCTCTACCACGTCAGCGCCTCATCACCATCACTGTTCATCGACTCCTCTCTCTTCTCTCCCGTGCCCAAACCCTAGCCGTCTCCATCACCGCCGTTCTCTCCTCTTCAGCTCTCCTCCGTTGCCATCCAAGGGTACCTTCGACCTCCCTTCATCCCGACGACTCCGGCCATACCTTTCCCGCCACCCATCGTTGTCTACGGTGATACGAGGATGAACTGAGCCAATCAAAGAAGGGACCCATGTCCTTGCTTGGGTCGGTCCACGCCAAGGAGCTGGTTGCAACCAGGTCCCTTTGGGCGTCCTAAGCCCAACTGGCCAAAAGGATTCCTATTCCCTAGCTGGTTTGCTTACATAGTTGATTTCCTAGTTTGAGTTCAGTTTGTGCTTAGCTAGTTTCTATTTAATTGAGTTCTAGTTTTGGTTGAGTCAAGTCACTTGCTTACTTAGTTCATTCCTGGTTATTAGGAGTCAGTTTGAGTTGAGTTAGTAAGAGTCTGTTTACTTGTTGTTCAAGCAAGAAGGTATTCAGGTTGGAGTAGAACTCTCTTGAGGCCTCTATAAAAGGACCTTTATAGCTTGTATTAGGTCATGGATGAATTTAATGGAGTTATTATTTAGTAGAGATAAATCCTAGGAGTATAAGTAACATAAGAGTAGTTGTAACCCTAATTGCCATCAAATCCACCAGCAACCTTCTACTGCCGGCCACCATCCATCGCCACCATCCGCTGCCATCCACCGTCCAACCCCAAGTCCCGGGCATCTCCCTTGGCTGCCGTGCTTCCTTCCGCAACCTCATCACCGCTGCCACGTTCTCCAAGGCTTGGATCCCTCAAGGGTAGCCGATCAACCATTGAGGATGCTACGAGGTAATCCTCTTCCTCGTCCGTCTCCCTCGTCCAGTCTTCAGCCTTCCTTGTCGAATACCTAGGGTGCTTCTCCTAAAACCCTAAAGGTATATCTCGACCTAGCCAAAGCTTTGGCTAAGGAGGAGCCGAGACTAGGCAAGAGACTGTGCCGCCCAACGCCTTCCACAAGCTTCTCTTATGGCAGGAAAAGTACCCAGTCAAAAACCTAATTATACCACGGACGGCTCAAACCCTATTGAAACCCCTGTTCATCCGACCGGACCTACAGCTATACATGGTCGAAACCCTCTTCCACATCATCATCCCTTACCTCCATCATCATCCCTACAAACCCCTAACCCTAACCAACCTCCACCCTATGCAGCCTACAACCCAATTATTCCACAACCCTATTATTACCCACCTCACACCCTACCTGCCTATGAACCGACCCATCATCCAAGCCTTGAGCACCCTATCCCTCCCTAAACACCATCACCTCTTTATCAGCCATTACCTCCACCTTACAATCAACCCAAACCTGCAAACACCTACGAGTATTTGAGTACAACTGGGACTCCAAATCCTACTGGAACTAGGATTACAAATCCTACTCCAACTAGGAATCCGAGTCAAACTCAGAGTAAGACTTGGACTCAAAATCCTACTGGAACTAGGATTACAAATCCTACTCCAACTAGAAACCCTAATCAAACTTGGAGTATGGCTTACTCTACAGTTGAACAATGGAAGGAAGCCGTCCAAAGTTGGATCCCTCTGCCTTACCCTTCAGCAGAATAGTGGGAAGCAAAGATCCAATGATATTCTCCTCCAAATCAGTTAAGCCCTATCGGAGTTCAGATTCCCAGTCAAAATCCCATTCTAGCTGCGTCTTGGATTGCGGAACCTAAACCTAGCTCTACCTGGATTAGGACTCCACATACGACTCCAACTCTGACTCCACCGGAGATTTCGAGATCAACTCCAAGTGGGGCGGCAGCAACCATCGGGGAAGAAGAGATCAAAGAAGAAGAACCAGATCTGGAAGAAGAGATCAAGGAGATAGTTGAGCGGCCACAACTATCAGATCCGCAGCTTGAGCACCCCCCTCTGCCACCTTACCCAGCTTCACGACCTCAGCCAGATCCCGCCCCACATCTCAGCCTAGTCAGCACCCTATCATCATCTTCTTCCTCTTTCCTTTCATCCAAACCTTACCTTCCCACCACCAGCAATTCCACCTCAACATCCAACCTTACCTTAGTTGAAGCCCTCCCCGCACCATGTAACCTTCCCCAGGGTCCTCTGCACTCCTACCCCAATCCCATCACAACCTTCCCCGACCATGCCTTCTTCATTGACCCCGGCGAAAGCTCAAAACCCACCGGCGTTCTTGAAGCTCCTCACATCCACCCAACCTCCCCTCCCATAGCCGTTCCATGTACAAACCTGCTAGCTTCCAACTCCATCTCTCCCCACTCCGGCGACAAACCTCAAGGAAGTCACGGTCTACCTCTGCCCAAGAGTACCATAACCTCCTCTCACAACCCACTGAAGGATCTCCTGGGGCAACAAAGGCCATCCCCTAAACCTCCTGACCCCTTCCCCGACATTACCAAGTCCACCTCCAAACCCCAACCAGCGGATCACCATCGGTTCCATCTCCTCACTCTTGACCGGTGCAGACCCCCTCCAGATCCACCACCAGAACTGACACCCATCCAGATTCACTCCATTGGATTGAACCCCCATCCTCTCACTACCTCTTCTCCATGGGATTTGAATTCCGACGAGCAGCCCTCACCGGCGATTGAGTTCGGCCACTTTCAGCTACCAGATATGTTCCCATTCCCAAGCTTCATCAAGCACTGGACAGATCTCAACCATCAGATCAAATCACCACCATTTGAACCTGATCATACTCTGACTCAATCTTCCACACTGGATCGGGTCAGACTCCAGCCTACAAGATTTGGACAGATTCAAGCTAGGCTCCACCAGATTTGGCTACACCAACAAAATCCGATCAAGCCCAGATCCAGACCAGTTCCAGCTAAGTCAGGATCAATTGGATTCAGCCAAATTCGACCAAGTCAGATCTGATCCAAGTCCGCCAAGTCCAATCAAGCTCAGCCAATCTGACTTGATCAAGCATGATCCAGACTTCAACCAGATCAGATCCAGATGTTCCCTACGCATCTTCAGCTGATCGGGCATCCCACAACCGATCTGAGCTATCTAAGGAGCTACACTCCTTATTCGGTTGCCATCTTCCAACTGATCAAATCCAAGAGCATCGCCCGACATACATCCACCACTCTAAGTTTCAGAACGACTTTGTCGACGCTGACCATGAGGACTGATGTTGAAGCCAGAGCCCTGATGATCCCTTTCGAGCAAAGTAGAGAGATATCCAAGCTCAACTGCACTCGATCGTATCCAGCTGCCATATTGGATCTACTTCCACTTTGGGAAGATTTTATTCGGGTTGACCACCTAGTCTTCGACCCAGGAAGCTAGCTACTATGGACGCACCACCACTGCTCTAGAGTCGTCCCTTACTTTTTGGAGATCAAGTGACCCCCAGATACACCGGCGCTTCAACTTCGTTCTTCCAGACCAGCGGCTGTTGACATCAATTTTGGCTAGACCAAAAGGTCGCAGTACCCACGGTTTGTTTGAGCCAAAACAACATCAGATAAGCTCAAGTAAGCCTAAAACATATTTAAAATGCCCGATAAATGCTTGTCCTAATTTTGATGGCATCAAAGGGCATTTGGGTAATTTCACCCGCCCAAGGGCGTATTGGGAATTTGGGCCAAAATACAGGCCTGGACTTCCTATTACATTCTACAGTAACCCTGCATGGCTTTGACGGCACCCTAAATAAGCCATATGAACGGAGGGGTTTTCTGGTAATTTTACTGTAACACCTAGCCCCTAGGGGTATCTTGGGCAATTTACACCCTCAGGGTGCAATTGTCCGAAATCTGACCATTCCACCCTCCAGAATATTTTGGTCCAACATATATGACCGCTGAGGATAGTTTGGTAAAATTCCTATAAATATTCAAAATTCAGATAAATATTATGTATGGGAGTAAATATTCATAGATGATTTATCAAAGCTGGACAAATATTCAAATGATAATGGACATGAAGAATATTCAAATCATGATAAATTTGAAATTCGAACATCACTTTCGAATTTCAGAAGAGGATCCTCCAGAACACTTAATTTGAAAGAACAGCCATCTCCAATCGGGTTGCATGGTCAATCATCCCATACCATGTCCCATACCATATATAAAAGGAAAAAGTGAAATCAATAGCAATCACAGCCGGGGCTGCACGATAGCTGTCCTTATATAAGAGGATCAGCATCCTCTAATGCAATCAACATCCCTTTGATCAAGGACCATGATCCCGTTGTAGTTATAAGGATCAGTATCCTCATACAATCAGGATCCCTTTGATTAGGGATCATGATCCCGTTCCATATAAACACATGCATCTCTCACGACTATAAATAGTGGAGTTGTGGGGTGAAAAGGCTGGGTTGAAGACTGGTTGAAGAACGCCGGGAGGCTGCGGAAGAAACCCGGAAGAAAGGTTAAAGAAGTGATCGCTCACAAACGTCGTCGTTAAAACGTTGTAAACTCAATCAAATATTAAATTTATATCCTTATTCAATCACTAAACTACTAGGTAGAAATAGTGGTGAAGTCGGGAGTCGATCCACAGGGAAAACGTTGGAAATCAAAATCAATTCTCAAAACCCTAAAACTAAGGAAAAGAATCAAAGATAGAATAGATTAAACTAATGAAGAAATGAAATAAAAGGTTGATCAATTTGAATCAATGGATAAGTGACTTAGGAATTACTCAATCCGCCCTAGTTTCGCCTTAAATCTTCTCTAGTTATCCTCTTGTTCTCTTCTCTCAACATTATGGATCATATGGCTACAAGCTCACATGAATCCCTAAAATAAGATTTATGTTCCTAACGGCATAGCCTATCTTTCTTGACATAGATTGTCTTCGGTACTACGATTACTTTAAGTTATACTACTCCTAATGACCTTGGCACAACCTATCCTAGCTTAGCATAGCCTATCTCACTAGCAAACCATAAATCACATGAAAACCATCCTATAAATCTCTACAATCAATCACAGAAATCATATAGGACTGAAAATAAGTCAAGGAACTCTGTTCCCTCAACTCTATTAACAATAAAAAGCAAATTCATAGGATCATGTCTTGAGAAGAATACAAGATTCAAACCAAAGAAGATAGAAAACTATGCTAGGGTTTCATGAATAATCCTAAGTACAATAACTAGCAACTCATCTTTTGGATGAAAGCCATCGGGTTGGAGTATGGAGCTATCACCATCCACATCCTCTCCTTCTTCCTCCTCCAAAGATTGTCAAAAAGATGAGAAGTTTTGCTGGAATAACCCCTTTTTATAATAAAAACCCTTAATCCCGGAATTAGGGTTATGGCTAAGTTGAGTTGGACCTCTAGTGCAACTCGGAATTCCTAGTTTAATTCTGACTGCCTCTTCTGGTCGTGGCTGGGTTCAACCCGTCCGGAATTTGGAAATGTACTCAACAGGAAAAATGTAGATTAGGAAGTCTTCTATCCTCCCCCGAAGATTTTATAATATTCGGACTTATGTGAAATATTTGGCGAATATTCTCCTGAGCATCGACGGACCAGTTTCCAGCAACTATATATCTTCATAGTCTTCAAAACTGGTATTAATCTGTCTAGAATCTCTCCAAGTGGCCAACATGAAAGTTGTTCATCTCTGAGTCTGATACAACATCTCAATGTTTCAAAATATTTGGACTTTTGTAAAATATTTGGCGAATATATTACGGACGGTCGATGAAGCAGTTTATTTAGTCATTTTAGCCGAATTTCTTGCACTTCTTCTCAAAGCATGATTAAACCTGAAATCAACTAACAAGCTATCAAATACAACTACTCTAGGCATAACAAAGCTAATTTAAGGGGTTTTTAATTAGGAATAATTAGTGATTTATCAAGAAGCTAAAAACTGGTGGAAGAACGGTTGAAGACTGGTTGAAGAAGACGGTGGAAGTCCGGAGGAAGATGGCGAGTTTCCTGCCAAGACGTTCACGTCGGAGAAAGAGAGCTCGGAGGCTTGAAGACGAAGAGTTCCTGGTGACACTCCAACGTTGCGCACCACCGGACGACGCCGATCCCTTCAACGCAGCCAGAACCCATCGAGACGCTCGCGTCTTTGGGTTGCCGTTGCAAGAAGCTCCATCATCCCGTGGCTCAAGCTCCACCTCTCCTCTCGCCGCTCAACCTATACCTCCAGCAAGGCGCTCCAGCCTGTTTCCTCGACGCTCACGGAGATCGGACCTAGATATACTCTCTCTCGTCTCCGGCGGCTTCGAAGGGCGACGTTCCCCTGTTTCCTCTGTTTCTAGCCGGCGCTTCTCCATCTCCCTGGTGGTCCTGCGGCGCAGGAATATCAACCTACTCTGAAGAAGGACGGCCGCCATCGTCTCCCCAAGGCCGTTCCGGCGGCAAAAGCTTCAGCCCCCAACCGCTCGCCGCACATCCTTTGATCCAACCGTTGCTCGCCTGTTCCAGCCGCCACTTCCCTCCGTTCCAACCTAAGCTTCTCCAGTCCTAGCTGACTTCGTCAAGCCTAGCTACCGTTCTCCCACGACGACGGAGGAAGGATCCCGTTGGACGGCGACAACTTCCCAAGCCCAGCGGATTTGGAAGCCCCGACAAACATACCCTGCATGGCAATGAAGGTATTGGTCCATAGCCTCACGTCATTCATTTCCTTTTCATTTTATTTTTCTTTTGTTATGGAAAAATACTTTATATTATTGGATCTAGAATCGGAGATGTTCCCTACGGGGATGTAAATGATGGATCTGCCAACTTGGCGATCCAGGGGTGTGGTGCCTACAATTTCTTGAAATGAAATTTAATATGATTTGCTTGGAAATAAAATAGAAATCTCATCCCCGCGAGATCGACATTTTATCCACGAACAAAATCTGACACGCCCGGTTGGACCACACCTTACCTCCTATCTCTAGATCCAAAAAAAAGAAGAAAAAAAAAAGAGAAAAGAAAAGAAAATGATGATGAAAAACAAATCATCAAAATCAAAATCAAAATACATATATACTCTTACATCTTGACAAGTCTAACTTCTTAAATGAAGGATATGGCGCAGGCGACTTTTGAAGCGTTTGTCACGATTCACTTTGGCGACCTCTCGTTTGACATCCCGATTGGAAGCGACGGCCTTCCAATGCCGACGACGCCATCAAAAGTTTCCTTCACCACTCCAGGAGCAGCTACCTCCGATGCACAAGTGAAGACTATCGTAGGACCTCAGGAGGAGATGATGACTTGCCAAGACGGGATCCAGGTTCGTCGAAGGAAGCATAACAACGAAGCTCCCTCAGTTGAACCTGGCAAAAGCAAGATAATTGCCAGTGGATCTCGTGTTTACCCAAGAGTGACTGAAAACGTCAAACCAAAGATGTCTGCGCCGTCAAATGATTCGAGCCACCAAATGAAGTTGATGACTCCCCAAAATCACCCAGGTGTCGGGGGCTCCTCAGCCGAATCTCGCACCCATCAAGCCGAGAATGCCAAAGTTCCAACTAGCAAGCCGCTCACAGTAACAGCCAGACAATCAAAGACGTTTGTTCCGCAGAGGCAGCCGGGGGCAGTCATTCGCGTCGAACCCGTTCCGACCAACGACGACGGCTTTACCCTCGTTACTTCCAGGAGAAGACCCATGGTGGCCAAGGAAACTTCTGCAATCCAGACGATCTCCGCACCAGGTGCCAAAGATCTGAAAGGTAAAACCAAAATGATCTATCCATCTGTTGCGAAGATGCAAGTAGCCCCTAAGGTTGACTACGAAGCCCATTACGAGGTGTACCCCCGACAAACATTGGATTGGCCTCCACGTGGCAGGAGATGATGAGGCGTCACTCCACGTTCGGTACTGCTACATTCAGTTACTCCGAGCGGAGTATGAACGCCAACGGAGGAATGCGGAGCCCAAACACCCGACTCATCAAAGTTACATCGAGGATATGCGAGTAGCCTACACATACTACATCACCCAGGAGCTGCAGAGTTTTCGAGGTGAAGCGAGCTCTGATATAGGCGACGCCAACACCCTTCACTTCAATGACAACAGTGGAGCCTGAAGAAAGCTACGACCAACCACAGTTCACCCATGTCCTTGTCAAGGCAGAGAAGCCCGTCGGAAAGAGGAAGAATACGAAGTCAAAAGTAGCTGCGCATCGTCCTCCGTTCCATGCTGGGGGGGGGGGGGGGGGGGGGGGGCGGCTCAAGCCATCCTTATTATGGAGCATCTCTCAAGACCAATTCGTTCGAGGCTTCATCATGGACAAGTCCAAACACAGAGGGGGTCCTTCAAGAGAACGAATTTGATATCGTTGCAGCAATGCCCGTTGGAATTCAGAACGACGAGATTTCCAATTCCTCCAATACGTCTTCAAATGTTCCGCCGAAAAGACGAAGGAAGAAAACCGCCGTCGAGGAACCTCAAAAATGCCTCATCGTCAACTTACCAAACCGTCCATGGACTAGAAGCGTCACTCGCTCCCTTGGCAGTAAAGATGTGGCTTCCGAGGCATCATATGAACGCCAATTTCCTACTCTCCCTGAATCCCCGGTGAACGAGTCGCCCACAAGCAGATCCCCTTCACCTGAGCGCTACCAAGTCTTTGCTACCACAGTCGAAGAGGAGTTGGAGCAATTGAGGAACGCGCTACAACTTAAGGATGTCGAGATAGCCAGCCTCAGGGCTCAAGTGCCTCCTGAAAATAATTCACATGCTGAAAATAATTCTCATGCGAATGTGTCACCCAATATGGTACCTCTTGACACTGTACAAAAATTAGTCGCCAAGAGCGTTAGGGCCTTCCAAATGCAAAACCAATATGCCACGAGGCCAGGATACATGAAGCCATACCCTGTCGATATAGACCCGGTTCCATACCCAGCAACCTATCGGCAGCCTCAATTCGCCAAATTTAGCGGGAGTGGATCTCCGCATGAGCACATTGCTCATTTCCTAGCAGCCTGCCAGGACACGGCTCATAACAGTGCGTTGTTACTATGTTAGTTCGTTCAGACCCTCTTTGGGCCGACGTTTACTTGGTACAGCAAGCTGCCTCCAGGATCCATCACCTCATGGGAACAAATGCAGGAGGCATTTCTTCAAAGGTTCTATAGTACCCAAAGAAGCGTGGGGATTACGGAGCTCACCCAAACTGAACATGAGAAAGCTGCAGACTTCATCAACAGATGGAGGAACTTAAGCATCCACTGCCCGCAGCCCATCACGGAAGCAGAAGCTGTACGGATGTGTATGAACAACCTGCGTCCGGAGATGGCACTCTACTTGTAAGGCGTTCGCCCGCTCTCCTTCGAGGAGTTGGCCTCTAAAGCCACAGACATCGAAAATTACTTGCACCATATAGCCAGAAAAACTCATACAACAGATGGAGTCCTAGATCGTGCCAAGAAAGATAAAGCTCCACTAAAAGGGAAGGCAATGCTGCAAACCTCCACAACACATGCGCCTAAACCAAAGGAGACTTACGTTCCCAGAGAACAATTTCGGCCCAGGGATGGCTCGTCGGAACCGACACAACGACGGATAAAGACTCTTAAAGAGAGGATAGAAAAGGAGTACTCCTTTCCCCGGGAAGAGGTCTCTGACATCTTCAAGGGCTTGTTGGATATCGGACTTCTAGAGCTCCCGGAGCCACGACGCCCTAAAGAAGCAAATAAGGTGGACGAACCCAAGTATTGCCACTACCATAGGATACTGGGGCACACCCTTCAAGACTGCTTCATCCTCAAGGACAAGATCCAGAAGCTGATCGATGAAGGAGTCATGGACGCCGGGCTCCTAAAGAAGCTGCAAAAAGAGAAAAGGACAGAGTCGACGTACATGATCACGACTGTGTCCGGAGCTGGATCCTTACATGAAGAGTACACATCCTCGACACTTGCTCATAGGGAAATGGAGCGCATCCCTCAAATACTTCCTCCCAGCGACATTGAGAATAGATATATGCCTACCTCTCTCCCAGAGAAATATGTGGCTCCTGTCCAGGTGTCCGTCGAGGGAAGCCCTGGGTCTACCTTGGGAGAATTGTGCCCCCTGACTCGGATGATGAAGAGTCCTGGTCCGACATGGAGCCGAGTTATGATCGCTTCAAGAAAACCTACTTGAGCAAGAGACAGAAGAAGAAACAAGCCTTCAGCCAAAGGATTAAGGCCGCCAGATATAACCCTCCAAGACCTCCGCTTCCCCGAGATTGGCAACCAAGGCCGAAGCGGCACAGATCTCCGAAGTACAAGATCTTGACAAAGGTGATGAATCGTGAAGAGATAGAAGGGTTCATTTATCAAGTCTCCATGGATTTCCGAGCTAGGAAGCCACATGTGCTGAAAAATAATGTCCCTTGGGACAGCGAAGATTACTCTTGCTTTACCATAGGAGTTTTGGAAGATGATGGTGAGTCCCTCTGCTTCCTAGAAGAAGAGAAGGTCGAAGTCCATGAGATCGTCACCCGCTCTGGGCTCCGACTTCCAGATTCCCAGCCCTCACGACCAAGAGGAAGGGACCAAGAACCGCAACAAGCAATGCATGATGTAAACTCAAATGAGTCTGTCAAGTACAATGTTGTTTCTCATTTAAAGAAAATACCTGCATTGCTTAGTGTGTACGATGCCTTGTGTCTCTCACATGATTTTCGTAGGTCTCTTATAACTGCATTATCTTTTCCTGACGACTACCGGGCGGAAGTCCCCCAAACTAATGCCCATGTAGTCGAAAGTTTAAACATAGAATTTTCCGACGACGACCTATTACTCGGGGCAAAACCCCATAATAGACCGTTATTAATGACCGGTGATATCGATAACGTTCCTACGTCATGGGTAATGTTAGACTGCGGGTCGGCCATTAATCTTCTGCCACTCAAAACACTTCGTGACTTAGGATATGATATCGATGACTTGACATCAAGTAATATAATAGTCCAAGGCTTCAACCAAGCCGGACAACATGTGCTAGGTTCTATACATCTAGCACTAAAATTTCAAGACATGGCTACGAGCGTTGTTTTCCATGTTATCGACGCTCGAACCTCTTATAATGCACTGTTAGGGAGGCCTTGGCTCCATGAATATAAGGTTGTTCCCTCAACACTCCATCAATGTTTCAAGTATCATATTCCTGAAGGCGACGTCAAGAGAGCGTTCGCCGACATGAAGCCATTCACACCAGGGGAAGCATTCTTCGCCGACGCCAAGTTCTATCTAGAACCGCCGTTAAAGCTGAAGAAACGTGACCCCACACCTACTGCGGATATGGGCTTCACGGAAAGATTCACCATGGAAGTTCAGCAAGGGAAGAAGCCTCCACAAGGGAAGAAGACATATCGCTATGTTCCAAGCAGTCAAAGGAAGCCCGAAGATCCAATATTCACAGTTGTTGAAGAGAAGCTTTCTAAATCCTTCCTTCAAGATTTCCCAGTGCCTCTCCCTAGGCTTCTACCGTCCTGCGTCAAGCCTCCCCCAAACAAAGGGAAAGCCCAGGTGAACGAAGAAATAGGTGACGATGAAGGGAACATGAAGTATGGACAACATGTCAAGTTCGTACAAGCTTCCCCGATCACGTCGGATACACATGTAACAAATACAAGGTTGCCCATACTGTTTTACGATCAAAAGTCACTGCATATGATGGATCGCATGGGATATGACATCAATTCTAGAGAAGGTTTGTGCGGAGGTCGAGGCAAGAAACAACCCTTTGAAGATCTCCTGACGGGATTGCAAAAAGAGGCCATTCGTTACGGCGAAGACTTAACCTTTGACAGAACATGGCTTGGATATGAGTTCCAAGTATGCGCCACTTCCATAGATGTCGTCGATCTCCAAGGAGCGCCACCATAGCTCGAAGACGGTGGTCAAGCAACCGTAGATGACTTAGAAGAGATCAACCTGGGGGCAGAAGATGAGCCTCATCCAACATTCATCAGCTCCCATATGACGCCGGACGAAAAGAATCAATTCATTCTCTTTCTTCAGCAAAATCGAGACGTGTTCGCTTGGAGCTACAAGGAGATGCCAGGTTTGGATGTTAATGTAGCTGTTCATCGTCTCGCCACATAGGAAGACGTCCGCCCCATTAAGCAGTCTCAGAGACGCTTTCAACCCGAGTTGATTCCAAAAATCATCACTGAGGTAGACAAACTTATCAACGCAGGTTTCATCCGGGAGGTGCAGTATCCCAAGTGGCTCGCAAACATCGTTCCTGTGAAGAAGAAGAATGGTCAACTGAGAATCTGCATAGATTTCAGGGACCTAAATAAAGCCTGCCCAAAAGATGACTTTCCGCTACCCATTACGGAACTCATGGTCGACGCTGCCACCGGTCATGAGATTTTGTCCTTCATGGACGGATACTCGGGGTACAACCAAATAAAAATGGCTCTCGAAGACGAAGAACTTACCGCTTTTCGCACACCGAAAGGCATATTCTGTTATACAGTGATGTCGTTCGGGTTGAAGAACCCCGGGACCACTTATCAAAGAGCCATGACACTCATCTTCAACGACCTTCTTCACGACATCGTGGAGTGCTATGTCGATGACTTAGTGGTGAAGACAAAGCATAGGCAAGATCACTTCAAACACCTCACCAAAGTTTTCGAAAGGCTAAGGCGGTACAACCTAAAGATGAACCCAATGAAGTGCGCGTTCGGTGTCACGTCCGGCAAGCTTCTCGGGTTCGTGGTTTGCAAACAAGGAATCGAAGTCGACCCTGCTAAAGCTAAAGCAATCTTGTTGATGCCTCCGCCTCGCAGCCTTCACGAGCTCAAGAGCCTACAAGGACGACTTGCTTACATACGAAGGTTTATCTCCAATTTGGCTGGACGTTGCAAACCATTTTCTCGTCTCATGAAAAAAGTAGCGCCTTTCGAATGGGATAAATCTTGCCAGAACGCTTTTCAAAGCATAAAAGAGTATCTCATCAACCCGCCGGTTCTAGCCTCCCCTGTCAAAGGAAAGCCCTTAATCCTGTATAAAACAGCTCTGCCCGGATCGGTGGGAGCTTTGCTTGCGCAACAAGATGATAAAGGCAAGGAGAGAGCCCTCTACTATCTTAGCAGAACCTTGGTTGGGGCCGAGCATAATTATTCGGAGATGGAGAAAGTATGCTTGTCATTGGTATTCGCCGCTCAGAAGCTTCGACATTATCTTTTGGAGCATCCCATACAGCTCATCTCCAAAACTGATCCCTTGCGATACATTCTAAAAAAGCTAGTCCTTTCCGGACGGCTCGCAAAATGGGCGATGCTACTATCTCAGTTCGACATAACGTACGTCCCACAAAAGGTTGTCAAAGGGCAAGCCCTGGCGGATTTTCTCGCCGCTCACCCGATGCCAAGCAATACGACTGTAGAAGATGACTTACCAGATGAAGAAGTATTTGTCACCGACATTTGACCACCCTGGGAAATGTACTTTGACGGAGCGTGCAGACACTTAGGAGCGGGGGCAGGGATAATTTTTGTCACTTCGATGCAAGCCCTAATCCGGTATTCCTTTGCACTAACTTCAGCATCATCCAACAACATGGCGGAGTACGAAGCCCTCGTTATCGGATTAGAGATAGCGCTGGAAATGGGGATGGACCCGCTCAACGCGTACGGGGACTCTCAACTCATCATAAATCAACTCCTCGGGACCTATGCAATCAAGAAAGAAGAATTAATTCCTTATTTCCTCAAAGCCAAGGAGCTCATCAATTGCTTCAAGGAGTTGAAGATTCAACATATCCCGCGAGCCCAAAACCAAAAGGCGGATGCGCTAGCCGGTCTAGCCGCGGCCATGGTCCTCTCGCCCTCAGGAACGTTAGAAGTGAGGGTTGAGGAGAGGCGAGTCCTCACTCCCCTACTTGAAGAAGTTCCAAACATCATATGCCAACTCTCGTCAATGTCGTCTCCACATCAGAAATACAAACAGCTGATTGGAGAGGCCCCATCCTCGATTATCTCATGTGCGGGATACTCCCTACCATTCCGCAAGAGAGGTTGAGGTTAAGAAGGGTGACAAAATACACCTGTGTCAACGACGCATTATACCGGAGGTCATACGACGGACTCTTACTCCGATGCCTTTCTAATGAAGAAGCGGCGTCAGCCCTCCAAGAAGTCCACTCGGGCATATGCGAAGCACATCAGTCAAGTCCTAAATTGTATCACCAGCTAAAGCATTTCGGATACTACTGGCCTTCTATGGTGCGCAACTCCATCGAGTATGTTAGAAAATGTCATGTCTGCCAAATTCACGCAGACTTCATACACCAACCCCCGGAGCCACTTCATCCTACGAGCGTCTCCTGGCCTTTTGAAGCATGGGGGTTAGACATCGTGGGCCCCATCCAGCCATCTTCGTCGAAAGGTCACTCATACATCCTAACGGCGACCGACTACTTCTCCAAATGGGTGGAAGTTGTTCCTTTAAAAAATACGAGGGGGGAGACGGTAGTACAGTTCATCAAGACATACATTATCTACCGATTTGGGATCCCTGCAAAAATTATCTCAGATAACGGCACACCCTTCAAAAATAGAAATGTAGAGGGATTGTGCGCCAAGTACAAAATTAAGCACCGTTTCTCATCGGCATATAACGCCGCAGCCAACGGACAGGCAGAGGCATTTAACAAGGTCCTCTGCAAACTCCTGAAAAAAGTAGTTCATAAAGACAAGAGGGAATGGCACGAGAAGCTGCTGGAAAATCTCTGGGCATCATACCGTACCACAATGAAAACTCCGACGGGGGCAACCCTTTATTCGCTTTTCTTTGGGGGGGAAGTAGTCCTTCCTCTCGAAATCCAGGTACCTTCCCTCAGAGTCGCTCTACATGAGGCTTGACGGAAGACCAGGCTGCAAATTTAAGGCTCGACGAGCTCGATAGCCTAGAAGAACGGCGCATGGAAGCCCAGCAAAATCTAGAAATGTACCAAGCCAGAGTTTCCAGAGCCTTCGACAAAAAAGTGAAGCGCCGCTCGTTTAAAGTCGGAGACCTTGTCCTCGCCGTAGTCCGACCCATGGTCGTCGCTAGAAGAACCCAAGGGAAATTTGATCCTAAATGGAAAGGGCCTTTCATAGTTCAAGAGGTCTATACCAATGGAGCTTATAAAATTATTTCCCCGGATGGTGAATATACCCCACCTCCGGTGAATGGCAAGTTTCTCAAACGATATTATTCCTAAACATGTACGCTCCAAGCTTCAAGAGCCTAAACTGATAGCCTGAATAAAGTACTCCGCACTTTGCGAGTTCCCATCCATATATAAGTATAGACTTTACATAAATAAATTTTATACTCAAATTTTCCTTCTCAAAAAAAAAAGAGAGAAGAAAGAAAAGGAAAAATGGAGAGCATCACACACATACATGGTACGGGTGGCTTGCATGAACATGAGAAATGGCTATACCTATGTAGGTAGGTAAGCACATCTTATGGTCCTTTTTTTTTTTACACGTAGAGCATGAGGTCCATTTATACATGCATGGACAAAAGGCAAGCATGCATCCTTGTCTACGTGTGAATAGCTTAGGAAGGTGCTTGCACACATATGGGCAAACGCTTGTCTCTTTTGATCACATTCCGAAAAAAAATGAGGACAAGAAAACATTCTTGTCTCTTTCAATCACATTCCGGGAAAATGAAATCAAAAACATGTGTTTCAGGAGCTTCCTGATATATATCATAAATCCAACTCATAAGTGTGAACCATGCACAAATTATGTTCGAAAGTAAAAGTTCGGCACATCCGACATCGATACTAATAAGAGAGGGAACAAAATAAATGCATCATGGATTCTGGGATCTCCATGGGTTCAAAGCATCATAAATTCTAGCTAATTCGGCCTGAAGCTCGTACGCCTTGCCAATCGCCAGAATAATGTCTCGAGAAGTTAACACCTCCTGGTGCTTCCGCTCCATCCCTTCAATTGTAGATGTCAAAGCGGCTTTCTTCTCCTCAAGGGCGGTACTCTCCTCCGTCATATGCTTCAGGGCATGCTCTTCCACTTGCAATTGAACTCTTAGACCGCCCACCAGTTCCCCCTGAAGTTGTTGTCATTCAAGAGCACGTAGGAGATTTCCAGTGACGACCACTCTCTCGGACTTGGCTGCCTCAGCTGTCTCAAGATATATGGATGCATTGGTGTCATGCGCCTGTAATAAATCCTTTTCCTGGCGAAGTTCCGTATCACGTGAAGTTATTTGTGACAGAAGTAATTGCAAGACATTTCGTAGAGAGGACGAGCCGAACTCCTGACTAGGCAATGCCGCAAGCAGGCGATTGATGCGTTGCTCTAGCCCCTTAAAGTCTTGAGACACGGCCGGGTCGGGTAGATAAAGTGACACCAGTCGCTTTTCAAGCTCCGCGTAGAAGCTGACGACCTGCTCATCCAAAGTAGCAAGCTTGGGCGAAACAGCTGGCATGGAAGAAGCATCAACACCCACGCCGTCCAAAGCAGTCATGACTTCATCAAGAACGGGGGTGGCCACGGCCTCCCCGGGGATCACCACATGGGACGAGCCAAGTATTGTGTCACCATAAGGAGCAATATCTTCATTCGTCGCTTCTTCAATAAAAACGTCTTCAGATTCAAGAACAGTACCTACAAAAGCAGGCATGGAATGCGCGCTGAATGCTTCGAAGCCAATGGGGACTGCCGTTTCTTCAACAGCAACATTATCAGTCACCGCCTCTTCAAAGGCAACATCCTGATGAGCTGTCTCTTTAGCAGCACCATCTTCGTGCCCAAGCACGTCACCAGGTCACCAGTTCGTCCTCAGCCTCAATAGTAGTCTCCCTGGAAGCAAGCATTTGAGGAGAATCATACACGATCTTATCATCGGCAGCAACAATCTCTCCATTGAAATCTCCTACTTCGTCTTCAAATTGAAGTATTCTTGCGGCAGTCTTGACTGGAGCAGGGGGGATACCTTCGAGAGCACCTATCACCTCCGTCGCAGCAAGATCCACTGGGGGACCTGTGTGAACCCCCTGGGCGACATCAACCTTGCGCCGCTTTCTTTTGGCACCTTTAGAAGCTGGCTGGTTCAAGGAAGAACCAGTACTTGAATTCAAGACCTTTCGCGCCGTCCGACTTTGAGAAGGATCGTTGCTGGGATGGGAAGCTTTTTGTTTCTTGACTGTTTGACGAGAATGCTCAGATTTCTTCCGGGAGGAAAGCTTGCTGGCGGCACTCTGAAACCAATAGATACAAGATCAAGAGAGCCCAAGAAAAATGCAAGAAGAAAAAAAATCAAACTGAGAAGAAAGTGAGGAGCAACGAGCGGCTCCCCCACCTCTGTTTGTTTCCTCTCTTTTATCTTTCTTCCCATTGCCGTCTCCTGTTGTTCCTCTCCACCGTTCGTACATACCTATCAGCGAACCCATGAACAGAGCATAAAAAAAAGAGAGGAATCAAAAGAGAGTGTATGCTTGGCACAACGAAGAAGAAGAAGAGCATGCAAGCAATACATAGATTCAGCAACATCACAGTTAGTTGGCAGATCAAGATCGACAACACCACCATTGCTAGGCAAAAAAAAAAAATTTATGCAAACACTATGGTAGCTCGGTGAACCCATGAACAGAGTATATAAAAAAGAGGAATCAAAAGAGAGTGTAAGCTTGGCACAACAGAGGAGAAAAAGTGCATGCAAGCCAATATATAGAGTCAGCAACATCACAGTTAGTTGGCAGATCAAGGTCGACACCGCCATTGCTTGGCAAAAAAAAAAAATTTTTGCAAGCACTATGGCTGCTCGGCGAACCGATGAACAGAGCATATAAAAAAAAGGAATCAAGAGAGAGTGTATGCTTAGCACAGCAAAGGAGAAGAAGAGTGTGCAAACGAGTATATAAAGACAGCAACATCCCAATGTTTAGCAACATCCCAATGTTTGGCAACAAAAATATCAGCAAACACCATGGGTTGCTCGACGAACCCATGAACAGAACATACTCGGCTAGTTTAAAAAAAAACAGAGAAGAGGAGGGTTATATGCGCGGCAAATCAAGGAAGAAAAAGGGAGCATGCTCAGCGGATTTGTAGCAAGATCTACCAATGGTAGATATGGGGGCGGCTCCATCAAGGAGAGAATAGGCTTTCAGCAGTATCAAATAAGGAGACGTAGATCAAACAAAAAAAGAGAAGAAAGAAGAGAAGAATTAAAAAAGATGGTACCTCTCGGATGATTGCTGTCTTCTTCGAGTTAGAAAAAATGTTCCAGCTTTGCCTCATATCTTTCCCGAAAACAGCCCAGAAGGTCCGCTTAGATTTTTCGAGAGCGTCGATCCTGTTAGATGCCTCCTCAGCATTTGCACCACGTATGGATTCCCCAGCAGTCAGAAGTAATAACACTGCGATAGGAAAGGGCATGCCTCTCCTCAAGTGACAACAAGCTATAAAGATCCCCACGGCGTAACATTGGCACCGTTCCGGTGAAAAAGCCACGTGTCTGCTCCACCCACCACATCGTCCAAGAATGGGAAAGTCTCCCAACCCGGTCATCGGGGGGAATCAGGAACCTTTTTCCGGCATCTATCCGCATCAGATGATCCCGATGCGCAAGTATGACCCCATGGCGACGCTCCTCCAAAGGATGTCGCAGGCCCACTTTGGGGACACCCTGGTCAAGTCCAAACTGTCGTGCGGCACGGTGGGGGTTGTAAGGCTCAGAATACATCACCGAAGTTGTAGAAACCAGCCTCAAGGGGAGCATTCCTCGACGTATAGAGATGGCAAAGCGCTCAGCCTTGTGAGAATTAAAACCCTTCACAACATGCCACTCTGCGTCCTGTACTCCCCACAAAAACGACCTAAGAAAGAAATTCCCCTTGATGTCGAGTCGGCTTCTGGCATCCGAAGCAGAGAAACTTCTGGGAATACGAAACATCAGATGTTTCAAATCCAGCATACTGGCCTTCCCGCATTCGATATTCGAAAGCTCCCATAGTGAACTTATGCTGCCCAAATAGACCCCTCGGAGATATCGGTAGGCCCAACCCATCAGCAGATGAGTACCCCAACTCGTGCTCGCAAAGCCAGGTCCGGCGGGATGTAAATTCATTACTCTCAAACCCCTATACAGGGAGGACAATGTCGCTGGGCCCAATGAATACGCTCGTCCCATGGCCATCAAACTCGCTGGAACAAAGACCCCCGGGCGAATGCATGGTTCTGAATTTGCAACAGCAAAGTAACATATCCAAATAGAAAGAAAACCTGCCGTGTACACTTTGTCATCGAAAGCCGTGCGTGGACTGAAGCCCTCACCCTTGTAAAAGTGTTGCACCCATTCTCTAAAAGAGACCTTGTCTCGACCTTCAGCCAATTCTTCCCATATCCTCAGGAGATGGTATGCTGCAGAAGGATAAGGGGCACATCTGCATTGCCTTTTCCACTGGCCGGCACACTCTTCTCATCAGGAAGGTACTTGTCATACATGTCTCCTATAATAGAAAAGCCGCCAAGATGAAACATGTCCGAGAGAGACACCGTCATCTCTCCATGCTGAAACACGAATGTATTCGTCTCTGGGTTCCACCTTTCCACCAAGCTGCGAAAGAGTTGCTCGTCAATGGAGTACCGACCTAATGAACAAAAAACCGTGCCATAGATCCCCGACTTGCGGAAATTCGTAGATTCTGTCTTCAGAACATCCCGACCCCATCCAATGTATCTAGCAGAAGGTTCATAAAGTCGGTGCTTGTAGTTCGCCCAATCCAGTCCCTCAGAGATAAGTCGATTGGCGAGGCACGAAAGCGGCATTGGCGTCGGACCGGTCGCTATTGGTGAAAGCACCACGGCAGCGAAATGGGGCCATTTAGTGTCCTGAAAACCATCCCGCTGCTCAATCCTTCCTTCAGCGACGTCACAAGGTTTAGTATATGACTCCTCGCTCTCGCTCTTGACGATGAATATTTTCGATCGAGCCAACTGCCTCAAAGGGGTATGTGCTTCAACGTCTTTTGAAGGTGAGCCTGACATCTTGCTGAAAAGGAAGAGAGGAAGGAAAACATCAGCATGTATCAGCACAGAGAAGAAAAGAAATATATATATATATATATAAACAAACAAACAAAGCACAAAGAAGCAGAGAAAGGAGATGGGTAAGAACAGAAACAGAGCATGGCTCGACGGGGTGCCCACACCGCCGCCCTTTTGATCCCTCAAGGATAGAACCTCACGCCGACGATGGCCGCCGTCAATGCAACCTATTTTCCATTTCCGACCAAGTCCGGGCTTCCGTCGGACTTCTATCTCCTCCCCCGACGAAGGCCAACACAGCTCTGTTTCACCTTTTCCACCCCGTCAAAGACTCCTCCGCGAGCTCGACATCAAGCCGCCCACTCTGCTCCTAGCTTCCACCACCAGATCCTGGTTGGACACCTTTCAGCGTGGTAGTACCGGCGTCCCTTACTTCAATCCGCGACTCCCGCAAGCACGCCATCGGCAGTTCATGATGAACCCATTGCGCCAAGAGTTGCTGCTCTCGCTGTGCCGGACTTACCCCTACCCTGCACCGCTTCAGCACCCACGTCGTCGCAAACGTATGGCACCCCGCCACGCGCGGCTCAACACCAATGGCTGCCGCGACAACGAACCAATGGCCTTGTCGTTGGGCTTCTCAAGGTCGAAGAAAAGAATATGCCGATGATGGAGCCACCATGCCCGGCCATATTTCAGAAACTGTCGTTTGCTTCCAGCCAACAAAAGCCAAACAAAGATTCGAAAGAAACAAAACCCATGCTTGACATCGAATAAGGACAAAAGCCAAACAAAAAAAAAAGAACAGAAGAGAAAAAAAGACAACGACATACATGCAAAAAAGAGGAGGAAGAAAGCAAGTGCAGAGAACAAAATTGGAGGAAGAAAGAAACCTGACAAAGCTTGAAGTTCCCCTCTACATGCTGCAAAAAAAAAAAACCTTCCGCTGCAAAATCTTGAGAAGGGATGGGATCCAGTATTCCTCCGTCAAGAGTCAAGATTTCTCTACTGTAAAAGCCCTTAAAAAAAAAAGGGGGAAAGGGGATAACATATATGCCCAAACCCTAGGGCTATATACATGGGGTCACGTAGATGGATGGAAGAAATCCATCCTTTCTGGGAATGCTTGGTTATGTATATATTCTACGTGCATAGCCATAATAAAAAGGGGGTGTCTGCTCATCTTCTCAAATAAAAAAGGGGGGGAACAACATGCAAATATGCTCTGCTCATGCATGTATACATGGCATGGGTATTTTCGAGTCCTACGCGTTCAAGTTACAAATTTCACGCGAAGGCCTCGAGGGGGCATCTGTTGACATCAATTTTGGCTAGACCAAAAGGTCGCAGTACCCACGGTTTGTTTGAGCCAAAACAACATCAGATAAGCTCAAGTAAGCCTAAAACATATTTAAAATGTCCGATAAATGCTTGTCCTAATTTTGATGGCATCAAGGGGCATTTGGGTAATTTCACCCGCCCAAGGGCGTATTGGGAATTTGGGCCAAAATACAGGCCTGGACTTCCTATTACATTCTACAATAACCCTGCATGGCTTTGACGGCACCCTAAATAAGCCAGATGAACGCAGGGGTTTTCTGGTAATTTTACTGTAACATCTAGCCCTCAGGGGTATCTTGGGCAATTTACACCCTCAGGGTGCAATTGTCCGAAATCTGACCATTCCACCCTCCAGAATATTTTGGTCTAACATATATGACCGTTGAGGATAGTTTGGTAAAATTCCTATAAATATTCAGAATTCAGATAAATATTCTGTACGGGAGTAAATATTCATAGATGATTTATCAAAGCTGGACAAATATTCAAATGATAATGGACATGAAGAATATTCAAATCATGATAAATTTGAAATTCGAACATCACTTTCGAATTTCAGAAGAGGATCCGCCAGAACCCTTAATTTGAAAGAGCAGCCATCTCCAGTCGGGTTGCATGGTCAATCATCCCATACCATGTCCCATACCATATATAAAAGGAAAAAGTGAAATCAACATGATACGATGCACCTTCTCTAGTGCTTTCGTATCTGGTCTCTTGCCTAGTCTCGGCTCCTCCTTAGCCAAAGCTATGGCTAGGTCGAGATATACCTTTAGGGTTTTAGGAGAAGCACCCTAGGTATTCGACAAGGAAGGCTGAAAACCGGAGGAGAGAGACGGATGAGGAAGAGGATTACCTTGCAGCTTCCTCAATGGTTGGCTGGCTTGTCTTGGAGATCCAAGCCTTGGAGAATGTGGGTGATGGCTGGTAGTGGTGATGATGGAGGCGAAGGAGTAGACGGCAGCGGAGAAGGAGACCGGTGATGGAGAAGGACCGGCTGTAGAGAGAGATGAAGGTGGCTGGTGGATTATGAGGAAACTAGGTTACAGCTACTCCTATATTACTTCTACTACTAGGATTTATCTCTACTAAATAATAACTCTCATAAATTCGTCCATGCATAATTACAAGTTATGGAGGTCCTTTTATAGAGGCCTCAAGAGAGTTCTACTACAACTAGAGAACTACCTTGCTTTAATCAGCAAGTAACCATACTTTCCTACTAAGACTCAATCATAACTCAAACTTCCTGATTACTAGGACTCTTAATAGGAACTAATAAAGCAAATCATAAACTGAACTCAAACTAGGAAACTGATTCAATCAAGATAACTACTAACTAGGAAATCATCTAAGTAAGCAAACCAGCTAGGAATAGGATTCCTTTGGCCAGCTGAGCTTAGAACGCCCAAAGGAACTTGGGTGCAGCCAACTCCTTGGCGTGGGCCCATCCAATCAAGGACGTGGGTCCCTTCTTGGAATGGATCGGTTCAACCTCGTATCACAATAGCAATCACAGCTGGGGCTGCACGATAGCTGTCCTTATAGAAGAGGATCAGCATCCTCTAATGCAATCAACATCCCTTTGATCAAGGACCATGATCCCGTTGTAGTTATAAGGATCACTATCCTCATACAATCAGGATCCCTTTGATTAGGGATCATGATCCCGTTCCATATAAACACATGCATCTCTCACGACTATAAATAGTGGAGTTGTGGGGTGAAAAGGCTGGGTTGAAGACTGGTTGAAGAATGCCGGGAGGCTGCGCAAGACTGGTGGAATAACGCGTGGAAGGCCGGCGGAAGAAGGTGTCGAAGACTGGTTGAAGAACGCCGGGAGGATGCGCAAGACACCCGGAAGAAAGGTTGAAGAAGCTGAAGACTGGTGGCAGAAAGGTTGAAGACTGGTTGAAGAAGACGGTGGAAGTCCGGAGGAAGACGGCGAGTTTCCTGCCAAGACGTTCACGTCGGAGAAAAAGAGCTCGGAGGCTTGAAGACGAAGAGGTCCTGGTGACGCTCCAACGTTGCGCACCACCGGAAAACGCCGATCCCTTCAACGCAGCCGGAACCCATCGAGACGCTCGCGTCTTTGGGTTGCCGTTGCAAGAAGCTCCATCATCTCGCGGCTCAAGCTCCACCTCTCCTCTCGCCGCTCAGCCTATACCTCCAGCAAGGCGCTCCAACCTGTTTCCTCGACTCTCACGGAGATCGGACCTAGATATACTCTATCTCGTCTCCGGCGGCTTCGAAGGGCGACGTTCCCCTGTTTCCTCTGTTTCTAGCCGGCGCTTCTCCATCTCCCTGGTGGTCCCGCGGCATAGGAATATCAACTTACTCTGAAGAAGGACGGCCGCCATCGTCTCCCCAAGGGCGTTCCGACGGCAAAAGCTTCAGCCCCCAACCGCTCGCCGCACATCCTTTGATCCAACCGTTGCTCCCCTGTTCCAGCCGCCACTTCCCTCAGTTCCAACCTAAGCTTCTGCAATCCTAGCCGACTTCCTCAAGCCTAGCTACCGTTCTCCCACGACGACGGAGGAAGGATCCCGTTGGACGGCGACAACTTCCCAAGCCCAGCGGATTTGGAAGCCCCGACTAACATACCCTGCATGGCAATGAAGGTGTTGGTCCATAGCCTCACGTCATTCATTTCCTTTTCATTTTATTTTTCTTTTGTTATGGAAAAATATTGGATCTAGAATCGGAGGTGTTCCCTACGGGGATGTAAATGATGAATCTGCCGACTTGGCGATCTAGGGGTGTGGTGCCTACAATTTCTTGAAATGAAATTAAATATGATTTGCTCTGAAATAAAATAGAAATCTCGTCCCCGCGAGATCGACGTTTTATCCACGAACAGCGGCATGGCCTCCTGATTCAGTGGCCCCATTACCACCTGATCCACCATGGGTACGACCAGGATTCTCACCGCCGAGTCAGAGCAACTGTTGCAGTCTAGCCACTTCACTCCAGTCCGAGAAGAGCATAGCCCTTTTCCCTCAGCAAACTCAAGCCTTGAGGACATGGCCCATTTCGAAGGGAGAGGGGATGATACGAGGATGAACTGAGCCAATCAAAGAAGGGACCCACGTCCTTGCTTGGGTGGGCCCACGCCAAGGAGCTGGCTGCAACCAGGTCCCTTTGGGTATCCTGAGCCCAACCGGCCAAAAGGATTCCTATTCCCTAGCTGGTTTGCTTACATAGTTGATTTCCTAGTTTGAGTTTAGTTTGTGCTTAGCTGATTTCTATTTAATTGAGTCCTAGTTTTGGTTGAGTCAAGTCACTTGCTTACTTAGTTCATTCCTGGTTATTAGGAGTCAGTTTTAGTTGAGTTAGTAAGAGTTTGTTTACTTGCTGTTCAAGCAAGAAGGTATTCAGGTTGGAGTAGAACTCTCTTGAGGCATCTATAAAAGGACCTCTATAGCTTGTATTATTTACTAGAGATAAATCCTAGGAGTAGAAGTAATATAGGAGTAGTTGTAACCCTAATTGCCAACAAATCCACCAGCCACCTTCATCTCTCTCTACTGTCGGATTATCTCTCCACCAGCCGGCCACCATCCATCGTCACCATCCGCTGCCATCCACTGTCCAACCCCAAGTCCCCGGCGTCTCCCTTGGATGTCGTGCTTCCTTCCGCAACCTCATCACCGCTGCCACGTTCTCCAAGGCTTGGATCCCTCAAGGGTAGCCGGCCAACCATTGAGGAAGATGCAAGGTAATCCTCTTCCTCATCTGTCTCCCTCCTCCAGTCTTCAGCCTTCCTTGTCGAATACCTAGGGTGCTTCTCCTAAAACCCTAAAGGTATATCTCGACTGATACAAGCGGTCTACTTGTAATCCTCTCGTATCGGGTCTCTACTGCTTCAATCGATCAGAATTGACCTGATCGGACTTGATTTGAGTCCAATTGGCTGAATCTGGTTAGCGAGATCGGATCTGACTCAAGGAATTAGATTGGGTTGGGTCTGGATTAATTGGCTGAGTCTGGATTAGGTTTGAACTGGCTGAACCGGAATGGACTTGACTGAACCAATTTGGTCAAGTGGCTTGAGGAAGGGCTAGGAACGATCCAAGGGCTGAAGTTCGCCGGAGTAGATCGCCAGCGTAGGGACGTCGCCGGCGTAGGGACCTTGGTAGGAAGGTTCCTAGGTTGATGGGGAATATATCCACTGGAGTGGATTGCCCGGGGAAGGTCTAGATCGACGGGATCTGGAGGTCGACGATGGCGGGTTTGGGTTGACCCCTGTCGGGGACGACGGGGAGCTCGGCAAGAGGCTTGGGACGTCAGGAAGATGGTCAGGGAAGATCGGTGAGGTGCTTAGGAAGGATCTGGGAGGTTTTCAGGTGAGATCGAGGTGGATCTGGGTTGATGGCGGCGGAGCTTGGAGGTTGTGTTTGCCAGGGAAGGCACCAGAGACGGTGAAGGGTGACGGAAAAGAGATGGCCGGGGTCGTGGGGCTTAAGGGAAGGCGTTGGAGGTCTTAGATGGCGACGGGGGTGGCCGAAGAGGCTGCGGGAAGGATGCCGACGGTGAAGCTAGGGTTTAGGGCACGGGAGAGGAGGAAGACGATGAACAGTGATGACGTGGCAAGTGACGGGGAGAGAGAGCTGATGTGGCGGAGAGAGAAATACCGGTGGGGGCGGTGCCGGCTGCGAAGAAGATGATCGACGGGGAAGAAGGTGAATCTATGGGGGATTTCAGGTGGAATCTACAATAACTCTACTCCTATGATATTCTATTCCAATGATATTCTATCAACTATTCTTAACTTCTAATAATTCTCTTCATCATTCATCATTACCTAATACAAACTAATGAGGTCCCTTTTATAGAGGCCTTGACAGAGTCCTAATCCAACTAGAAAACCCCCTTGTTTAATTAGCATGTAATAAGGCTTTTAAACTCAACTCAACTTCCTAACTCAAATGGACTCTTAATTAATTCCTAACAATCAAATATTAACTAGGACTCAATAAAAGAATAATAATAATTCCTAATTAAATACTCTAGTTTGAACTAGGGAAGTCCAAGTCAAACTAGGAAAGAGGCTGAACCAGTTTGATTCCTCTTCTGGGTTCGGGTCCAGTTGGTCGAATCGGATCGACTCGTATCATCGACCTAGCCATAGCTTTGGCTAAGGAGGAGCCGAGACTAGGCAAGAGACCAGATACGAAAGCCCTAGAGAAGGTGCATCGTATCATACTATGACCTCGTCACCATTCCCCACTTCACAGCCGCTGCCGTCAACCCCTGTCCGACCCCGATCTCACCCCTAAACCATCATAAAACCCTTCCCCGGCCTCCGTAGACCAGATCCTGACCTTCCTAGACCGTTTCCAAGCCCCCTACAGAGCTCCCCGTCGTCTCCGACGCCGGTCAACCCAAACCCACCACCGTCGACATCCTAGATCCTGTCAATCTAGCCATCATCCAACCAATGTACTCTAGTGGATCTCTTCCCCACCATTCAACAACCTTTCCTGCCAAGGTCCCGACAGCCGCCGACGTCCCTACGCCGGCGATCCTCAGCCATCGGATCGTCCCAGCCAACCTTTGACCAAATTGGCTCAGCCAACTTAACCGGTTCAACCAAGCCACTTAGCCCAATCCAAGCCATATTCAATTCCTTGAGCCAATCAACCAATCAGACTTGACCCATTCCAAGTCCTACCCCAATCAAGCTCAGCCAGATCCGATCCAGCTATCCAGATCAACCAACTGGACTCAATCAAGTCCGATCGGGCCAATTCTGATCATTGGGACAGTAGAGACCCGATACGAGAGGATTGCGAGTAGACCGCTCATATCAAGCAACAATCGGAGCACCTGCTGTTGCAACCTCCTCCTCCAGACCCGGGTGAAAGAAACCCTTCTCCTATCTTTCCCTACTTTTTCTGAAATTTTCCCTATTTTTCCATATTTTTTCGAAAATGTCCCTTGTTTGCTCTCTTCTCCTTGGAATCGGCTCGTCCCTGGCTCTACCACGGCTCGCCATCGGCTCACCACCCTGACCCGCGCTCGGCTCACCTTGGAGCCGACCGCCCGTCGTCTCGGTTCGTCATCCGCGCCATCGGCTCGTCCCTGAGCCACCACCCCAAGGACGCCATCCGACGCCGTCCTCTCCACCCATCAACCGAGGAAATACCGGCGTCCCTCCCCGAAGCCACCGTGGCCAGCCACGACCCCAACCAAAGCTTGGATCGCAGGGATCAAATTCCGGTGAAACCCATTGCTCCGGCCACCTCTACTCCGCCACTTCCCGAGGGTGATCCCAAGATCAGACCTCACGAGAAAGGTCACAAGACCTTCACGTGCCTTTCCCCAACAAGATCGAGAGCCGTTGAGCACTCCTCCACTGATACGAGTCGATCAGACTCGACCAACTGGACCCGAACCCAGAAGAGGAACCAAACTGGTTTAGCCTCTTTCCTAATTTGACTTGGACTTCCCTAGTTCAAACTAGAGTATTTTATTAGAATTTATCATTAGTCTTTTATATTTTATTAAGTCCTAGTTAATATTTGATTGTTATGAATTAATTAAGAGTCCATTTGAGTTAGGAAGTTGAGTTGAGTTTGAAACCTTATTACTTGCTAATTAAGCAAGGGGGTTTTCTAGTTGGATTAGAACTCTGTCAAGGTCTCTATAAAAGGACCTCAGTAGTTTGTATTAGGGATGATGAATGATGAAGAGAATTATTAAGAATAGTTGATAGAATATCATAAGAGTAGAGGTAATGTAGATTCCACCAGATATCCACCATCGATCCACCTTCTTCCCCGTCGGTCATCTTCTCTGCAGCCGGCACCGCCCTCACCTGTATTTCCCTCTCCCCGCCACTTTCTCTCTCCTCCACGTCATCGCCACGTCAGCGCACTGTTCATCATCTCCTTCCTCTCTTCCTCAAGCCCGAACCCGAGCTTCACCGCCGTCCACCTCTGTCCAGCTTCTCCGGTCGTCCCCATCGCCAACCAAGACCGCCATCCTCTTCCCCCAAGCCCCACGACCTCTGCCAGCACCTCCACTTCCTCCTTCGTCCTCTCCGGCGCCTTCCCCGACAACCCGACCTCCGTCCCCATCGCCGTCAACCCCCTGTCCGATCCCGTTCTCACCCCAAACCTTCTTAAACCCCATCCCCGGCCTCCGTAGACCAGATCCTGACCTTCCATAACCGTTCCCAAGCCTCCTGCCGAGCTCCCGTCGTCCCCGACACCGGTAAACCCAAACCCGCGTCGTCGACCTCCAGATCCCATCACTCCGACGTCTATCCTACCGATCCACTCCGGTGGATCTCTTCCCCATCGACCCGCGACCCTTCCTAACAAGATCCCGACCGCCGCCACCGCCCCTACGCCGGCGATCCACTCCGGCGACTCGTCATCCATTGGATCATCCCAGCCGACCTTGACCAAATTGGCTCAGCCAACTTAACCGGTTCAGCCAAGCCACTTAGCCCAATCCAGTCAAGCCTGATCCAATTCCTTGAGCCAAATCCGATCCAGCTAACCAGATCACCAATTGGACTCAATCAGGTCCGATCAGGCCAATTCTGATCGATTGGAGCTACTTAGAGACCCGATACGAGAGGATTACGAGTAGACCGCTCGTATCAACTTGGTATCAGAGCTCCGTTCCACCGACTGTGCGGTTCAGAACCTTCTGTAAACTTCGTCATCATGTACGGAGTATCCCAGGAGTGGTGGGAACAACAAATTAAGAGTCTGCAGGCCGAGGTAAATCTTTGTTTAACCGTGATGGAATGCGGTAACAGAAAGTAGGAGAAGATTACCAGTAGATGGTCAATTGTGACTCAAACAAGTCCCACAGGGATTCAGGTTTCGAGTCAGACCCCTACTCTAGCTGCAACCCAGATTACGGAACCTGATCTTGAGCCAACTCTGATTATGACTCCGGTTCTAATTCTGAGTCCGATTCCGATTGATATGCCAGTAATCAATAAGGGAGGAGAACCAAAAGAAACAGATCTTGGAGAAGAGATCCAGGAGCTAGTCGAGGAGCAACAACCGTCCGATTCTCAGATCGAATCGGAGCATTAGCTGTTGCAACCTCCTCGTCCAGACCAGGGTGAAACCTTCCTTGTACCTTCCCCTGACTTTTTCGAATTTTTTTCCTATCTTTCCATATTTTTTTGGAATTTTCTCTGGTTTTCTCTCTCTTCCCGGTTCGGCTCACCCTCGGCTTAGCCACGTGGCTCGTCTTCTTCCTCTCGACCGGCTCATCTCCGGTTCGGAACGATTGAAGATCGAGCCGTCCCCATCCCTCCACCGGCGACCGTCACCCGGCCACCCTTTCACGGCAAACCCGCCCCAGGAGCTTAGGCGAGCTTCCCCGTCGCCTTCCTACCCGGTCCAGGCCTCGACCGTTCTCTCCTCCGGCTCCGGCAACTACACCCGACAAGGACTCGGACCCCCACCACCCGATGTTGCCGTTCCCCACCCCCTCGGACCTCGGGAAGACATCCATAAGGACATGCATCCTTCTCCGAGGCCACCTTGGCCGGTCGCGACCACGATGGAAGCTTGGATCACCGGAATCCAACTCCGGCAAAAGCCCCTGTTCCGGCGTCCTTCACTCCGCCACTTGCCGAGGTTGATCCCAAGATCAGACCTCACGAGAAAGGTCCCAAGACCTTCCCTTACCTGTTCCTGACGAGCTAAAGCACCGTCGCGCCCTAGACCACCGACGATCTCCGGCGACGACATCCACCGCGCCGCCACCATTAGATCCAACGTGTTAGAGGCCCAATCCGTCGATCAGACCGTACGGATGGAACCCCCACTTCCCTGCGAAACCTCCTGTGCCGTTGCCACTCTCCGACGAGCTCGTTTCGCCGTTGATCCAGCTCTGGCAGCTTCTCAGCCGTCCGATCAAGACTGCAACTTGATCCAGCCATTTGATCAACCTGATCTTTGATCCAGTGGTTCCGATCTTCGATCTGAACCTGATCCAAGAGTCCCCAGCAATCATGACCATCCAGATCAACTCCAGGTGATCAAGATGCATCCTCAGCCGTTGATCAAGCATTCAAAGGTTGATATGAGCCATCAAATGAGCTACCCTCTTTATTCAGATGCCATATTCAATCTGATCATATCTGACTATGATGGTAACACCGGTTTGGCTCAACTGACTCAAGTCCATATTGACACCGGTAGAGCCAACCATGTCAGACATGCTTGGACCAGAGTACGACTCAGCACAGCTGAAGATTCAACTTGGTTCAACCAACTTCAAGCCCAGACTAGTGCAGCAGAAGCGTGGTCCAGCCATCTTCACTTCAGATTGGACCAAAGCCAGCTTGACCCAGATTCAAGCCAAGTCCCTGCACAGTTGATAAGACCATGGAGATCATATCCCATCCTATGGTCATGGGCAACACTACTACTGATGGGACATGATGAGGATGATCCATGAGAGCCATTGAAGATCTTATCCTTGGAGCTACCTGAGCCATCAGATCGACCTCCAGATGCTCCTTCAGCACTGCCCCTGCTACCCCTAGACCCGTCATGGGATCGACCTGGTTTCTCACCACCGAGTCCAGAGCTATAGAAGCAAATTGATTCAGTCCAGCCACATAGAGCCATCCTACCTGACTTGACTCTGGCCTTGAGGACAAGGCCAATTCTAAAGGAAGGGGGGATGATACGAGTCGATCCGACTCGACCAACTGGATCCGAACCCAGAAGAGGAACCAAACTGGTTCTTCCTCTTTCCTAGTTTGACTTGGACTTCCCTAGTTCAAACTAGAGTATTTGATTAGGATTTATCATTAGTCTTTTATATTTTGTTGAGTCCTAGTTAATATTTGATTGTTATGAATTAATTAATAGTCCATTTGAGTTGGGAAGTTGAATTGAGTTTGAAACCTTATTACTTGCTAATTAAACAAGGGGGTTTTCTAGTTGGATTAGGACTCTGTTAATGTCTCTATAAAAGGACCTCAATAGTTTGTATTAGGGATGATGAATGATGAAGAGAATTATTAAGAATAGTTGATAGAATATCATAGAAGTAGAATATCATAGGAGTAGAGGTAATGTAGATTCCACCAGATCCGTCGGTCATCTTCTCCGCAGCCGGCACCGCCCCCACCGGTATTTCTCTCTCCCCGCCACTTTCTCTCTCCTCCACGTCATTGCCACGTCAGCTGATACAAGCGGTCTACTCGTAATCCTCTCGTATCAGGTCTCTACTGCTCCAATCGATCAGAATCGGCCTGATCGGACTTGATTTGAGTCCAATTGGCTGATTTGGCTAGCTGAATCGGATCTGGCTGAGCCTGATTGGATGAGACTTGACTGGGTCAAGTCTGAATTGATCTGGATCAGGTTGACCAGGTTCAATTGGCTGGATGTGGCTGCGTCAGTTGATTGGGCTGAATCAGGCTAGAGTTGGTTGAGCCAAATTGGTCAAGGGTTGGCTGGGAGATCCGACGGTTGAGAGGTCGCCGGAGTGGATCTTGGCAGGGAAGGTCATAGGACGGTGGAGAAGCGATCCAACGGCTCGGATCTGGGAGTTAGGTGGTGGATTGGCCGGATCTGGGAGGTCGACGGCGTGGGTTTGGGTTCACCGGCGTCGGGGACGACGGGGAGCTCAGCAGGAGGCTTGGGACGGTCGGGATCGGGTCTAGGAAGGTGGGAGAGGTTTTATGGTGGTTTTGGGGGCGATATCGGGGACGGCCGTGGAAGGGCCGGCGGAGCTCGAGAGGTTGTGTTTCCGGGGAAGACGCCGGAGAAGACGAACAGGGCGGTGAAGGGGTTGGCCGGAGTCGTGAGGACTTGGGGAAGAGAATGGTGGCCTTGGTTGGCGACGGGGGTGGCCGGAGAGGGAACGGCGGTGATGCTAGGGTTAGGGCACGAAAGTGAGGAGGAAGAAGATGAACAGTGATGACGTGCGCGCTGACGTGGCGGAGAGAGAAAGTCCGTGGAGGCGGTGCCGGCTGCGAAGAAGATGACCGACGGGGAAGAAGGTGGATCAATGGTGGATATCTCGTGAAAAAACTACATTACTTCTACTCTTATGATATTATACTCCTAAGATATTCTATCAACTATTCATCATCATTCACTTCATGCATAACCTAATACAAACTAATGAGATCCTTTTATAGAGATCTTGACAGAGCCCTAATCCAACTAAAAAACCCCCTTACTTAATTAGCAAGTAATAAGGCTTTTAAACTCAACTCAACTTCCTAACTCAAAGGGACTCTTAATTAATTCCTAACAATCAAATATCAACGAGGACTCAATAAAAGAATAATAATAAATCCTAATCAAATACTCTAGTTTGAACTAGGTAAGACCAAGTCAAACTAGGAAAGAGTCTGAACCAGTTTGGTTCCTCTTCTGGGTTCGGATCCAGTTGGTCGAGTTGGATCGACTCGTATCATCAGCGCACTGTTCATCATCTCCTTCCTCTCTTCCTCAAGCCCGAACCCGAGCTTCACCGCCGTCCACCTCCGTTCAGCCTCTCCGCCCGTCCCCGTCGCCATCCAAGACCGCCATCCTCTTCCCCCAAGCCCCACGACCTCGGCCAGCACCACAACTTCCTCCTTCGTCCTCTCCGGCGCCTTCCCCGACAACCCGACCTCCGTCCCCATCGCCGTCTACCCCCTGTCCGATCCCATTCTCACCCCAAACCTTCTTAAACCCCGTCCCCGGCCTCCGTAGACCAGATCCTGACCTTCCATAACCGTTCATGTCACGCCCCGCCCCGGGATATACCCACCCCCGACCACGGGACGCGAGGAAAACCTGTTCTACTCTAACACAACATAATCAACCCGCTAATTGTCACAATCTAAACCATAGTAAACTCACTACATTATTCCAAACTTTCAGGATCAATCACATAATTTATTACAAACTTCTGGTTTCAATAACATGAATCAATCTAATCCAAATACCGACTTCACTTGTTTAATTACAAATTTCTGAATCTGAAAGCATGAATCAACTCATTAATCAAATCTCATAATCCCCATGTCACTACAACTCTCAAATGAATGAAATAAAATAAAATAAATAGATCCAACGATGAATCCTCCAAAGATCTCAAACTCGGCCCTCATCCCCTGCTGAACCTGCAAAGTAGGGGTGAGCAAAAAGCCCAATAGGAGACTAACTAACGACATACAAGAAACTAACTAATAACCAACATAAATATGCAATGCAATCTGACGCCTAAGTCTTAGCTCAAGGGAAGTCACAACCTAAGCCCAAGCTCGCAATCGACCCATCGCTCTCCACCACGGTCCGGGCGACTACCCTGCCAACCGTGGGCACAGCTCACTCTCCACCACAGTCCGGGACACTACCCTGCCAACTGTGGACACAGCTAGACTGGCGTCGACCAGCAGACATTAGGCTACCTCCCAATAGCTACTAAGACTAAGGTTCCAGAGAATCAATCGATTCTCGAACAATAATAATTAATTCTCTTATCCAATTTGGATGTCATAATCATTCTCTCACAACCCCAATCAATCACGGGGACCATGTCCACCCGTAGCCTCGATCGCGAGTTCCTAAACCTGACCCCGGCCTAGACATGCAATGCGGTCCTCGTACAGGATTTAATTTGAACATCACCAGACCGTAGTACACATGTCCAACACAAACCATACTATACCAGTATTTAAGTATAACTCCTAAGCATCACAATATTGCATCTAAACACAAATCCTCCAATCATGAAAGTAATTCACATACATACAAATAAGAAATTCCACATCACATTAATTATACAGCAATAATTAGCCATAGCTAACACATCACAGACAACTATACATCTTCACTAGGGAAATGATCAAATGGAAGACAACGTTCAATCAAGTAGCAACTCTACAATTCAAACAAGATAGCACAGCACTTATACAAAAATACAATAATGTGATCAGCATAGAATTGTTAACAGGAGTATCACATGAGATATGTTTATCCATGTATCATCCATGATTTATGGTAGTTACAATCATCAGTTTCCTACATGTATTTAGACAGTCCACCTACCTCAAACAATAGAGAAAAGCAAGCTAATGCCCGTCCAAAATCCAAGCACCTCAAGTACTCCCAAATCTTCACAGATCTGTTTCACATAGACCCAGAAGCAAGGAACAAAGATGTTATTCAGAGCTCTCCTACTGCATGCACTATGAAACAGGGTAAGAGGTAAATAAAACACAGAGGACTAATAAATGAGCCATTACCTATGACATCCATTTCCCAGACCTTAATTACATACACCCTAGATAGGCAGCATTCATAGTAGGTGGGTACAGTAGGTGTCAAGCCAAAGAAACATAGCCGATAGTCCCACGAGCAAGCCAAAGAAGGAATTGTCTAGTAATACAATTGGCACCAAAACTCCACAAACCAAACCAATGCTTCGATCAAAATCCACCAGCAAGGAAGCATAGCACTAAACACATACGAAGGAAAACCACCGAGCAAAACAAGTCAAGAATCCCACCGATTCAGCCTAAACTTCCACCTCTGTCCAGCTGCCGATCTCCGGCATCCACATCCAAGAACGGAAAAGAAAAAGGATCCGACCAAACACTCAGCGAAGACCAACGAACAAAACCCAAACGAAGGTAAAGAACTCTCATCGAAATCCATCAGAAATCCAAACAAGAAGGAAAACGCATCCCAACTCAGCAAGCCATCAGATCTATACATCAGTCATGAAGACAAAGCATGGCCGTAAGGGGACAGTAAGAAGGAAGACAGGGGAGAAAAACAGAGGATGAGAACAGAGCATGGCATAGCATCGAGATCCATCAAAAACCAGAGAAAAGGGAAAAGATATCATCAGCAATCCCCCACTAACCCATACATACCCAGCCAAAACCATGTATACATATCCGGCCCAATGCTTCCCATTCCATGGGTTCTCATCGGCATACAAACAAACACATACCGATCAAGGAACCCAAAGTAGCATCCCCAACAAAGAAGCAACCAACACCTTGCATCCATCCCCAGAAATTCCAGATCCAACACCATACTTGCATTAGCCCAAGGCATCGAATCCAAGCATTTATCCAAAACAAAGTAAGGAAGAAACTAGGAACTCAAGAAACCCCATCCGATCAACTCAAGTTCAAACAAAACAAACAAGTCGATCACTCGAAATCCGTCGGAAGAAAACGCAGCAAGGAGAAGGGAGACCAAGGTGAGGGAAGAAGGAAGGATAGGGGAAGGAGGTGGCTAACCTCCGACTGGCGAAGAACTCTCCTCCACCGGCGGCGTTGATCGCGGCCGACGTCGAGCTTCTCTCCCCTCATCGCTGGCGGCGGCTCGAAAAGGATGTGGAGAACAGGGGATTAGGTTAGCCGGTCGGTTTAGCTTAGGGTAGATGTTTATAGATGGTCTTTGCTAAAACCCCCTTAAGGAAAAGGGTAATTACATATAGGTCCTCAATCTGGATATGGGTCCTCACAGTTCCCAAGCCTCCTGCCGAGCTCCCCGTCGTCCCCGACGCCGGTGAACCCAAACCCGCGTCGTCAACCTCCAGATCCCATCACTCCGGCGTCTATCCGACCGATCCGCTCCGGTGTATCTCTTCCCCATCGACCCGTGACCCTTCCTATCAATATCCCGACTGCCGCCACCGCCCCTACGCCGGCGATCCACTCCGGCGACTCCTCAACCATTGGATCATCCCAGCCAACCTTGACCAAATTGGCTCAGCCAACTTAACCGGTTCAGCCAAGCCACTTAGCCCAATCCAGTCAAGCCTGATTCCATTCCTTGAGCCAGATCCGATCCAGCTAGCCAGATCAGCCAAGTGGACTCAATCAGGTCCGATCAGGCCAATTCTGATCGATTGGAGCAGTAGAGACCCGATATGAGAGGATTACGAGTAGACAGCTCGTATCATCTACCGACGATCATCGGCGACGACATCCACCGCGCCGCCACCTTCAGATCCGGTACGTCCGAAGCCCAATCCGACGAGCAGACCGTACGGATGGAACCCTCATGTCCATGTGAAGCTTCATGTGCCATTGCCACACTCCGGTGACCTCGTTTCATCGTTGATCCAGCTCCGACAGCTTCTCACCTGTCTGATCAAGACTGCGACTTGATCCAGCCGTTTGATCAGCATGATCTTCGATCCAGTGCTTCCGATCTTCGATATGAATCTAATCAAAGAGTCCCAAGCGATCAAGACCGTCCAGATCATGTCCGAGTGATCACGATGCATCCTCAGCCGTTGATCAAGCATATGAAGGTTGATCTAAGCCATCAAAGGAGCTACCCTCCCATCAAGCTGATCAACCAACTTCAAGCCATGACTAGTGCAGAAGAAGCGTGGTTCATCCGCCTTCACTTCAGACTGGACCAAAGCCAGCTTGACCGAGAATCAAGCCAAGTCCCTGCACAGCTAATCAGACCATGGAGATCAGATCCCATCCTTTGGTCATAGGCAACACTACTGATGGGACATGATGAGGATGATCCAGGAGAGCCATTGAAGATCTTATTCTGGGAGCTACCAGAACCGTCAGATCAACCCCTAGATGCTCCATCTTCATCATGACCCACAAGAACTTTGGTACTGCTACCACTGGACCCGTCATGGAATCGATATGGTTTCTCCCCATCGAGTCCAGAGTGATACGAGCGGTCTACTCGCAATCCTCTCGTATCGGGTCTCTACTGCTCCAATTGATCAAAATTGGCCAGATCGGACTTGATTGAGTCCAATTGGCTGATCTGGCTAGCTGGATCAAATCTGGCTGAGCCTGATTGGGGTAGGACTAGGACTGGGTCAGGTCTGATTGGCTCAAATATTTGAATCTGGTTCGGATTGGGCTAAGTGGATTGGTCAAAGGTTGGCTGGGAAGATCCGACGGCTAAGGATCGCCGGAGTAGATCACCGGCGAGGAGATGTTGCCGGGGGTCGGGATCTTGGCAGTGGGGTCGCGGGAGGACGGGGAAGTGATCCAACGGCTCGGATCTGGGAAATAGGTGGCGGATCCGGTGGATCTAGGATGTGGCCGGCGGTGGGTTTAGAGGGGACCGGTATCGGAACGACGGCGAGGGCTCTGGGGATGACGGGAAGTAGAGGGGAAGGGTTGTGGGGAGAAGAGGAACGGATCTAACGGATCTGATATTCCAATGGATGGCTAGAGGTGGCGGATCTAGAAGGGGTCGGTGACGGTGAAGCTTGGAAAGGACGGGGATATCGCCGGAGAAGACGACGGAGGCGGTGGAGAGGTTGGACGGAGTCGTGAGGGCTCGGGGAAGAGGATGGAGGCCTTGGTTGGCGACAGGGACCGCCGAAGAGGCTGGACGGAGGTCGTCGGTGATGCTCCAGTTCGGGCACGCGGAAGAGAGGAAGGAGATGATGAACAGTGAGGATGACGTGGCGCTGACGTGGCAGGGAGAGAGAAATGCCGATGGAGGCGGTGCCGGCTGCGGAGAAGGTAACCTGTGGGGAAGAAGGTGGATCAATGGTGGATTTGTGATGGAAACTACATCACTTCTACTACTCCTATGATATCCTACTTAATTACTCTCATTAATTCATCATAATTGTCTCCCTGATTTTACAAAGCTACTGAGGTCCTTTTATAGAGGCCTTGACTGAGTCCTAATCCAACTAGAAAACCCCCTTGCTTAATGAGCAAGTAATAAGGCTTCCAACTCAAACTCAACTTGCTAACTCAAAATCGAACTCTTAATTAATTCCTAACAAACAAATATCAACTATGACTCAATTAAATATAAAAGACTAATAATAAATCATAATTAAATACTCTAGTTTGAACTAGGGAAGTCCAAGCCAACTAGAAAAGAGGCTAAACCAGTTTGGGTCCTCTTCTAAGAGCGGGTCCAATTGGTCGAGTCGGATTGACTCGTATCACCAAGCAAAAGAAGCAAGTCGATTCGGTCCAGCCAAGTCACTCCAGTCCAACAAAGTGGAGCCCTCTTCCCACATCAGACTCAGGCCTTAAGGACAAGGCCAATTCCGAAGGAAGGGGGGATGATGCGAGTCAATCCGACTCGACCAACTGGACCCGCACCAAGAAGAGGACATAAACTGGTTTAGCCTCTTTCTTAGTTTGGCTTGGTCTTCCCTAGTTCAAACTAGAGTATTTAATTAGTTTTTATTATTAGTCTTTTATATTTAATTGAGTCCTAGTTGATATTTGTTTATTATGGATTAATTAAGAGTTCTATTTTGTTTGAATTAGTAAGTTGAGTTTGAATTTGGAAGCCTTATTACTTACTAATTAAGCACGGGGGTTTTCTAGTTGGATTAGGACTCAGTCAAGGCCTCTATAAAAGGACCTCAGTAGCTTTGTAAAATCAGGGAGACAATTATCATGAATTAATGAGAGTAGAGTAGTTAGTAGAATAATTTCCTAGGAGTAGAGTTAATGTAGTTTCCACCAAAAATCCACCATTGATCCACCTTCACCCCCGTCGGTCACCTTTTCCGCAGCCGGCACCGCCTCGACCGGTATTTCTCTCTCCCCGCCACTTTCTCTATCCTCCATGTCAGCGCCACGTAAGCAATCCTCGCCCAGTCTGCTGCCATGTCATCACTTCCTTCTTCCTCCTCTCTCTCGTGCCCGACACTACCTCACCGCCGATCAATCGCCGCCCTCAACCTCTCCGGTCGTCCCCGTCTCCAACCAAGGCCACCACCAACCTCTTCCCCGAGCCCCCACGACCTTGGCCAACCCCGCTATCTCCTCCGTTCCCTCTTCTCCGGTGATCCACCATCGTCCTCGACCTTCGTCCCCAACGCCGTCAACTCAGATCCACTTCGATCTCACCTTAAAACCTCCCAGATCTTTCCTAAGCATCTTGCCAATCTACCCATACCTCCTTCCAGACGTCCTCAGCCACTCCTGAGCCCCGCCGTCGTCCCCGACACCGGTCAACCCAAACCCCACCGGCGTCGACCTCCAGATCCCGTCGATCCGGCATCCCTCCGGCCAATCCACTCCGGTTGATCTCTTACCCATCAACCTGCGACCCCTCCTGCCTATGTACTGACCGCCGTCGTGCCCCCTACGCCGGTGATCCAATCCGGCGACCCCTCAGCCGTCGGATCTCCCTAGACCTTGATTGACCAAATCTGGTTCAGCCAACCATTTAGCCCAATCTAACCAGATCCAAATTGGCTCAATCAACCTGATTCATCCCCTTAATCCCAACCCAGCCCAATCCAACCCGATCAACCTGATCTAGATCAACTCAGACTTGACCCAGTCCAGTCCTATGCCAATCAGGGTAAGCCAGATCTGAACCAGCTCAAGCCAGACTTGATCCAGCTAGCCAGATTTAGCCAATCAAGTCCGATCAGACCCAATTCTGATCAATTGGAGCAGTAGAGACCCGATACGAGAGGATTGCGAGTAGACCGCTCGTATCAGGTAGCGGCTCGGGGATGAGCCGATGGGCTCTGGTTTTGAGCTGGGATGATGAAGGGTCGGTTCGGATTGAGTCGTGTGCGGGGAAGGTGGCGAGCCGCGGCTTGAACGAATCCGGTAGGAGAGAGAAAACTCCAGGAAAAATCTGAAAAAATAAGTAAAAATCCAGAAAAATCTTGGGAAGTTAGAACGACGGTTTCACCCGGGTTTGGTGGAGTTGAACTCGGAGTTGCAATTGAAGTTGCTCTCGGAGTTGCAGTAGGAGTTGCAATAGGAGGAGTCCTAATCCGAGTTGGCTCGGGGTCAGGTTCCATAATCTGGGTTGCAGCTGGAGTAGGGGTCTGACTCGAAACCTGAATCCATGTAGGACTTGTTCGAGTCACAGTTCACCATCCACTGGTGATATGCTCCAATATCCTGCTATCACGTTCCATCTTGGTTAAACATAGGTTCAACTGGCCATGCAGAATCTTGAATTACTGCTCCAAACTCTCATGGGGTACTCCGTACATGGTGGTGAAGTTTCCGGAAGGTTCTAAATCGCACAGTCGGTGGAACGGAGCTCTGATACCAAGTTGATACGAGCGGTTTACTCGCAATCCTCTCGTATCGGGTCTCTACTACTCCAATTGATCAAAATTGGGTCTGATCGGACTTGATTGAGTCCATTTGGCTGATATGGCTAGATGGATCAAATTAGATGGCTGAATCAGGTTGACTGAGTCAACCAGGGAAGCAGTGTGGCTGAGGGATCACTGGAGTGGATCCAAGGGCTGGGGGTTATCCGAAGTGGATCGTCAATGTCGAGGTGTCTTCGGCGGTAGGGATAACGACAAGAGAGGTCGCCAGGCGATGGGGAGTGGATCTGGTGGCTTGAATTTGGGAGATAGGTGGTGGATCGGCCGGATCTAGGATGTGGCCGGCGGTGGGTTTAGAGGGGATCGGCGTCGGGGACGACGACGAGCCTCGGGAGTAGCTGAGGACGTCGGGAAGGAGGTTTGGGTTGAGTTTAGGATGGTTTAGGGGAGTTTGGGGTGAGATCGAGACGGGATGCGGGTTGACGGCGATGGGGACAGAGGTCGGGTTGCCGGGGAAGACACCAGAGGAGACAACGAAGGTAGAGGAGGGGCTGGACAGAGTCGTGGTGCCAAGGGGAGGAGGATTAGGATCTTGGGTGGCAACGGGGGCCGCCGGAGAGGTAGATGGATGGATGGTCGGCGGTGATGGATAGGGTTCTGGTAACGGGAGAGAAGAGAGGAGGAAGAAGGTCATGACGTGACAGAGGCCGCTGACGTTGTGCTGATATGGCGGAGAGAGAAAAGGTCATGGAGAGAGAAATACCGGTGGATGCGGTGCCAGTTGCGGAGAAAGTGACCGACGAGGAAGAAGGTGGATTGATGGATGTCGGTTGAAGAGAACTCTTGGGGAAGAGAACTCAGCCTCTTGATATTTCCTGATGGAGAGAACTAACCTTGGATAACCCTAGCTAGAGGATTAAGCCATTATTACTCTTTGAGACGCTACTCCTAAAACTACTTTCTCCTTTATTCATGAACTCAACTCATCATTGATCATCCATATACCATACCTAGCTATTGAGGTCCTTTTATAGAGGCCTAGACTGAATCCTAATCCAACTAGAAAACCTCCTTACTTAATTAGCAAGTAATAAGGTTTCCATACTCAAACTGAACTTACTAACTCAAATGGACTCTTTAATTAATTCCTAATAACTTGTGGTTATTTAGGAAACCAAATAACAACTAGGACTCAATTAAATATAAAAGACTAATAATAAATACTAATTAAATACTCTAGTTTGAACTATGGAAGTCCAAGTCAAACTAGGAAAGAGGCCAAACCCGTTTGGGTCCTCTTCTGGGCGCGGGTCCAGTTGGTCGAGTCGAATCGACTCGTATCATCTCGTTTGTCGTTGGTAATTGCGCAGATGTCAGGAGCTCGAGGCCAGCCTGCTGTTGTTGGTCATGGTCGGGCACGACCTAGTCGACCTGCCCGACCGAGCAAGGAGGTTCCTATTAGGGTGGTCGCACAGGAGGAGGCCTTTCTCATCGAGGAGAAGATCCTCACTCCTGTTGATGGGCGGACCGCTGCAGCGGTCATGATGGATTTCCAGTGGCTGAACCCGCCTAGGTTCAGTGGTGAGACTAGGGATCTGACTACAGCGGACGGCTGGCTCAAGGGAGTCACGCGCGTCCTTGACGCTCTCTTCGTCGAGGATGACCAGATCCGGGTCACCCTCACGGTGTTTTCGTTCGACGGGGACGCCCTTGATTGGTGGTGCACCGCCCAGCACACCGGTGATGGAGGAGAGCAGCTGTGGGAGGAGTTCAGGGCGTTTGTCACACCCCGACCCAGAAAACCCATCCAGGACGGGGCGTGAGGGTCCTAACACTATTCATCATCAACCGGCGCGATACAAAGCGGAAAAGATAATTAAATTACACAATTGTATTCCAGAGGCGAACAGATTCAATTATAATATATATCATCAATTTATACAAAGTCTAAGCTCCAATATACAGATTTATATAAAAACCCAAAAGTTCTCCAGAATGGTTATAACATATAAATACATATCAAAAAGTACGACGAATAATCCTCCAAGCAACCTCAAGCGCCCCTGGATGTACCCGCGCCGCCGAAAGCCGATCCCGCCGGCTCCGCCGAAGAAGAACTGCCGCCTGCACCTGCAAACGCAGCCCGGGTAGGAATGAGCAAAAAGCCCAGTAGGGTTCTACTCTACGGCACACTGAAAGGAGGAAAACACCAACAGTGTTGTCTCCCAGCCTAAGTCTAACGGATGTCACGGGTCCCATAACCCAGTTGATGTCCCAAGGGCTCTTGTCATGAAACCTCTCTCCTGAACAAGTTACCAGGAGGCCAATGAACAGTAACATGCAAGCTCACCCTTCCCAAGCTGGAATACCAAGCCTTGGGGAACCACGTCGGAAACGCATCAACATACATCCTTAGCACTTGATTTTGGAAGACAACACGACCTCTAAACCTCAAACACTGATCAGAGTCAACTAGCGTGAATCCTCAAAAGACAAGAGACTTGATCAACAATCACATCCTACTCTTGACTACCCATCCACGGTCCTAAGGCTAGATCCGAGCTACCCGAGAGCCTCGGATCGGCGACCTAAACCATCGCCCGCCTAACCTCAAATGCCTCTAATGCATACAATGCATGATCCTAGGCAAACATCTATCTTAGATGTCTCTACATGCCACATCAACAGTTAAAGGTTCAACAGATATACAATAGCCCTCGGCACTCGCCGGCAAGAGGCTAAGGTTCCACAATTCCTCATTAGCTAGCACTCATAGCTAGATAATGGCTAAGCAATCAACTAAGCAATTAACAACAATCAATCATGTATTAATTGCAAGTAGAATCATAGGTTTTCTAAAAAGGAAAGAACATTTGAATCAATCTCAAACCAAAATAGAAATCCTTTGAAAACCTCATCAAATCCCCCTACATGTCTCCCAACATGTTTAGATACTAATCCCCCATCAAAACCATCCAACAAATACCTGAAAACCAAGTTCAAAGGGTCACGGACGATGTCACGGTCGATCCTGGGATCGACCGTGAGGCCACGGACGATGCCACGGTCGATCCGGCGATCAACCGTGAGACTCATGCGAAGAAAACCAAGGGCGACGGTCGATCCATCCATCGACCCTGAGAAGCCCAAAGCCATACAGCGCCTGACGGTCGATGCGACGGTCGATCCGACGGTCGACCTCAGGTAAATGGCGAAAAGGGAAAGATCCCACGGTCGATCGATCCATCGACTGTGGGAGCCCAAAATCCCGACAGAGCCCGACGGTCGATGCGACGGTCGATCCGACGGTCGATGCGACGGTCGATCCGACGGTCGACCGTCAGGCCCAGAAAGGGTAAAACCACACTTGACGGTCGATGCACCGATCGACCGTCGAGTCTTGGCACAGTTCATCAGAACAGTGCCGGAAATCCATTTCTCTGGATTTGAAGCATCAAATCATGTCGGAATTAAATGAGATTTTGCAAGCAAGTGTATTTAACGATGGCAAAGCTAATGGAATGAAGAAATCCAGGTTTTGACGGTTAAATCTCCTATCTAGGTCCAAATGGACAAAAACCGACAAAACGACGATAATACGGAAACCAACCGTTAGAATACGGAAATCCACTGGTAGGAATACTTGAAACAAGCTATACTACACATGCAGTCATCCACACAACATTCTAACAAGTATTCCTACAGCGAAAGCACATAAAACCTATCCTAGGAGAACCCGATCCAAGGATCGAGGTAGAAACACCTACTTGAGCAAGTAGGGTAGCTCCTCCACGCATGCCACCATCCGAGCCGCCAAGATCCGAGCTCCAAAAGCCGAAGTCTCCAACCCTAGTTCAGCCGAAGGAGAGAGAGAGAGGAGAAAACGACAGGAGAAGAAGAGAAGAGAAAGAGAGAAAGAGACAGGCCTTATATAGAAATTCCAAATCTATCTCGGCCGTCCGATTCGATCTTTCCCGATCGAGCTCCGATCCTCCGATCGGACGCACCCTAGGGGTTCTAATCAAACACATACATCAATCAAAGTCAGTGTGTGGAACGCGGTTGTGAAACCGACCACCAGAGGACATATTTACCAAAATGCCCCCGGGGCCCAAAACCGCCACACGATCGCCCGATCGCCCGATCGTGCCCGACGCGGAACCAAACCAACAGGAAACCGGCTCTCGACCCACGTGGTCGAGTCAGGTCTGAGGGATGGGCCCTCACAGCGTTGTTCTTGGACGCGTACTTTCCGAAAAGTACACGTGATGCCCTGTCCGGCGAGTACCAGTCCCTTATGCAGGGTACTCGCTTTGTTCAGCAGTATGCCACCCGGTTCACTAATCTGGTCCGTTTTGCGGGGGCAGTGGCAGGAGATCTGACAGCTAGGGTACGGCAGGAGATCCGATAGCCAGGGCACAACAGTTTGATTGGACTTCGACCAGAGATCAGACGATAGGCTTGTTCCAACTGCTTCTAGACGTACGCAGCAGTTATGAACTGCGCCTTAGTAGTGGAGGCACATTTACAGGACGACAGGTGTAGGGCTACTCCACCGGCGTTCTCTACGAGCTTATCATAGAGATCCAAGGGCATAGGGGGATTTGGCAGAGGGCCACCACGACGCCCGCTACCCATCTAGCCGCCCTCGCGGCGCCCACAGCAGTTTCAGCCGCAGTTGTCGAGTCCAGCGGGCCAGTTTCTCCTGACGGGTGGACTCTCTGGGCAGGCTTCGTGAGGGGGAGGCCAGGGTCAGCGGTCTGATGGCGTGTCAGTCACATGCTTTCAGTGCGAGCAGCTGAGACACTTCCGTAGAGACTGTCACCTGCGAGGAGCGCGAGACGCTATGTCGTAGGACAGTAGAGGCGGAGAGTCTAGTGCTTGGTAGGGGAGCAGTGGTGGGCGTGGATCAGGGGCTGGACCGAGTCACTCTAGAGGTGGAGGCGGCCAGCGAGGGCGGGTGTTTGCCCTCTCATAGCGTGAGCAACCGGATACCATGCAGCTGTACCAGTCATCACAATAGTACCAAAAGTACTAGCAGGCCGCGGCAGAGCCATCCGTACCGAGAGGTATCTTTTAGCTTTCCAGTACTTTAGTAGATGTACTGATAGATTCTGGAGCGTCTCATTCCTATATTGCACCATGTGTGTGGCATCACTAAGATTAGAGATGAGTTGGCTAGAGGTGGCATAGTCTGATACGAATCGATCCGACTCGACCAGTCATAGTTGATATTTGATTCTTAGTAATTAATTAAGAGTCAATTTGAGTTAGGAAGTTTGAGTTGAGTTTGGAAGCCTTATTACTTGCTAATTAAGCAAGGGGGTTTTCTAGTTGGATTAGGACTCAGTCAGGGTCTCTATAAAAGGACCTAAGTAGTTAGGTATGATGAAAAAAGAGAATTATGATGAATTAAGAATAGTTTAGTAGAATATCATAGGAGTAGAACTACTGTAGTTTCCACAGAAATCCACCATCGATCCACCTCCTTCCTCGTCGGTCATCTTCTCCGCAGCCGGCACCGCCTCCACGGACTTTCTCTCTCCGCCACGTCAGCGCCATGTCATCACCTTCTTCTTCTCCTCTCTCTCCTCTCCAGTGCCCTAACCCTAGCTTCACCGCCGGCATCCTTTCCCAGCCTCTTCGGCCACCCCTGCTGCCATCCAAGACCACCAACGTCTTCCCCTACCTCCCACGACTCTGCCCATCCCTTTCCCGCCGTCTTCCATCCCCTCCGGCGCCGTCCTCAACAAGCCGACCTCCGTCCCCATCGTCGGCAACCCCACGTCCTATCCCGATCTCACCCAAGATCCCTCCTAAGTACCTCGCCGATCGTCCCTAACTCCCTTTCGACCATCCACGACCCTTCCCAACGTCCCCAGAGCCCTCGCCGTCGTCCCCGACGCCGGTCAACCCAAACCCACCGTCATCGACCTCCAGATCCCGTCGATCCGGCATCCTTCCGGCAAATCCACTCCGGTGGATATCTTCCCCACCGTTCGAAGAACCTTCCTGCCAAGGTTCCGACCGCCGATGGCGTCCATACGCCGGCGATCTACTCCGGCGAACCTCAGCCCTTGGATCTAGTCCGGTTCAGCCAGCTTGAGTCAGACCCAGCTCAACCTGGTTCAGCTCAGCCACCTAATCCGGATCCAGTCCAATCCAACCCGATCAACCTGATCCAGATCAACTCAGACTTGACCCCGTCAAGTCCTATCCTATCAGGGTCAGCCAGATCTGAACCAGCTCGAGCCCGATCCGATCCAGCTAGCCAGATCAGCCAATTGGACTCAATCAAGTTCGATCAGGCCAATTTTGATCGATTGGAGCAGTAGATCGCTCGTATCACAGTTAGTGGACTCCGGCGGGTCAGTCAGGGTAGATCATGTCTTCTGATCGTGTTCGTTGGAGGTTGGAGGCCTCCGTGTTTGTCGAAACCTGCGGGTGCTAGACATGACAGGCTTTGACGTGATACTTGGTATGGACTAGTTAGCAGCATACCGAGCTATCATCAACTGTGGTCGCCGGAGGGTGGTCGCTTGGACACCCGACTGGACACGGTTTATGTTGTTGGGGGATCGGTTCTCAGCCGATTCCTTTGCTTGTGGCGTGGGAAGGCGTGGCGGCGAGCTTTCAGCCTTGTTGGCTAGCCTGTCCCTATTTGGTTCTGAGGGAGTGCAACAGAGAAGTTTTCCCAGGATCGTGTGCGACTTTGTAGATGTCTTCCCCGAGGAGTCGCAGGGCTTCAACCATCCAGAGAGGTCGATTTTGAGATCGACCTAGTACCAGTACTGCACCGATCCTCTCTTCCAGCTTTCAGGATGGCACAAGCAGAGCAGAGCGAGTTGAGGACCCAGTTTGACGAGTTGACCAGCAGAGGCTTCATCCGTCCCAGCATGTCTCTCCGGGGGGGGGGGGGGGGGGGGGCGCCAGTGTTGTTCACAAAGAAAAAGGATGGTACTCTTCAACTTTGCATAGACTATAGGTGGCTCAACAAGGTGACGGTGAGGAACATGTATCCGATGCCGCGGATCAATAACCTGTTCAACCAGTTGCGAGGATCTTCAGTCTTTTCGAATATCGACCTTCGCACAGGCTACCACCAGTTGAGAGTTCGGGATTGCGACATCCCGAAGACGGCTTTCTGGACTCGGTAAGTGATACGAGCGGTCTACTCGCAATTCTCTCGTATCGGGTCTCTACTGCTCCAATTGATTAGAATTGGCCTGATCGGACTTGATTGAGTCCAATTGGCTGATCTGGCTAGCTGGATCGGATCTAGCTGAGCCCAATTGAATTAGGCTGGCTACATCAGACTAGGCTGGATAGTTGTGAACTGGCTGAACCAATTAGACTTGGGTTGAGTCTGATTCAAGTGGCTTGCTGAATCGGACTTGATCTGATGGCTGAGGGTCGCCGGAGTGGATCGCCGGCGTAGAGGCGTCGCCGGCGGTCTGGACCTTTGCAGGAGGGGTCGCAAGTTGATGGGGAAGAGATCCACCAGAGTGGATCGGCTGGGGAAAGTCTAGAACGATGGGATATTGTGTGCCGGCGGTGGGTTTAGAGGAGAGCGGCGTCGGGGACGACGGTGGAGGCTCTGGGAACGTCAGGAAGGGCCGTGGATGGTCGGAAAGGAATTAGGGGCGATCAGCGAAGTACTTAGGACGGATCTAGGGTGAGATCGGGATAGGACGTGGGTTGACGACAATGGTGACGGAGGCCGGGTTTGCCGGGGAAGGCGCTGGAGAGGGCGACGGAGGAAGTGGAGTTGCTGGCCAAGGTCGTGGGGCTTGGGGGAGGTGGATTATGAACTTGGATATCAACGGGGGTGGCCGGAAAGGAGAGGGAAGGCGGTAAGGTAGGGTTCCGGGCACGGGAGAGAGGAAGGAGACGATGAACAGTGGTGGTGACGTGGCGCTGACGTGGAGAAGAGAGAAAGTGGTGCTGAGAAGGTGACCAGCGGGTAAGAAGGTGGGTCAATGGTGAATTTCAGGTGGAAACTACATTAACTCTACTCCTATGATATTCTACTAATTACTCTACTCTCATTAATTCATCATAATTCTCTTCCTCTGTTACAAAGCTACTGAGGTCCTTTTATAGAGGCCTTGAGTGAGTACTAATCCAACTAAAAAACCCCATTGCTTAATTAGCAAGTAATAAGGCTTCAAACTCAAACTCAACTTACTAAGTCAAAATAGAACTCTTAATTAATTGCTAACAATCAAATATCAACTAGAACTCAATTAAATATAAAAGACTAATAATGAATCCTAATTAAATATTCTTAGTTTGAACTAGAGAAGTCCAAGCCAAACTAGGAAAGAGGCTAAACTATTTGGGTCCTCTTCTTGGTGCGGGTCCAGTTGATCGAGTCGGATCGACTCGTATCAGTACGGCCTGTACGAGTTCGTGGTGATGTTGTTTGGGCTGACGAACACACCAATAGCGTTCATGGATTTGATGCGGAGGATCTTCCGGCCGTTCCGAGACCACTACATGGTGGTGTTCGTCGATGACATTCTGATCTACTCTCGGCCAGAGGAGGTAATACGAGCGGTCTACTCGTAATCGTCTCAAATCGGGTCTCTACTGCTTCAATCGATCAGAATCGGCCTGATCGGACTTGATTGAGTCCAATTGGCTGATCTAGCTGAATCTGGATCGAATCTGGCTCAAGGAATTGGATCAGGCTTGACTGGATTGGGCTGGATTGAGTCTGATAGGAATTAGACTTGACTCTGATTGGGTTAAGTGGTTGGACCAAGTCAAGTTGGCTGGATCTAACAGGGAACTTGGTTGAGGGTTCACTGGAGTGGATCCGATGGCTGAGGATCACCGGAGGGGATCGGCGGCGTAAGGACGGCGGCGGCTGTAGTGATCTTGGCAGGAAGGTTCACCTGAAGTTGGGGAAGAGATCCATCGGCTCAGATCTGGGAGATGGGTGGAGGATCGGCCGGATCTAGGAGGTCGGCGGAAGGGGTTTGGGTTCACCGGCGTCGGGGACGACGGGGATGGCTCTGGGGATGTCGGGAAGGGTCGTGGATGGTCGGAAGGGAGTTAGGGACGATCTGCGAGGTGTTTAGGACGGATTGGGGGTGAGGTCGGGGATGGACGTGGGGTTGCCGGCGATGGGGATGGTGGTAGGCTTGTCGGGGACGGCGCCAGAGGGGACGAAGGAGGGAGTGGAGGTGCTTACCGAGGTCGTGGGGCTTGGGGGAAGAGGATGGTGGCCTTGGTTGGCGACGGGGTTGGCCGGAGAGGAGAGAACGGCGGGACTAGGGTTCCGGGCACGAGCGAGAGGAGGAAGAAGGAGGTGACGTGGCAGGTGACTGGGTGTGGGGTCGCTGACGTGGCGGAGAGAGAAAGTCCGTGAAGGCGATGCCGGTTGCGGAGAAGATGACCGACGGGGCAGAAGGTGGATCTATGGTGGATTTTCGGGTGGAAACTACATTACCTCTACTCCTATGATATTCTACTCATATGATATTCTATCAACTATTCTTTATCATTCATCTCATGCATTCTCTAATACAAACTAATGAGGTCCTTTTATAGAGACCTTGACAGAGTCCTAATCCAACTAAAAAAACCCCATTGCTTAATTAGCAAGTAATAAGGCTTTCAGACTCAACTCAACTTCCTAACTCAAAGGGACTCTTAATTAATTCCTAACAATCAAATATCAACTAGGACTCAATAAAAGAATAATAATAAATCCTAATCAAATACTCTAGTTTGAACTAAGTAAGACCAAGTCAAACTAGGAAAGAGTCTGAACCAGTTTGGTTCATCTTCTGGGTTCGGGTCCAGTTGGTCGAGTCGGATCGACTCGTATGATCCCCTCTTCCTTCAGAATTGGCGTTGTCCTCAAGGCCAGAGTCAAGTCAGGTAGAATGGCTCTATGTGGCTGGACCGAATCAACTTGTTGCTGTAGCTCTGGACTCGGTGGGGAGAAACCAGGTCGATCCCATGACGGGTCCAGGGGTAGCAGGGGCAGTGCTGAAGGAACATCTGGGGGTTGATCTGACGGCTCAGGTAGCTCCAAGAATAAGATCTTCAATGGCACTCCTGGATCATCCTCATCATGTCCCATCAGTAGTGTTGCCCATGACCATAGGATGGGATCTGATCTCCATGGTCTGATCAACTGTGCAGGGACTTGGCTTGAATCTGGGTCAAGCTGGCTTTGGTCCAATCTGAAGTGAAGATGGCTAGACCATACTTCTGCTGCACTAGTCTAGGCTAGAAGTTGATTGAACCAAGTTGAATCTTCAGCTGTGCTGAGTCGTACTCTGGTCCAAACATGTCTGACTTGGTTGGGTCTACCGGTGTCAATCTGGACTTGGGTCAGTTGAGCCAAACCGGTGGTACCATCATAGTCAGATCTTATCAGATTGAATATGGCATCTGAATAAGGAGGGTAGCTCCTTTCATGGCTCATATCAACCCTTGAATGCTTGATCAACGGCTGAGGATGCATCTTGATCACCTGGAGTTGATCCGGATGGTCCTGATTGCTGGGGACTCTTGGATCATGTTCAGATCGAAGATCGGAACCACTAGATCGAAGATCAGGCTGGATCAAGTTGCTGACTTGATCGGACGGCTGAGAAGCTGCGAGAGCTGGATCAACGACGAAAGCAGCTCGCCGGAGTGTGGCAACGGCACAGGAAGCTTCGCAGGGACGTGGGGGTTCCATTCGTACAGTTTGATCGATGAATTGGGCTGCGGATGCACCGGATCTGAAGGTGGCGGCGCGGTGGAGGTCGTCGCCGATGATCGTCAGTGATCTAGGCCGCGACGGTGCTTGAGCTCGTCGGGAACAGGTACGGGAAGGTCTTGGGACCTTTCTCGTGAGGTTTGATCGAAGGATCAACCTCGGAACTTGGCGGAGTGGAGGAGGCCGGAACATGGGCTTTTGCCGGAGTTGGATGTCGGCGATCCAGGCCTCAATCGTGGTTGTTGTTGGCCACGGCGGCTTTGGTGAGGGACGCCGGTGCTTACTCGCTGGTTGGGTGGAGAGGAAGACGCCGGAGGACTGATTGCTCGCGAACGTCGTCGTTAAAACGTTGCTAACCTCAATCAAATCTTAAATTTATATCCTTATTCAATCACTAATGCTACTACGTAGACTAGTGGTGAAATCCGGAGTCAAACCACATGGAATTACTAGGAAAAACAAAATCAATTCTCAAAACTCTTGATCTAAACCAAACACTTCAATGATAGATTGATCTAATTGAAATTATCTAAGAAAGCAAAAGAAAATATTAAGGTTTTAATGAGATGGAAAAAGATGTCTTAGGAAATACACAATCCACCCTAGCTTCACCCTTAATCTTCCATAGTTATCATCTTGATCACTTCTCTAAGCATTATGGATCGTATGGCTACAAGCTCACACGAATCCCTAAAAGGAGGTTTTATGTTTCCTACGGCATAACCTATCTTTGTTTGGCATAAATCATCTTTGGTCCTACCATTATCTTAAGTTATTCTACTCCTAATGACCTTAGCATGACTTATCTTCACGTAGCATAGATTATCTCAAAGGTAAAATCACAAACCACATGCAAACTATCTCATGAATCTCTACACTCAAGTACAACCATCATGTAGGACTAATAATACGTCAACGGAACTCTGTTCCTTCAACTCTATAATCATTAAAAATATATTCATGAGATTATACGTAAAGAAGTTCACAAAAATCCAACTAAGAAAGATCAAAAGTTACACTAGGGTTTCATGGTATTCCTAAGAACAAGAAAACTAGCCACTCATCTCTTGGAAATCATGAATCGGTGTAGAGGATGAAGCCATTGATCCCCGCGGAAAGATCGCCGTCTTCAAAACCCTAACATTCTCCTCCAAAAGTACTCCAAAAGATGATTATTTTCGGCTGGACTAACCCCCTTATGTATTATAAACCCTAAACCCCTGAATTAGTAATTATATTTGGACTTAAACTCTAATTTCCCTAAATTCCGGGCTGCTGACGTCATCGGAGCGATCGATCGGACTCAAATCCGATCCATCGCACTGCTCAATCATCTACCACATCATCAGTTTCCTTATTCTTCAATTTCTACTCAGAATTCTGATTTGTAGTCAATTCTGAAGCTAATATGTACGGAATCTGGGAAAGTCTTCAGCAGGAAAATTCTAGATCTGGAAGTTGTCTATCGTCTCCAAAATATTTCATAATATTCTAATTTATATAGAATATTTGGAGAATATTCTCTTCAGCATCGACGGAGCAGCTTTCTAGTTTGTAAATCTTCATCTATTCTTCAAGCTGTCATCATACCATCAGGAATCTCGTAATGTGTCCAACAGTAACATTGTAGATCTCTGAGTCTTCTACAATTTCCCAAAGTTTCAGAATATTTGGAGTTTCAGATAATATCTGCCGAATATTTTCCCAATGGTCGACGAAGCTATATTTTTCTTCATTTTAGCCGAATTTCTTGTATTTCTTCTCAAATCCTACTTAAACCTGAAATCAAGCAACATGATATCAAATACACCTACTCTAGGCCTAACAAAGGTAGTTTAAGGGGTTTAATTAGGAATAATTAGTGACTTATCACACCCCCCAACTTACACTTTGCTAGTCCTCGAGCAAAGAAAAGATAAAAAGAAAGCAATAAATCTAACTAGCCACTTTCGTAGGTCTCACGATTGCACTTAGCATGTGCAACAAGCCTTTAAACTCCTGGGTTACCCCAGTGGAGGAGTTATAGTCTCCTGAGGGTTTTCAGGGATGACACCCACAAACATCAATACATTCCCTTGAATATTTCATTCGAAATCAATCATAATACTCATCAACTCTAATGCATGAAATAGAAATCATATCCATGAATGTATTCTTCTACCCATAGCAAGATAAAACAATAGCAAATCAATGTATGCCAAACACATTTCCAACACTTCAACATATTTAACCACAATTAAGAATAACTTTAACACTCCTGTGTGTGAATAGGGTTCCACATGCTTCAGAGTATCAATTATATCCAAACACTTCAACTATTCAAGAATACGAACTTGGCCCAGTACATATTTTCATTCACCACTTTGCAATCTTTTTTTTTCATTTTTTTTTCTTCCATATATGACATGTGCAATGTTATGATTTCTTAAGCTTTCTTCATGGTCCATGTAACGAGGTTCAAGCCAGTGACTCCCAAACCAGACGGTTTTAGGGCACTAAGTGTAGAACACTCTTCAGACTCTAATGCTCAAACCATGAAGGCTATAAATCATAACTAGTCATTTTTATTTTCAGGAATTTCAACTGTTTTACGCGAACAACACACCTTGTTAGGCACATTGCCCGGTTACTAAGTATGAAACCCTTTTTGCATATAAAACTCTCTCTTTTTTTCAATTGCATACTTCTCATGTAACATGGTATAAGATCATAATCTATCATAGTATCATGCTTAGAATCTAATCTCAACTCATCAACATGTGGAACTGAACATGTGCATTAGGATATGTCAAGTCATCCTTAATTCATGGCAAAAGTGTTGAAGTATAGATTAATGTCATGCATAGCAAAAATGTAACTATCTTTTATATCACATATGAGATCAGAATAAATCATAAAATATGCTTCTAAAATATGCACCTTTGTCAAATCATATCATAATATCATTCTTTTGACATAATTCAAGGGATGTATCAGAAAAATATATGAGCATGAAATTTGTAATGCTACCCCCCAACTTAAATGTAATTGTCCCCAATTACACTAAGTCATAAAAATAAAGCAAGGAATAAAGGGTAGAGATAACCAGTATGAAAGCCTCAAAAATAGATTTCTCTCGCTTGATATGTCACGCCCCGACCCAGAAAACCCATCCGGGCCGGGACGTGAGGGTCCTAAATCTAATTCTAAAATCAAATGGCGAGAGTTTCCCCTGTGTTTTTCAATTTGAACCCTGTACAGTTATAATTTCAACAATAAATTTAAAATGATAAATCTAACAGTTCTAAAATTCAACAATAATATGAATCTGCAATCACAAATCTTACTATCTAGTACATGTTCTAATACAATGCTTTCATCAACCCTCATTACAAAATTTAATACAGACCATCAAATCCTCGAAGAGGGAAATTATACATTTAATATAACCGCAAATATACAACTATTAACAAAGGGGAAAAACTCCAGGATCGTCAAGTGCTCCTCGAAACTCCAAGTCCGCGATCACCTCGAGAATAGCGCGCCAACGCCTAGAGGATCACCTGAAAGGAAAGGACTGCATCAACCTGCATCGCCGATGCAGCCCAGGTAGGAGTGAGCAACAAAGCTCAGTAGGGTTCTACGCTATTCTACGGCACACTGAAGGGAGGAAAACAACAACAGTGTCGTTTCTCCGCCTAAGTCTAAAGGATGCCACGGGGTCCCATAACCCCTATCGATTCCCCAATGGATCCTACTCTTCTCAACCGACCACGCTGGGAATATCAACCAAACACGTTGGGAGGAAACAAGAATCAGAGCCAGTAGGAACATCCTTTACCCAGCAGGAAACCACTGCCTGGGGACACACGTCAGGGACATCGACAACCATCCTTAGCACTTGGCCTTGGAGAACCGACACAACCTCTAAACCTCAAACAACATAATATTCCAATCCGACTACCTAATAATCCTCGAATGATATCAAACATGATCACTGATAACAATCACGTCCTAATCCTCGACTACCTCAAACCCCGGTCCTAGGGCTAGATCCGGGCTACCCGAGAACCCCGGATCGACGATCGAAACCATCGTCTACCACCTAGCCTGATGCTTCTAATGCAGTCAAATGCATGCAATGCTCACGCGCACAGGATTACAGGAATAGTAGCATGCAACAATATGCCAATAGAACATACACGGGCTAGGCGAAGCATCAAGCTTGCCAGAGGGTAAACATGCATAAAGCAGATAAAGGTCTAACTACAATAATACAATATTATAACGACGCCCACGGGCCGTTAACAAACAACTACACATTCAAACGAAATTCCGGCATTACAACGGCGTCCACAGCCATCAACCACAATTTCTACAACGGGGATACAACCCCGGCCACACAAATAATAATCCAACACATCTGCAATATACAACATGCCACAATTACTAATTAACACAACTAAGGCACACCTTCGGCCATTTAATTAGCTAAACATCCCAAGGGGCACAACTCCCTCGGTTCAACCACAAGCTAAGTATACATGTAAATAAGCATGACATGTAATTAATTGCTAATTAAACAAGGATGGTTTATAGTTAACTAAGCATGCCGGCATCAAACAATTAATCGTCTAAAAATCACCAATTAGAATATGCTAGCCATCGAGATCTCTAGGAATACCAATCACATGAATCCCGAAGAATCAAACACGATAATACGTCGAAAATCCACTAACAATCTAATTTCTGGATTTCTACATTTAACCCTAGTTAGAGGCGATGAAATCTCATCAATTCGACGTCCAAACGACGTCGAATTGGAAATTAAACTTAGGCAAATGTAGATTAGCATACTAAGAACATGCAGCCCAAGAATTGGATTAATCTAATGACTAATCTTCCCGGAATTTACTAATCAATTCACTAATTGCGATCTCGTCGCAGATCCGAAGAATAATCACCATAAATCGTAGAAAACTCCAAAAATTACGAAATCAGCGGCAAATGAAAGTAGATTCGATGATCTACAACTTTCGTGTTGATGATCAGACGAGATCATGCACGAATGAGCCACGATCTGAGCTTGAACGGCTCAGCCCGCAGATAAACAGAACCTCGATAAAATCCGGGAAAAACCTTCCAAAAAAATCCGGATAAAACCCAAATCAAATCACATGGAAGCTAGATCACATGTTAAGCATGCTTAGAGGGACTAATTAACACATAGAAATCAATTAATCCAACAATCAAACCCTAGATCTAGCTTATCCTAATGATATAGGTAGAAACCCTACCTTCACATGCTAATCCCAGCTTCATCCTTGCCAATCCGCCGTCCTCTGTCGAAGTCGCCATCTCCAGCTCGCCGGAGAGCCGCTGGAGGCCTCCCATAGCCGCAGCCATCGTCGGAGAAGGAAGAGGGTTTCCCGCGAAAGAGAGAGAGAGAGGAGGAAGGAGGAGGAGGGGACCTCGCCGCCGCCTCCAGGCCGCCGGGGAAGGGACGGGGTCGCCGCGGGAGAGAGGGACGCTTGCCGCGGAAGAGAGAAGGGAAGGAGGGAGGGAGAGAGCTCGGGGAAGAGGAGCTCTTGCCGGACCTGAGGAGGGTGAGCTCGAAGGAGACGACGGCCGGCAACGGTGGCGACGGAGCTCCGGAGAAGAGGGGAGCCGGCGTCGTCGCGAGCGAAGGAGAAGCGAGGGGGTCGGGTGCGGGGAAGCCAGCGAAGAGGGAAAGAAGGAAAAGAAAGGAAAGGGAAAAATAAAAGGAAAAGAAAGAGAGAGGGAAAGGGGAGAGAGAAAATAAGTAGGAGAGAGAAGAGGGTTAAGCCACTTAAGTGGCTTAGCCGGTTCAGGCGAACCAACCGATCAGACTGAATCCGATCTGGCTCTAAGTTGAGATCTCTACTGGATCTACTCAATCACGTACATCAATCAAGGCTGTGTGTGCACTACGCGGGTGTGAAACTGACCGCCAAGGCGCAATTTACCGAATTGCCCTTGGGGTCCAAAAATCGCTATGCGATCAACCGATCGCAACCCAAGGCCAATCGGGCCAAACCACAAAACCAGACCCTCGACCTACCGTGGTCGGACCGGTTGGAGGAACGGGTCCTCACATGATATATCCCCAGCATCACCATAATAGAATAAATATGCCCCTCTTCCCCATAACCTGCCACAGAAATATGTACCTTTCGAAAAGATCAAGTAATATATCACATAATTCAACAATTAAATTTAAAAGGCATAGCTCGCAAAAATTTCGGCAGAGTCTCTTTTGTATTTTCATGATATATTGAGCTGTACAAACATTCATCCACACGATGGAAAATATAAACACGAACACATTAAAATACATCGAATCATCCATGCACAACACCAAAAACATTCAACATCCAAAATATCATCCTGATTGAAGATCGAGACCGTCCGATTCGAAATCGAAGGAAGCTATGTATCATCTGGATCGTGTCCTGTAGCAGTTGGACGGCTGAGAGCTCGTCAACGATGGATCGACGGTGAAACGTCATCGCCGGAGGACGGGAAGGATATAGGAAGAATCGTCGATGCTTGAGGAGGTCCCCGGTAAGCCCTGATCGAAGAATCGAGGCCTCCAGGTGACTAATCGGAGGTGAATGGCTGGGAGGAAGACAATCGCCGGAATCGGATTCCGATGATCGGAGCTCCAATCAAGGATGGCAAGGGGTGAGGAAGGATCGTGGAGGCATGGTGAACGGTCCTATGGTGCTGGATTCAGGAATTGAGCTTCCAGATGGTGGAATGAAGGTGGTCGGAGCGGTGGTGTCGTCGGAGCTTGAAGCCGAGGATCCCAGCGGAAAGGAAGGGATTTGATGGTGGCGGAAGCGTCGTGGAGGTGGAAGGAAGCTTTTGGAGGTGTTCGGGGGCGGTGAACGGCTGTGGATGATGGTGAAGACGATGGCCGAGGGCCTCGCCGGCGTCGGAAGAGAGGGTGTCGAGGGAAGAGGAAGACGGGGATGAAACGGTGGAAGGTTGGTGGAGGTCTCAGTGGTATCTTCAAGGGTTGGGGATGGACGGAGATGCTGCGATGGGCGGCGGTGGTCGTCGGCTCGGGGACGAGCCGGGACGACGAGCCGCGGGAGAAAGAGAGAACGGGAGGAGAGAGGAAAATCAAGAAAAATAAAGGAAATTCGGGAAAAAGCCGAAAAAATGGAAGAAAATCATGGAAAAATCCTAAAAATTAAGAAAGCTAAGGAAAAGTTCTGAAAACTGGGTTGCCCCCTAGGAAGCGCGTAATTTTACGTCTGTCGCTAGACGTCCCTAGAAACTCAGTTATCGCCTGGATCCATCAAAATGACGGACTCAATTATGTCCCCGTGTTGAATGTCCTCCACATAAGGTTTCAATCTATGCCCATTAACTTTAGTAATCTCATTTGTGCTTGGGTCTTGAATTTCTACGGCACCATGTGAGAATACTTGCGTGATAATATAGGGTCCAGTCCATCTTGACCGTAATTTACACGGGAAAAGACGCAATTTTGCATTAAACAACCAAACTTTTTGTCCGACGACAAGGGTTTTTCTTGAAATATGCTTATCATGAAACGCCTTTGTCCTATCTTTGTAAATTTTGGAGTTTATATAAGCATCCACTCCGGTGGATCTCTTCCCCATCAACCCGCGACCCGTCCTACCAACATCCCGACCACTGCCGCCGCCCTTACGCCGGCGATCTACGCCAATGATCCTAAGCCGGCGGATATCTCCAGCCACATTTGGCCAAATTGGCTCAGCCCACTTAACCTGTCGCGCCCCGACCCGCAAGACCCAGACCGAGCCGGGACACGAGGAGGAAAATCCACAATTACTAGCCTCAACTGGCGGAAACAGTTGAGACTACAAGACAGCTGGCGGAAACAGCTGCCACAGGCGCAAGCGGAAGCAAAGGAACTAAAGAACAGCTATTAACATTTATTACAACCAGTAATAAAAGAGTTAACAGGGTTCTAGTACAACAAGCTACAAGGGATCAACAGTCCCCAAAAAGAAGCTACACCACCCACCGGGGTCTCCGCGAACGCACAAACGAACCCATCCTGACCCTCAGACATGGTCAGGATCCGGCACGCTGCCACGAGACTGCCGACGGGGAAGCACCGGAGGAGAACGGGGACCCACACCTGCAAACACACAGTCCAGGTAGGAATGAGCAACAGCTCAGCAGGGTCCTACTCTACCACTCTCGCTAAGAAGGCAACCCAAACAACCCAACCCTGAGGGCAAGTACTGAGGCTTGCCAAGGATCCCATAAATCCCATCAGTAACCCGAAGGGTTCTTGTCCTTGGTGCGTATCTCCGATAACGCCACTGCTCAGGGGTGGGCAACTCCGACATTCCCTGACACAGGGTGGATACGACGCAACCAGTAGGACACCCTTCTCCAAGCGGGATCACCGCACTTGGTGGAACAACCGAGGTTAAGACTACCATCACTCGGTACTCTAAGCAGCAGAGTCAACACCAACCCAACCTACCCTAGCATGTCTAATGCACAGGAAAACAGGGTAGGATAAATATGATAAAGCTGTAAACAAACAACACAGCAAGGGCACACCTTCGGCCCATTTACACTAAACACTCCCGAGGGTCATGACCCCCTCGGTTCACCACAAAGCGGTAAGGGCATACCGTCAGCCCATTTATTCTACACACCCGAGAGGCATCACCCTCCCAGTTCAACCACAAAGCTATAAGCATTCATGCATTATTCATAACAGGATAAACCCGGAGGGTAAAATCGTAAAAACCACTTGCATGCGAAGCCCCGCGGGCAAAACCCTTGAAAAACCCTCTCTGCTACTGGAGGATCGATCCTTTACCAAGGAAGGATCGATCATTCAATCAACAGTGAGCTTCCCTACTGTCGAGACAAAGAAGATCGATCCTTCCTCCCAGGAAGATCGATCTTTTTCGTGACAGAGGGCGCCCTTCCAGTCGCACCAAGGAAGATCGATCCTTCCTCCCAGGAAGATCGATCATTCTTGGGACGAAGGGCAACCAAGCTAACCCAGGCCCCATGATCGATCTCCTCCCATAAGAAGATCGATCATGTGCTGGGCGCAGCAAGCCAACACAAGAGGACCGATCCTTCCTCCCAGAGGATCGATCCTGATGGGTTCCGGCGCACTTCCGGCCGGAGAACCGCCGGAAGACACAACCAATCCTCACCAAACTTGGTGGGCTGGTAGATCTAAGCATCCCGAAGCTACTCAAGGCTTCAAAACCGGGAAACAACAACTCCACAAGGAGATTTAAGCAAAACAAAACCCGGATTAAACCCTCAAAAGCAAGCCGGAGGTTTGAGTGAGATCTCTACCTCTCCAACGCAGCTTCGATCCACGAAGTTTAGCCAAGGATCTTCCTCACGCCGTCACGGTTCCAACGAGCCTTCAAGCTCCAAGAACGGTGGGCGGAGGAGGGAAAGGGGCGGTCTGAACAGGGGAAGAAACAGAGTTCTCGCGGGGAAAAAGAAGAAGAGAGGAAGAAGGGAAGGAGAAGGGGAAGGGGGTAAGGCCGGGGGAAAGCCGGCGAAGGCGGGGAAAAGCTGGGGGAGGGGAGGGAAAGTCGACTTTCCCTCCCCTGACAGGGGAAGCGACGGCCACCGCGGTGGCCGTCCTTCGAAAACCACCGCCAAAGACTTCCAGGCACAGGCAGGATCGATCCTCCACGACCAAAGGATCGATCGTCCCTGCCCAGAAGTGCAAACTTGGGCTGGAAAACAGGCCCAAGCCTAGAACTCCAAAACTAGTCCCACCTAACCTTTCTAACAAACACAAGCATCAAACAAGGTCTGTGTGTGCACGCCCAGTGTGAAACGACCGCCAAGGTGCAATTTCCCAAATTGTCCTTGGGGTCACGACAAGCCGAAAGGATGGAGGGACGGGTCCTCACATCCTAAAACCCTTAAAAGAAATCTCGTCCTCGAGATTCGATTAAGGTAGGGCTCGGAAAGGAAAACAACGCCTAGCAGGATACTACAAAGCGGTAAAAGTTACCTCTGGAGGCGGGTGGTGCTACGGTCAGCGGAAGCGGGTGCTGAGACAGGTACTCCTGATAGGTAGGCTGCACCTCGTCTGCGTAGGGGCGGTCAGGTAGGGCGAACACATGACCTCCGCTGTGGCTTGGCTCGGCTCCACCTCTCTGGCCCTGCCCAACCCGGGACCCTCCGCCTCGACCTCCTGATGGCGCCGCACCCTGTGCGTTCCATCGCGGACAGTCCCTGCGGATGTGCCCTGGTTGCCGGCAGTGAAAACACAGCGCTGGCCCACGCTCGGACTGCTGCCCTCGGCCTCCCTCCCAGGGAGCCTGCTGAGTGGGTCCCGCTGTCAGAAGGAGCTGGTCGCCCTGGAATGCGGCGATCAGTCTCTTGATCTCCTCTCCAAGTGGTACCTGTCCAAGGTACGTCCCTCCGACAGCCACTGTTCAAGGATTGGACTACCTCCGACGATCCTTGATACAGGGTGGACAAGACGATACCAGTAGGACACCACCCGTTCTCCTCTCCAAGTGGTACATGTCCAAGGTACGTCCCTCCGACAACCACTGTTCAAGGATTGGACTACCTCCGGCGATCCTTGATACAGGGTGGACATGACGATACCAATAGGACACCACCTCTCTGAGAGCTCCGGCATACCGTGCCGTCGCCAGTACCAACAAAGAAACACGAGTCCCACTCGTCACAAGCCGCAAAACAAAGCAGCACAACAGAAGCGGAAAAAGAAACAATCACAATCAGCGGAAAAGTAAACAAGCACACAGGGATGTTCTAACTCTAGAACTATCCAACCCATGCACGTCTCCGCAGAGACCCGATCCAGCACCCTGGGATCTACAACCTATGCTCTGATACCAAGCTGTCGCGCCCCGACCCGCAGGACCCAGACTGGGCTGGGACACGAGGGGGAAAATCCACAACTACTAGCCTCAACTGGCGGAAACAGTTGAGACTACAAGACAGCTGGCAGAAACAGCTGCCACAGGCGCAAGCGGAAGCAAAGGAACTAAAGAACAGCTATTAACATTTATTACAACCAGTAATAAAAGAGTTAACAGGGTTCTAGTACAACAAGCTACAAGGGATCAACAGTCCCCAAAAAGAAGCTACACCACCCACCGGGGTCTCCGCGAATGCACAAACGAACCCATCCTGACCCTCAGACATGGTCAGGATCCGGCACGCTGCCACGAGACTGCCGACGGGGAAGCACCGGAGGAGAACGGGGACCCGCACCTGCAAACACACAGTCCAGGTAGGAATGAGCAACAGCCCAGCAGGGTCCTACTCTACCACTCTCGCTAAGAAGGCAACCCAAACAACCCAACCCTGAGGCCAAGTACTGATGCTTGCCAAGGATCCCATAAATTCCGTCAATAACCCGAAGGGTTCCTGTCCTAGGTGCGTATCTCCGATAACGCCACTGCTCAGGGGTGGGCAACTCCGACATTCCCTGACACAGGGTGGACACGACGCAACCAGTAGGACACCCTTCTCCAAGCGGGATCTCCGCACTTGGCGGAACAACCGAGGTTAAGACAACCATCACTCGATACTCTAAGCAGCAGAGTCAACACCGACCCAACCTACCCTAGCATGTCTAATGCACAGGAAAACAGGGTAGGATAAATATGATAAAACTGTAAACAAACAACACAGCAAGGGCACACTTTCGGCCCATTTACACTAAACACTCCCGAGGGTCATGACCCCCTCGGTTCACCACAAAGCGGTAAGAGCATACCGTCAGCCCATTTATTCTACACACCCGAGAGGCATCACCCTCCCAGTTCAACCACAAAGCGATAAGCATTCATGCATGATTCATAACAGGATAAACCCCGAGGGCAAAATCGTAAAAACCACTTGCATGCGAAGCCCCGCGGGCAAAACCCTTGAAAAACCCTCTCTGCTACTGGAGGATCGATCCTTTACCAAGGAAGGATCGATCATTCAATCAACAGTGAGCTTCCCTACTGTCGAGACAAAGAAGATCGATCCTTCCTCCCAGGAAGATCGATCTTTTTCGTGACAGAGGGCGCCCTTCCAGTCGCACCAAGGAAGATCGATCCTTCCTCCCAGGAAGATCGATCATTCTTGGGACGAAGGGCAACCAAGCTAACCCAGGCCCCATGATCGATCTCCTCCCATAAGAAGATCGATCATGTGCTGGGCGCAGCAAGCCAACACAAGAGGACCGATCCTTCCTCCCAGAGGATCGATCCTGATGGGTTCCGGCGCACTTCCGGCCGGAGAACCGCCGGAAGACACAACCAATCCTCACCAAACTTGGTGGGCTGGTAGATCTAAGCATCCCGAAGCTACTCAAGGCTTCAAAACCGGGAAACAACAACTCCACAAGGAGATTTAAGCAAAACAAAACCCGGATTAAACCCTCAAAAGCAAGCCGGAGGTTTGAGTGAGATCCCTACCTCTCCAACGCAGCTTCGATCCACGAAGTTTAGCCAAGGATCTTCCTCACGCCGTCACGGTTCCAACGAGCCTTCAAGCTCCAAGAACGGTGGGCGGAGGAGGGAGAACGGAGGAGGGAAAGGGGCGGTCTGAACAGGGGAAGAAACAGAGTTCTCGCGGGGAAGAAGAAGAAGAGAGGAAGAAGGGAAGGAGAAGGGGAAGGGGGTAAGGCCCGGGGAAAGCCGGCGAAGGCGGGGAAAAGCTGGGGGAGGGGAGGGAAAGTCGACTTTCCCTCCCCTGACAGGGGAAGCGACGGCCACCGCGGTGGCCGTCCTTCGAAAGCCACCGCCAAAGACTTCCAGGCACAGGCAGGATCGATCCTCCACGACCAAAGGATCGATCCTCCCTGCCCAGAAGTGCAAACTTGGGCTGGAAAACGGGCCCAAGCCCAGAACTCCCAAACTAGGTCCCACCTAACCTTTCTAACAAACACAAGTATCAAACAAGTTCTGTGTGTGCACACCCAGTGTGAAACGACCGCTAAGGCGCAATTTTCCAAATTGCCCTTGGGGTCACGACAAGCCGAAAGGATGGAGGGACGGGTCCTCACATAACCGGTTCAGCCAAGCCAGTCAATCCGGATCCAGCCCAATCCAACTTGGTCAGCTTGATCCAGATCACTTCAGACTTGACCCAGTCAAGTCTCATCCAATCAGACTCAGCCAGATCCGATCCAGCTAGCCAAATCAGCCAATTGAACTCAAATCAAGTCCGATCAGGCCGATTGGAGCAGTAGAGACTCGATACGAGAGGATTACGAGTAGACCGCTCATATCAACTTGGTATCAGAGCTCCGTTCCAACGACTGTGCGGTTCAGAACCTTCTGGAAACTTCGCCACCATGTACGGAGTACCCCAGGAGAGTTGGGAGCAGCATTTCAAGATTCTGCAGGCCCAGGTGAACCAGTTAGTTAGTCTTGGCAGGAAGATGGAGCAGATTTCCTGTAGATGGTCAACTGTGACTCAAACAAGTCCTACTGGGCTTCAGGTTTCGAGTCAGACCCCTACTCCAGCTGCAATCCAGATTACAGAACCTGACCCCGAGCCAAACTCGGATTAGGACTCCGACTGCGACTACTACTGCAACTTCGAGAGCAACTCCAATTGCAACTCCGAGTACAACTCCGCCAGACCAGGGTGAAACCTTCCTTCTACCTTCCCCTGATTTTTCCAAAATTTCCCCTATTTTTCCATATTTTTCCTGAATTTTCCCTGGTATTCTCTCTCCTCCCGGATTGGCTCGAGCCGCGGCTCATACCTTACCTCCAGCCCGGCTCACCTTCGAGCCGACTACCCTTCGTCCAGGCTCATCCATGGCTCCGTCGGCTCGCCCCCGAGCCGCCACCCCATCGCCGCCTTCCGACGTCTTCCTCCCCACCTGTTCATCGAGGAAGCACCGGCGTCCCTCACCTAAGCCGTCGTGGCCAACCACGACGACGATAGAGGCTCGGATCGCCGGAACCCAACTCCGGCAAAAGCCCATGTTCCGGCGTCTTTCACTCCACCATATTCCGAGGTTCATCCCAAGATCAAACCTCACGAGAAAGGTCCCAAGACCTTCCCGTACCTGTTCCCGACGAGCTCAAGCACTGTCGCGGCCTAGATCACCGACGATCACCGGCGACGACATCCACCGCGCCGCCACCTTCAGATCCGGTGCATCCGCAGCCCAACCCGTCGATCAAACCGTACGGATGGAACCCCCACGTCCCTGCGAAGCTTCATGTGCCATTTCCACACTCCGACGACCTTGTTTCGCCGTTGATCCAGTTCCGACAGGTTCTCAGCCGTCGATCAAGACTGCAACTTGATCCAGCCGTTTGATCAGCCTGATCTTCGATCCAGTGCTTCCGATCTTCGATTTGAACCTGATCAAAGAGTCCCAAGCAATCAGGACCATCCAGATCAGGTCCGAGTGACCACGATGCATCCTCAGCCGCTGATCAAGCATCCAAAGGTTGATATAACCCATCAAAGGAGCTACCCTCCTAATCCAGATGTCATATTCAATCTGATCAGATCTGACTATGATGGTACCACCGGTTTGGCTCAACTTACCCAAGTCCAGATTGACACCGGTAGACCCAACCAAGTCAGACATGTTTGGACCAGAGTAAGACTCAGCACAGCTGAAGATTCAACTTGGTTCAATCAACTTCTAGCCCAGACTAGTGAATCAGAAGCATGGTCCAACCATCTTCACTTCAGATTGGACCAAAGCCAGTTTGACCCAGATTCAAGCCAAGTCCCTGCACAGTTGATCAGACCATGGACATCAGATCCCATCCTATGGTCATGGGCAACTCTACTGATGGGACATGATGAGGATGATCCAGGAGAGCCATTGAAGATCATATTCCTAGAGTTACCTGAGCCGCCAGATCGACCCCCAGATGCTCCCTCAGCCCTGCCCCTACTACCCCTGGATCCGTCATGGGATCGACCTGGTTTCTCTCCACCGAGTCCAGAGCTACAGAAGCAAGTTGATTCGGTCCAGCCACATAGAGCCATCATACCTGACTTAACTCTGGCCTTGAGGACAAGGCCAATTCTGAAGGAAGGGGGGATGATGCGAGTCGATTCGACTCGACCAACTGGATCCGAACCCAGAAGAGGAACCAAACTGGTTCAGACTCTTTCCTAGTTTGACTTGGTCTTACCTAGTTCAAACTAGAGTATTTGATTAGAATTATTATTATTCTTTTATTGAGTCCTAGTTGATATTTGATTGTTAGGAATTAATTAAGAGTTCCTTTGAGTTAGGAAGTTGAGTTGAGTTTGAAAGCCTTATTACTTGCTAACTAAGAAAGGGGGTTTTTTAGTTGGATTAGGACTCTGTCAAGGTCTCTATAAAAGGACCTCATTAGTTTGTATTAGGTTATGCATGAGATGAATGATGAAGGGTTAAGAATAGTTCATAGACTATCATAGGAGTAGAGATAATGTAGATTCCACCCGAAAATCCACCATAGATCCACCTTCTTCCCCGTTGGTCATCTTCTCCGCAACCGGCATCACCTCCACCGGAATATCTCCCTCCCCGTCACTTTCTCTCTCCTCCACGTCAGCGCCACGTCATCATCACTGTTCATCATCTCCTTCCTCTCTCCTGTGCTGCAACCCTAGCTTCACCGCCGTCCGCCGTTCTCTCCGGCCACCCCCGCTACCATCCAAGACCACCATCGTCTTCCCCTATCTCCCACGACTCTGGCCATACCCTTCCCGTCGGCCTTCACCGTCTCCGGCGCCTTCCCCGGCCAACCCGACCTTCGTCCTCCCTGCCATCAACCGCGTCCGTCCCAGATATCACCCCTAAACCATCCTAAACCCTTCCTCGTCTCCCCACGACCCTTTCTCGACCATCCTTCCGACGTCCCAAGCATCCTGCCGAGCTCGCCGTCGTCTCCGACGCCGGTCAACCCATACCCGCCGCCATCGACCTCCAGATCCCGTCGATCTAGCCACCCTCCGACCAATCCACTCCGATGGATCTCTTCCCCATCAACCCGCGACCCGTCCTACCAACATCCCGACCGCTGTCGCCGCCCCTACGCCGGCGATCTATGCCGGTGATCCTAAGCCGTCGGATATCTCCAGCCACATTTGGCCAAATTGGCGCAGCCCACTTAACCGGTTCAGCCAAGCCAGTCAATCCGGATCCAGCCCAATCCAACTTGGTCAGCTTGATCCAGATCACTTCAGACTTGACCCAGTCAAGTCTCATCCAATCAGGCTCAGCCAGATCCGATCCCGCTCAAGCCAGATCCGATCCAGCTAGCCAAATCAGCCAATTGGACTCAAATCAAGTCCGATCAGGCCGATTCTGACCGATTGGAGCAGTAGAGACCCGATACGAGAGGATTACGAGTAGACCGCTCGTATCATCACCGGAGTGGATCTGATGGCTGAGAATCACCGGAGGGGATCGGCGGCGTAAGGACGGCGGCGGCGGTAGTGATCTTGGCAGGAAGGTTCGCCTGAAGTTGGGGAAGAGATCCACCGGCTCAGATCTGGGAGATGGGTGGAGGATCGGCCGGATCTAGGAGATCGGCGGAAGAGATTTGGGTTCACCGGCGTCGGGGACGACGGGGATGGCTCTGGGGACGTCGGGAAGGGTCGTGGATGGTCGGAAGGGAGTTAGGGACGATCTGCGAGGTGTTTAGGACGGATTGGGGGTGAGGTCAGGGATGGACGTGGGGTTGCCGGCGATGGAGACGGTGGTAGGCTTGTCGGGGACGGCGCCGGAGGGGACGAAGGAGGGAGTGGAGGTGCTTACCGAGGTCATGGGGCTTGGGGGAAGAGGATGGTGGCCTTGGTTGGCGACGGGGTTGGCCGGAGAGGAGAGAACGGCGGGACTAGGGTTCCGGGCACGGGAGAGGGGAGGAAGAAGGAGGTGACGTGGCAGGTGACTGGGTGTGGGGTCGCTGACTTGGCGCAGAGAGAAAGTCCGTGGAGGCGATGCCGGTTGCGGAGAAGATGACCGACGGGGAAGAAGGTGGATCTATGGTGGATTTTCGGGTGGAAACTACATTACCTCTACTCCTATGATATTCTACTCCTATGATATTCTATCAACTATTTTTTATCATTCATCTCATGCATTCCCTGATACAAACTAATGAGGTCCTTTTATAGAGACTTTGACAAAGTCCTAATCCAACTAAAAAAACCCCCTTGCTTAATTAGCAAGTAATAAGGCTTTCAAACTCAACTCAACTTCCTAACTCAAAGGGACTATTAATTAATTCCTAACAATCAAATATCAACTAGGACTCAATAAAAGAATAATATTAAATCCTAATCAAATACTCTAGTTTGAACTAGGTAAGACCAAGTCAAACTAGGAAAGAGTCTGAACCAGTTTGGTTCATCTTCTGGGTTCGGGTCCAGTTGGTCGAGTCGGATCGACTCGTATCAGGAGGAGCACGAGCGGTACTTGGCGACAGTGTTGCAGCTACTTCAGGAGCATTTTCTTTATGCCAAGGCTTCCAAGTGCGAGTTCTAGCTTGCACAGGTGGGATTCCATGGACATGTGGTGTCGGCAACATGGATCTCAGTTGACCCCGCCAAGGTCGAGGCAGTGGTACAGTGGCAGAGACCGAGGACAGTGTTCGAGGTCTGTAGTTTTCTTGGCCTGGCGGGATACTACAGGTGGTTCGTGTGGGACTTCTCGAGAGTTGCCGGACCGATGACCAAACTGACACAAAAGGCCATCCCGTTCGTGTGGGATGATGCTTGTGAGCGAGCCTTTGTGGAGCTGAGGACAAGGTTGACCAATGATGATCGTCCCCGAGCGAGTTGTAGGTTATAGTGTCTACTGCGACACCAGCGGTGAGGGTTTGGGGTGTGTCCTCATGCAGGAGGGACACGTAGTTACCTATGGTTCTCGTCAGCTGAAGAACCATGAGAGGAACTACCCGACTCATGACTTGGAGCTAGCAGCAGTGGTCTTCGCCCTGAAGACCTGGCGGCATTACCTCTATGGCAAGAAGTTCTGTGTCTTCTCGGACCATAAGAGTTTGAGGCACGTTTTTCACCCACCGTGACCTCAACTTGAGGCAGCGATGCTGGATGGAGCTACTCGAGGACTACGACTTCGAGTTGCATTACCATCATGGTATGGCAAACGTCATAGCGGACATGCTAAGCAGACATGCGAGAGAAACCAGAGCAGCAGTGGTAGGGTTATCAGCACGGCAGTGTGATACGAGTCGATCCGACTCGACCAACTGGACCCGAACCCAGAAGAGGAACCAAACTGGTTCAGCCTCTTTCCTACTTTGACTTGGACTTCTCTAGTTCAAACTAGAGTATTTGATTAGGATTTATCATTAGTCTTTTATATTTTATTGAGTCCTATTTAATATTTGATTGTTATGAATTAATTAAGAGTCCATTTGAGTTAGGAAGTTGAGTTGAGTTTGAAACCTTATTACTTGCTAATTAAGTAAGGGGGTTTTCTAGTTGGATTAGAACTCTGTCAAGGTCTCTATAAAAGCACCTCAGTAGTTTATATTAGGGAATGATGAATGAAGAAGAGAATAATTAAGAATAGTTGATAGAATATCATAGGAGTAGAGGTAGTGTAGATTCCACCAGATAATCCATCATTGATCCACCTTCTTCCCCGTCAGTCATCTTCTCCGCAGCTGGCACCGCCCCCACCGAAATTTCTCTCTCCCCGCCACTTTCTCTCTTCTCCGGCAACCCAACCTCCCAAGCTCCGCCGGCCCTTCCGCGTCTGTCCCCGATATCACCCCCAAAACCACCCTGAAACCCCCGCCTACCTTCCTAGACCCAATCCCAACCCCTCTCAGCCACGCCCGTGCCTCGCCGTCGTCCCCGACGCCGGCCTCCTCTAACCTACCGCCAACGGTACTCCAGATCCACCGTCCCTACTACTCCTATGGCCAATCAGAGCCGTTGGATCTCTTTGCAACCGCCTACGAATTCTCCTGCCAAGGTCCCAACCGTCGCCGTCGCCCCTACGGCGGCGATTTACTCCGGCGACTCCTCAGCCGTCGGATCGTTCCAGGTAGCCACTTGAATCAGACTAAGCCCAACCTGGTTCAACTCAGCCACTCAATCCGGATCCAGTCCAATCCAACCAGGTCAACCTGATCCAGATCAACTCAGACTAAGCCCAACCTGGTTCAACTCAGCCACTCAATCCGGATCCAGTCCAATCCAACTAGGTCAACCTGATCCAGATCAACTCAGACTAAGCCCAACCTGGTTCAACTCAGCCACTCAATCCGGATCCAGTCCAATCCAACCAGGTCAACCTGATCCAGATCAACTCAGACTTGACCCATTTAAGTCCTATCCAGTCAGGCTCAGTCAGATCCGATCCAACTAGCCAGATTCATCCAATTGGACTCAAATCAAGTCCGATCATGCCACTTCTGATCGATTGGAGCAGTAAAGACCCGATACGAGAGGATTACGAGTCGACCGCTCGTATCACAGTGGTAGGCATTAGAGACAGTGGGCCAGTTGCAGCTCGAGTTCGAGGATCATGGTTCCAGCAGTTTCCTCTACTCAATGAAGAGTATGCCAGCAGTCCTAGCCAGAGTGATAGAGGCACAACGCAGTGATGCAGAGCTAGAGGAGTTGCGCACATCAGTAGGTACAAAGGGCACAGGAGGAGACTGGACAGTATCATCAGACGGAGGGCTACGATTCAGAGGAAGAGTAGCGGTTCCGGCAGATCCAGTTCTGAGAGAGGACGTCCTATCACTCTCATTCTGCAGTTCATCCTGGGGGCACTAAGATGTATCAGGACCTGTGGCGACAGTTCTGGTGGTGCGGGGATGAAGAGGGTGAAGGTTCAAGAGGGGGGGTGAATTGGACTCTTTTCGAAAAAAACTAGATTGATGGAAAATTCAGATAGAAAAGAATCTAACAGCTAGAATGCTTGTAAACAAAATGAAACTTAACTACAATAGCATGCAAGCATTAACTGAAAGAAGGGTTAGAGAGATAACACCGATTTATAGTGGTTCGACCCAACTCTTGGTCTACGTCCACTTCTCTCAAGGCTCTCCTTGAGGTTCCACTACTTGCAAATCCCTTACAAGCTTTTCCCCAAGCTTCCTGATGCTTGGTGACCTTACAATCACAGCCATTTGCTGTTGAACAACTCTCAAGATACTTATTCACACTTGAAGAAGGTTTACAAAGGTTTTAGCTCAAGGAGAATAAGTAGAAATCTTTCCTAGAACTTGCTCAAATGATCTCAATAATAATGATAAAAGTTGTGACAAGTTTACATGAAGAGGCTACTTATACATGGGCTTCAACCGGCTCAACAAGGAGCCCCAACGGCTCCCTGCAACTCTCCAACGGCTAGTTTTTTACTCTGCGTGCTGCTGGCGGTCGATCCGTCCATCGTCCGTCATGTATAAAAAACTCAGCCTCTTTGGTCGACGGTCGATCCACGCATCATCCGTCACTCTCACGGTCGACCGTGACATCGACCGTCACATCGTCCGTGAGCCTCTGTTGAGAAGGTCGCTTCCCAGGGTCGATGCTCGGATCGACCGTCACATCGACCGTCGCATCGACCGTGAGCCTCTGTTAAGAAAAACGCTTCCTACGGTCGATGCACCGATCGACCGTCGCATCAATACTCATATAGCCAAGTATGAACCATTCATCACGGTCGATCTATGGATCGACCGTCCCATTCCCACGGTCGATCCTTGCATCGACCGTCAGTACAAAATAACTTGAATATTGAATTTAATATCTCCAATTAAAGGGGTAATAAATATTAAACATATATTTTATCATTTAATGTATATTGGCATCATCAAAACAAGGTTAGGATCAACAGAGGGCAGTGATGAAATTCGTATCGCGCTGCCTTACCTGTCTGAAGGTCAAGGCAGAGCACCAGCGGACTCCAGTGTTACTTCAACCCCTTCCACTAACTGAGTAGAAGTGGGAGCACATCATTATATTGAGGAAGTATCACCCGGATGATACGAGCGGTCTACTCGTAATCCTCTCGTATCGGGTCTCTACTGCTCCAATCGATCAGAATTGGTCTGATCGGACTTGATTTGAGTCCAATTGGCTGAATCTGGCCAACTGGATCGGATCTGGCTTGAGCTGGTTCAGATCTGGCTAAGCTTGACTGGATAGGACTTGGCTTGGTCAAGGCCGATTGCTTGATTTGCTCAAGGAATTGAATCTGGCTCGGATTGGGCTAAGTGGCTTGGATGAACCTGCTAGAATTGGGTTAACTGGCTGAGTCAATTTGGGCAATCAAGGTCTAGGTAGATCCGACGGCTGAGGGGTTGCCGGAGTGGATCGCCGGCGTAGGGGCGGCGGCGGTGGTCGGGATATTGGCAGGAAGGGTCACAGCTCTATGGGGAAGAGATCCACCGGAGCCGATCGGTCGGATAGACGCCGGAGTGCCGGGATTTGGAGGTTAATGGCGCGGGTTTGGGTTGGCCGGCGTCGGGGACGACGGCGAGGGTACGGGAACGGTCATGGAAGGTCTGGATCTGGTCTACGGAGGCCGGGGACGGGTTTTCAGAAGGTTTGGGGTGAGAACGGGGTCGGACAGGGGGTTGACCGCGAATGGGACGGAGGTCGGGTTGCCGGGGAAGGCGCCGGAGAGGACGAAGGAGGAAGTGGAGGTGCTGGCTGAGGTCGTGGGGCTTGGGGGGAGAGAATGGTGGCCTTGATTGGCGACGGGGGTGGCCGAAGAGGGAACGGCGGTGATGCTAGGGTTAGGGCATGGAAGAGAGAGGAAGGAGATGATGAACAGTGTGCTGATGTGGCGCTGACGTGGAGGAGAGAGAAAGTGGCGGTGAGAGAGAAATTCCGGTGGGGGCGGTGCCGGCTGCGGGAAGAAGGTGGATCGATGATGGATTTATGTAGAAACTACATTAGCTCTACTCCTATGATATTCTACTTCTATGATATTCTATCAACTATTTTTAACTAATCATAATTCTCTTCTTCATTCCCCCTTTCATACAAACTACTGAGGTCCTTTTGTAGACACCTTGACAGAGTCCTAATTAGCAAGTAATAAGGCTTTTAGACTCAACTCAATTTACTAACTCAAATATCAATTAGGACTCAATTAAATGTAAAAGACTAATGATAAATCCTAATCAAATATTCTAGTTTGAACTAGGGAAGTCCAAGTCAAAATAGGAAAGAGGCTGAACCAGTTTGGTTCCTCTTCTGGGTTCGGGTCCAGTTGGTCGAGTCGGATCGACTCGTATCATCCCCCCTTTCTTCAGAATTGGCCTTGTCCTCAAGGCCAGAGTCAAGTAATGTAGGATGGCTCTATGTGGCTGGACCGAATCAACTTGCTTCTGTAGCTCTGGACTCGGTGGTGAGAAACCAGGTCGATCCCATGACGGGTCCAGGGGTAGCAGGGGCAGTGCTGAAGGAGCATCTGGGGGTCGATCTGACGGCTCCGGTAGCTCCAAGAATAATATCTTCAATGGCTCTCCTGGATCATCCTCATCATGTCCCATCAGTAGAGTTGCCCATGACCAAAGGATGGGATCTGATCTCCATGGTCTGATCAACTGTGCAGGGACTTGGCTTGAATCTGGGTCAAGCTGGCTTTAGTCCAATCTGAAGTGAAGATGGGTAAACCACGCTTCTACTGCACTAGTCTGGGCTAGAAGTTGGTTGAGCCAAGTTGACTCTTCAGCTGTGGTGAGTCGTACTCTGGTCCAAACCTGTCTGACATGGTTGGGTCTATCGGTGTCAATCTGGACATGAGTCAGTTGAATCAAACTGGTGGTACCATCATAGTCAGATCGGATCAGATTGAAGATGGCATCTGAATAAGGAGGGTAGCTTGATACGAGTCGATCCGACTCGACCAACTAGACCCGAACCCAGAAGAGGAACCAAACTGGTTCAGCCTCTTTCCTAGTTTGACTTGGACTTCTCTAGTTCAAACTAGAGTATTTGATTAGGATTTATCATTAGTCTTTTATATTTTATTGAGTCCTAGTTAATATTTGATTGTTATGAATTAATTAAGAGTCCATTTGAGTTAGGAAGTTGAGTTGAGTTTGAAACCTTATTACTTGCTAATTAAGCAATGGGGTTTTCTAGTTGGATTAGGACTCTGTCAAGGTCTCTATAAAAGGACCTCAGTAGTTTGTATTAGGGAAGGAAGAATGATGAAGAGAATTATTATGAATTAAGAATAGTTGATAGAATATCATAGAAGTAGAATATCATAGGAGTAGAGATAATGTAGATTCCACCCGAAATCCACCATAGATCCACCTTCTTCCCCGTCGATCATCTTCTCCGCAGCCGGCATCGCCTTCACCTTCATCTTCCTTCTCCCCGTGACTTTCTCTCTCCGCCACGTCAGCGCCATGCCAGCTTCTGTCATGCCCCGACCCAGAAAACCATCCAGATCGGGGAGTGAGCAACCTAAACCTGTTAAATCATCAATGGGCGCGGAAACTTTTGACAGAGTCTCCTCTATAATTCTTACACAAGGAACCTGTACAGCTACGATAATCCACGATAAATTCAATTGCATGATCATAAGGGCATAAACAAGGATTTACAACTATTACAACTATTACAGACCCAATTTGAACATTTAGATAAACATCCATGTCATTGATATCAAAATTAAACGTTATACAATTTGTCCTCAAATAAGAAGCATAAGTCTCCAAATTTTCCCTACATCAAATAAATATAAAATGCTGAATTGAATCCTCTAATCTGCCAACAACCTCAAAGTCCACCGAAAGTAGAAGCGCCTCCAAGAGCTGATCCGCCTGTGGCTACTGAAGTGGAAGGAGCGGCGCCTGCACCTGCAAAACACAGCCCGGGTAGGGTGAGCATAAAGCCCAGTAGGGTTCTACTCTACGTCACTCTCAAGGAAAGGGGTAAACTGCAACTGTATCTACCTCGTCAAGGCTAAATATGCCAAGAGGCTAAACCCTAGCCTCGTCGATTCCCCGAGGGCTCCTGTCCAGGTCCCACCCTCACCCAATAACGAGGGGAAAAACAACACGACTGTGGGCTCCTGTCCAGGTTCCACCCTGCCCAGTCTCAATACCACCATCCCTTGTGGGGACAAATGTCAGGGCTATCGACATCCGTATCTAGCATTTGAGCGATGGTAGACACGACCTCTACACCTCAATATCATCAATCAAGAGTATATCTAGGTTGTAACCTCAATCAACACAAGATTAGAATCACACCATCTCGCCCTAATCCTCCTACCCATACCTCAGTCCTAGAGCTAGATTCGAGCTACCCGAGCCCTCGAATCGGCACCCGCATCTAGCCTTAATGCTTCTAATGCATACAACATGCATGAGCCTAATCAAACAACTAGGCCTAGGTGTCTCTACATGTCAATTCATCGATCACTTGTCCACAATATGTAGCATAACCATAGGATCAATATTGTATTTAAGAATAAACCAACAACCAAGCACAGCAGTCATATATCCCGATCATGCATAATCATCCACTACGTAACGAGGGCAAACCTTCGGCCCAATTAGATCTACACATTCCCACAAATAAAATAGGAACGGGCACACCGCCGGCCCTAGGCTTGCACATGGTATATAAATAATATAGAATTGCTGATATGACCAGCTAAGGATCAAACAGTAGCATGTGATCACATGACTTGAACAAGTAAGGGAAACAAGCTACTATATCCTGCAATGGATACAATCGACATAAGCATACTACCATCACAGGGAAACTGAATCAATAATACATTTGGCAGCCCAACACTTTAACAAAAACCGAAAGAAAATGATCTAGCTGGGTTTGGCTGAGAACTGAGGAATCGGAAGCCAAATCCACACCAACAGAACCACAAGGAGGGCCTCAACAGCTAACCCTCATCTCCAAAGGTGAAGCTTCAACTCCCTCCAATTGATCCATGGCAGCTAGGGGAGAAATTGACCCCAGAATGCAGTGGAGAAGAGAAGAACACCACTGAAGTCCGGGAGACAGAGCCGAAGCCTAGGTCTCGAGCCAACTCCATTGTGTTCAACCAAATCGGGAACAGGGAGAAGAATTCAACACCAACACCAGAAGATCCAATGGAATTCTGGTAACTCCAGTAGCTGGCCAACCAAGAACAGGGGAACAAATCCTAACCCATGGACAGGGAGGGAGAACAGATGAGAAAACAGGGGGAAAGGAGGATACTCAGCCAAGAACAGAGGAAGAGAACTCCAACAAAGCCCAAGATTCAAACCATAGCAGTAAGGGAAGAAGAAATATGGCAGCATCGATCCATACTAGGAAGAAGAACCAGTAAAGAGGGAAGATTAAGAAGCGGAGGAGAATCTAAGGTTTCGAACCTTCAAAGCATCAACACAGCAACCAGGAGAAGCAAAAACCTGCCAAAATTCATGAAGACCCAAAGATCCAAACTACTGTGGTATGAGGGAAACAAGGAAAAAGAGAGAGAGACGAAGAACAGGGCATCAATGCCCTAGCTAGCATCAAAATCCAGTAGAAAATCCTAGATCTAATCAACCGCAAGTAATGACAGAGGAAAACATCCATCGAACAACCAAAAGATCCTAAGCTAACATGCTTCAATCAATCCTAGAGGCCTAACATCAGTTAGGGTAGGAATCCCTACCTCTAGGCGTCGAGAACTCGTCCTTCCCCTTCTTTTCTGGCCACGGTTGTCGTCCCCGAGCTCGCCGCCAGACGCTGCTACCTCTCTCCTCGGGCCGTGGGTTGCCTCCAGTCGTGGTCGTCGAGCTTGCCTAGCCCCTCCGCCGTCGCCGTGGACACCATCTCTCTCCCCTCTCTCTCGCGGTTTCTTTCTCTCCGCACAGTGCCCTAATGGTTGCGGGAGTGAAGAACAATGGATTTTATATGATTTGCCTCTCTTGGATCTTGGCCGTTAGATTAGCTAGATCTAATCACAGCCATTCAAACATCGATCTACACGATCCAACTCAGATCCTCTGATCTGTAGCTCTCCTAATGGTCTAATCAAACACATACATCATTATAAGGCCGTGTGTGCACTACGCGTGTGAAACCACACGACAGGGCACAATTTGACCAAATTACCCCTAGGGTCGCAAAGAAGCCATGCGATCAGCCGATCGTGCTCGACGCGAAAACAAACCCAGAAAGGGATCGGCCCTCGACCGGCGCGGTCGAGCCGGGTCAGAGGAACGGGTCCTCACAGCTTCCCTGCCATGTCACCGTCTTCTTCTTCTCTTCTCTCTCCCGTGCCTGAGCCTAACGCCGACCACCGTCGTCTCGCCTCTCCGGCCGTCCCCACTGCTGTCCAAGACCTCCAATCCTCTTTCCCAAGCCCCCACGACTCCGACAAACCTTTTCCACCGCCCCGTCCATCTCCTCCGGCGTTATCTCTGTCCTTCCCAACTTCACCGTCGTCGACCCCTTCCAGATCCGCAGCATCTAGCCACACATTGGAAGATCGGATCCGATAGATCCGTTCCTTGTCTCCCCATGACCCATCCTCGACTGTTCCCGACCTTGCCATAGCCTCCCCGTTGTCCCCGACGCCGGCCGACCCAACCTTCACCGCCGTTTTCCCCAGATCCGGTCGATCCGGCATCCCTCCAGCCAATTTACTCCAGTGGATCTGTTCCCCATCAATCCAAAACCCTTCCTGCCAAGCTCCCGACCGCCGGCGACGCCCCACGCCGGCGTTCCACTTCGGCGAACCACAACCCTTGGATCCAATCCAGTTCAACCAGCCACTTAGCCCAATTCATCCACTTAACCCAATCAAACTTGATCCAATCAAGTCTAATTCTAATTAGACTCAATCTAGCCCAATCCAGTCAATCCTGATCCAATTCCTCCAGCCAGATCTGAACTACCTCATGCCAGATCCGATCCAGCTAGCCAGATTCAGCCAATTGGACTCAAATCAAGTCCGATCAGGCCAATTCGGATCGATTGGAGCAGTAGAGACCCGATACGAGAGGATTACGAGTAGACCGCTCGTATAGCTCCTTTGATGACCCATATCAACCTTCGAATGCTTGATCAACGGCTGAGGATGCATCGTGATCACTCAGACATGATCTGGATGGTCCTGATTGCTTGGGGCTCTTTGATCAGGTTCAGATCGAAGATCGGAAGCACTGGATCAAAGATCACGCTGATCAAACGACTGGATCAAGTTGTAGTCTTGATCAGACGACTGAGAAGCTACTGGAGCAGGATCAATGGCGAAACGAGCTCGTCGGAGAGTGGCAATGACACAGGAGGCTTCGCAGGGACGTGGGGGTTCTGTTCGTACGATCTGATCGTCAGATTGGGCCTCGCACACACCGGATATGAAGGTGGCAGCGTGGTGGATGTCGTCGCCGGAGATCGTCGGTGATCTAGGGCGCGACGGTGCTTTTGCTCATCGGGAACAGGTACGGGAAGGTCTTGGGACCTTTCTCATAAGGTCTGATCTTGGGATCAACCTCGGAATATGGTGGAGTGGAGGAGGCCGGAACAGGGGAGTTCGTCGAAGTTGAACCCTGGCGATCCAAGCTTCCTCCGTGGTCGTGGTCGGTCACGGTGGCTTCGGTGAAGGACGCCGATGCTTCCTCGGTGAGTAGGTGGAGAGGACGGCGTCGGAGGGCGGCGTTGGGGTGGCGGCTCGGGGGCGAGCCGTCGACGCGGATGATGAGCCTGGACGAAGGGTAGTTGGCTCCAGAGCGAGCCGGGCGGAAGGTGAGGGATGAGCCGCGACTCGAGCCAAACCGGGAAGAGAGAGAAAACCAGGGAAAATTCTGAAAAATATGGAAAAATGGGGAAAATTCTGGGAAAATTAGGGGAAGACAGGGGAAAGGTTTCACCCGGGTTTGGAGTTGAACTCAAAGTTACAATTAGAGTTGCTCTCGGAGTTGCAGTCGAAGTCCTAATTCGAGTTGGCTCGGGGTCAGGTTCCGTAATCTGGGTTGCAGCTGAAATAGGGGTCTGGCTCGGAGTCTGAGTTATCATTGACCACCTATTGGAGATCTGCTCCAACTTCCTACTGGTGCGCTCCATGTTTCTGCTTTGGCGTTTCCATCAAAGTTGAACAGAGGTTCAACTAGGGCTGCAAAATCTTGAATTGCTCCAAACTCTCCTAGAGTACTCTGTACATGGTGGCGAAGTTTCCAGAAGGTTGTAAACCGCACAGTCGGAGGAACGGAGCTTTGATACCAAGTTGATACGAGCGGTCTACTCGTAATCTTCTCGTATCGGGTCTCTACTGCTCCAATCGATCAGAATTGGCCTGATCGGATTTGATTTGAGTCCAATTGGCTGAATCTGATTTGGCTTGAGCTGGTTCAGATCTGGCTGAGGCTAACTGGATAGGACTTGGCTGGGTCAAGTCCTATTGGTTGATTGGCTCAAGGAATTGATTATGGATCGGATTGGCTAAGTGGCTTGGCTGAACCGGCTAGAATTGGGTTAAGTGGCTGAGTCAATTTGGGCAATCAAGGTCTAGGGCGATCCGACGGCTGAGGGGTTGCCGGAGTGGATCACCGGTGTAGGGACGGCGGCGGCGGTTGGGATATTGGCAGGAAGGGTCGCAGCTCTATGGGGAAGAGATCCACCGGAGCAGATCGGTCGGATAGACGCCGGAGTGCCGGGATCTGGAGGTCGACGACGCGGGTTTGGGTTGGCCGGCATCGGGGACGACGGCGAGGGTACGGGAACGGTCAGGGAAGGTCTGGATCTGGTCTACGAAGGCCGGTGATACGAGCGGTCTACTCATAATCCTCTCGTATCGGGTCTCTACTGCTTCAATCAATCAGAATTGGCCTGATCGAACTTGATTTGAGTCCAATTGGCTAAATCTGGTTAGCTGGATCGGATCTGGCTTGAGCTGGTTCAGATCTGGTTGAGCCTGATATGATAAGACTTAACTGGGTCAAGTCTGAGTTGATCGGGATCAGGTTGACCTGGTTGGATTGGACTGGATCCGGATTAAGTGGCTGAGTTGAACCAGGTTGGGCTGAGTCTAATTTCAAGCTGGCTGAACCGGGCAGGATCTGAGGGCTGAGGTTCCCCAGAGTAGATCGCCGGCGTATAGACGTCGTTGGCGGTTGGAACCTTGGCAGGAAGGTTCGTCGGACGGTGGGGGAGATATCCACCGAAGTGGATGGGCCGGGGAAGGTCTAGATCGATGGAATCGGGTGTGGCCGGCGATGGTTTAGTGGCGGATCGGCGTCGTGGAAGACGGCGAGGAGCTCGGTTGGGGCTTGGGACGTCGGAAAGGATCGTGGGGAGACGAGGAACGGATCTAGGAGGTTTTCAGGTGAGATCGGGGTAAGATGTGGGGTTGCCAGAGATGGGGACGGAGGTCGGCTTGTCGGGGACGGCGCCGGCGGGACGAAGAAGGAAGTGAAGGTGCTGGCCGAGGTCGTGGGGCTTGGGGGAAGAGGATGGTGGTCCTGGACGGCAGCCGGGGTGGCCGGAGAAGGCTAGGAAAAGATGGCCGGTGGAAGCTAGGGTTTGGCACAGGGATAGAGAGGAAGGAAGACGATGAACAATAGGGGGTGACGTGGCGCTGACGTGGAGGAGAGAGAAAGTACCGGGGATGGAGAAATACCGGTGGAGGCGGTGCCGGCTGTGGAGAAGATGACCGACAGGGAAGAAGGTGGATCGATGGTGGATATCTGGTGGAATCTAGATTACTTCTACTCCTATGATATTCTACTGCTATGATATTCTATCAACTATTCTTAACTCATAATAATTCTCTTCTTCATTCCTCCTTCATCATATAAACTACTGAGGTCCTTTTATAGAGACCTTGACAAAGTCCTAATCCAACTAAAAAACCCCCATGCCTAATTAGCAAGTAATAAGGCTTTCAAACTCAACTCAACTTCCTAACTCAAATGGACTCTTAATTAATTCCTAACAATCAAATATTAACTAGGACTCAATAAAAGAATAATAATAAATCCTACTCAAATACTCTAGTTTGAACTAGGGAAGACCAAGTCAAACTAGGAAAGAGGCTGAACCAGTTTGGTTCCTCTTCTGGGTTCGGGTTCAGTTGGTCGAATCGGGTCGACTCGTATCAGCCGGAGACGGGTTTTAAGAAGGTTTGGTGAAACGATGCACCTTCTCAAGGGCTTTCGTACCGGGTCTCTTGCTGGGTCTCCTTAGCCAAATCTATGGCTAGGTCGAGAGATACCTTTAGGGTTTTAGGAGAAGGACCCTAGGTATTCGACGAGGAAGGCGAAGACTTAGAGGAGGAGACGGATGAGAAGAGGGATACCTTACAGCTCCTCTAGGGTTGGCTGGCTTCTCTTGGAGATCCAAGCCTTGGAGAACGTGGTGGAGGGAAGCACGACTGCCAAGGGGACACCGGGGACTTGGGGTTGGACGGCGGAGGTGGCTGGTAGCGGCGGTGATGATAGTGGCCGGCTGGTGGAGAAGAATCCGGTTGTAGAGAGAGAAGGGTGAAGGTGGCTGGTGGTTTGAGGAATTAGGGTTACAGCTACTCCTATATTACTTCTACTCCTAGGATTTATCTCCACTAAATAATAACTCTCATAAATTTGTCCATGTATAAAAACCCTAATACAAGCTATAGAGGTAGTTTTATAGAGGCCTCAGGAGAGTTCTACTACAACCTGAATACCTTCTTGCTTGGACAACAAGTAAAAGACTCTTACTAATTCAACTCAAACTGACTCCTAATAACCAGGAATGAACTAAGTAAGCTAGTGACTTGACTCAACCAAAACTAGGACTCAATTAAATAGAAACTGGCTAAGCACAAACTGAACTCAAACTAGAAAATCAACTAGGAAAGCAATTAAGACTCAACTAAGGAAATAACCAAGTAAGGCCGGCTTTGCTAAGCCACGTCATGGGTCATGGGTCCATCATGGGTCCACCCATGCTTGAGCTTGGTCTTGGAACTGGTTCAGCTCTGATTTGGCCCTAAGGCTAACTTGGCTCAACCTGCTCCAAAGGACCTGGTTGCAGCCAGCTTCTTGGTGTTGGCCTGCCCAAGCAAGGACATGGGTCCCTTCTTGGATTGGCTCAGTTGGTCCTCGTATCATGCCCTCTCCCTTCGAAATTGGCCTCGTCCTCAAGGCCTGAATTTGCTAAGGGAAAAGGCTCTGCTCCTGTCGGACCCGAGTGACCTGGCTGGACCACAATTGTAGATGTGGGCTCGGAGGTGAAAATCCTGGTCGCGCCCATGGTGGATCAGGTGGTAATGGGGCCACTGAATCAGGAGGCCATGCAGCTAGTCTGGAAGAAGGGAATCGAAGCGCCGGGGTATCTGGGGGTCGCTGGAACTCCAAGAAGTAAAGGACGGCTGTAGATCGGTGGCTGTGCATGTGGCTGTGCATAGTCATCGTCTGTCGTCCGGGGTCGAAGACTAGATCAACTCGAATTGAGTCCTCCCAATGTGGAAGTAGACTCAATATGGCAGCTAGATACGGTGGAGAACAGTTGAGCTTGGGGCTCTCTTGCTTTGCTCCAAAGGGATCATCACGGCTCCGGCTTCAACATCAGTCCTCATGGTCAGAGTCGACAAAGTCGTTCTGAAACTTCGAGTGGTTGATGGTTGCTGGGCGATGCTCTTGGATCTGGTCAGTTGGAAGAGGGCAACCGAATAAGGAGAGAAACTCCTTGGATAGTTGAGATCGATCATGGGATGCTTGATCAGATGTCGATGATGTGTATAGGTCATCCGGAATCTGGTCTGATCTTGCTGAAGTTTGGAATTTGGCATGACCAATTCTGATTGGCTGAGCTTTTCTGGACTTGCCCGGCTAAGATCACACCTAACTGGATTGATTCTAGCTAAATCCAACTGTGTCTGTCTTAGCTTGATCTGGTCTGGATCTGGGCTTGATGGGATTTGGTTGGTGGAGCCAAATCTAGTTGAGCTTGGATTGAATCTGTCCAAGTCTTGTAGGCTGGAAATAGAAAGAGATCTGGCAGCTGGAAGTGGCCGGAACTCAATCGCCGGTGAGGGATGCTCGTCGGAATTCCAATCCCATGGAGAAGAGGTAGTGAGAGGATGGGGGTTCGACCCAATGGAGTGAATCTGGATGGGTGTCGGTTCTGATGGTTGGGGTTTGGAGTCGGGTTTGGTAATGTCGAGGAAGGGGCAGGAGGTTTAGGGGACGGCCTTTGTTGCCCCAGGAGATCCATCAGTGGGTTGTGAGAGGAGGTCATGGTAGTCTTGGGCAGAGGTAGACCGTGACTTCCTTGAGGTTTGTCGCCTGAGTCGGGGAAGATGGGGTTGGGAGCCGGCAGGTTTGTACATGGAAGGGCTGTGGGAGGAGAGGTTGGGTGGCTGTGAGGAGGACCTTGGGGGAGGTTACATGGTGCGGGGAGGGCTTGAACTAAGATGAGGTCGGTGGCTGCAGCTTCATGGATGGTGGGTAGATCGCCGGAAATGACAATCGACAATGGGGATGGTAAAGGAAGGGACGTGGGTTTGTAGGGAGAAAGAGGGTGGCCTTGGTTGGTGACGGAAGCTGTCAAAGAGGAATTGTAGGTGGGAAGGTAGGGTTTGGATGAGGGGAATAACGAAGGAGATGATGGCAGGATGTTGACTGGGCTGGGATGTGTTGTGGTTGGGTAAGGGGCCAACGGCGGGTGTTGTTCATGGTTTGGGTCATCGGGGAGCTCGTGGGTAAGTGGAGTATGAGGAGGGTAATAGTGGGGTTGTGGAGGAAGCGGAGTCGGAATCGTATGAGGAGTCCTAATCCAGGTAGAGCTGGGTTTAGGTTCTACCATCCAAGTTGCAGCTAGAATGGGATTTTGATTGGAAATCTGAACTCCAATAGGTCTTGACTGATTTGGAGGAGAATATCGTTGGATCATTTTTCCCACTGTTCTTCTGAAGGGTAAGGTAGAGGGATCCAACATTGGACGGCTTCCTTCCATTGTTCAACTGTAGGGTAAGCCGTACTCCAAGTTTGACTAGGATTCCTAGTTGGAGTAGGATTTGTAATTCTAGTTCTAGTAGGATTTTGAGTCCCAGTTGTACTCTGAGTTACACTCAAATTCCTAGTTGGAGTAGGATTTGTAATCCTAGTTCTAGTAGGATTTGGAGTCCAAGTTGTACTCAAATACCCGTTGGTGTTTCCAGGTTTGGGTTGGTTGTAGGGTGGAGGTAATGGCTGATAAAGACGTGCTGGTTTGTAGGGAGGGATATGGGGCTCGAGGTTTGGATAATGATAGGGTTCGGGAAGAATTGGGTTGTAGGCTGCATAGGGTGGAGGTTGGTTACGGTTAGGGTTCTGTAGGGATGATGATGGAGGTAAGGGATGATGATGTGGAAGAGGGGTTTTGACCAGGTATCTGAGTAGATCTGGTCAGATGAACAGTAGTTTGAGTAGGGATTGAGCCGTCCGATGTGTAACTAGGGTTTTGGCCGGGTACTCTTCCTGCCATCAAAGCAGCATTTGGAAGGCGTTGGGCGACACATTTGGCGGAACGGAGTTCTGATACCAAGTTGATACTGTGAGGACCCATATTCAAATTGAGGACTTATATGCAATTACCACTCTTCGAAGGGGGTTTTTAGCAAAGTGGATGAATAAGATCTAAGCCTAATACCTATACTTAAGGATACTATAAACCAAAACCCTTCTTTCGTCTCCTTCTCCAGCCGCCGAACCAGAGAGAGAGAGAGGGAGTGGCGCTTGACGCCCGTGACGGACGCCAGCGAGATCGTCGTCGCCGGCGGGAAGACGTTTTGCCATCGGAAGGTTAGCAGCCTTCTTCCTCTATTCCCTTCTCTCCTCCCTTCTTTCTAGTTTCTTCTCTTGATCTGGCCAGCTCTGACCGTTAAGATTCGATGGATTTTGATTTATTTGATGGGTTTCAAGTATGAACTATGCTATCGGTTGGGTTAAAGATTCTAGTGCTTTGATTGAGATTCTTTTTCTTGTTTCTCTCTGGATCGAGTTGCCGATTGATGTTGGGTTCTCAGAAATCATAACAGGGGAATTTTTGTGTGCTTGACCTTCACTAGTTCTTTGGTAATCTTCATCGATTCTTTTGTGTTTAGCTTGATCGAAATATTTCGGTTGGGTTTTTGGTTCCTGGTTGGTCTGGAATTGCAACAAGGGAGCTAGTGCACGTATGGTGTTTGATGATATGCAGTGTGTGATTTCTTCTCTCCCGGTGGAGCCTTAATGATCTGTTTGGGTGGAATTGGTTGATGTTTTGCTGGGCCTTGGAGGTTGGATAGAGAGATCTAGTTGTTCCCTATCAAATTATTGGGTTCATCATGGGATTTGAGTAATTAGCATGCTTGTCCATTTTATGTCTTCATACAATTCTTAAACAGATTGTATGAAGTGGCCATGATTGAATATACTTGATGTTAATGACGAGACTGCACTAAGATCGGGCATCCTTAACTTCTCTAAGGTTGCTGGAAAGCTTCTAAGAAAACCATAAAGTTCATAGCTTGTATATGTGATTACATCCTTAGTTGTCTTGCATGTTGTGCTGATGTGGTTTTCCCCCTTGTGGAAATTATTTCGTATAGTGGGAGACTTGTTTGGAGCTTAACAGAGACACGCTAGGGGGCAGTTTGGAGCTTGGGGATCACTCATCTTGACTTAGCCTATCTGTTGAGGTAGGTGGACTATCCCGATGCATACCTGAAACTAACTATGATAACTGCCATAAATTGAGGATGATGTGTAGATAAAATATCTCATGATGCTCATGGTGGCAGCTCTGCTATTTGATCGAATTGTAGTATTTCCTATTAGTGTGTAGGTGATTGAACAGGTTGTTGATTGAATTTTGATTCTTGTTTGATCATTTCCTTGTCGAAGGCTTGTGGCTGTCTTGTGGTTGTCTGTGATGTGTCAGCTATATAACTAATTTTTATGGTGCCATTAATGCTATGTTGAATTGTTTATTTATATGTGGATGAAGATAACTCTCGTGAAGCTCATGGTTGTATGTGCTTATGGTAGTATGGTTATGGTTGGTACGCCAGCTATTCTGTATTGTTTGGATTGTTAAACGTTTATTAATGTCTTGTATAAGAGTGTACTGCGTGAATAGGTTGGGGTGATTGAGGAAGTCACCAACCCGAGGTTTCGAGTAACTAGGCCCTAGATGAGTCTAGGCCGGGGTCGGGTCTAGGAACTTGCGATAGAGGCTACGGGTGGACGTGGTCCCCGTGATCGATCGGGGTTTCAGTAGAATGATTATGAAATCCAGATTGGATAAGAAAATTAATTCGTTAGTGTTCGAGCATCGATTGATTCTCTGGAACCTTAGTCTTAGTGGCTATTGGGAGGTAGCCTAATGTCTGCTGGTCGACGCCAGTCTAGCTGTGCCCACAATTGGCAGGGTAATGTCCCGGATTGTGGTGGATACCGAGATGTGCCCACGGTTAGCAGGGCAGTCGCCCGGACCGTGGTGGAGAGCGATGGGTCAATTGCGAGCTTGGACTTAGGTTGTGACTTCCCTTGAGCTAAGACTTAAGCGCCAGAATACATTGCTTATTTTTATGTTGGTTATTAGTTAGTTTCTTGTGTGCCTTTGGTTAGTCTCCTACTGGGCTTTTTGCTCACCCCTACTTTTGCAGGTTCATCAGGTGATGACTCTCGAGCTTGAGATCGTTGGAGGAGCCGACATTAAATTCATTTTATGTTATTTCATCACATTCTTTTGAGAGTTGTATTAACTTTGGAATTATGGGGTTTGAGCAATAGATTGATTCATGTATTCGGAATGAGGGAATTGTAATTAATCCTTTGAATTATGTATTGGATTAGTTGAAGTCATGTGATTGATCCTGGAAGTCTTGAATAAAGTATTAGGTTGTTCATGAATAATTTAATGCATTGTAACTTGATTATCTATCAGAGTGAATATAGTGAATTTATGATAGTTTAGATTGTGATGTTGAGAGCAGGTTGTTTATATAGTATTAGTGTAGAACAGATTTCCTCACGTCCCGTGGTCGGGGTGGGTATATCCCGGGGCGGGGCGTGACAGATACGATGCACCTTCTCAAGGGCTTTCGTACCGGGTCTCTTGCTGGGTCTCAACTCCTCCATAGCTAAATCTATGGCTAGGTCGAGAGATACCTTTATGGCTTTAGGAGAAGGACTCTAGGTATTCGACGAGGAAGGCGAAGACTTAGAGGAGGAGACGGATGAGAAGAGGGATACCTTGTGGCTCCTCTAGGGTTGGCTGGCTTCTCTTGGAGATCAAAGCCTTGGAGAACGTGGTGGAGGGAAGCACGGCAGCCAAGGGGACACCGGGGACTTGGGGTTGGACGGCGGAGGTGGCTGGTAGAGGCAGTGATGATAGTGGCCGGCTGGTGGAGAAGAATCCGGTTGTAGAGAGAGAAGGGTGAAGGTGGCTGGTGATTTTTGGAATTAGGGTTACAGCTACACCTGTATTACTTCTACTCCTAGGATTTATCTCCACTAAATAATAACTCTCATAAATTCATCCATGCATAAAAACCCTAATACAAGCTATAGAGGTCCTTTTATAGAGGCCTCAAGAGAGTTCTACTACAACCTGAATACCTTCTTGCTTGGACAACAAGTAAAAGACTCTTATTAATTCAACTCAAACTGACTCCTAATAACCAGGAATGAACTAAGTAAGCTAGTGACTTGACTCAACCAAAACTAGGACTCAATTAAATAGAAACTGGCTAAGCACAAACTGAACTCAAATTAGGAAATCAACTAGGAAAGCAATTAAGACTCAATTAAGGAAATAACCAGCTAAGGCCGGCTTGGCTAAGCCACCTCATTGGTCAGGGGTCCATCATGGGTCCACCCATGCTTGAGCTTGGGCTTGGAACCGGTTCAGCTCTGATTTGGCCCTAAGGCTCGCTTGGCTCAACCTGCTCCAAAGGACCTGGTTGCAGCCAGATCCTTGGTGTTGGCCTGCCCAAGCAAGGACGTGGGTCCCTTCTTGGATTGGCTCAGTTGGTCCTCGTATCATTTGGGGTGAGAACGGGGTCGGACAGGGGGTTGACGGCGATGGGGACAGAGGTCAGGTTGCTGGGGAAGGCGCCAGAGAGGACGAAGGAGGAAGTGGAGGTGCTGGCCGAGGTCGTAGGGCTTGGGGGGAGAGAATGGTGGCCTTGGTTGGCGACGGGGGTGGCCGGAGAGGGAACGGCGGTGATGCTAGGGTTAGGGCACGGAAGAGAGAGGAAGGAGATGATGAACAGTGCGCTGACGTGGCGATGACGTGGAGGAGAGAGAAAGTGGCGAGGAGAGAGAAATACCGGTGGGGGCGGTGCTGGCTGCGGAGAAGATGACCGACGGGGAAGAAGGTGGATCGATGATGGATTTCTGTGGAAACTACATTAGCTCTGCTCCTATGATATTTGATACGAGCGGTCTACTCGTAATCCTCTCGTATCGGGTCTCTACTGCTCCAATCGATCAGAATTTGCCTGATCGGACTTGATTTGAGTCCAATTGGCGGAATCTGGCTAGCTGGATCGAATATGGCTTGAACTGGTTCAGATCTGGCTGAGCCTGACTGGATAGGACTTGACTGGGTCAAGTCTGAGTGGATCTGGATCAGGTTGACCTGGTTCGATTAGACTGGATCTGGATTGAGTGGTTGAGCTGAACCAGGTTGGGCTGAGTCTGATTCAAGTGGATGGCTGGAACAATCCGACGGCTGAGGAGTCGCCGGTGTAGATCGCCGGCGTAGGGCGGCGGCGGCGGTCGGGATCTTGGCAGGGAAGGTCGTAGGACGGTGGGGAAGAGATCCAACGGCTCGGATCTGGGAGATGGATGGCGAATCGGCCGGATCTGGGAGGTCGATGGCGGTTTAGAGGAGGCCGGCGTCGGGGACAATGACGGGGTGCTCGGCGGGGCTTGGGACGTCGGGAAGATGGTCGGGAGAGATCGGCGATGGATTTAGGGTGGGTTGGAGGAAAGATTGGGAATGGATGCGGTTGACGGCGGTGAGAACGAAGGTTGGGGACGATGGGTTGCCGTGGGAATCACCGTAGAAGATGGAGTGGGGCAACGGAAAAGATATGGCGGAGTCGTGGGGCTTAGGGGAAGAGCATGGCGGGTTTAGGTGGCGACGGGGATGGCCGGAGAGGAGAGAACGGCGATGGTCGGCGGTAGCTTAGGGTTTGGGCACGGGAGAGAGAAGAAGATGACGATGACATGGCAGGGAAGCTTACGTGGCGCTGACGTGGAGGAGAGAGAAAGTGACGGGGAGAGAGAAATTCCGATGGAGGTGATGCCGGCTGCGGAGAAGATGACCGACGGGGTAGAAGGTGAATCAATGGTGGATTTTCTGGTGGAAGCTACATTACCTCTACTCCTATGATATTCTATCAACTATTCTTAATTCTTCATCATTCATCATCACTAATACAAACTACTGAGGTCCTTTTATAGAGACCTTGACAGAGTCCTAATCCAACTAGAAAACCCCCTTGCTTAATTAGCAAATAATAAGGTTTCAAACTCAACTCAACTTCCTAACTCAAAATGGACTCTTAATTAATTCATAACAATTAAATATTAACTAGGACTCAATAAAATATAAAAGACTGATACGATGCACCTTCTTTAGGGCTTTTGTATCTGGTCTCTTGCCTAGTCTCGGCTCCTCCTTAGCCAAAGCTATGGCTAGGTCGTGATATACCTTTAGGGTTTTAGGAGAAGCACCCTAGGTATTCGACAAGGAAGGCTGAAAACCGGAGGAGAGAGACGGATGAGGAAGAGGATTACCTTCCAGCTTCCTCAATGGTTGGCTGGCTTCTCTTGGAGATCCAAGCCTTGGAGAACGTGGGTGATGGCTGGTAGTGGTGATGATGGTGGCGTAGGAGTGGACAGCAGCAGAGAAGGAGACCGGTGATGGAGAAGGACCGGCTGTAGAGAGAGATGAAGGTGGCTGGTGGATTATGAGGAAACTAGGTTACAGCTACTCCTATATTACTTCTACTCATAGGATTTATCTCTACAAGCTATGGAGGTCCTCTTATAGAGGCCTCAAGAGAGTTCTACTACAACCTGAATACTACCTTGCTTTAATCAGCAAGTAACCAGACTTTCCTAATAAGACTCAATCTTATCTCAACTTCCTAATAACAAGGACTCATAATAGGAACTGATTTAAGCAAACCATAAACTGAATTCAATCTAGGAAACTGACTCAATCAAGATAACTACTAACTGGGAAATCAACTAAGTAAGCAAACCAGCTAGGAATAGGATTCCTTTGGCCGGCTGAGCTTAGAACGCCAAAAGGGACTTGGGTGCAGCCAACTCCTTGGCGTGGGCCCATCCAAGCAAGGACGTGGGTCCCTTCTTGGAATGGCTCGGTTCGACCTCGTATCAAAGACTTATCCTAATCAAATACTCTAGTTTGAACTAAGGAAGTCCAAGTCAAACTAGGAAAGAGGTTGAATCAGTTTGGTTCCTCTTCTGGGTTCGGGTCCAGTTGGTCGAGTAGGATCGACTCGTATCAATATTCTACTCCTATGATATTCTATCAACTATTCTTAACTAATAATCATAATTCTCTTCTTTATTCCCCCTTTCATACAAACTACTGAGGACTTTTATGGAGACCTTGACAGAGTCCTAATCCAACTAAAAAACCCCCTTGCTTAATTAGCAAGTAATAAGGCTTTCAGACTCAACTCAACTTACTAACTCAAATATCAACTAGGACTCAATTAAATATAAAAGGCTAATGATGAATCATAATCAAATACTCTAGTTTGAACTAGGGAAGTCCAAGTCAAACTAGGAAAGAGGCTGAACAAGTTTGGTTCCTCTTCTGGGTTCGGGTCCAGTTGGTCGAGTCGGATCGACTCGTATCATCGGACCCGTCTCATGTCATCAGGGTGGATGACATCGAGTTTGAGGCAGACGCGATGTTTGTGGAGCAGCCAGTTCATGTACTTGACCGGAGGGATCATGCGTTGCGGGTAAGATGATTCCCTTGGTCGAGGTACCGTGGAGACACAGAGGCGTCGAGGAGATGACCTGCGAGCGTGAGGCGTGCATACAACAGGATTATCCGCATTTGTTTCATTCTCGAGGTATCTCTTGTCCTGTCTTCTAGTGTAGCTTCTTTTTTCTGTTTTCGAGCCTACCCTTATCGGATGATACGACTCGACCAACTGGACCCGAACCCAGAAGAGGAACCAAACAGTTGAGCTTGGGGCTCTCTCTGCTTTGCTCCAAAGGGATCATCACGGCTCTAGCTTCAACATCAATCCTCACGGTCAGAGTCGACAAAGTCGTTCTGAAACTTCGAGTGGTGGATGGATGCTGGGCGATGCTCTTGGATCTGATACGTTGGAAGATGGCAACCGAATAAGGAGGATAGCTCCTTGGATCTCTCAGATCAGTTGGGGGATGCCTGATCAACTGAAGATGCGTAGGGAACATCTGGATCTGATCTGGTGGAAGTTTGAAATCAAGCTTGATCAAGTCGGATTGGCTAAGCTTGATTGGACTTGGTGGGCTTGGATCAGATCTGACTTGGTCGAATTTGACTGAATCCAATTGAGCCTGACTTAGCTTGAACTTGACTGGATCTGGGCTTGATCGGATTTGGTTGGTGTAGCCAATTTTGGTTGAGCCTGGATGGAATCTGTCCAAGTCTTGTAGGCTGGAATCTGACTCGATCAAGTGTGGAAGATTGAGTCGGAGTCTAATCAGGTTCAAATGGTGGTGATTTGATCTGACCTGATCTGATAGTTGAGATCTGTCCATTGCTTGATGAGGCTTGGGAATGGGAACAGATCTGGTAGCTGAAAGAGGCCGGAACTCAATCGCCGGTGAGGGATGCTCTTCGGAGTGGGGAAAGATGGAGTTGGGGGCCTGTGGGTTTGTACATGGAATGGCTATGGGTGGAGAGGTTTGGTGGCTGTGAGGAGCTTCAAGAACGCTGGTGGGTTTTGAGCTTCCGCCAGGGTCAATGAGGAAGAAGGCATGGTGGGGAACGGTTGTGATGGGTTTGGGATAGGAGTGCGGAGGACCTTGGGGAAGGTTACATGGTGCGGGGAGGGCTTGAACTAAGGTGAGGTCGGTGGCTGCAGCTTCGTGGATGGTGGGTAGATCGCCGGAGATGACAATCGACAATGGGGATGGTAAAGGAAGGGTTGTGGTATTACATGGATAAAGAGGGTGGCCTTGGTTGGTGACGGGAGCTGTCGAAGAGAAATAGGGAGACTTGCTGGTGGTGGGAAGGTAGGGTTTGGATGAAGGGAAGGAGGAAGGAGATGATGGCAGGATGTTAACTGGGCTGGGATGTGGTGTGGTTGGGAAAGGGGGCAGCGGTTGTTGTTCATGGGTTGGGTCATGGGGCAGCTCGTGGGTAGGCGGAGTATGAGGAGTCCTAATCCAAGTAGAGCTGGGTTTAGGTTCTACAATCCAAGTTGCAGCTAGAATGGGATTTTGATTGGAAATCTGAACTCCCATAGGTCTTGAATGATTTGGAGGAGAATATCGTTGGATCATTGCTTCCCATTGTTCTTCTGAAGGGTAAGGTAGAGGGATCCAACATTGCACGGCTTCCTTCCATTGTTCAACTGTAGGGTAAGCCGTACTCCAAGTTTGACTAGGATTTTTAGTTGGAGTAGGATTTGTAATCCTAGTTCCAGTAGGATTTTGAGTCCAAGTTGTACTCTGAGTTACACTCAGATTCCTAGTTGGAGTAGGATTTGTAATCCTAGTTCCAATAGGATTTGGAGTCCAAGTTGTACTCAAATACCCGTTGGTGTTTCCAGGTTTGGGTTGGTTGTAGGGTGGAGGTAATGGCTGATAAAGAGGTGCTGGTTTGTAGGGAGGGATAGGGGGCTCATGGTTTGGATAATGCGTCGGTTCATAGGCTGGTGGGGTGTGAGGTGGGTAATAATAGGGTTGGGGAAGAATTGTGTTGTAGGGGACATATGGAGGGGGGGGGGTAGGCTGCTGGTATGGATGGGAGTGATAGGTTGGATATAGAGGCTGATGTGGTGGTGGGGCCAGGTATAGGCGGGGGTTGAACCAGTTGGGTAGTAGACTGGTTAGGAGTAATTGGACCTGATCCAACTAATGCATAGTTGGGAATAGGGACGGCTCCATGGGGAGTTCTAGGGCAAGTAGGGTTAGGGTTAGGGTTCTGTAGGGATGATGATGGAGGTAAGGGATGATGATGTGGAAGTGGTATCGTAGTTGGCGGTCTAGGATAGACTGGTAGGGCACAGGTCGGGTGAGTAGGAAGTGGGAAAGGAGAAGTTGGTTCTGATCCCACCAAGACATAGGGCGAAATAGGGGCTGGTACTCCAGCCATCAGAGTAGCTTCTAGAAGGCTTTGGGCGGCACAGTCCGCGGAACGGAGCTCTGATACCAAGTTGATACGATGCACCTTCTCAAGGGCTTTCGTACCGGTCTCTTGCTGGGCCTCAACTCCTCCTTAGCCAAATCTATGGCTAGGTCGAGAGATACATTTAGGGTTTTAGGAGAAGAACCCTAGGTATTCGACGAGGAAGGCGAAGATTAGAGGAGGAGACGGATGAGAAGAGGGATACCTTGCAGCTCCTCTAGGGTTGGCTGACTTCTCTTAGAGATCCGAGCCTTGGAGAACGTGGTGGAGGGAAGCACGGCAGCCAAGGGGACGCCGGGGACTTGGGGTTGGACGGCGGAGGTGGCTGGTAGCGGTGGTGATGATAGTAGCCGGCTGGTGGAGAAGAATCCGGCTATAGAGAGAGATGAAGGTGGCTGGGGAATTTGTGGAAGATTAAGTTACAGCTACTCCTAAATTATCCTACTAATAACTCTATTTTATTCCTCATAATTCGTCATGCATAAAAACCCTAATACAAGCTATAGAGGTCCTTTTATAGAGGCCTCAAGAGAGTTCTACTCCAACCTGGATACCTTCTTGCTTGAACAGCAAGTAAACAGACTCTTACTAATTCAACTCAAACTGACTCTTAATAACCAGGAATGAACTAGGTAAGCAAGTGACTTGACTCAACCAAAATTAGGACTCAATAGAAACTAGCTAAGCACAAACTGAACTCAAACTAGGAAATCAACTAGGAAAGCAATTAAGACTCAACTAAGGAAATAACCAAAGTAAGGCGGGCTTGGCTAAGCCACCTCATGGGTCATGGGTCTATCATGGGTCCACCCATGCTTGAGCTTGGTCTTGGAACTAGTTCAGCTCTGATTTGGCCCTAAGGCTAGCTTGGCTCAACCTGCTCCAAAGGACCTGGTTGCAGCCAGCTTCTTGGTATTGGCCTGCCCAAGCAAGGACGTGGGTCCCTTCTTGGATTGGCTCAGTTCGACCTTGTATCACCTTAACCCCGATCACGCCCCTAAACCCCTCTATAATCCTCCCCAACCTCCTATTCCCTTATCCGACCATCTTCCCGACGTCCCAAGCCCTGCCGAGCTCCATCCGCCACTAAACCCATCGCCGGCCACACCTGATTCCATCGATCTAGACCTTCCCCGGCCAATTCACTCCGGTGGATATCTTCCCCATCAACCCACGAACCTTCCTGCCAAGGTCCCGACCGCCGCCGACGTCCCTACGCCGGCGATCTACTCCGGCGAACGTCAGCCCTCAGATCCAGTCCGGTTTAGCCAGCTTGAATCAGACTCAGGCAACCTGATTCAGCTCAGCCACTTAATTCGGATCCAGCCCAATCCAACCCGGTTAGCCTGATCCCGATCAACTCAGACTTGACTCAGTCAAGTCTTATCATATCAGGCTCAGCCAGATTTGAACCAGCTCAAGCCAGATCCGATCCAGCTAACCATATTCAGCCAATTGGACTCAAATCAAGTCCGATCAGGCAAATTTTGATCGTTTGAAGCAGTAGAGACTCGATAGGAGAGGATTACGAGTAGACTGCTCGTATCAACTTGGTACCAGAGCTCCGTTCCACCGACTGTGCGGTTCAGAACCTTCTGGAACTTCACCACCATGTACGGAGTACCCTAGGAGAGTTTGGTTGAGCAATTCAAGATTCTGCAGCCCGAGTTGAACCTCTATTCAACTCTGATGGAACGCCAAAGCAGAAACATGGAACGCACCAGTAGGGAGTTGGAGCAGATGTCCTGTAGGTGGTCAATGATAGTTCAGACTTCGAGACAGACTCCTGCCCCGGCTGCGATCCAGATTGCGAAGCCTAATCCCAAGCCAACTCGGATTAGGAATCCTCCTACTACAACTTCGAGAGCAACTCCGAGTTTAACTCTGCCAGACCCGGGTGAGCACCTTCTACAACCTTCCCATGATTTTTTCTGGAATTTTGCCTATTTTCCAGATTTTTCCAGGATTTTCTCTCTCCTCCTAGATTGGCTCGAGCTGCGCCTCCTTGGAATCGTCTCGTCCCTGGCTCAACCGCGGCTCGCCATCGGCTCATCACCCACACCTGCGCCCGGCTCACCCCGAGCCGCCACCCCATCGCCACTCTCTGACGCCGTCCTCTTCACCTACTCACCTGGGAAGCATCGGCGTCCTTCCTGGAAGGCACCGTGGCCGACCACGACCACGGAGGAAGCTTGGATCGCCGGGGTTCAACTCCGGCGAACTCCCCTGTTCCGGCCTCCTCTAATCCACCATATTCCGAGGTTGATCCCAAGATCAGACCTCACGATAATGGTCCCAAGACCTTCCCGTACCTGTTCCGACCTCCTCCAATCCAATTAAAGCACCGTCGCGGCCTAGATCATCTACGATCTCCGGCGACAACATCCACCGCGCCGCCACCTTCAGATCTGGCATGTACGAGGCCCCATTCGACGATCAGATCGTACGGATGGAACCCCCACGTCCCCACGAAACCTCCTGTGTCGTTGCCACTCTCCAACGAGCTCGTTTCTCCGTAAATCCTGCTCCGGCAGCTTCTCAGTCGTCCGATCAAGACTGCAACTTGATCCAGCCGTTTGATCAGCGTGATCTTCGATCCAGTGCTTCTGATCTTCGATCTGAACCTGATCAAAGAGCCCCAAGCAATCATGACCATCCAGATCATGTTCGAGTGATCACGATGCATCCTCAGCCATTTGATCAAACATCCGAAGGTTGATATGAGTCATCAAAGGAGCTACCCTCCTTATTCATATGCCATCTTCAATCTGATCCGATCTGACTATGATGGTACCACCGGTTTGACTCAACTGACTCATATCCAGATTGACACCGGTAGAGCCAACCATGTCAGACAGGTTTGGACCAGAGTATGACTTAGCACAGCTGAAGATTCAACTTGGTTCAACCAACTTCAAGCCCAGACTAGTACGGCAGAAGCGTGGTCCAGCCATCTTCACTTCAGATTGGACCAAAGCCAGCTTGACCCAGATTCAAACCAAGTCCCTGCACAGTTGATCAGACCATGGAGATCAGATCCCATCCTATGGTCATGGGCCACACTACTTATGGGACATGATGAGGATGATCCAGGAGAGCCATTTGAAAATCTTATTCTTGGAGCTTCCTAAGCCGTCAGATTCGACTTCCAGATGCTCCTTCAGCACTGCCCCTGCTATCCCTGGACCCGTCATGGGATCGACCTGGCTTCTCGCCACCGAGTCCAGAGCTACAGAAGCAAGTTGATTCGGTCCAACCACATAGAGCCATACTAACTGACTTGACTCTGGCATTGAGGACAAAGCCAATTCTGAAGGAAGGGGGGATGATACGTGTGAGGACCTGTCCCTCTACTCCTGAATCAACCGGCTGGGTCGGACCTGTGGCTCGTTTCTTTGTTTCGCGTCGAGCGCGCGATCCGGTGGATCGTATTGTTTCTTGGACCACAAGGGCAATTTGGTAAATTGTGCCTTGTCGGTTTGTTTCACACCCGCGTGTGCACACAGCCTCTGATTGATATTTGTGTTTGATTAGATCCGTTAGGGGTTTTTTTTTTACCTGTTCGGATCAATCCAATTGTGTTGGATCGATTGATCCTTGTCTTGGATCGATCCAGCAGGGTGTTGGATTGATCCAGACACTGTAGCATGTCGGTGTCTTCCTTTGCGAGGACGGCCGCCATTGGCCGTCGCTCTCCCCTGTCAGAAGGGGAGGACTTTCCGTCCCCTCCTTCCCCTTTTCCCCTCCTTTCCCGGCTTTCCCCTTCCCCTTTCTTCCTCTTCTCCTCCTCCTTCTCCTTTCTTCTTCCTTCTTCTTTCTTCTCCTGCGGCTCTGTTTTCTTCCTCTGTTTTTCCCGGCAGCTTCTTCTTCTTCTTCGTTCTCCCTCCTCCGGCCACCGTTTTGGGTGTTCCAAGGCTCGTTGGAACCGTGGCGGCGTGAGGAAGATCCCTGGTGTGCTTTGGAGCTGCGTTGGTGACCAGTTCGCGGGGAACCAGCCGAGGAGTGCGTTTCCGGTAGGTTTCTACCTACTTGAGTTAGATTAGGGGTGTTCTCTTGATCTAGCCGTTGGATCTTGTTGATCTTTGTATTGTTGGCTTCCTCTTGCCTAGTAGAATTTCTGATATAAGTTTCATGATCTTTGGTTGAGATTTTAGTAGGATTTATGCATGATTAATCTTAGATTATCCGGTTTCTGCTGTTCTTGAAGAACAGTCAGCTTGCGGCGAGTTTTCCGGCCGGTACGTACATGATATTGACTTATGATGAACATAAGAGTTGTAGATCTCTGAGTTATCTTTCCATTCCAGCTTATTTCGTATTTTTTCCGATTTGTCTACGAATTTTGGTGATTTGTCTCGTGACCGACGAGGCTGATCTGAAGCTGGTTTGTAGCTGTTCGGATCGATCCAAATGGTTCAGATCGATCCAAATGGTTCGGATCGATCCAATATTTTTTGGATCGATCCAAACATCTCCGGATCGATCCCAAGGCTGGCTGGTGGTGTTTTATGGTCTATTTTTAGTGGTTTTGATTAATGTTTTCCCGTTAATCCAACCGTTGGATGATTATGGATTTTGGATATGTTGGTCCCGGCATGTTGATCTACTGATGGCTAAGTTGGATCTTGAATCCGACGTCGTTTGGACGTCGGATCGACGGGATCAATTAGCCTCTAAGTAGAGGTTTTGGTGTTTTGAATATAATATTATATTTTGGATTATAATATTATATGTTTACTGTTCATCATCGTTTTCGGGGTTGCTTCCCGTTGCCGAAGTCCGCGGTTGATGGTCGCGGTACCGTCGTAATGCCGGGATCCGCTGCGGATCGGCTGACAGCGGTTGGTAGTACCGCTGCAGCGATCCGGTTGACTTATGTGATGCCTTATCATACTGTTGCATGCCTATCTCCTGTTTGTGTATGTTCATAGCATGTATTGTTGATTTGTGCATTAGTTGCATGGTTAGGGCGTGGGTGATCTGTGGGTCGCCGTCCCGAGGCTGGAAGCTCGGACTTAGCTCTAGGACCGGGGTTAGGTAGTTTGGACCCGGTTCGTATTGTGGTGTCCAGTCGATTCGATGATAGGCTTAGATGACTGGTATACTTGTTGCTTGATGATTGTAAAGGTCGTGTTGGCCTCGAGTCGGATGCTGAGGTGTAGCCGGTGTTCCACTGTGTTGACTCTTGAGTGGAGGAGAGGCCCCCTCAGCGGTGCCTTTTCCCGCCTGCAGTGTCGGCTCCCTGCATGTGAGTCAGCAGTGTTTGTTGAGCTTACTGAGTGTTGTTCCTGGGCCTCAGGGACACGCGGTGGGGTTATGGGACCCCTGTATACACCCAGGTCCTACTTGAGGGCGATACTGTTGCGTTTCCCTCTTCCTTCTGTGTGTCGTAGTGTAGAACCCTACTGAGCTTAGTGCTTACACCTACCCGGGCTGCGTTTTGCAGGTGCAGGCGTCAGTTCTTCTTTTGTGGCCCCTACCGGGCAGTTGGTCGGTGGTACGGCGGTGCCTGGTGGACTTTGAGAGGTGGCGATATTTACTGCTTTTATACCTTTTGTTAGTTAGTCTCCTACGGGAGTAATGTTGTATTTGGATCTTCCCCTCTCCGAGGATATGTATATTAAACACTTTTTGAGTTTGAAATCTGTGGTTCGAGGTTCTGCTAATTAATTATTGTTTTAAATTGGGGGTGTTTTTGGTGAACTGTTAGGGAGACCAATAGGTTAGAGGGAACCCTCGCCTTTATGTTTCCGCGGTTTGTTAGGTTTCGGTTCGTGTCGCCCGGCCCGGTTGGGCTTTCGCGGGTCGGGGCGCGGCAATACGAGTCGATCCGACTCGACCAACTGGACCCGAACCCAGAAGAGGAACCAAACTGGTTCAGCCTCTTTCCTAGTTTGACTTGGACTTCCCTAGTTCAAACTAGAGTATTTAATTAGGATTTATTATTATTCTTTTATCGAGTCCTAGTTAATATTTGATTGTTAGGAATTAATTAAGAGTCCATTTGAGTTAGGAAGTTGAGTTTAGTTTGAAAACCTTATTACTTGCTAATTAAGCAAGGGGGTTTTCTAGTTGGATTAGGATTCTGTCAAGGTCTCTATAAAAGGATGTCAGTAGTTTGTATGATGAATGATGAATGATGAAGAGAATTATTAAGAATAGTTGATAGAATATCATAGGAGTAGAATATCATAGGATTAGAGGTAATGTGGATTCCACCAGATATCCACCGTCTTCCCCGTCGATCATCTTCTCCGCAGCCGGCACCGCCTCCATCGGTATTTCTCCATCCTCGGCACTTTCGCTCTCCGCCACATCAGCACTCTCTCTCCCCGTCACCTGCCATCTCACCATCATCTTCTCTGCTTCTCTCCGTGCCCAAACCCTAAGCTACCACCGACCATCATCGTTCTCTCCTCTCCGGCCAGCCCCGTCTCCATCCTCTTCCCCAAGCCCTCACGACTCCTGCCAACCCCTTCACCGCCCCGTTCGTCTTCCCTGGTGCCTTCCCCATCGTTCCCCACTTCACAGCCGCTGCCAGCTATCCCTGCCCTTAACTCCGATCTCGCCCCTAAACCCCTCTATAATCCTCCCCAACCTCTTATTCTCTTCTCCGTCCATCTTCCCGACGTTCCAAGCCCCGCCAAGCTCCTCGCTGTCGTCCCCGACGTTGATCCGCCACTAAACCCATCGCCGGCCACACCCGATTCCATCGATCTAGACCTTCCACGGCCAATCCACTCCGGTGGATATCTTCCCCATCAACTCACGAACCTTCCTGCCAAGGTCCCGACCGCCGCCGACGTCCCTATGCCGGCGATCTACTCCGGTGAATGTCAGCCCTCGGATCTAGTCCGGTTTAGTCAGTTTGAATCAGACTCGGCCAACCTGATTCAGCTCAACCACTTAATCCGGATCCAGCCCAATCCAACCCGATCAGCCTGATCCCGATCAACTCAGACTTGACCCAATCAAGTATTATCATATCAGGCTCAGCCAGATCTGAACCAGCTCAAGCCAGATCCGATCCAGCTAATCAGATTCAACCAATTGGACTCAAATCAAGTCCGATCAGGCTAATTCTGATCGATTGAAGCAGTAGAGACCCGATACGAGAGGATTACGAGTAGACCGCTCGTATCATCGAATCTCGGGATGAGATTTCTTTTAAGGGATTTAGGATGTGAGGACCTATCCCTCTACTCCTGGGTTGACTATCTGGGTTGGGCCCATGGCTCGTTTGCTTGTTTCGTGTCGAGCGCACGATCCGGTGGATCGCCTTGTTTCTTGGGCCACAAGGGCAATTTGGTAAATTACGCCTTGTCGGTTTTTATTCACACCCACGTGTGCGCACACACTGACCGTGTTTGTGATAAGGTTTGGTTAGAACGGTCAGGTGAACCCGGGATCGAAAGATCCGGGCTTGGGCTTGTGTTTTAGTCCAAGTCTAGCTTTCTGCACAAAATGATCGATCTTCTCTTGCTAAGAAGATCGATCTTCTCTTGCTAAGAAGATTGATCATTTGGTGCCAGAAAGTCTTTGCATCGTCATGAAGAAAAGATCGATCATTCATAAGTTGGTTCGTCCATCTAAAAAATGGACACAACCCCCTTCTCTTTTCCCCTTTTGAAATCCACCGTTCTTCAGCTTAGATCTGGCAAGATTTTGGAGGAGATTTAGAACGATCCTAGTCTCGGCAGCGTGAATTGAAGATGCTTTTGTTTAAATAGGGATGCTACCTACGTGTTCTTGTTTTCGTGAATTTTGAGCTTGATACGAGCGGTCTACTCGTAATCCTCTCGTATCGGGTCTCTACTACTCCAATTGATCAGAATTGAGTCTGATCAGGCCGGATTGAGTCCAACTGGCTGATTTGGCTAGCCGAATCGGATATGGCTTGAGCTGGTTCAGATCTGGTTGAGTCTGATTGGATAGGACTTGACGAGGTCAAGTCTGAATTGATCTGGATCAGGTTGACCAGATTGAATTGGTCAAGTCCAAGTCGTACTCTGAGTTTGACTCAGATTCCTAGTTGGAGCAGGATTTGTAATCCTAGTTCCAGTAGGATTCGGAGTCCAAGTTGTACTCAAATAGCCATTGGTGTTTGTAGGTTTGGGTTGATTGTAGGGAGTAGGTCATGGCTGATACGGTGGTGATGGATTGTAGGGAAGACTAGGGTTGTACGGTGCGTAAGGAGGTGGCATAGGCTGCTGGTATGGAGGCTGGGCATGGGCCGGGTATAGGGGCTGGTATGGTTGTGGAGGAACTCGCCCAGGTACAGTAGGGTTAGGGTTAAGGATCTGTAGGGATAATGATGGAAGTAAGGGATGATGATGTGGAAGAGAGGTTTGACCAGGTAGAGGAGTAGGTCTGGTCGGATGAATAGTGATTTTTGTAGGGGTTGAGCAATCCGCGGTATAACTAGGGTTTTGGCCAGGTACTCTTCCTGCCATGTGGACTCCTTCGGAAGGATTCTGGACGGCATAGGTAAGAGGAAAGAGCTCTGATACCAAGTTGATACGATGCACCTTCTCTAGGGCTTTCGTATCTGGTCTCTTGCCTAGTCTCGGCTCCTCCTTAGCCAAAGCTATGGCTAGGTCGAGATATAACTTTAGGGTTTTAGGAGAAGCACCCTAGGTATTCGACAAGGAAGGCTGAAAATCGGAGGAGAGAGACGGATGAGGAAGAGGATTACCTTGTAGCTTCCTCAATGGTTGGCTGGTTTCTCTTGGAGATCCAAGCCTTGGAGAACGTGGGTGATGGCTGGTAGTGGTGATGATGGTGGCGGAGGAGTGGATGGCAACGGAGAAGGAGACTGGTGATGGAGAAGGACCGGCTGTAGAGAGAGATGAAGGTGGCTGGTGGATTATGAGGAAACTAGGTTACAGCTACTCCTAGGTTTACAGCTACTCCTAAATTATCCTACTAATAACTCTATTTTATTCTCATAATTCGTCATGCCTAATACAAGCTATGGAGGTCCTTTTATAGAGGCATCCAGAGAGTTCTACTACAACCTGAATACCTTCTTGCTTGGACAACAAGTAAAAGACTCTTACTAATTCAACTCAAACTGACTCCTAATAACCAGGAATGAACTAAGTAAGCTACTGACTTGACTCAACCAAAATTAGAAATGAACTAAGTAAGCTAGTGACTTGACTCAACCAAAACTAGGACTCAATTAAATAGAAACTGACTAAGCACAAACTGAACTCAAACTAGGAAATCAACTAAGTAAGCAAACCAGCTAGGAAATTGGAATCCTTTTGGCTAGTTAAGCTTAGGACGCCCAAAGGGATCTGGGTACAACCAACTCCTTGGCATGGGCCCACCCAAGCAAGGATGTGGGTCCCTTCTTGGGATGGCTCAGTTCGACCTCGTATCACAAGCTTCCCTCTTTCTCGGCTGCCGTGCTCCCCTCCGCCACCTCATCACCGCTGCCACGTTCTCTAAGGCTTGGATCCCCCAAGGGTAGCCGGCCAACCATAGAGGAAGAAGCTGCGAGGTAATCCTCTTCCTCATCCGTCTCTCTCCTTCAGTTTGAGCCTTCCTCATCGAATGCCTAGGGTGCTTCTCCTAAAACCCTAAAGGTATCTCTCGTCCTAGCCATAGCTTTGGCTAAGGAGGAGCCTAGACAAGGCAAGAGACCCGAGACGAAAGCCCTAGAGAAGGTGCATCGTATCAACTTGGTATCAGAGCTCCGTTCCGTCGACTGTGCCGCCCAAAGCCTTCCAGAAGTTGAGCTGATGGCAGGAGATACCACCGTAAGTACTTCCTAGGAGTGGGAAAGCCTCGTAACCAGAGAAGAGATGGAGGGCCTCAACGGGTCGCTGCGGGCAGTGCAAACCGCACAGCTGGAGATGCAGGACTCGTAGCATGAGATGCAGCTGGAGATGCAGAACATCATCCTTGGGATTTCGGAGAGAATTTCCTCATGACAATACAGATGCAAGGAAGGAATCAGGGAGCCATGGGAGAACCTAGAGGTAACCCTAACCCTAACCCTAGCCCTAACCCAAATCCACCTCCAACCATGAACCCTACTTCTCCGAGGACCACACCCTTGACCAACCCCACCACCTTTCCACCACCAGCTGGCTCTACTACTGTCACGCCCCGACCCAGAAAACCCATCCAGATCGAGGCGTGAGCCACCCAAACCTTTTTACATCATCAATTGGTGCACAAGTATATAACTGCTATGAATTTAAACAATTTAGTCCTCAAGTTCATAAAAAATTTCTACAGAATCCCCTTTATAATTATAACACAAGAAACCTGTACATTTTATAATTTTACAATTTCAACATCATCACCTTCCTCAACATCTACATTAAAGAATATTACAATATTTCTTAAATACAATTGAATTAATAATCATACAATCCTGTTCTTGGATACAATTTGTACATAATTGATTAAAACTGTAAATTAACTGTAAAAGAACTCCTCGAAGCTCCAAGTCCTCGATCCCCTCGAAATATCGCGACATCTTCTAGAAGAACACCTGAAAGAAGGAACTGCATCGACCTGCATCACCGATGCAGCCCAGGTAGGGTGAGCAACAATGCCCAGTAGGGTTCTACTCTACGTCGCACAGAAAGGAAGGGAAGCTGCAACTGTGTCGTTCTCCGCCTAAGCCTAAGGTATGCCAAGGGGCCTCATAACCCCGTCGATTCTCAAGGGCTCATGTCCAGGTCCCACCCTCACCCAAGAACAAACGAGAGGAAACAAAGACTGTGGGCTCCTGTCTAGGTACCACCCTGTCCAGTCATACCATCTCTCGCAGGGACACACATGTCAAGGACATCGACAACCATCCTTAGCGCTTAGCCTCGGAGATCCGACACGACCTCTACACCTCAAGTACAAGAATATAATACATAGTCGACTATCGCAATAACCTCAAATGTTAGCAAACATAATTATTGATGACAATCACGTCCTAATCCTCGACTACCCAAACCCTGGTCCTAGGGCTAGATCCGGGCTACCCGAGAACCTCGGATCGGCGATCTAATCCATCGCCTACCACCTAGCCTTAATGTTTCTAATGCATACAACATGCATGAGCCTATTCAAGCAACTAGGCTTAGGTGTCTTTACATGTCAAATCACCAATCAATTGTCCAATAAGGTGAGATAGCAAGCTAACAAGATGAGGAAGAAGCATATATGCATAAGTTAGGAACGAGGGAGCAATTAGAGGCCACAATCACTCAACCCTCCACAAGGTTCAAACCAACACATGGTCACCACAGATACAACAAAACATCCAGCAATTAGATTTACACTCTACTTGTATAATTTTCCAAACCATGCATAAAATCATTCACAACAAATGGCCACCTTCGGCCAAGGCATAAACAAGATAGGAGGATATGATTGGACAATTAACACGATATCATACTAATCAATCGGTAGCCTAATATTTGAACAACAACTATAAGGCATAGCATGAGATGAATTTGATTGGATGCTAAGAGAAGAAGGAACGAGAGGATCTAAAGGAAAGAACTCTTGACAAAGCTCAACTAAAATCCGTAAACTCAAAGCAACACCATAATGCAATTTAATTCAGTAAGACGTAAGAATTCGGGAGCCAGGACTTAGGAAACCATCACTTTGAGCCATCGAAACAGCAGGTAAGGACCTCCACCAACCGGCTTCGAAAGAACACAAAGATCCAGCCAGTACCAATGCCCGACGACCACCCAATCCAAAAATAGAGCGATCCGACAGGTATAACAATCCCAAAGGAAATCCAAAACTCAGTTACAGCAATCCAAGAGAAATCTCAACTATAACTAGTTGATCCAAAGAAAACCGATAGTAGGTTAAAAAGGGAATCAGGAAAGCTTTGAAGCAGTTCCTCCAGTCTCTGGCCACCCAAGAACACAGAGAGCAACCCCAAGAACAAATCTCATCGCGGTACATCCATCGCCAGGAAGACCAAGCCGACCATCACAAACACCAGGGGAGGGTCGGACAGGGGTTGAAGGAGGGCCTCAGGCATCCGGACAACCAAGAACAAGGGAAGAAAGCCTTGAAGACCCAAAGAGAATCCGACAAAACCACAAACTTAGCTTCGAATTCCATCAAACCGGAAACAAAAGGAAAGCAAATCTCAATGAAATCCCCCAGTATTCCATGGGTACAAGCAATGGCAGCAAGGAGAGGAGACAACATTGACAGGGAAACAGAGCATAGCATTGCATACCATCAGGGGAGAACATGGAAGAAATCTCATACATCAAACCAACCCTAAAGGCCTAATCGAGGGTTAGGGTAGAAATCCCTACCTTTCTTCTCTTCTCCGGCCGTGGTCGTCGTCGCCGTCGCCAAGCTCCTCTCCAGCCACGGTCGTCGTTGCCGTCGCCAAGCTCCTCTCCAGCCACAGTCGCCGCCGTCGGCACCAAGCTCCTCTTCGGTCGCGGTCACCGTCGGCGGTCCCTCCTCTATCCACGGGACTCTCTCTCTCTCCTCCGATCGGGTCGCCGCTCTCCTCTCTTCTCTCTCTCACAATCGAGCCCTAACGGGAGAAAAGGGTTAAAAGGAATTATATATGATCAGCTTGATCATAGATCCTGGCCGTCCGATCAACCAAATCAGATCCCAGCCGCTCAAATCTCGATTCTCATGATCAAACTTAGATGCTTAGCTCTGGGGTACTCCTAATGGTCTAATTAAACAGATACATCATCACAAGGTTGTGTGTGTTCAACGCGTGTGTGAAACCGACTCCGCCAAGGGTAATTTACCAAATTACCCCCGGAGTCACAACAATCAAAGGAGATCGCGAAGCAATGCCAACCGAGCCAAATCAACCAAACCAGACCCTCGACCGACGCGGTCGGACCGGGTTGGAGGTATGGGTCCTCACAACTACCCTTCCACCACCACCACATCAGCCCCTACATCCTGCTGATCACCCACCTCAGTACCAGCAGCCTATGCCCCCTCCATATGTGTACCCTACAACCCAACCCCTCCACAACCCCATTACTACCCTCCTCATACCCCACCTGCATATGAACTAGCCCTTGCCCCAATCCGTGAGCCACCCTTTGCTGCCCGGATGCCTCGCATGGATTTCCCCTGCTATGATGGTTCTATGGATCCTACTCATTGGATTCTCAAGACGGAGCAGTTCTTCTCTTATCATCCTATCCATACCCAGACATTGGTACCAGCTGTCGAAGGATACAGATGAGTGCGCAGCTTGGCATTCCTTTCAGCATGCCCTGCACTTGCGCTATGGAACGATGACCTACGAGGACCCCATTAGCGAACTCACTCGGATTCAGCAAGATGGCTATGTCCGAGGCTACCAGGTTGATACGAGCGGTCTACTCCAATCTATCAGAATTGGCATGGTCGGACTTGATTTGAGTACAATTGGCTGAATCTGGTTAGTTGGATCGGATCTGACTCAAGGAATTGGATTGGGTTGGGTCTGGATTAATTGGCTTAGTCTGGATTAGGTTTGAACTGGCTGAACGGAATGGACTTGACTGAACCAATTTGGTCAAGTGGCTTGAGGAAGGGCTAGGATCGATCCAAGGGCTGAAGTTCGCCGGAGTAGATCGCCGGCGTAGGGACCTTGGTAGGAAGGTTCGTCGGTTGACGGGGAATAGATCCATCGGAATGGATTGGCCGGAGAAGGTCTAGATCAACGGGATCGGGTGTGGCCGGCGATGGGTTTAGTGGCGGATCGGCGTTGAGAACGACGGCGTGGAGCTCGGCGGGGGATTGGGACGTCGGGAAGATGGTCGGGGAAGGGAATAGGAGGCTGGGGAGGATTATAGAGGGTTTTAGGGCGAGATCGGGGTTAAGGGCAGCGGAGCTTGACGGCTGTGGATATCACCGGAGACGGTGAAGGATGACGGGAAAGGAATCGCCGTCGTGAGAGAATGGGGAAGGCGTTGGTGGTCTTGGATGGCGACGGGGGCAACCGGAGAGGGTATGGGAAGGATGCCGGCGGTGGAGCTAGGGTTTTGGCACGGGAGAGAGAAGAGAGGAAGACAGACATGACGTGGCAGGTGACTGGGCGTGGGGTCGCTGACGTGGCGGGGAGAGAGAAATACTGGTGGAGAAGATGACCGACGGGGAAGAAGGTGGATCGATGATGGATATCTGGTGGAATGTTACGATGCATCTTCTCTAGGGCTTTCGTACCTGGTCTCTTGCATGGTCTCGGATCCTCCTTAGCCAAATCTATGGCTAGGTCGAGAGATACCTTTAAGGTTTTAGGAGAAGGACCCTAGGTATTCGACGAGGAAGGCAAAGACTGGAGGAGGAAGACGGATGATAAGAGGGATACCTTGCAGCTTCCTCTATGGTTGGCTGGCTTCTTTTGGAGATCCATGCCAAGGGAGGTGGCGGAGGAGGTGCGGCGGCCAAGGATGGATGCCGGTGATGGGGACGTGCACTTTAGATGGCAGCGACGGGCGGCGATGGATGGTGGCCGGCTGGTGGAGAGAGAATCCGACAATAGAGAGAGATGAAGGTGGCTGGGGGATTTGTGGAAGATTAAGTTACAGCTACTCCTAGGGTTACAACTACTCCTAAATTATCCTACTAATAACTCTATTTTATTCTCATAATTTGTCATGCATAAAAACCCTAATACAAGCTATAGAGGTCCTTTTATAGAGGCCTCAAGAGAGTTCTAGTACAACCTGAATACCTTCTTGCTTGGACAGCAAGTAAAACACTCTTACTAATTCAACTCAAACTGACTCCTAAATAACCAGGGATGAACTAAGTAAGCTAGTGACTTGACTCAACCAAAACTACGACTCAATTAAATAAAAACTGGCTAAGCACAAACTGAACTCAAACTAGGAAATCAACTAGGAAAGCAATTAAGACTCAACTAAGGAAATAACCAAGTAAGGCCGGCTTGGCTAAGCCACCTCATGGGACATGGGTCCATCATGGGTCCACCCATGCTTGAGCTTGGTCTTGGTACTGGTTCAGCTCTGATTTGACCCTAAGGCTAGCTTGGCTCAACCTGCTCCAAAGGACCTGGTTGCAGCCAGCTCCTTGGTGTTGCCCTGCCCAAGCAAGGACATGGGTCCCTTCTTGGATTGGCTCAGTTGGTCCTCGTATCATGGAAGCTACATTACCTCTCCTATGATATTCTACTTCTATGATATTCTATCAACTATTCTTAATAATTCTCTTCATCATTCATCATTCATCATACAAACTACTGAGGTCCTTTTATAGAGATCTTGACAGAATCCTAATCCAACTAAAAAACCCCCTTGCTTAATTAGCAAGTGATAAGGCTTTCCGACTGAACTCAACTTACTAACTCAAATATCAACTAGGACTCAATTAAATATAAAATACTAATGATAAATCCTAATCAAATACTCTAGTTTGAACTAGGGAAGTCCAAGCCAAACTAAGAAAGAGGCTAAATCAGTTTGGTTCCTCTTCTGGGTTCGGGTCCAGTTGGTCGAGTCGGATCGACTCGTATCATCCCCCCTTCCTTCAGAATTGGCCTTGTCCTCAAGGCCAGAGTCAAGTCAGGTAGGATGGCTCTATGTGGCTGGACCGAATCAACTTGCTTCTGTAGCTCTGGACTCGGTGGCGAGAAACCAGGTCGATCCCATGACAGGTCCAATGGTAGCAGTACCAAACATCTGATGGATCGTGCAGAGGAAAGAGCATCTGGGGGTCGATCTGACGGCTCAGGTAGCTCCAAGAATATGATCTTGAATGGCTCTCTTGGATCATCCTCATCATGTCCCATCAGTAGAGTTGCCCATGACCATAGGATGGGATCTAATCTCCATGGTCTGATCAATTGTGCAGTTACTTGGCTTGATTCTGGGTCAAGCTGGCTTTGGTCCAATCTGAAGTGAAGATGGTTGCACCACGCTTCTGCTGCACTAGTCTGGGCTAGAAGTTGGTTGAACCAAGTTGACTCTTCAGCTGTGATGAGTCGTACTCTCGTCCAAACATGTCTGACATGGTTGGGTCTACCGGTGTCAATCTGGACTTGAGTCAGTCGAGTCAAACCGGTGGTCCCATCATAGTCAGATCGGATCAGAATGAATATGGCATATGAATAATGAGGGTAGCTCCTTTCTTGGCTTAGATCAACCGTCATGTACTTGATCAACGGTTGAGGATGCATCGTGATCACTCAGACATGATCTAGATGGTCCTGATTGCTTGGGTCTCTTTGATCAGGTTCAGATCGAAGATCGAAAGCACTGGATCGAAGATCGGTCTCATCAAACAGCTGGATCAAGTTGCAGTCTTCATCGGACGGCTGAGAAGCTGCCGGAGCTGGATCAGCGGCGAAACGAGGTCGTCGGAGAGAGGCAACGACAAGTGGTGGAGTGAAGGACGCCGGTGCTTCAGCTCGTCGGGAAAAGGTACGGGAAGGTATTGGGACCTTTCTCGTGAGGTTTGATCGAAGGATAAACCTCGGCAAGTGGTGGAGTGAAGGACGCCGGAACAGGGGCTTTTGCCGGAGTTGGGTTCCGGCGATCCGAGCTTCAATCGTGGTCGTGGTCGGCCACGGTGGCTTCGGGGAAGGACGCCGATGCTTCCTTGGTGGGCAAGTGGAGAGGACGGCGTCGGAGGGCGGCGGGGGGGTGGCGGCTCGGGGACGAGCCGACGGGCTTTGGTTTTGAGCCGGGGCGACGATGGGTCGGCCCAGAGTGAGCCGGGCGTGGCTCAGGGTGGTGAGCCGATGGAGAGCCGCGGTTGAACCAGAGTCAAGCCAATTCCAAGGAGGTAAGGGGTGAGCCGCGGCTTGAGCCAAATCGGGAGGAGAGAGAATATTCCGGAAAAAATCTGGAAAAATAGGTAAAAATCCAGAAAAATCATCGGAGGGTAGAAGGAATGTTTCACTCGGGTATGGCAGAGGTTGCAACAGCAGCTGCTTTGGTTCGATCTGAGAATCGGACGATTGTTGCTCCTCGACTAGGAGGCTGGGGAGGATTATAGAGGGTTTTAGGGCGAGATCGGGGTTAAGGGCAGCGGAGCTTGACGGCTGTGGATATCACCGGAGACGGTGAAGGACGACGGGAAAGGTATGGCCGGAGTCGTGAGAGAATGGGGAAGGCATTGGCCGTCTTGGATGGCGACCAGAGAGGGTACGGGAAGGATGCCGGGGGTGGAGCTAGGGTTTTGGCACGGGAGAGAGAAGAGAGGAAGACGGAGGTGACGTGGCAGGTGACTGGGTGTGGGGTCGCTGACGTGGCGGAGAGAGAAAGTGGCGGGGAGAGAGAAATACCGGTGGAGGCGGTGCCGGCTACGGAGAAGATGACCGACGGGGAAGAAAGTTGATCGATGATGGATATCTGGTGGAATCTACATTACCTCTACTCCTATGATATTCTACTCTTATGATATTCTATCAACTATTCTTAATAATTATCTTCATCATTCATCATTCATCATACAAACTATTGAGGTCCTTTTATGGAGACCTTGACAGAGTCCCAATTCTGATACGCTCTCGTATCGGGTCTCTACTGCTCCAATCGATCAAAATTGGCCTAATCGGACTTGATTTGAGTCCAATTGGCTGAATCTGACTAGCTGGATCGGATCTGGCTTGAGCTAGTTCAGATCTGGCTGGAGGAATTGGATCAGGATTGACTGGATTGGGCTGGATGGAGTCTGATCGGAATTAGACTTGATTGGATCAAGTCTGATTGGGTTAAGTGGTTGGATTGGGCTATGTGGCTGGCTGAACCGGATTGGATCCAAGGGCTGTGGTTCGCCGGAGTGGAACGCCGGCGTGGGGCGTCTCCGGTGGCCGGGACCTTGGCAGGAAGGGTCTTGGATTGATGGGGAACAGATCCAACGGAATGGATCGGCCGAAGGGATGCCGGATCGACCAGATCTGGGGAAAACGACGGTGAAGGTTGGGTCGGCCGGCGTCGGGGACGACGGGGAGGCTATGGCAAGGTCGGCAACGGTCGGGGATGGGTCGTGGGGAGACGAGAAACGGATCTATCGGATCCGATCTTCCAATGTGTGGCTAGATGCTGTGGATCTGGAAGGGGTCGACGACGGTGAAGTTGGGAAGGACGGAGATACCGCCGAAGGAGATGAACGGGGCGGCGGGAATGGTTTGGCCGGAGTTGCGGGGGCTTGGGAAAGAGGATTGGAGGTCTTGGACGGCAGTGGGGACGGCCGGAGGGGCGGGACGACGGTGGTCGGCGTGAAGCTCGGACACGGGAGAGAGAAGAGAGGAAGAAGACGGTGAGGTGGCAGGGAAGCTGGCGTGGCGCTGGCGTGGCGCTGACGTGGCGGAGAGAGAAAGTCATGGGGAGAAGGAAGATGAAGGTGAAGGCGATGTCGGCTGCGGAGAAGATGACCGACGAGGAAGAAGGTGGATCAATGGTGGATTATCTGGTAGAATCTACATTACCTCTACTCCTATGATATTCTACTCCTATGATATTCTATCAACTATTCTTAATAATTCTCTTCTTCATCCATCATCCATCATACAAACTACTGAGGTCCTTTTATAGAGATCTTGACAGAGTCCTAATCAAATATTAACTAGGACTCAATTAAACATAAAAGACTAATGATAAATCCTAATCAAATACTCTAGTTTGAACTAGGGAAGTCCAAGTCAAACTAGGAAAGTGGCTGAACCAGTTTGGTTCCTCTTCTGGGTTCAGGTCCAGTTGGTCGACTTGGATCGACTCGTTTCATAATCCAACTAAAAAACCCCCTTGCTTAATTAGCACTATAAGGGTTTCAGACTCAACTCAACTTAGTAACTCAAATATCAACTAGAACTCAATTAATATAAAAGGCTAATGATAAATCCTAATCAAATACTCTAGTTTGAACTCGGGAAGTCCAAGCCAAACTAGGAAAGAGGCTAAACCAGTTTGGTTCCTCTTCTGGGTTCGGGTCCAGTTGGTCGAGTCGGATCGACTCGTATCACAGATCCGGTTCGACCGAGGCCTAGGTCGTGTCCCACACTTGGCTCGGGATGTTGTATTGAGTCTCTTCATCAGCCGACTAAAGCTGGCCGTTAGGTATGACGTTCAGCTCGCTAGACCAGCCACCATAGCCGAGGCCATCAGCTACGCCAAGACTCATGAGGTGAAGCAGCACGCGATCCGGCACGCTACAGCAAGGACGACGGCCACACCTACCCGTCCTGCCCCCGCTGCCAGTATCGCGCCCGTGAACTAGAGTTCGAGTGAGACTGGGACTCCTAATCCTACTCAAACTAGGACTCCTAGTCGAACTCAAACTGCAGTCCGACCTCAACGGAGACAGCTATCCCTAGCTGAACTGCAACAACGGAGATCACAAGGACTTTGCTTCCAATGTGATGAGCCCTATACCACGGGGCTCCATTGCAAGCAACTCTACAACATAGAAGCTATCAACGACAGCCTCAAGACACAGCCATAAAAGATCTGATTGGAGTTGAGCTTAAAAAGGAGGTCCAAGACGTCATGGACCAGGGAGAGCCAACCCTTGGTATGATGATCGGCCAAATATCCATAGAATTGCCAGCTGAACCCAAAGAAGGGGCCCTATCCACACCGACCAGAGGATAGCTCAACTTCTCCCTTGGGGAATTGACTCCTCCCTCGGTAGCAACCATCTCAAGTCCAGTACCCCAATGGCTTGAACCAATCCAGGAAGATGTGAGGACCAATCTCGAGATGATGAAGCTTGCTAGTAACATCCAGAGTGGAGAAATCAAGGGACCTTGGTCCGTTCTCAATGGAGTCATTTTCCACAAAGACGGCGTCTTCTTGAGGAAGCACTCCCATGTCATCCTGGATATCTTGGCGACCATACATTCCAGCACTCATGAAGGGTTCATCAAGATGTGGCACCGGTTGCGAACCACCTTCTACTGGAAGGGAGCTTAGGAGCGGATCAAGGACTTCATCCGCCAATGTGTCACTTGCCAGAGACACAAGGCCGAGACTCTAAAGCCAGCCGCCCTACTTCAACCCCTACCAATTCCCCAAGAGGTATGGACTGATGTTTCTATGGACTACATCGACAACCTTCCTTCTTCTAGAGGATACATGGCAATTCTAGTAGTAATCGACAGATTATCTAAGTATGCACACTTTGCTTCCCTACGACATCTCTACACGGCATATTCCGTAGCCCGAGTCTTCTTCGACACCGTGTTCAAGCACCATGGCATGCCAACCAGTATTGTTTCTGATCGAGATCCTACCTTCACTAGCAACTTCTGGCAGGAGATCTTCAAACTTCAGAGAGTCAAATTCAGATTCTCCTCAGCCTACCACCCACATCCAGATGGCCAAATTGAGGTAGTAAATCGATCCCTGGAGATGTACTTACAATGTTTTTCAGGTGATCGTCCTACACAATGGACCCAATGGTTGACTTGGGCAAGTACACCTATAACACTAGTTGGCACTCCAGCATCCAGTGGACACCCTACGAGGTAGTGTATGGGCGACCTCCACAGTCCCTCCTCTCCTACGTACATCGGATCGCCAGATCAGCAGCTGTAGATCATTTCCAAGTTGAACGGGATCAAGTGATAGCAGATGTCAAATCAAGATTGGCCGCATCCCAGAACAGGATGAAGCAGACCTATGACTGTGGACATCGAGTTTCGGATTGGAGAGATGGTCCACGTCAAGTTACAGCCCTATTGACAGAAGTCCGTGGCCAAGCACAAGTCACAGAAGCTCGCCGCGAAGTTCTATGGGTCGTACGACGTACTGAAGCGTATAGGAGCTGTCGCCTATCGCCTCCGCCTTACATCAGATTCCAAGGTGTACGCCGTTTTTCATGTGTCACTACTGAAAAAGCACGTTGGAACGGAAGTACCCGTCATCACAGAGATTCCGGACCCCTCAGAGGAACAACCCAAACAGTACCCCTAGGCTATCATCGAGCATCGGCACCCTCCCCGACAACCTTAAGAAGTTCTAGTACATTTGAAGGGCCATAGTCCAATTGAAGCCACATGAGAGGTATTCACTGATTTCTTGGATCGTTATCCCGACTTCAGCCTTGAGGACAAGGCACTTTTCGATGGGGGAGGGGATGCTACGGTTGGAAGTCCAGCTCCACCTGGGCTAGACCAACCCACGCCCAATTATAGGGCAGGGCCCACACGTGGGGTAGATCCAGGCAGGACCCACGCAGGTCAGGCCCCACCTCCTAGGAGGACTCGGCCATGGACTAGGTCACAGGCCAAGACGGGGTTCTAGGGAACCCTTTCCTAGATGGTCTGGTAGTTATCTTAGTTTGGACCATACCCTGGTTTTAGTAGAGTTTAATTCCCAGTTGAGTTTCTTTTTAATTGAGTCCTAGTTTTGGTTGAGTTAAGCCACTTGCCTAATTCCTGGTTATTAGGAGTCAGTTTGGAGTTGAATTAGCAAGAGTCTAATTACTTGTTGATTAAAGCAAGGTAGTTCTCTAGTTCGAGTAGAACTCTCTTGAGGCCTCTATAAAAGGACCTCAATAGTTTGTATTAGGGCATAGACAAATTATAATGAATTAAGTAGAGTTATTATGATACGATGCACCTTCTTTAGGGCTCTCGTGCCGGGTCTCTTGCTTGGTCTCGGCTCCTCCTTAGCCAAAGCTATGGCTAGGTCGAGAGATACCTTTAGGATTTTAGGAGAAGCACCCTAGGTATTCGACGAGAACGGCTCAAACCGGAGGAGAGAGACGAATGAGGAGAAGGATTACCTCGCAACTTCCTCTATGGTTGGCCGGCTACCCTTGGGGGATGCAAGTCTTGGAGAACGTGGCAGCGGTGATGAGGTGGCGGAGGGGAGCACGGCAGCCAAGTGGAACGTCGGGGACTTGGAGTTGGACGGCAGCGGAGAAGGAGGGAAGCTTGACGGCGGATGGAGGATGACATCGGACGACTGTGAAGTGGGGAACGACGGGAAGATCGTCGGAGGAGACGATGGAGGAAGTGGAAGGTTTGGACAGAGTCGTGGGAGATAGGGGAGGACGTTGGTGGCCTTGGATGGTAACGGGGATGGCCAGAGAAGGTTGGGGAAGGAGGCCAGAGGAAGGCTAGGGTTCGGGTATGAGGAAGAGAAGAGAGGAAGAAGGTGATAATGTGGCGTGGGGTCGCTGATGTGGTGGAGAGAGAAAGTGCCAGGGACAGAGAAATATCGGTGGAGGCGGTGCCAGTTGCGGAGAAGGTGACAGACGAGGAAGTAGGTGGATTTATGGACGTCGATTGAAGAGAACTCTTGGGGAAGAGAACTCAACCTTTGGATAGTTCCTGATGGAGAACTAACCCTGGATAACCCTAGCTAGAGGATTAAGCCATTACTCTATGAGAAGCTACTCCTAAACTACTACTCTATACTTTATTCATCTAACTCACATCATTGATCATCCATGGATACATCATATCTACTGAGGTCCTTTTATAGAGGCTTCGACTGAGTCCTAATCCAACTATAAAACCCCCTTGCTTAATTAGCATGTAATATGGCTTCCATACTCAAACTCAACTTCTAACAATAACTTCCTAACTCAATGATACGACTCGACCAACTGGACCCGAACAGGGAAGAGGAACCAAACTGGTTCAGCCTCTTTCCTAGTTTGACTTGGACTTCCCTAGTTCAAACTAGAGTATTTGATTAGGATTTATCATTAGTCTTTTATATTTAATTGAGTCCTATTTGATATTTGATTGTTATGAATTAATTAAGAGTCCATTTGAGTTAGGAAGTTAAGTTGAGTTTGATAGCCTTATTACTTGCTAATTGAGCAATGGGGTTTTTTAGTTGGATTAGGACTCTATAAAAGGGACCTCATTAGTTTGTATTAGGAAGGATGATGGATGATGAAGAGAATTATTAAGAATAGTTGATAGAATATCATAGGAGTAGAGGTAATGTAGATTCCACCAGATATCCACCATCAATCCACCTTCTTCCCCGCTGGTCATCTTCTCCGCAGCCGGCACCGCCTTCACCGGAATTTCTCTCTCCCCGCCACTTTCTCTCTCCTCCACGTCAGCGCCACGTCACCTCTCTCTCCTCATCACCTGCCACCTCAGCATCATCTTCCTCCTCTCTCCTCTCTCGTGCCTAACCCTAGCATCACCGCCGTTCCCTCTCCGGCCGTCCCCGTCACCATCCAATACCGCCAACTTCTTCCTCTAAGCCCCACGACTCCGGCTATCCATTTCCCGCCGTCTTCCGTCCTCTCCGGCGTCTTCCCCGGCAATCTCAACTTCACGGCTCCGCCGCCCCTTCCGTGTCCGACCCCGATCTCACTCCCAGATCCCTCCAAAGTACCCCGCCGACTTCCCTAGACCAGTTCCCGGTCTTCTACGACGTCCCAAAGCCCCGCAAAACCCTCCCCGTCGTCCCCGACGCCGGTAAACCCACACCCGTTGCCATCGACCTCCAGATCCCGTCAATTCGGCATTCTTCAGGTCAATCCACTCCAGGGGATCTCTTCCCCATCGACCGACGACCCTTCCTGCTAGTATCCCGACCGACGCTGAGGTCCCTACGCCGGCGACCCACTCCGGTGACTCCTCAGCCGTCGGATCCCTGGTTTAAACCAGTTAACCCAATCCAGTCCGGTTTAGCCCAACCAACTGATTCAGCCACATCCAGCTAATTGAACCTGGTCCACCTGATCCAGATCAATTTAGACTTGACCCTGTCAAGTCCTACTATCAGGCTCAGCCAGATCTGAACCAGCTCAAGCTAGATCCGATCCAGCTAACCAGATTCAGCCAATTGGACTCAAATCAAGTCCGACCATGCCAATTCTGATCGATTGGAGCTGTAGAGACCCGATACGAGAGGATTACGAGTAGACCGCTCGTATCACTCAAATAGGACTTTTAATTAATTCCTAACAAGAAAATATCAACTAGGACTCAATTAGATATAAAAGACTAATGATAAATACTAATTAAATTCTCTAGTTTGAACTAGGGAAGTTCAAGGCAAACTAGGAAAGAGGCTAAACTAGTTTGGGTACTCTTTTGGGTGCGGGTCTAGTTGGCCGAGTCGGATTGTCTCGTATCATCGTACTACTAGATCCCAGGGTTTTGTGGGATTTGGTAGCATTTTTCGGCGGTATTTTCCTTCTCTGGTTCGCCGAAGAACCCATGAAGATCGATCTTCATTGAGGAAGGATTGATCATTCTTGGGGTGTCATGCCTGGCCCGTGCATGATTGATCTTCTGGTGGAAGAAGATCGATCTTTTGCTTGGCGGCATGGACGGGGTCCTTGGTCACGAAAGTGATCGATCTTCCTTGAGGGAAGATCGATCCTTTTTGGCTTGACAGGGATGGAACTCCCTGGTTGCTAACAAGATCAAGAAAGGATCGATCGTTTTGGTCGCAGGGAGGTGTTTTCGTCGGATTTTGCCCGCGGAGCTTTGTATGTTCAGTTTTCTTTACCGCTTTATAACTTATACATACTTTTGAGCATGTTAGCCCCATAATGGGGGTAGTGGTGAACCATGAGAGTGATGACTCCCGGGATGTGTAGATAACATGTTGTATTGTTAGCCGTGTTTGTCGGGGTTGCTTCCCTTAACATGTTGTTCTTTTGTAGACTGGCTGTAGTTGGTGGGGTTACAACTGCAATAATTCCTGGGCCTGTATTACCTATTCACCACCTCCCGCTGGCAGGGTGCCGAGCCCAGACCATGTTTATTATCGTCACATGTGTTGCATGTTTATCTATTTCCCTCGGTTCATAGCATGCATCTGATTGTGCATTAGCTGCATAAGGTTAGGGCGTGGGCGATTTGTGGTATTGTCGTCCCGAGGCTTGGAAGCTCGGATTTAGCTTTAGGACCGGGCATGGGTAGCTTGGTCCAGGTTTGAATGGTTGTGTTCAATCGAATTCAATGATAGGCCTAAATAACTTGAACACTTGTTGATTGATGATTTAGAGGTTGTGTCGGCCTCGAGCTGGGTTCTGAGGTGTAGCCGGTGTCCAGTTTTCTTGTCTCTTGAGTAGAATGTGCCTACTCAGCGGTGTCGTCTTCCCACCTAGTAGTATTGGTTTCCTTCTTGTGAGATGGTAGTGTTGGTTTCCTGCCTCGCTGAGGGTGACGCAGTATGTGACCAACTCGGCTAGAAGTCCATGACTGAGGCCCCTCCGGGACACGGTGGGGGTTGTGGGGCCCATGTGTACACCCAGGCCTTGCTAGAGGGTGACACTGTTGCATTTTCCTCTTCCTGCTGAGTCGTAATGTAGTTTCCCTGCGGAGCTTAGTTGCTTATTCCTACCCGGGCTATATTTTGCAGGTGCAGGCGTTAGCTCACCTTCGATGGCCCCTACCAGGCTGTTGGTTGGTAGTGCGGCGCCGCTTGGCGGAGTTTGAGTAGTGGTGATCTTTTCTTCCAGCAAACCCTTGTATAGTTAGCCTCCTACGAGAGTGTATAAATGTTTCTACTTGATTTTCTCCTCTTCGAGGTTTTGTTGATTTTTATCTTTTGGATTTGTAATCTTTAATTTAAGGTTTCTGTTAATTTTTGAATTGTTAATTGAGAGTATTAATGAATGCTTAGGGAATCCAGAAGACTAGAGGGAACCCTCGCCAAAGTTTTCCGCAATTAGTTAGGTTCCGGTTCGCATCCCCCGGCCCGGTTGGGCTTTCGCGAGTCGGGGCACGACAATCTGACTCGATCAAGTGTGGAAGATTGAGTCGGAGTCTGATCAGGTTCAAACGGTGGTAATTTGATCTGATATGATGGTTGAGATCTGTCCAGTGCTTGACGAAGGTTGGGAATGGAAAAAGATTTGGCAGCTGAAAGTGGCCGGAACTCCACCGCCGGTGAGGGAAGCTCGTCGGAGTTCAAATCCCTTGGAGAAGAGGTTTGATGGCTCGAGAGAGCTTCAGAAGCTTTAGAGAGGTGAACACAGTCAGATAGCAGTTTGTCTCGGCTGAAGATTTTCGAGGTCAGGAACGACGATGGGATTTGAGCTTCCGTCGGGGTTGATGATGAAGAAGGCAGGGTCGGAGAAGGTTGTAATGGGATTGGGGGGTAGGAGTGAGGAGGACCTTGGTGGAGGTTACATGGTGCGGGGAGGGCTTCAACTAAGGTGAGGTTGGATGCTGAGGGTTTGATCGCTTGCAAACGCGTCGTTAAATCAGATGGAAACTCAATCAAAAATAGAATTGATAAACCCTTATTCAAAATAATAAACTATTGGGTAGAATAGTGATGAAATACGGGATCGGTCCTTTGGGAAAACTCTGACTATCAAGGAAAAATCAGAATTAATTCTCAAATCTCTAATCCTAAAGCGAAGAAGCATTGATTTGGGTTGTTTTAGAATTATTTAATAAAAACTAACTAGGAAAGCAATGTAAAAAGGATTTAAGATAGATCAATGAGAAAACCTAGGGATTACTCAATCCACTTTAGTTTCACTTCCCGTATTCTAGTTATCCTCTTGTTTTCTTATCTAGACATGATAGATTCATAGCTTTTTAAACTTACATTGATGTGCTGTCGCAAGCAACCAAACACAAAACAAATACTCGTTAAAATAAATGTAGTAGTGTGAGTACGAGTCGATCCCACGAAGAGTGTTTAGCCTGGTTTTGTGCTATGTGAACAAAGATGGGCTTTTAAGCGTGAGGAAAATAGTAAAGAAACAATCTAAAACGGAGAATCGAATTGAATCAAAAGAACAAACTTTGGTCTAAGTCAACATCCACCATTGGAATCTTTATAACTGATCATTGATGCAAGTATAAATCAATCCACAAATTGAATATTCACCGTTCGAATTAAATTCGAATCTCTCCTCAATCATAGTTAATTAGAAACAAGTGATCCAATTAACCCTAACTACTAAACAACCTAAGACAAGTGTTATAGATTTAATCTACTAGCATCCTTAAGAATAGGGAGATCGATGAAGCTAAACAACACTACCACACGCGGTTGCATTTAATTTAGTCGAACGTTCTTCCTAAGATCTAACAATCTATGAAATGTAGTAGATCATTAAACCCTAGTTGCTTCGCAGATTAGAGGGATCAAACAATTACGGATTTGATATCCAACCTAGAAGTAGATTGCGATGAATAATAAACTAGTAGGCCTCCTAGCAATTAGACAAAACAATCATGAATATAACCACAGAATAACATTCAATACTCAAGTATAAACTGAACAATATAAATAGATTAGATCTTCCAGTTTCATTGATTCCGAGGTTTCAGTTTCCTTGACCAAGAATCAAGATTTAGCCACGCAAGGCCATCAAGAACAATCCTCAAAAGATTCCAATAAACTAGAGAAAACCTAGGAAAAATATAAGAGTAGAAAGTAGCAGCCAAAATGATACGAGTTGATCCGACTCGACCAACTGGACCCGAACCCAGAAGAGGAACCAAACTGGTTCAGCCTATTTCCTAGTTTGACTTGAACTTCCCTAGTTCAAACTAGAGTATTTAATTAGTATTTATCATTAGTCTTTTACATTTAATTGAGTCCTAGTTGGTATTTGATTGTTAGGAATTAATTAAGAGTCCATTTGAGTTAGGAAGTTGAGTTGAGTTTGAAAGCCTTATTACTTCCTAATTAAGCAAGGGGGTTTTTAGTTGGATTAGGACTTTGTCAAGGTCTCTATAAAAGGACCTCGGTAGTTTGTATTAGAAAAGATGAACGATGAATTAAGAGTAGTTGATAAAATATCATAGGAGTAGAGGTAATGTAGATTCCACCAGAGATATCCACCATCGATCCACCTTCTTCCCCGTCGGTCATCTTCTCCACAGCCTGCACCGCCTCCACCAGTGTTTCTCTCTCCCCGTCACTTTCTCTCTCCGCCACGTCAGCGACCCCACGCCCAGTCACCTGCCACGTCATCATCTTCTTCCTCCTCTTCCTCACTCCCGGAACCCTACCTTCCCGCCGATCTCCTTCGTCCAGCTCCTCCGACCACCCTCGCTACCATCCAAGACCTCCATCGACCTCCCCTTGGCACCACGACCCCGTCCAGCCGCTCCTCCGCCTCCGTCGTCTCCCCCGGTACCTTCCCCTGCAACCCGACCTCCGTCCCCATCGGCGTCAACCTGCGTCCGATCCCTATCCCACCTCCAAACCATCCTATTCCCTTCCCCGACTATCTTCCCGACGTCCCAAGCCCCAGCCAAGCTCCTCGCCGTCGTTCCCGACGCCGATTCGCCATTAAACCCATTGCTGGCCAACCCGATTCCGTCGACATAAACCTTCCCCGGCCAATCCACACCGATAGATCCCTTCCTTTCGCGCCCCGACCCGCGGACGCCAAACCGGGTCGGGACACGAGGGGGAAGAACCTACAACTACTAGCCTCAACTGGCGGAAACAGTTGAGACTAACACACAGCTGGCGGAAACAGCTGACAACAAGCACAAGGCGGAAGCAAACTTAACAACATCTATTACAAACGGATATAATAGAGTTAAACAAGAGTTCTAATACAACAGATTTACAAGGGATCAACAACAGTCCCCAAAAAGCTACAACACCCACCGGGGTCTCCGCAAGGGCGCAAACAAAACCATCCTGACCCTCAGACATGGTCAAGTGCCGGCACGCTACCACGAGAAGACCGACGGGGAAGCACCGGAGCAGAGCTGGGACCTGCACCTGCAAGCAACACAGTCCAGGTAGGGATGAGCAACAGCTCAGCAGGGTCCTACTCTACCACTCTCGCTAGGAAGGCAACACCAAACGAACCAACTCTGAAGCCAAGTACTGAGGCTGGCCAAGGATCCCATAAATCCCGTCAATAACCCGAAGGGCTCCTGTCCCAAGTACGCCCCTCCGACAACCACTGCTCAGGGGTGGGCAACTCCGACAATCCCTGACACAGGGTGGACATGGCGATACTAGTAGGACACCTTTCTCCAAGCGGGATCTCCACACTTGGCGGAACGACCGTGGTTATGACTACCATCTCTCAGTACTCCAAGCAGCAAAGCCAACACGACCCCTAACTCCCAACCAAGGACTAAGTCTAGCCAGGGAGTCCATCGATCCCATCGATGTTCCCCACCCCCCCCCCCCCCCCCAGGGTTCCTGTCCAACGTACGTCCCTCCGACAGCCACTGCTCGAGGACTGAGCTACCTCCGACGGTCCTTGACACAGGGTGGGCCAGACGATGCCTGTAGGGCACCCTTACCCATACTGGACACCAGCATGGGGACACGAGTCGGGGTAACGACATCTACCACTTAGCCTTTGATCACCGAAGTCCACGGGTCAACCCCACCCAGTCTAACCTAGCATGTCTAATGCACAGGAAGCAGGGCAGGATATGAGTAGGGAAAACAGTAACAAACAGCACAACAAGGGCACACCTTCGGCCTATTTATACTATCACTCCCGAGGGTCATGAGTCCTTCGGTTCGCCACAAAGCGGTAAAGGGCATACCGTCAGCCCATTTATTCTACACATCCCGAGAGGCATCACCCCCTCGGTTCCACCACAAAGCGATAAGCATTCAAGCATGATGAGTAACATGGCAAGCCCCAAGGGCAGAACCGTCAAAACCACTTACATGCGAAGCCCCGCGGGCAAAATCGCATTTAAAACAAGTAAAAGTCTTCCCTGCGTCGAAGGAGATCGATCCCATACAGCAAAGGGATCGATCTTCCTTGAGGCTAGCAGTACCCGTCCTGGTCACCCAAACGGGATCGATCTCCACCCATATGGAGATCGATCTCGTATGTGACCCCTTGACGCGCCGACGCCGACCGCCAAGGGATCGATCTCCCTCCTAGGGAGATCGCTCCCGCTCGGGAGGGGCATGCCACCCCAAACGAGATCGATCTCATCCCATGAGATCGATCCCGATGGGTTCATCGGCGGGCGGACGGCGAGGAAAGCCGCCGGAATCCGCAACCAAACCTCCCGTTGGGTTCATGGGCTGGTAGATCCAAGAACCACGAAGCTACCCAAGGCTTCAAAACCGGAAAACATCAACTCCACAAGGAAATCTATCGAAATCAAAACCGGATTTCAAACCTTTAAACCAGCCGGAGTCTTTGAGTAAGAACCCTACCTCCACAGAGCTGCTTCGATCCACGAAGCCTAGCCTAGGATCTTCCTCACGCCGTCATGGTTCCAATGAGCCTTCAAGCTCCGAGAACGGTGGCTGGAGGAGGGAGAACGGAGGAGGAAAGGGGGCTGCCGGAACAGGGGAAGAAAAACAAAGCCCGGGAGGAAGAAGAGGGAAGAAGCGAAAGAAAGGAAGGAGGAGGGGAAGGGGATAAGGCCGGGGAAAGCCGGTGAAGGCGGGGGAAAGGAGAAGGAGGGGAGCAAAAGTCTCCCCTCCCCTGACAGGGGAAGCGACGGCCATCGCCGTGGCCGTCCTTCAAACTCCACCGTCAACGACTTCCAGGGCAAGTGGGATCGATCCCCACGGCATGCGTGATCGATCCGGCTAGCGTAAGGGATCGATCTCCCTCGAAGAAGGGATCGATCTCCTACGCCCAGAAAGGCAAACTTGGGCTGAAGCTCAAGCCCAAGCCCAGGTCTTCCGATCTCGGGTCCACCTAACCTTTCTAAACAAACACAAGCACCAAACAAGGTCTATGTGTGCACACTCAGTGTGAAACGACCGCCAAGGCGTAATTTCCCAAATTGCCCTTGGGGTCAACAACGAGCCAAAGGAAAAAGAGGGGCGGGTCCTCACACTTCCCCTCCGCTATACTACCCTTCCAGTGAAGACCCCGACCGCCGAAGACCCCGTCCGCCGGCGATTTCCCTCCGGTGGCCCTCCACCGTCGGATCCACCATAGCCTCTCCCTCAGCCATTCTCGACTGACTTGGTCAACCAAATCCAGTCAACTTGACTTGGTCCAAACACTTAACCCACTCTAGCCCAATCTAGTCAAGCATGATCCAATTCCCTGAGCCAGATCCGAACCAGCTCAAGCTAGACTTGATCCAGTTGGTCAGATTCAGCCTATCAAGCCTGATCAGAATCAATTCTGATCGATTGGAGCAGTAGAGACCCGATACGAGAGGATTGCGAGTAGACCGCTCGTATCACAAAAGTATCCAGTAATCCCCCCTCAAACTGATACGAGTCGATCCGACTCGACCAACTAGACTCGAACCCATAAGAGGAACCAAACTGGTTCAGACTCTTTCCTAGTTTGACTTGGTCTTACCTAGTTCAAACTAGAGTATTTGATTAGAATTTATTATTATTCTTTTATTGAGTCCTAGTTGATATTTGATTGTTAGGAATTAATTAAGAGTCCCTTTGAGTTAGGAAGTTGAGTTGAGTTTGAAAGCCTTATTACTTGCTAATTAAGCAAGGGGGTTTTTTAGTTGGATTAGGACTCTGTCAAGGTCTCTATAAAAGGACCTCATTAGTTTGTATTAGGTTATGCATGAGATGAATGACGATGAATAGTTGATAGAATATCTTAGAAGTAGAATATCATAGGAGTAGAAGTAATGTAGATTCCATCAGAAATCCACCGTAGATCCACCTTCTTCCCCGTCGGTCATCTTCTCCGCAACCGGCACCGCCTCCACCGGAATTTCTCTCTCCACGCGCACTTTCTCTCTCCGCCACGTCATCACCACGTCAGCCCACGTCACCATCATCTCCTTCCTCTTCTCTCCCGTGCTGCAACCCTACCCTACCGCCGGCCGTCCTTCCCGTACCCTCTCCGGCCACCCCCGTTGCCACCTAAACCCGCCATCCTCTTCCCCTAAGCCCCACGACTCCGGCAATCCCCTTCCCGCCGTCCTCCATCACCTCCGGCATCTTCCCCGGCATACCTTTACCGATCTCCACCGCCGTCTTCCACGACCCCGACCGATATCAACCCTCCCAAATCCCTCCTAAGTTCCCGGCCGACCTCCCTAGACCCGATCCCGACCGTTCCAGACCCCGCCGAGCTCCCCGTCGTCGTCCCCGACGCCGGCCTCCTCTAAACCCGCCGTCCATCTCCCAGATCCGGCCGATCCGCCACTGATACGATGCACCTTCTCTAGGGCTTTCGTATCTGGTCTCTTGCCTAGTCTCTGCTCCTCCTTAGCCAAAGCTATGGCTAGGTCGAGATATACCTTTAGGGTTTTAGGAGAAGCACCCTAGGTATTCGACAAGGAAGGCTGAAAACCGGAGGAGAGAGATGGATGAGGAAGAGGATTACCTTGCAGCTTCCTCAATGGTTGGCTGACTTCTCTTGGAGATCCAAGCCTTGGAGAACGTGGGTGATGGCTGGTAGTGGTGATGATGGTGGCGAAGGAGTGGACGACAGCGGAGAAGGAGACCGGTGATGGAGAAGGACCGGCTGTAGAGAGAGATGAAGGTGGCTGGTGGATTATGAAGAAACTAGGTTACAGCTACTCCTAAATTATTCTCATAATTCGTCATGCATAATTACAAGCTATGGAGGTCCTTTTATAGAGGCCTCAAGAGAGTTCTACTACAACCTGAATACTACCTTGTTTTAATCAGCAAGTAACCAGACTTTCCTAATAAGACTCAATCTTATCTCAACTTCCTAATAACAAGGACTCATAATAGGAACTGATTTAAGCAAATCATAAACTGAACTCAATCTAGGAAACTGACTCAATCAAGATAACTACTAACTAGGAAATCAACTAAGTAAGCAAACCAGCTAGGGAATAAGAATCCTTTTGGCTGGTTGGGCTTAGGACGCCCAAAGTGACCTGTTTGCAGCCAGCTCCTTGGCGTGGGCCCACCCAAGCAAGGACGTGGGTCCCTTCTTGGATTGGCTCAGTTCGTCCTCGTATCATCCACCCATATCCCAGATCCGAGCCGTTGGATCTCTTCCCCATCAACCCACGAACCTTATTGCCAAGACCTCGACCGTCGCCGCCGCCCCTACGCCGGCGATCCACTCCGGCGACTCTCAGCCTTCAGATCAAGTCCGGTTCAGCCAGCTTGAATCAGACTCAGCCCAACCAACTGACTCAACCACATCCAGCCAATTGAACCTGGTCAACCTGATCCAGATCAATTCAGACTTGACCCAATCAAGTCCCATCCAATCAGGCTCTGTCAGATCCGATCCAGCTTAAGCCAGATCCGATTCAGCTAGCCAAATCAGCCAATTGGACTCAAATCAAGTCCGATCAGGGCGATTCTGATCGATTGGAGCAGTAGAGACCCGATACGAGAGGATTACGAGTAGACCGCTCGTATCACAAACCCTAGAAAGAGTCCTATCTATATAGCCTTAAAGTGTCTCCATCCTCGGATTAGATCTGAGCCGTTAATTTTCTTCACTGCGAAGGTAAGATCGATCCTTCCATAGGTGTAAAATCGATCCTTTAATATCAAATCTTCAATTTCTGGCTACGCCCGATGAAGATCGATCCTTTGATAGAAGCATGATCGATCCTTCTCAGTAGGATGGATCCTTTGATAGGAGAAAGATCGATCCTTCTACTCGACTTAAGGACTTAAGGACTTCAATTGCATCCTAAATCAAAATATAAGAATAATGAGTGTATTTAGATACCAAATAAGCACAGGAGGCTAAGTATTAAGGGGTAAAAATATAACATTATGCATCATCATGAATCCCTAAAAAGAAGGTCAGTGTTTTCCAAAGGCATATTTTATCTTCAATTAGCATAAATTATCTTCGGGGTAACCTTAGCACAACCTATCGTCACTAAGCATAAAATATCTCATCAGTTATTCACAAACCACATCAAAACTACCTTATAGATCTCTACCATCAATCACCAAAATCAGGTTGGCCTCAATATACGTCAAGGAACACTGTTCCCTCAAATCTGTTAACAATAAAATCGTATTTATAATATCATGTTTAGCAAAAGATTACAAGTATCAAACTAGAAAATACAAAGAAGCTACACTAAAGCTTCATGAGATCCCTAAGTAAAGAAGTTTTAGCCACTCATCTTTAGGATGAAGGCTATAGATTCGATGAAGAATGATTGTGATCCACACCACGGCTCCATCTTCTCCAGAAACCTTAATCTTCTCCTTTCTCTCTATGGGGGCCTCTAATTTTGGTCTAGCGCTACCTTCTTATAGGTGTACTCCTGAAATTAGGGTTTTGGTTAAGTTGGACTTCTACTACAACTCGGATTCCCTGGATTAATTCCTGGCAGTCTAATCCGATCGCAGCTGGGTTCAATCAAGCTGGAATTGGAAAATGTATCCAACACCAACGCTGTATATTAGGAAGTCCTATGTCAGATCCCGAAGATTTGATAATATTCAGACTTATCTGGAATATTTGGAAAATATTCTTCTGAACATTGACGGACCAGTTTTCAGCATCTAAATATCTTCATATTCTGAAAACTAGTATTAATTTACCAGGAATCTCGCAAAGTGTCCAACATAAACGTTGTATGTCTTGATGTGTTCTAGACGTCCTCCAAATTTCAGGAATTTAGGAATTATCTGGAGAGTTTGGTGAATTCTTTTCAAACTGACAGCGAATTGGCGTAATTTCAACATATTAGTCTTTTTCTGTATTTTCTAACTTGAATCTTCATTAAACCTGAAATCAACTAACAAACTATCAAATGCAAACACTCTCGGGCTAACAAAGGTAAATTAAGGGGTTTAAGTATGAATATTTAGTAACTCATCACACCCCCCAATTTACACTTTGCTAGTTATCGAGCAAAGAAAATATAAAAAGAAAGCAATAAATCTAACTAGCCACTTTCGTAGGTCTCACGATTTCATTTAGCATGTGCAACAAGCCTTTAAACCCCTGAGTTACCCCAGTGGAGCAGTTATAATCTCCTGAGGGTTTTCAAGAATGACACCTATAAACCTCTATACATTCCTTTGAATATATCATAAGAAATCAATTGTAATATTCATCAACTCTAATGCATGAAATAGAAATATATCCATAAATGCTTTCAACTCATAGTCACATAAAAATATAGTAAATTAAATAGATAATTAGTGTTTACACCAAAACAAGCCAACTTATTAATAGGTACACCACTATCATTAGTTTTAATGTGTAAACACTATTTTAAGACAGTTATGGTCAGTTACGATTAATTATGCATTTTTTATGACTATTTTACCCTCTGATAACCCAAACTCTAATCCTATATCTTCTACTTATGGTCAAACTCCACGCCCAATTCTACTAAAAAAAATATAGCTTTATGGTGGCAGCCGATGTTGAAGTCACATCCTCTTGCCCTCCTCCCTTCCAACTCCTCTCCTTCCCAGCAAGCTTCCTCCTTGTAGCCCGATACCCTCCTCCACCCACCCCAATCACTTGTTACCAGCCTCTACACCGACTTCCGCACATGCCTTTTTGATCCCAGGTTTTCTCTTGGAGGAAAATCCTCAAAATTTTTAGGTCTAGATTTGGTCCTTTTTTGTGCTTTTCTTGGATTGTTTCGGAAGTGGGTGTCGCGCCCTGACCCGTGAAAGCCTAACCGGGCCGGGCGACGCGAACCGAAACCTAACTAAATGCGGAAATAAAGGCAGGGTTCTCTCTAACTTACTAGTTTCACTAAACAGTTCACAAGCACCCCTGAATAATACAATAATTTTAGAACCTCAACAGAAATAATATAATAATCCAAAACCTCAAAGGGGTTACAATAGTTTATACATCATACTCCCGTAGGAGACTAACTATAACAAAATGTGTAGAAAGTGATCACCGATCCTCAGACATCGCCAGACCCCACCGCACCACCAAACACCTGCCCGGTAGGGGCTACTGAAGAAGAGCTGGCGCCTGCACCTGCAAAACGCAGTCCGGGTAGGAGTGAGCATAAAGCTCAGTAGGGTTCTACACTACGACACACAGAAGGAAGGGGAACACAAGAGTGTCACCCTCAAGTAAGACCAGGGGCCCCATAACCCCACCGCGTGTCCCTGAGGCCCACGATCATGGTCTTCCAGCCGAGCTGGTCACATGTCAGGTCACACTCAGTAGCAGGAAACAACACTGCTGGCCCACAAGCAGGGAACGACACTGCAGGTGGGAAAAGGCACCGCTGAGTAGGCAACCCCTCTACTCAAGGGTCAACACAGTGGGACACCGACTACACCTCAGCATCCGACTCAAGGCCGACACGACCTCTATAATCATCAAGCAACATGTGTACCAGTCATCTAAGCCTATCATCAAGTTTGATTGGACACCACAATTCGAACCTGGACCAAGCTACCCAACCCCGGTCCTAGGGCTAAATCCGAGCTTCCAGCCTCGGAACGGTGACCCACAGATCACCCACGCCCTAACCATGCAACTAATGCACAATAGAGAATGCATGCTATGAACATACACAAGTAAGAGAACTAGGTATGCAACAGTATGACAAGGCAGCATACAAGTCCAACTGGATCGCTACAGCGGTACTACCAACCGCTGCCAGCCGATCCGCAGCAGGTCCTGGCATTACGACGGTACCACGACCGTCAACCGCGAACTCCTGCAATGGGAAGCAACCCCGAAAACCTCGATGAACAGTAAAAATATAATACTATATGTTTGAACATAGAATATTATATAAAACACCAAAAATTCTCTACATAGCAGCTAGTTCACCTCGTCGATCCGACGTCCAAACGACGTCAGATTCGAGATCCAACTTAGAATCCAGTAGATCAATATGCCGGGATCAACATATCCAAAATCTAAATATCAAACGGCTGGATTAACGGAAAAACACTAATCAAAACCGCTAATCAAAACTAACTTACCATTGCTTCCTGCAACGCAGCCCACCAGTACGAAAATCATAACAAATCGTAAAAAAATCAAAAAATTATGAAATCAGTTGGGTTTGAGATTAGATTCAAAGATCTACAACTCTTATTCTCATCACAACCCAAGATCATACACGTACCGGTCGTAAAACGCGCCGCAAACTGGCTGTGCTTCAAGATCAGCAGAAACCGGAAAATCCGAGATTAAACATGCATAAATCCTACTAAAATCTCAACCAAAGTTCATAAAACTTAAACCAAAAATTACACTAAGCAACATGCATCCAACAACACAAATAAAGCAAGATCTAACGTCTAGATTAAGAGAAACCCATTAAACAACTCTCGTAGGTAGAAAACCTACCGGAAACGCTAATCCTCGGCTGATTCCCCGCTAAACGGCCGCTAACCAAGCAACTAAACCAAGCCAGGGATCTTCCTCACGCCGCCACGGATCCAACGAGCCTTCAAGCTCCCAAAACGGTGGCCGGAGGAGGGAGAAAGGAAGAGAAAAAGAAGGCTGCCGAGAGGAACAGAGGAAACAGAACCGCGGGAAGAAGAAGAAGGAAGGAAGAAGAAAGAGAAGAGAAGAGTAGGAAGAGAAGAGGAAGAAGAAGGAAGGGGAAGGCCGGGGGAGGAGGGGAAAAGGGAAAGGAGAGGAGAGGAAGTCCTCTCTTCTCCTGACAATGGAGGGCGACGGCAACGACGACCGTCCTCTCCAAGCTCAACTGCCAGGACTTTCTGGTACAGAGGGATCGATCCCTTCCCAAGGAAGATCGATCTGCTTGCCCAGAAAGACAAACTTGGGCTAAACACAAGCCCAAGTTCGGATCTTCCGATCCCGGGTCCACCTAACCATTTTAATCAAACACTAACACAAACAAGGTCAGTGTGTGCATTCGCGGGTGTGAAACAAACCGACAAGACGCAATTTACGAAATTGCCCATGGTGGTCCACAACGAGCCACGGGCCCGACCCAGACGGTCAACCCAGGAATGGAGGGACAGGTCCTCACATCCTAATACCCTTAAAGGAAATCTCGTCCCGAGATTCGATATAGGTAGGGCTTAGAAATAGAAAAACAGTTACACTAGAACACAGAACAAGAGGTACCTCAAGATGAAAACAACTGTGGAAACTCCTGTCGCATGCGCACCTCGCGCTCCCAGGTCATCTCCTCGGTGCCTCTGTGCCTCCACAATACCTTGGCCAAGGGAATCCTCTTGCCCCGCAAGACTTGATCCCTCCGGTCAAGTACCCGAACGGGCCGGGGCCGGGGCCCAGTGGAGGGCCGTGGCGTTACAGTATAGTATCAGAGCCGGTTCCCAACCGGAAATTGTGCCAGCGAGGACGCTGGGCCCCCAAGGTGGGGTGGATTGTGAGGCCTGCTGGGTCTACCGTGGGACAAGATGCCTTTGCCTGAAGGGCGGGGATGAGTCGGGTAGCCGGGTAAGCAATCCCACAAGCCTGGGTATGGTTCGGGGTTCAATATAAGTATATAGTTAGTCCTTAATAGACACAACGCGTTTTAAAGCCGTGATGGCAATGATCCGTCAGAAAACTCCATGGTTAAGCGTGCTCGACCTGGAGTAGTCACACGATGGGTGATCTACTGGGAAGTTTTCCCAGATTTCTACGGTGAGCCAAAAGCGGGCAATATTGTGTCGGGTGGGGCCATCGGGTGGACGGGTGGATCCTGGTCGGACCGGGAGCCCACGGGCCGAGGCCCAGTGGAGGGCCAGGGTGTTACAATGGGTATTGGATCTTTTGGTGTTTGGTAGTCTGGTAGGGCTTGATGAAACACCATATCCGCCCAATTTTCCGTCCGCCGACCTCTCCCCAGTCCTTTAGTCGCCGAGATCCAACTTCTAGTCGCTGGGAAACTCTCTCGAGTTCCTCACCCCACTCAGGCCCGACATTGCTTCCGCTCGATCTCGCCTTCTCCGACCTCCCGCGTCCCATCCGACCTCGGATCTAGAACCCACACTGTCGTTCCCACCCATCACCATCGATGTCAGCGGCCTCCCCAGTTTGAAGTAGGGACGGCAGATGCGGTGTGTCGTACATCGGCGAGGGAGGGGGGGATGGGTTTGGGGTGACATTATTCTCTTTGTAGTATTCTCTTTTTCTGTTTTTGATTAATGTTCATGAATGGATTTAAGTTTTCTCTTTGTAAAAAGAGAATACCTAAATCCAAAAATGATTTTGTGCTCAAACATGTTATGGAGTGTTCTCTTTTCTCTTTTCATTAATCTACATGAATGCCTTGCATTATTCTCTTTGCAGTTTACACTTTTCTCTTTTCCATCCATATACATGAATGGTTTGGATTATTCTCTTTTCTCTTTTCCATTAACTCTTTTCAATGCGGATTCTGCTGGCCGCTTCCTGCAGCTCTTCTTGAACTCTTGATGAAGTCGTCGCCGTCGCTTTTCTGTTTGGAGTATTCTCTTTTCAGCTTTTGATTAATGTTCATGAATGGATTTAATTTTTCTCTTTGTAAAAAGGGAATACCTAAATCCAAAAATGATTTTGTGCTCAAACATGTTATGGAGTGTTCTCTTTCTCTTTTCATTAATCTCCATGAATGCATTGCATTATTCTCTTTGCAGTTTACACTTTTCGATCTCTTTTCCATCCACATACATGAATGGTTTGGATTATTCTCTTTTCTCTTTTTCATTTTCTCTTTATAATACGGATTCTGCCAGCAGCTTCCTGCAGCTCCTCTTGAACTCTTGATGAAGTCGTCGACCCGGGCGTTCACCTCCTCCTCGACGACTGCTGATGCTATAGCCCTCGTGGTGGTCGGGAGGCGCACGATCTATAGATCTGGGAGGTTCCGAGAAAGAGGATAACGACGTCGGAGTTGTCGCAGTGAATGGGGTTGATGAGCGGCGACGACGGTGGCGGATCGGGATCTGGGAGCGGCCGGCGACGGATCTGGGGGTGGGGGCGGCGGCGGATCCAGAGGTGGGAGCCATCCGGATCTGGAGTTGGGGGGAGGTGTTTTAAAGGGGATATGGTGATAATAATAGAGAGAAGGGTATAAGAGTCTTTTAAACTCTAAGTTGGTGTTAAGGAGTTAAATCTAATGATTGTTGTTTTATTAGTAGGATAAGATCTACTTATGGTGCTCCCTACTAAAACCCCTAAATTAAAACATGTCATAACATATTTCCAATACTTCAACATATTTAATCATTATTAAAAATAACTTTAACACTCCTGTGTGTGAATAGGGTTCCACATGCTTCTGATACGAGCGGTCTACTCGCAATCCGCTCGCATCAGGTCTCTACTGCTCCAATTGATCAAAATTGAGTCTGACCAGGCTTGATTGAGTCCAACTGGCTGATTTGGCTAACTGGATCGGATCTGGCTTGAGCTAGTTCAGATCTGGCTGAGCCTTATAGGATAGGACTTGACTGGGTCAAGTCTGAGTAATTTGGATCAGGCTGACCGGGTTGGATGGGGCTAACTGGCTTGGCTGAATCGGCTAGGATTGGGTTAAGTGGCTGAGCCAATTTGGTCAATCAAGGTCTAGGGAGATCCGACGGTTGAGGGGTCGCCGGAGTGGATCGGCGGCATCGGGGGCACGACGGCGGTCGGGATCTTTACAGGAGAGGTCGGAGGACGGTGGGGAAGAGATCCACTGGAGTGGATTGGCTGGAAGGATGCCGGATCGGCCGGATCTAGGGAGTGGCTTAGGAAGTTTGGGACGGTTTAGGGAGGTCGGAATAGGAGGCTTGGGAGGATTTTAGAGGAGTTTAGGGTAAGATTGGGGTTGAGGGCAGCGGAGCTCGGAGGTTGGACGGCTGTGGATATCACCGGAGACGGTGAAGGACGACGGGAAAGGTATGGGCGGAGTCGTGGAGCTTGGAGAAGAGGATTGGAGGTCTTGGACGGCAGCGGGGGCGGCCAGAGAGGCTGGGGGAAGGATACCGGCGGTGAAGCTAGGGTTAGGGCATGGGAGAGGAGAGAGGAGAGGAAGAAGGTGGAGCCGGTGCCAGCTATGGAGAAGATGACCGACGAGGAAGGAGGTGTATCGATGGTGGATTTCTGTGGAAACTACATTACTTCTACTCCTATGATATTCTCCTAAACTATTCTTAATTCATCATAATTATCTTCATTGATTACAAAGCTACTAAGGTCCTTTTACAGAGACCTTTACAGAGTCCTAATCCAACTAGAAAACCCCATTGCTTAATTAGCAAGTATTAAGGCTTTAGACTCGACTCAACTTCCTAACTCAAATGGACTCTTAATTAATTACTAACAGACAAATATCAACTAGGACTCAATTAAATATAAAAGACTAATAATAAATCCTAATTAAATACTCTAGTTTGAACTAGGGAAGTCCAAGCCAAACTAGGAAAGAGACTAAACCAGTTTGGTTCCTCTTCTGAGTGCGGGTCCAGTTGGTCGAGTCAGATCAACTTATATCAGCTTCAGAGTATCAATCATATCTAAACACTTTAACTATTCAAGATCACAATCCTATTCAAGCACATATTTTTCACTTACCACATCGTAATCTCTATTTTTTTTTCTTCTTTTTTTTCTTTTCCTTTTTTCTGTAGGAATTTCAACTGTTTTACGCGAACAACACACCTTGTAAGACACCTTGCCCGGTTACTAAGTATGAAACCCTTTATTTTTTTGTAGGAATTTCAGCTGTTTTACGCGAACTCCACGCTAGTTAGGCACACTGCCCAGTTACTAAGTAGAAAATCAATTTTTTTTTATATTCAGATAATTGCATGTGCGCATGTATTTTCTGTGACATGACATAAAACTGTAAATGTATCATAGTATCATGTTTAGAATCTAATTTCAACTCTTTAACATGTGAAAGTGAACATGTGCATTAGGATATGTCAAGATATCCTTAAATTATGCTAAAAGTGTTAAAGTATAGAAATAATGTTATGCATAGCACAACTTTACTTCATCCTTATATAGCAGGATGGTTAAGAAGTGCATCTTTTGTTTGTCCTAGCTGGCGTCCTACGTGGCAGATATATCCTATGTGGTTGCTGATGTGGAAGTGTAATAGTGAGGGAAGGGGGAGTTAGGAGGGGTTAGTGGGGAGTTATGAGGGGAGATGGTGGTTACCCTGCCAAGTGGCAGGGGACCCCACTAGTCCCTTATATGACATACAAGTTTCAGAATAATTCATAAGATAAATTTCCACAACAAGCATTTTTATCAATAAATATCATAATTTCATTATTGTGACATATTTCATTATTGTGACATATTTCAAGGGATGTATGATATCTACTTAATAAAATAAAATAAAATAAGCAGTAAATTTAAATTCCTATAATTCTACCCTCCAACTTAAATGTAATTATCCCCAATTACACTAAGTCATAAAAATAAAGCAAGGAATAAAGGGTAGAGATCACCATAATATCGTGCCAGAAATAGTCATCGCACGCATTACGATCACAACACCGCCCATATAACAGGGTCGTCACTGAAGAAAATCATGTCTCTAAAAGGTACTAAAAGAATAAAGCATAAAAATCACCATGTTATATGAAAGACAAATAAAAACAAGAAAAATAATACCCCGCTGATCGGTGTACTGGTTAATCGCCCACTATTTGTTGCCTCAGGAAATATAATACCTGCTATATAAAAAAAATACATTTAGCAGAATGAAACATATAGTAAAAATAGCATATAGGTATAAAAGATGGTAAAACATTTAGCAGAAGATCCTTTGTATTTATTGAGCATAAAAACTTTTATAAGTATAAATATAAATCATAATCTAAAAAGAAAAAATAAAACCCACTACACTAGTATCTTTACAGCAAACCATCTCACCACGATAACAGAAAACCTAGATAAGCAATCATCCACTAGAACAGTCCTAAAGAAACAAAATCAGCATAACTCCTCATTATCATCCATCTCGTCCTCGTTGTCGTCTTCCTCAGAATCATAGTCACTAGCCATCGGGGTTGACGGTCGGTCAGGGTCATCCGATGCATACGGTGACTCAGAAGGCGTCAGAAGAGCAGGATCAATGAGGGAACGTGGAGGCACTACGAGTGTTGAACCACTGGGACTCTGGAAAGATACCCAGGGATCATCAAGGTCTTGAGCATGCTGAATGTCATATATGATGCGGGCAAATAAATCTGCAGGAGGTAACAACCCATAGAACTTAACACCAACATTATAGGAATCAGAGGAATCAACAGGTGCAGCGGATTCAGAAATACTCTAGGTGGAAAGCATAAGACCATTGGTGGCGATGATGGTGTCAGGGAATCGACAGTGCTCATCGAGTCATCGTGTGAGGAGAACCACGATGCCAGCGATAGTGGAGATCCAGGTGCGAATTCAAACATCGAGGAGTGGGGCAGACTATCATCAGAAGAGTAGGAGGATTGGCTCGATCGAGACATATCGAAATTTAGTGATCTGGCTAGGCCTGATGAGGGCGCGATGCGTGTCTGTGAAGAATTAAGCGAAAACTTGTCGCAGGGCACGGTAGAGGAACAGAGTGAGTCTTGGGCGGAAGTGGCGAAGCACACCAGTGGCGGAAGAGAAGATGCCAAGGAGAATAAAGGATGAGACCAGAAAGTTGGAAGAGGAACGGAGTGAGGAAGGCGATGTTCTGGGTGGTGTTTGACGAAGGAAAGAGGTGATCGGGTTGGTCGCGGATAGGGGTGGACAAAAGGCCCATTAACCCGGGCCCGGACCCGGGTTAGGCCCGGAAATCCGGGTCCAAGAGGGCCTAGGGCCGGGTCCGGGTACCCAAGCCCAAAACACGGTTGGGCCCGGCCCGGCCCGGGTTTTTTGAGTTTTTTTAAATTTTTTTATTATATAAGATTACCATTTTGCCCTACATAAACGGTCAACAACGGTTATAATTCGAGGGCAATTTTGACATTCGGTTTTTGAATTTGAATTTTGAATTTAAATCTTTTTCTTTTTTCTTTTTTTTCTTAAATGACATCTAGAATGACCTCTTTGCCCTCAAATAGAGTTAAAAAAAGGTCATTTTTAGGGATAATTTTGTCAAATTTCCTGACATGTTTTCTGTTGTTTAAAGTGTCATATATAATGACCATTTTGCCCTTAATAAATGGCCAAAAACGGTCAAATTATTAGGGCACTTTTGTCATTTTTTACTTATATCTCATTTGCCCCCGAAAAATGGCCATAAACAGCCATATTTCAGGGATAATTTGGGAATTGCTCTTCAATGAAGACACTCTATAAAATGAGCTCACTTCCTTTCATTTGAACCCACTAGATCTCAAAATCTGAAAATCTAAGAGCTCTCTCTCTCTCTCTCCCCCTCATTCAAGCTCCTAACTTCAAGTCTCTCTCTCCCTCCCTCATTCAAGCTCCTAACTTCAACTCTCCAGCTACTCACTAGATGGATTCCTCCCCATCGAGTTTTTCAGCATGGGATCAACCCATCAACCTTGATGAGGAGTCCACGCAAGGAGGAGGGCAATGGGAAGCCGCCTACGCCGCCGCCACCGCCACCACCGCCACCACTCCTTTGACGAAACGGGCGCGAAAATCACCTGTATGGGACATTTTTGAAAGAATAGAGAAGAAAGAAGACCCAAATGATCCAAACAAGGTCACCAGCGTCAAAGCTAGATGCTCGATCTGCAGGGCTGAGCTCACTGCTCACCATAAAGCAGGTACGAAACATTTAATATGGCACATTAAAGGCCATCAAAAGGCCCAAAGCGGTGGACAACAACAAGACATCCGACAAAGCTTACTATCACAGTCTTCTTCTTCAGGTTCTCTCTCTACTTTCTCATATGATCCAAACAATGCAAGAATGCAGGTAGTTAGATATATCGTCATGAACAATGAGTCTTTTAGCACCGCCGAGAATATTTTTTTGGAGAATATGATTAGATCTGGATTTCAGCCGGCATATAAGAAGTTTTCACGGCGTACTGCACAACGAGATGTGATGAAATGTTTTAAAATCGAAATAAAAAACATGATTTCTTACTTATCTTCTATCCCGAGCCGGTTTTCTCTTACTTCCGATATTTGGACATCTAATCAAACAATCTCTTATCTATGCATTACTATCCATTTTATAGATCAAAACTGGGTTTTACAGAAAAGAATTTTGTCTTTCGTCCCTCTTGAAGATTGTCATACAGGCGAGTTAATTGCCGATACGATTTTGGCCAAACTTACTACTGCTGGGATTAATGAAAATTTTTTTTGCCTAACTTTGGACAATGCTAGTTCTAATAATGTTGCTGCAGCTCGACTCAAAGGCGATCTACCTCTTCCCGGTAATGGGGACTATTTACATTGCAGATGTATGTGCCATATATTTAATCTTATTGTCCAAACTGCATATGAGCATATCAAAGACAGTATCCAAAAGGTAAGGGATATTGCCTACAGCATTAGAACTTCTGATTCAAGATTTAGAAAATTTTGTTCTATATGCAAGAGGCATGGACTGAAACCTAAAAAGATTCAAATTGATGTAAAAACCAGGTGGAACTCTACCTATTTCATCCTAAATGATGCTATAGAGTATAGAATTACCATGAATGAATATGTTGACTATGCTCTTAGTAGATCATCATCATCTTCTGTTACTTTAGGATTGATTACCGATGATGAATGGACTGTAATAGATAATTTATGTGACATGTTCAAAATCTTCTATAATACAACTATCGGCCTTTCTCCTTCATATACTCCTACTGTAACACTTGGTTGTCTGCACCTTCACTATATTTTTAAATTTTTTACTAATAATGCCAGTAACTTCTATCTTAGTACCATGATCCAAAGCATGTTTATGAAATTTAATAAGTACTTTAGACCAATTTCCATGGTTCTTGGTTTCGGCATGCTGATAAGTCCTAACATGAAGGATACAGGTTTGCTAAAAAATTTTGAAGTGATGTACTCTCCAGATGATCATGAAATGATGAGCCATCATTCAAGAATTCAGCGAGCTTTTGAAACATTATTTAATGAGTACAATGCTAAGTATGGAACGAGGCCCAATCAACCAACATCTTCATCTCACGCGAGTCCAAGAAAAGGAAAGGATCCAGTAGGGATGACAGTCATGGTTAATGACTTATTCTACTCCGGAGCTCCATTAAGATCTGTGACATCCGAGCTTCAACAATACTACAATGCTCCCGTAGTTGTTGTTGAGCCCGGCAGTGAATTAGATATTGTGGGATGGTGGAAAATACAAGGATCAGTAGCATTTCTTGTTCTATCCATTCTAGCACGAGATATATTAGCCGCTCAGATGTCTACCGTAGCTTCTGAGAGCGCGTTCAGTTTAAGTGGACGTGTGCTTGATGATTACAGAAGTAGCTTAGACCCGATGACAGTCAAAGCTTTGATATGCCTCAAGGATTGGTGGGGTGCAGAAATGAGGCTTCAAGATATGCAAGTTGAAGAAGGGATGATGGAAGAATTTGAAGATTTAGATGTAGAAGCATGATTGTATAAATGCAATTTTTCTTCTATATTTCTAAGTTTGTAATTTATGTTTTCAAAACTTAGAGTAGAGGTGCAAATGATTTTATAGGTGGGTAGGTGCCAACCTATTTGGGATGTGCCCATCCTATTGTGATGCAATACCTCCTCTAAATATGCAATGTATTTGAAAAGCAATGTTGGGAATAAAGAAAGTTTTCTACAAATTTTCTGTATTTTTTTCTGATTTTTTCTGATTTTTTATGAATTTTTTAAGTATTTAAAATATAACATAAATAATTTAAAAAATATAAAAAAACCGGGCTGGGTGCTTAGGCTCGGCCCTAAACCTGCCCCCAGCCCGGTCCAGAACCGGGCAGGGCTTAAAGAGGGCCCGAGCCGGGTGGCGGTGCTACCAATCCGGACCCGGCCCGGCCCGGGCCCGTTAGGCTAAAGGGCAGGGCCGGGCATGTGGTAAAGCCCGGCCCGGGCCCGGAAACCCGGGCCGGGCCGGGCGGGCTTTTTGTCCACCCTTAGTCGCGGAGAGGAAGCAGACGAAGGAGCAGAGCAGGTACGCAGGGTCGATCGACAGAGAGATCGAAGCGCAAGAGATGAGATAGGAAGTTAGGGACAGGCGGATTTAAATAGAGGAAGAACTAAAATTGGAGTTAGAGTAGGAAAACGAGTAGGATTAGAATGAAATCAGATTGAGCAGAAAAAATATCATTGGCGGTCGATCCGACGATCGACCGTGGGAGTGGGTGATCTTGGGAATCTAAGGCAATGGTCGATCATGTGATGAGAAAATAAGCCGACGGTCGATGTGACGGTCGATCGGCTGATCGATCGTGGATGATAGGATTTGGTTGAGGATGCGACGGTCGATCGTGGCATCGACCCTGAGAAACCTTTTTCATGGCAGAGGCTCACGGTCGATGCGATGGTCGACCGTTTGTCAGGAATTTTTAGTTTTCTAGATATTATGATTATTCATATAGGAAAATATAGGAAAAATCAGAAAAACATGAAAAATCCTAAAAATTAAAGAAAATTCTAAAAAGCTAAGGAAAAAAAAACATAAAACTGGGTTGCCTCTCAGGAAGCGTGTAATTTTACATCTTTCTCTAGACGTGCCTAAAAAGGTCAGTTATAATACGGGTCCGTCAGCTCGACGGATTCAATAACTTCGCTGTGTGCAATGTCCTCCACATAGTGTTTAATCTATCGCCATTAACAGTAAATATTTCGTTTGTGTGTGGATGTCAAAATTCCTATAGCGCCATGTGAAAATACTATATTTATAATAAAAGACCCTGACCATCTAGAATGTAATTTACCTAGGAAAAGACGCAATTTAGCATTGAAAAGCCAAACATTCTGCCCGACGACAAAAGTCCTTCTAGAAATATGTTTATCATGGAAGGCCTTAGTTTTGTCTTTATATATTTTGAAATTGAAATAGGCTTCGTTGCGAATTTCCTCAAGTTCACATAAACTCAGTTTCCTATGTGTTGTGATGGTATTAGTATCAGTATTTAGCTTTTTATTGCCCACATAGCTCGATGTTCTAATTCTGCGGGCAAATGACAAGGCTTACCAAACACTAATCGATATGGGGACATACCAATAGGTGTTTTATAAGCCATCCTATAAACCCACAGTGCATCATCTAGCTTAGTGGCCCAATCTGAGCGATCAATACGAACAGTTTTCTCTAATATGCGTTTTATTTCTCAATTAGAAAGTTCTACCTGACCACTTGTCTGAGGATGATAGGAAGTGGCTACCTTATGTGTGATAGAGTATTTTCTAAGAAGAGATGCAAATTGCTGATTATTAAAATGAGAACCACCATCGCTAATAATTGCACGGGGACAACCAAATCGAGAAAAGATGTTACTTTGAAGAAATTTAATCACGACTTCATGACCATTCGATTTGGTTGCTATAGCTTCTACTCATTTAGAAACATAGTCAACTACTATAAGGATATACTGAAAACTAAAGGAAGGTGGAAAGGGACACATGAAATCAATAAGGGACCCACGTACTTGCTTGGGTGGGCCCACGCCATGGAGCTGGCTGCAACTAGGTCCCTTTGGGCTTCCTAAGCCCAACCTGCCAAAAGGATTCCTATTCCCTAGCTAGTTTGCTTACTTAGTTGATTGCCTAGTTAGTAGTTATCTTGATTGAGTCAGTTTCCTAGATTGAGTTCAGTTTATGATTTGCTTAGCTAGTTCCTATTATGAGTCCTAGTTTTGGTTGAGTCAAGTCACTTGCTTACCTAGTTCATTCCTGGTTATTAGGAGTCAGTTTGAGTTGAATTAGTAAGAGTTTGTTTACTTGCTGTTCAAGCAAGAAGGTATTTAGGTTGTAGTAGAACTCTCTTGAGGCCTCTATAAAAGGACCTCTATAGCTTGTATTAGGGATTTTATGCATGGACGAAATTAATAGAGTTATTATTTAGTAGAGATAAATCCTAGGAGTAGAAGTAATATATGAGTAGCTGTAACCCTAGTTTCCACAGAAATTCACCAGCCACCTTCATCTCTCTACTGCCGGATTATCTCTCCACCAGCCGGCCACTATCCATCGCCGCCATCAGCTGTCATCCACTGCCATCCGCCGTCCAACCCCAAGTCCCCGGCGTCCCCCTTGGCTGTCGTGCTCCTCTCCGCCACCATCATCACCACTACCAGCCACCATCCACGTTCTCCAAGGCTTGGATCCCCCAAGGGTAGCCGGCCAACCATTGAGGAAGCTGCGAGGTAATCCTCTTCCTCATCCGTCTCTCTCCTCCGGTTTTCAGCCTTCCTTATCGAATACCTAGGGTGCTTCTCTTAAAACCCTAAAGGTATATCTCGACCTAGCCATAGCTTTGGCTAAGGAGGAGCCGAGACTAGGCAAGAGCCAGATACGAAAGCCCTAGAGAATGTGCATCGTATCAATGGATCCATGCTTGGGCTTGGGCTTGGTCTTGGCTTGGTCCATGGTCGGGTCAGCTAGGAGGTGGGGTCTGACCTGTGTGGGACCTCCTTAGTTCCTCCTGGGTGTGGGTCTTGGTCCAGCCCATGCTCGGGCTTGGGCTTCCACATCTAGGACTAGACTCGATCAAGTCCTTCCTTAGCGTGGGTTGGGCAGGCCCAGGCTGAGCTTGGTGCGACCTCGTATCAGATGCTCGTCGGGAAAAGAAGTATTAACAGGAGTGTTATCAAAAATATGTTTCAAAGGAAGCCGAGACAAGTGATCAGCAACTACATTTTCTGAACCTTTCTTATCCCTAATCTCTAGATCAAATTCTTTCAAAAGCAAGATCCATCAAATCAGTCTAGGTTTGACATCCTTTTTAGCTAAAAGATATCATAGAGCAGCATGATCAGTATAGATAAGGATTTTGGAACCTAGGAGGTAGGGACGGAACTTTTCCAATGCAAATATTAGGGCTAATAATTCATTCTCAGTAGTTGTATAATTCAATTGGGATTCAGAAAGGGTCTAACTAGCATAATAAATCACATGTGGGATTTTGTTTACTCACTGTCCTAACACAGCTCTGATAAGTCACTTAATGTTCATGATTCAACCCCTTAACTTAGCTTTGTTATGCCTAAAGTAGTTGTATTTGATAGCTTGTTCGTTGATTTCAGGTTTAATCATGCTTTGAGAAGAAATGTAGAAAATTCGGCTAAAATGACTAAATAAACTGCTTCGTCGACCGTCAGTAATATATTCTCTAGATATTTTACAAAGGTTGAAATATTCTGAAACTTGGGGATATTGTAGAAGACTCAGAGATCTATAACTTTTCTGTTGGACACTTGGCGAGATTCTTGATGGTGTGATAGCAGATTGGAAGCATACATGAAGATACATAAGCTGGAAAGCTGCACCGTCGAAGCTCAAGATAATATTCTCTAAATATTCTACATTAATCAGAATATTATGAAATAATATGTAGATAACAGAAGACTTCCATATATATAACTTTCATGTTGAATACCGGCTCAGATTCCTTATACACTGGCCTCAGAATTGACTCCAAGTCATAGTTTGAGTATAAGCTAAAGAATAAGGAAGCTGATAACATGGCAGAATCCAAGTCCAACTCATACGATGACTGGGCAGTCCGATGAATCGGTTTTAAGTCCGATCGGTCGCTCCGCTAATGTGGCAAGTATAGAAAATAGGAAAATTAGAGTTTTAAGCCAGTTTAATTGCAAAAATCGGGTAGTAGGGTTTGCCCTATAAATAGGGATCTTAGTGGGAGAGCCTAGACTTCAAGAACATCAGGTGAATCCTCCCAAAGCAGAGCTCGTCGCACCACAACTCAAAGACTTGATGATTTAGAAGCAAGAATGGAAAGAATGGAAGTTAATCAAGGTGACATCAAGACTTCCCAAGTACAGATCATGGCGGATCAAGCAAAGATGTCCAAGCAACTTGAAGACATTTTCACCTACATCAAAAATGAATTTCCACCTTCCACACCTTCAGTTGATTGATCCTAAATCCCCATCCATGTTACTTCTTTTTTATGATGCCAAAGGGGGAGAAAAAGTTGTGATGAATGTTGAAAACAATTGCTCTACATTTCATATTTTTACTCTTGTATTTTGGAAAACCTTGTCTTTGAAATACTCTTGTAATCCAAAGTTTTCCGAAATCTTTTTGAATGGAAGTGTTGTAATGCAAGTGCTGGAATCTTTTGAATGAAAGGCAATGTTGTTGGATAATGTTAATCTCTTGATCATAATACGATGTTGGATAGTGTTAAGTTGTGTTAGTACAAATTTTTTATCTCCAATATCCATATGAACTATTCCATGATAGCCAATATTCACTTTCTTAAAAGAAGTGAACATGCTAAAATCTAAGTTAACTTGTCATTATATCTCAAAATTAACTTTTCTTATCCTTTTAGTGATACATGACTTGTGTGCATCCTTGGTATTCAATTTAGAACTCTTTTTAAGAAAGAATTGGATGCATAGATTAAGGGGGAGCTTAAATATTTTATCATCACATTTAAAAGGGTTGTCATCATAAAATAGGGGGAGATTGTTGATCCTAACCTTGTTTTGATTATACCAATATACATTAAATGATGAAATATATATTTAATATTTATTACCCCTTAATTGGACGTCTTAAATTCAATAGTTAATGATTTATTGTACTGACGGTCGATGCATGGATCGACCGTGGGAATGCGACGGTCGATCCATGGATCGACCGTGGGGTTGCACTGTCGCGCCCCGACCCGCAGGACCCAGACCGGGCCGGGACACGAGGGGGGAAAACTTACAACTACTAGCCTCAACTGGCGGAAACAGTTGAGACTCAAGCCCAGCTGGCGGAAACAGCTGAACAACACAGAGAAAAGGGCGGAAGCAAGCTAAACAACAACCTCTATTATAAAAACACATAACAGAGTACAGGGCTCAAGAACAACAGTTCTACAAAGGAAGAGTACAAGGACAACAGTCCACAAAAGAACAACACCCACAGGGGTCTCCTCAAAGACGCAAACGAAGCCATCCTGACCCTCAGACATAGTCAGGAGCTGGCGCGCTGCCGCGGGACGACCGAGGAGGTAACACTGGGACAGAGCGGCCACCTGCACCTGCAACAAACACAGTCCAGGTAGGCATGAGCAACAGCTCAGCATGGTCCTACTCTGCCACTCTCGCTAAGAAGGCAACCCAAACAAACCGACTCTGAAGCCAAGTACTAAGGCTTGCCAAGGATCCCATAAATCCCGTCAATAACCCGAAGGATTCCTGTCCTAGGTGCGTATCTCCGATAACGCCACTGCTCAGGGGTGGGCAACTCCGACATTCCCTGACACAGGGTGGACACGACGCAACCAGTAGGACACCCTTCTCCAAGCGGGATCTCCGCACTTGGCGGAACAACCGAGGTTATGACTACCATCACTCGGTACTCCAAGCGGCAGAGTCAACACAGACCCAACCTACCCTAGCATGCCTAATGCACAGGAAAACAGGGCAGGATAAATATGATAAAGCTGTAAACAACCAACACAGCAAGGGCACACATTTGGCCCATTTATACTAAACACTCCCGAGGGTCATGACCCCCTCGGTTCACCACAAAGCGGTAAGGGCATACCGTCAGCCCATTTATTCTATACACCCGAGAGGCATCACCCTCTCGGTTCAACCACAAAGCGATAAGCATTCATGTATGATCCATAGCAGGACAAACCCCGAGGGCAAAACCGTAAAAAAACGACTTGCATGCGAAGCCCCGCGGGCAAAACAGCACTTAAAGCAAGTAAAAACCCTCTCTGCACCGAAGGAGATCGATCTCCTATAGCAGCGAGATCGATCTTCCTCGAGGCTAGAAGCACCCGTCCCGGTCACCCCCAACAAGATCGATCTCCACCCATATGAAGATCGATCTTTTAGGTGACCCTCGACGCACTGGCGCCAGCCACCAAGAGATCGATCTCCCTCCCAGGGAGATCGCTCTCGCTCGGGCGGGCTGGGCCACCCCGACCAAGATCGATCCCATCCCATGAGATTGATCATGATTTGGTTCTCCGGCGGCCGGACGGCGAGGAACACCGCTGGAAACCTTCACCATACCTCACCAAACTAGGTGGGCTGGTAGATCTCAGTGCCACAAAGCTACTCATGGCTTCAAAACCGGAAAACACCAACTCCACAAGGAGATCTAAGCAAAACAAAACTCGGATTTAAACCCTCAAAAGCAAAGCCGGAGGTTTGAGTGAGATCCCTACCTCTTCAACGCAGCTTCGATCCCAAGATCTAGCCCAGGACCTTCCCTCGCCTCGCCACGAACCCAACGAGCCTTCAAGCTCCAGGAAAGGTGGCCGGAGGAGGAAGAACGGCGAGCGGAAGCTCTCAGCCGGAACAGGGGAAGAAGCAGAGCCGGGAGAAGAAGG
>OY986973.1:12627281-12725300 GCA_963920575.1 Narthecium ossifragum
GTGCCAACCTATTTGGGATGTGCCCATCCTATTGTGATGCAATACCTCCTCTAAATATGCAATGTATTTGAAAAGCAATGTTGGGAATAAAGAAAGTTTTCTACAAATTTTCTGTATTTTTTTCTGATTTTTTCTGATTTTTTATGAATTTTTTAAGTATTTAAAATATAACATAAATAATTTAAAAAATATAAAAAAACCGGGCTGGGTGCTTAGGCTCGGCCCTAAACCTGCCCCCAGCCCGGTCCAGAACCGGGCAGGGCTTAAAGAGGGCCCGAGCCGGGTGGCGGTGCTACCAATCCGGACCCGGCCCGGCCCGGGCCCGTTAGGCTAAAGGGCAGGGCCGGGCATGTGGTAAAGCCCGGCCCGGGCCCGGAAACCCGGGCCGGGCCGGGCGGGCTTTTTGTCCACCCTTAGTCGCGGAGAGGAAGCAGACGAAGGAGCAGAGCAGGTACGCAGGGTCGATCGACAGAGAGATCGAAGCGCAAGAGATGAGATAGGAAGTTAGGGACAGGCGGATTTAAATAGAGGAAGAACTAAAATTGGAGTTAGAGTAGGAAAACGAGTAGGATTAGAATGAAATCAGATTGAGCAGAAAAAATATCATTGGCGGTCGATCCGACGATCGACCGTGGGAGTGGGTGATCTTGGGAATCTAAGGCAATGGTCGATCATGTGATGAGAAAATAAGCCGACGGTCGATGTGACGGTCGATCGGCTGATCGATCGTGGATGATAGGATTTGGTTGAGGATGCGACGGTCGATCGTGGCATCGACCCTGAGAAACCTTTTTCATGGCAGAGGCTCACGGTCGATGCGATGGTCGACCGTTTGTCAGGAATTTTTAGTTTTCTAGATATTATGATTATTCATATAGGAAAATATAGGAAAAATCAGAAAAACATGAAAAATCCTAAAAATTAAAGAAAATTCTAAAAAGCTAAGGAAAAAAAAACATAAAACTGGGTTGCCTCTCAGGAAGCGTGTAATTTTACATCTTTCTCTAGACGTGCCTAAAAAGGTCAGTTATAATACGGGTCCGTCAGCTCGACGGATTCAATAACTTCGCTGTGTGCAATGTCCTCCACATAGTGTTTAATCTATCGCCATTAACAGTAAATATTTCGTTTGTGTGTGGATGTCAAAATTCCTATAGCGCCATGTGAAAATACTATATTTATAATAAAAGACCCTGACCATCTAGAATGTAATTTACCTAGGAAAAGACGCAATTTAGCATTGAAAAGCCAAACATTCTGCCCGACGACAAAAGTCCTTCTAGAAATATGTTTATCATGGAAGGCCTTAGTTTTGTCTTTATATATTTTGAAATTGAAATAGGCTTCGTTGCGAATTTCCTCAAGTTCACATAAACTCAGTTTCCTATGTGTTGTGATGGTATTAGTATCAGTATTTAGCTTTTTATTGCCCACATAGCTCGATGTTCTAATTCTGCGGGCAAATGACAAGGCTTACCAAACACTAATCGATATGGGGACATACCAATAGGTGTTTTATAAGCCATCCTATAAACCCACAGTGCATCATCTAGCTTAGTGGCCCAATCTGAGCGATCAATACGAACAGTTTTCTCTAATATGCGTTTTATTTCTCAATTAGAAAGTTCTACCTGACCACTTGTCTGAGGATGATAGGAAGTGGCTACCTTATGTGTGATAGAGTATTTTCTAAGAAGAGATGCAAATTGCTGATTATTAAAATGAGAACCACCATCGCTAATAATTGCACGGGGACAACCAAATCGAGAAAAGATGTTACTTTGAAGAAATTTAATCACGACTTCATGACCATTCGATTTGGTTGCTATAGCTTCTACTCATTTAGAAACATAGTCAACTACTATAAGGATATACTGAAAACTAAAGGAAGGTGGAAAGGGACACATGAAATCAATAAGGGACCCACGTACTTGCTTGGGTGGGCCCACGCCATGGAGCTGGCTGCAACTAGGTCCCTTTGGGCTTCCTAAGCCCAACCTGCCAAAAGGATTCCTATTCCCTAGCTAGTTTGCTTACTTAGTTGATTGCCTAGTTAGTAGTTATCTTGATTGAGTCAGTTTCCTAGATTGAGTTCAGTTTATGATTTGCTTAGCTAGTTCCTATTATGAGTCCTAGTTTTGGTTGAGTCAAGTCACTTGCTTACCTAGTTCATTCCTGGTTATTAGGAGTCAGTTTGAGTTGAATTAGTAAGAGTTTGTTTACTTGCTGTTCAAGCAAGAAGGTATTTAGGTTGTAGTAGAACTCTCTTGAGGCCTCTATAAAAGGACCTCTATAGCTTGTATTAGGGATTTTATGCATGGACGAAATTAATAGAGTTATTATTTAGTAGAGATAAATCCTAGGAGTAGAAGTAATATATGAGTAGCTGTAACCCTAGTTTCCACAGAAATTCACCAGCCACCTTCATCTCTCTACTGCCGGATTATCTCTCCACCAGCCGGCCACTATCCATCGCCGCCATCAGCTGTCATCCACTGCCATCCGCCGTCCAACCCCAAGTCCCCGGCGTCCCCCTTGGCTGTCGTGCTCCTCTCCGCCACCATCATCACCACTACCAGCCACCATCCACGTTCTCCAAGGCTTGGATCCCCCAAGGGTAGCCGGCCAACCATTGAGGAAGCTGCGAGGTAATCCTCTTCCTCATCCGTCTCTCTCCTCCGGTTTTCAGCCTTCCTTATCGAATACCTAGGGTGCTTCTCTTAAAACCCTAAAGGTATATCTCGACCTAGCCATAGCTTTGGCTAAGGAGGAGCCGAGACTAGGCAAGAGCCAGATACGAAAGCCCTAGAGAATGTGCATCGTATCAATGGATCCATGCTTGGGCTTGGGCTTGGTCTTGGCTTGGTCCATGGTCGGGTCAGCTAGGAGGTGGGGTCTGACCTGTGTGGGACCTCCTTAGTTCCTCCTGGGTGTGGGTCTTGGTCCAGCCCATGCTCGGGCTTGGGCTTCCACATCTAGGACTAGACTCGATCAAGTCCTTCCTTAGCGTGGGTTGGGCAGGCCCAGGCTGAGCTTGGTGCGACCTCGTATCAGATGCTCGTCGGGAAAAGAAGTATTAACAGGAGTGTTATCAAAAATATGTTTCAAAGGAAGCCGAGACAAGTGATCAGCAACTACATTTTCTGAACCTTTCTTATCCCTAATCTCTAGATCAAATTCTTTCAAAAGCAAGATCCATCAAATCAGTCTAGGTTTGACATCCTTTTTAGCTAAAAGATATCATAGAGCAGCATGATCAGTATAGATAAGGATTTTGGAACCTAGGAGGTAGGGACGGAACTTTTCCAATGCAAATATTAGGGCTAATAATTCATTCTCAGTAGTTGTATAATTCAATTGGGATTCAGAAAGGGTCTAACTAGCATAATAAATCACATGTGGGATTTTGTTTACTCACTGTCCTAACACAGCTCTGATAAGTCACTTAATGTTCATGATTCAACCCCTTAACTTAGCTTTGTTATGCCTAAAGTAGTTGTATTTGATAGCTTGTTCGTTGATTTCAGGTTTAATCATGCTTTGAGAAGAAATGTAGAAAATTCGGCTAAAATGACTAAATAAACTGCTTCGTCGACCGTCAGTAATATATTCTCTAGATATTTTACAAAGGTTGAAATATTCTGAAACTTGGGGATATTGTAGAAGACTCAGAGATCTATAACTTTTCTGTTGGACACTTGGCGAGATTCTTGATGGTGTGATAGCAGATTGGAAGCATACATGAAGATACATAAGCTGGAAAGCTGCACCGTCGAAGCTCAAGATAATATTCTCTAAATATTCTACATTAATCAGAATATTATGAAATAATATGTAGATAACAGAAGACTTCCATATATATAACTTTCATGTTGAATACCGGCTCAGATTCCTTATACACTGGCCTCAGAATTGACTCCAAGTCATAGTTTGAGTATAAGCTAAAGAATAAGGAAGCTGATAACATGGCAGAATCCAAGTCCAACTCATACGATGACTGGGCAGTCCGATGAATCGGTTTTAAGTCCGATCGGTCGCTCCGCTAATGTGGCAAGTATAGAAAATAGGAAAATTAGAGTTTTAAGCCAGTTTAATTGCAAAAATCGGGTAGTAGGGTTTGCCCTATAAATAGGGATCTTAGTGGGAGAGCCTAGACTTCAAGAACATCAGGTGAATCCTCCCAAAGCAGAGCTCGTCGCACCACAACTCAAAGACTTGATGATTTAGAAGCAAGAATGGAAAGAATGGAAGTTAATCAAGGTGACATCAAGACTTCCCAAGTACAGATCATGGCGGATCAAGCAAAGATGTCCAAGCAACTTGAAGACATTTTCACCTACATCAAAAATGAATTTCCACCTTCCACACCTTCAGTTGATTGATCCTAAATCCCCATCCATGTTACTTCTTTTTTATGATGCCAAAGGGGGAGAAAAAGTTGTGATGAATGTTGAAAACAATTGCTCTACATTTCATATTTTTACTCTTGTATTTTGGAAAACCTTGTCTTTGAAATACTCTTGTAATCCAAAGTTTTCCGAAATCTTTTTGAATGGAAGTGTTGTAATGCAAGTGCTGGAATCTTTTGAATGAAAGGCAATGTTGTTGGATAATGTTAATCTCTTGATCATAATACGATGTTGGATAGTGTTAAGTTGTGTTAGTACAAATTTTTTATCTCCAATATCCATATGAACTATTCCATGATAGCCAATATTCACTTTCTTAAAAGAAGTGAACATGCTAAAATCTAAGTTAACTTGTCATTATATCTCAAAATTAACTTTTCTTATCCTTTTAGTGATACATGACTTGTGTGCATCCTTGGTATTCAATTTAGAACTCTTTTTAAGAAAGAATTGGATGCATAGATTAAGGGGGAGCTTAAATATTTTATCATCACATTTAAAAGGGTTGTCATCATAAAATAGGGGGAGATTGTTGATCCTAACCTTGTTTTGATTATACCAATATACATTAAATGATGAAATATATATTTAATATTTATTACCCCTTAATTGGACGTCTTAAATTCAATAGTTAATGATTTATTGTACTGACGGTCGATGCATGGATCGACCGTGGGAATGCGACGGTCGATCCATGGATCGACCGTGGGGTTGCACTGTCGCGCCCCGACCCGCAGGACCCAGACCGGGCCGGGGCGCGACATGCACGGTCGATGCACCATACTTGACAAAATGAAATGTTGACTCGCGGTCGATCGGAGTATCGACCCTGAAAAGCCATTTTCTTGACAGAGCCTGACGGTCGATGCAACGGTCGATCGACCGGTCGACCGTGAGGTTTGGACATTGTGTTTTTAAATGTTGTAGGCTCACGGGCGATCTGACAGATGATATGACGGTCGACTGTGGATGATGATTATGAAAAGTGAAGAAGCAACGGTCGATCGGAGAATCGACCGTGGGAAGCATTTTTCACAACAGAGCCTCACGGAGGATGCGACGGTCGATGGGTGGATCGACCGTGGCTCAAAAGGCTGAGTTTTTGTACATGACGGTCGATGTCACGAACGATGCATGAATCGACCGCCTGCAATGCGCAGAGTAAAAATCTAGCCGTTGGAGAGTTGCAGAGAGCCGTTAGAGGTTCTTTTTGAGCTGGTTGAAGGCTAGATATAAGCTGTTCTTTGTTGTAAACTTGCTACAGCTATTATTGATATTATTGAGATCATCTGAGCAAGTCTGTAAGAGTCACTACTTATTCCTTTTAGAGCTACAACTTTTGTAAATCTTCTTCGAGTGTGAAAAAGTACTTTGAGAGTAATCCAATAGTTGTTGGCTGTGATTGTAAGGTCACCAAGCACCGGGAAGCTTGAATGAAAAACTTGTAAAAGATTTGCAAGTAGTGGAACCTCAAAGAGGACCTTGAGAGAAGTGGACATAAACCAAGAGATGTCCAAGCACTATAAAATCGGTGCCATCTCTCTAACCCTTCTTTGATATAATTCTTGCATACTGTTTTACTTTAGTTTCAAGCATTTAAGGTATTAGATCTCTCCTACCTGATTTTTCCATCAATCTAGTTTTTTGAAAAGAGTCCAATTCACCCCCCTCTTGGACCTTCAATTGTCGTAGCGTGTCGGATCGCGTACTACTTTGTCTCATGAGTCTTGGCGTAGCTAATGGCCTCGGCAATGGTGGTTGGTCTGGTGAGCTGCACGTCGTACCTGATGGCAGGGTTCAGTCCGCTGATGAAGAGACTCAGTACAACATCTCAAGCCAACTGTGGGACACGACCTAGACCTCGGTCGAACCGGATCTGGTAGTCTCGGACCGAGCCATCTTGCTGAATTCGAGTGAGTTCGCCGATGGGGTCCTCGTAGGTCGTCGGTCCATAGCGCAAATGCAGGGCATGCTGGATGGTATGTCATGTCACGCACTCATCCGTATCCTTCGACAGTTGGTACCATGTCTGGGCATCTCCATCAAAGTGATAAGCGGCGTAACGGACCTTCTCTCGTTCATGGATAGAATGATAAGAGAAGAACTGCTCTGATACGAGCAATCTACTCGTAATCCTCTCGTATCGGTCCTTTACTGCTCCAATCGATCAGAATCAGTCTGATCGGACTTGATTGAGTCCAATTGGCTGATCTAGCTAGCTGGATCGGATCTAGCTCAAGGAATTGGATCAGGCTTGACTGGATTGGGTTGAATCAGTTTAAGTGGCTAGGCTGAATCAGGTTAGAGTTGGCTGAGCCGGAGTGGTCAAGCAGGTCTAGGGAGATTCGACGGCTGAGGGGTCGCCGGAGTGGATCGTTGGCATAGAGACGTCGGCGGCGGTCAGGATACCAGTAGGAAGGATCGCAGGTCGATGGGAAAGAGATCCACCGGATTGGATTGGTCGGAAGGATGCCGGATCGACGGGATCTGGAGGTCGATGACGGCGGGTTTGGGTTGACCGGCGTCGGGGACGACGAGGAGCTCGGCGGGAGGCAGAGAACGGTTAGGGAAGGTCAGGATCTGGTATACAGAGGTCGGGGAAGGGTTTTAGGATGGTTTGGAGGTGGGATAGGGATCGGATGCGGGTTGACGGCGATGGGGACGGAGGTCGGGTTGCAGGGGAACTCACCGAAGACTGTGAAGGGTGACGGGAAAGAGTTGGCAGGGGTCGTGGGGATTAGGGGAAGAGGATGGCGGGTTTAGGTGGCGACGGGGGTGGCCGGAGAGGGTACGGGAAGGATGCCGACGGTGAAGCTAGGGTTTGGGCACGGGAGAGAGAAGAGAGGAAGAAGACGGTGATGTGGCAGGTGATTGGGCGTGGGGTCACTGACGTGGCGGAGAGAGAAAGTCCGTGGAGGCGGTGCCGGCTGCGGAGAAGATGACCGACGGGGAAGAAGGTGGATTGATGGTGGATTTCTATGGAAATTATATTACTTCTACTCCTATGATATTCTACTAAACTATTCTTAATTCATCATAATTCTCTTCATACATCATACCTAGCTATTGAGGTCCTTTTATAGAGACCTTGACTATTGAGGTCCTAATCGAACTAGAAAACCCTCTTGCTTAATTAGCAAGTAATAAGGCTTTCAGACTCAACTCAACTTACTAACTCAAATATCAACTAGGATTCAATTAAATATAAAAGGCTAATCATAAATCTTAATTAAATACTCTAGTTTGAACTAGGGAAGTTCAATTCAAACTAGGAAAGAGGCTAAAGCAGTTTGGGTCCTCTTCTGGGTGAGGGTCCAGTCGGATCGACTCGTATCATGCTCCGTCTTGAGAATCCAATGAGTAGGATCTGTAGTACTATCATAGCGGGGAAAGTCCATGTGGGGAATCTAATTAAGCAGCAAAGGGGTGGCTCACAGATTGGGGCAGGGGCTGGTTCATACGCAGGTGGGGTGTGAGGAGGGCAGTAATGGGGCTGAGGAGGTGTTGGATTGTAGGGTACATATGGAGGGGGCATAGGCTGCTGGTAAGGAGGTGGGTGATAGGCCGGATATAGGGGCTGATGTGGTGGGTGGTGGAAGAGTAGTGGAGCCAGCTGGTGGGGAAAAGGTGGTGGGGCCGGGCAAGGGTGTGGTGTGGGCTGGTTGAGCAGGGGGTTGGGTAGGAGGGATAGGACCTAGTCCAACTAAGACGTAGTTGGGACTAGGGTTGGTTCCTTCCTGGGTAGGGACAGGTTCATGAGGAGTCCTAGGGGAACTAGGAATTGTAGTAGGAAGCTGGTTAGGAATAGGACTAGGGTTAGGGTTACCTTGCTCTCCTGCAGTTCCTGGACTTGGTCTCTACATCTGCGAGGCCATGAACGCAATCCTCTCCGAGATTCCAAGGATTAAGGCTTGTGTCTCATGCTGCGATGTCTGAAGTGACAACAACGATCCCTTGATGTCGTCGATCTCTTCTCAGGTTACGGGAAGATCCCGCTCTTTGGAAGCACTGGCGGTGGTATCTTCTGCCATCAGCGCAGCTTCTGGAAGGCTTTGGGCGGCACAGTCGATGAAACAGTGCTCTGATACCAAGTTGATACGCTGAGCCTTCTCGTAGGCACGGGTACCGGGTCTCTTGCCTAGTCTCGGCTCCTCCTTAGCCAAATCTATGGCTAGGTCGAAAGATACCTTTAGGGTTTTAAGAGAAGGACCCTAGGTATTCGACGAGGAAGGCAAGGTGTAGACTAGAGGAGAGAGACGGATGAGAAGAGGGATACCTTGCAGCTCCTCTATGGTTGGTTGGCTTCTCCAAGCCAAGAAGGGTGGCTGGTAGGGGCAGACGGCGACAAGTGCTTGATGGTGGTCAGTTGATGGAGAAGGGCCGGTGTAGAGGAGAAGGTGGAGATGGTTGGTGGTTTGTGGAATATTAAGTTACAACTACTCATAAGATTATTCTACTAATAACTCTATTTTATTCTTCAAAATTCGTCCATGCCCTTATGCAAACTATAGAGGTCATTTTATTGAGGCCTCAAGAGAGTTCTACTCCAACTAGAGAACTACTCTTTGCTTTAATCAGCAAATAATCAGACTTTTCTACTAAAACTCAATCATATCTCAAACTTCTTAATAACTAGGACTCATAATAGGAACTAATAAAGCAAATCATAAACTGAACTCAAACCAGGAAATCAATTAAGAAACAACTAAGGAAGTAACCAGCTAGGAATAGGATTCCTTAAGGCCAGCTTTGGCTTGGGACCTGGTCCAAGGCCGGGTCCTACCAAGGGGTGGAGCTGGACCTAGTTCCACTTGGCATGTGGGACCCCACCCCTTGGCTTGGTGTGGGTTGGACTTGGGTCCCACATGCCATACTTGGGGCCTCGTGAGCTGATGACGAGTACCTGATCTAGCTTAGACTCAATACTTGGGCTGGCCTCGTGAGCTGCAACATGGGAACTCTCGATTGAACCCGGTATGGACATGAATTCAATGCGCCTAGTGGGTGCATCTTGGCGAGCGGACAGTGCATCAGAAGTCCCATCCACCTTCGTCATACTTCGTGATGGCTCAGGTTGCGTGGAATGTCTCAGGTACAAGTTACATTCCTCGTCGGTGTAAACCATCTGGAAAATATAGAAAACCAACAATTAGTAGGCATTCCAAAAAAGACGACTAAAAAGAAAACAAAACAAGTTTTAGTTCGACATTGCCTGTGTAGTGTTTCCTTGTGTAACAGAGTCGGTGAGGTTCCCCCTCACTAGCTTTACATCTCCACACCTCATCATGTGTGGGATAGTGCCCTCGACGGTTGGTGTCCTACTACCGGTAATCTCATAATAACATGAGTAGAACTGCAGTGTAGCCGCATACATATGTACATGCTCTGCCAGATCTCTCCGTCTTTGATGACACCCTCCATCGTCTGTGAGCCTTGCCGACCTCAGTCTTAAGGTGCTCGTGAACAATACTGGACCAGTCAAATTTGTGCAGTGAGTGGAGATCTTCTAAAAGGGACACTAGGTCCGTAGGTGCGGTGTAGTTGGACCTCGGGAACAAGAAAGCAATGAACATGTACAGAATGAAGAAGCGGCAGAAATCATAAACGTCCTCCTCTTCGCCCTTGCCCATGAGATCTTCCAAGATGTCCTCGACATGACTATATTTCAAGTCCAGCTCAACGGTGCGTCTGCAGTAGAATGGAATACTTAACAGCTGCCGCCGCATCTTTTTCCGCTTTAGGCGAGAAGTAGGCCAATGATAACTGCAACGTCTTCTGCTCTTAATTCGACGTTGCTGCCTTGGACCAGGAACCGCAAACGTCCCTGGTTATGCTTCATCATGTGGTCGAGGAGGACATTGTTTGGTTTAATCTTTGGTAGTTGAAGTGGATGGGAGAAGGGTGTCTGGCGAATGATGCGTGCATGTGGTTCAGTCATATATTCGCCGACAGCCTCTGTTATCTTCTGCGTGAAGCAGCGGCTTGCGAACGGAGTGCGGCCAGCCTCCAGCAATCCGTTGGAACCGCTGCTAGTCTCTGCGGCTAACATGAGATATGAGTTGCAGTTAAATCCACATGGAAAACAATTAAACTACGCATACGAATGAATAACACAAGTAATTATTGAAAGACACACACACAGAATTAATTATACCAGTAGTTAAATAGCGCATAGACAACACCTTAGCAACGCGTAATAAAACCAAAACTACGGGTATAAAGTGAAAAATGTGCGCATGATGGAAAAGTACGCGTATAAACAAGTAAATACGCGCACATACATAATGAAGTTCAAGTGTACATATTACACACCTTAACAACGCGTAAAAACAACAGAAAGTACGTGTATTTGTTGCGAGAGTTCTCATAGAAAGAAATAAATGGGAAAACATGGAAAAATACGTGTATAAACTGATAAATGTACGCACGATGGAAAAGTACGCGTGTAGATGTGCACAAGATGAAAAAGTACGCCTATAAACAAATAAATGTGCGAAACGAGGACCAAAATAGATGCCATCGTTATTTTTTAACAATAGATTAGAGTAAATCACACCGCCTAGGGCAAATAAGAAAACAAGGGAAATAATGTGATAGTGGTCCACATAAGGGTGAACCAGGGCATACCGGAGTCCATGTCCGTAGTTCTAGGGCCAGAATCAACCGCCGCCTCTTTTCTCCTCCGCTTTGAACCCTCGGCTTGTCTTCCTTTACTCTTTGCTTTCATGGATTTTTCCTCCATCGATGGAAATGGAAGGGGAGAAACTCGGAAACCCCTTTTTTCTAATGCGATCTCTCGATCTCTTGATCTCGGAAACCCCTTTGAGTATGCGGATTTAAAAATCCGCATACGAATTGTTTTTTATGCGTATTTATCCGAATCGACGTTTCAAATTGACGTTGGCTGACGCAGTTGTACCGGTTGGCTAATCGGTGCCTGCCTCGTGTGTGGGGTAATTAATGTCCCCGGTGACTTTCGAGAAACGTGACTATTGTTTTCGTATGACATTAGCATACTTTCTTTGCGCGTATAGTGATAAGCATGCGTGGTAATGCGACAGAGTATTTGATGCGCATGTCGAGAATTTGCTAATGCCTCACCCTTTTTGTTGTTTTAATGCGCTGTTAAGGTGTTTTTTATGCGTACTTTTTGTCGTTTTTATGCGTTGTTAAGGTATTTTCAAGCGATGTTAAGGTGTTTTCCATCGTGAGCAACTAAGGTGTTTTATGCGTACTTTTTGTTGTTTTTATGCGTTTATAAGTTGTTTTCCACCATGAGTAGTTACCGAGTTTGCAATTATGCAAGTGTTAAGGTTGTTTTGTAGATATCCTGGTTATACGTATGCCTTATATTTCATGTCCATGTTATGATTTGCTTTTATAGTAATAATAACCGAGTAGATTTTAGCCATTATAAATACATTATTTAAGCTAACATTTTCCACGCGTGGTTATCACTATACACATGTAGAAAGTATGCTAATGTCGCACGAAAACAATACTCGTGTTTCTATGGACCAATCCCTAGAGCTTTTCTCTTTCTAGATTCACCCATTTCCTTCCATAAAGCAAACCACCATGGGCGTCGCACACCTGTGTTCAAGAAATCCTGCGCCAAAAAGGATGAGCACCTAAGCCCCATGCATGTGCATATCCATGATGCTTCATTTTTGTTGTTTGGACACGTGGATATATAGGTGAATGATACTGTTAGGATTTGGTCGAATTGGTAGTGGTTGGGGGTAAATTTGTATGCTTGAGAAATTTGGTAAGTTTATGGAAGCTCTTCTCGATCGGAGTAAGCTAATTCATAATATTTAAGCTATTAAGGCACGTAATGGTTCTTCTGGGGAATAAAATGTCTAATGAATGCCATGAAAGCCAAGAAATCATATTATGCAGGAATTCACTGGTGTGAATTGCATTTGATATATGCATATGATGGTTGCCAAGAAATCACATAACTCATGTTTTAATGCGACATTAGCATACTTTCTACGCGCGTATAGTGATAATCACGCTTGGAAAATGATATATGCGTATGCATGATGTTAGTCTTTTATGCGTGTTTGTTAACTACGTGCGTGAATTTCTATGTGTAGTTAACAACGCATTTAATGCTCGAAGGACGGCATGTCTTCTCACGAGCTGACACCGTCGTATGTCGTGGCCAAGCATTTCTTGCCATGTGACGGAGATTTAATGTGATCCTTGGATTTCAAAGCAACATATATGTTTTTTTATTTATCTGTACCATGCCATGTCATATGACATTCCATGCATGTATGATCGAATGGTGAAAAGTAATGGTAGATTGGTCATTTCAGAGTCTGAGGGGTATGAGGTTGCAAAAAACCAACATTGGGGTGTCAGATCGCAATAAGTGATTATTGGGGTTATCAAAAATTTCTAAGATTGCATGGTAACAAATCACCATCGGCTGCACGTATTTAAAGGTGGCCATATGGCCACCGTTGCAATGCATATGCAGCTCATCGAGAGTCACGTATGGAGGGAATTAGGAGATGGGAGGACATGGAAGCAGACTGCCTCATCAACATCTTCCAGAGATTGGGCGTCGATGACATGACTCTAGCCGTGCCGTTCGTCTGCCGATCCTGGTACAAAGCTTCTTTTGATCCTTTCTGCTGGAGGGTGCTCAACTTCCGAGCACTGGACTTCATGCCATTGAGCCGTTTCGCCAAAAGATTCAGGGCTCAGTATGGTAAGCAAAGCTTCTCCTTCACCGGCTTCTTGCGTCTCGTCCTCTCTCGCTGCCGAGGCTATGCTACAGAGATCTCATTTCCGCTTATCTTTGGCCCTTCCATGGATGAGCTGCTTCATGCGTCGATAGAGTAAGCTATTCTTTTCTATGTTAAATAACCAGTTGTCCGAATTCAAGGCCTCTATTCTGATAATATATGAAAATCAATAACTTTTCAGACAATTCTGCACATTGTTTTGTCAAGACTGACAATCGCTGTACAATCTATGCAGATGTCCGGGATTAAAAACTGTGGTCTTGCCTGTAGTGAAGTTAGCGGATGAAAAACGCATCCCAGAAGTCCTAGGAAGGTGGAAGGATCTCGAATGGCTGGAGATGGAATCGAAGCCTTACTCCTTTCTCGAAATAGCTTCGCAGATTTCCGGCAAGTGCAAGAAGCTCGTCGGGTTTAAGATGCATGGCGACATCAGCAGTGAAGACGCATTGGCCTTGGTCACTCTCCTCCCGAAGCTCAAGTATCTAAACTTAAGCGAGTCTTATTTGCGGAAAGAAGAGCTGTTGGCGGTCGTCGGCGGTTGCAGAGAGCTAGAGAGACTGGTTGTGAGAGATTGCCTCGGTTTCGAAGCCGATGAGGAGGTTTTGAGGGGAGCTCGGGGGATTAAAGCATTTGGGCATGAGGGATCCAAGTTGCTAGATGGTTCTAGCTGTGAAGCAGATGATTTTGGTTTTGTAAATAATGCAAGGCAAAGTGTTAATTTTCTTCCCAAATTGTTTTGGCCTTGAGTGCCTCATTATTTTCTTCTCTTTTGATTCTCGACTGGTTTTTTTTTATAATTATTGTATCAGATCTACAACCTTGACTTGTTTAAAATCTTAAATATGTTGAATGGCATCTTTGCATGATAGTGCCAGGCTGTTTTTCTAATTAAGAATTGAGCTGTTGAAAAAGTGATGATTTTAACGTTAGTCCCTGATGTTTGTGGAGAATTCGTGGATTTAGACTTTTTTATGCTTTGCTGGATTGCTTTAACCCCAATCTGAGGTTGCCTTAGTTTGGTTAGGGGTCAAGCGAGGAATAGGATTAAGGGGGTTAGGAGTAAAAAAAATGAAGATAAATTTAACCCACTTTTGACGTTTAGCATAAAAACATAGGTAAATTAAGGGGTTAAACTTAGGATAAGGGTAAAAATTATAAAGTGTATAAAATATATAATATTATAATAATGGGTAATCTAGTGGGTTAAGATTATAATATTTATGTTAAATTAATTAAAATGTTCGTACGTAAAGTGTATAAAATATATAATATTGCATCAATGCATTCCCATAAGGACCCAATTATATTAATATAATAATAATATTTTAATATTATTATTAAAATAATATAAAATAATGTTTGTACGTACAGATCAATGCATCCCCATGCAGACCCATTTATGTTAATATAATAATAATATTTTAATATTTATTATTAAAATAATATAAAATAAAATATTTTTTGAATTATGTAGACCAATCATGATATGACATGTGGCATGTGGACCTACTTATATTAATATTTTATTATAATAACATATTAATAATATTATTTAATACAGTACACATATAAAAAAAAATATTATGCGTGCGCAAAAGTTTTTATACGCTCATAAAAACGCATACAAAAATGTTTATAGGCTCACAAAAATATTTGTACATAGAAAAACAAACAGGCACAAAAAATGTTACTACACACGTAAACATTTTTATACCATCATAAAAATATTTGCATGTATTTTTAGAAGCGCATAAAAAAGTATATGGGCGTAAAAAAAATTTCATATGCGTAGTGTATTAAATAATATCAATAACATATTATTATAATAAAATATTAATATAGGTGGGTCCCACATGCCACGTGTTATACCATGATTGGTCCACATCATGTAAAAAATATATTAGTTTATCATTCTTTATATATTGACATCATCAAAATAATATTAGAATATATTTGATAGGCGTAAATGAAAGAGAAAAGCTTAACCCTCATTTTAGGGTTTAACCCCTCTTAACCCCATAGCGTTTGGGGATAAGAATGGGGTTAAGGGGGTTAACCATCTTAACTCCCTTAACCCTATTTCAAATCTACAAATGATAGCTCTCATGCATATGAAGATGCATTTCCATGTGCATGGGATTTTTAGCCAAATAGGACCTCCACTTTTCACTTTTGACACTTTAAGATTTCAAGCTCTAATTTTTTACATAATAGGACCCCAAACAATTCTTATTCCAAAACTAACCCTACCTATACATGCCGGACATCCACATGCCGGACATCCATGGGATGACCATGCCACATGACGTATTCAATTTCGTCCCATCCCTTCGTATTAAATGCATGTCCCGTCACATTAAATGTCTGTCCCGTCGCATTAAATGCCTTACACGCAACTTAACAGCATATACGTGGTGGATATCAACGTGAACATGTTTTCTTCTACGTGGTTTTTTTCCTTCATTACTGGTTATACACGTACACTGGAACGCATATTATTTTGTACGCATGATAGTGTATGCGTTCGGCATTTCTGTGCGTTTGTTCGTATATGTCTAGTAACTATGTGATGTTTACTCTGAAACACAGGTAAAATCAGAGTTCATCAAAATTGCACGTCGGGATCTCGAAAGATGAGCAAATCAGGTGGCTGAATATCAATGTGAACATTGGGGGGCAGCTGGCCGCGGCAAATGCCAAGCTAGATAGGGTTGAAAAGGAAATTATAGTCATGAAGAGAAAATCAAACATGGAGGCAGGACAACCCCCAAAACCATTACTCGGGGAATCATTCCAGAGCTTAATAACCAAGCGGAGAAGGACCTCCATGGGGCACCCAAGCCAAGAGGAGAAGGACACGCATCAGTCCGAGCATGTAACCACAGATGTAGTGAGAGTGCCGCAATCGAAAGTCACCAAGCATCCCTCATTGTCTCAGTTCGGACAGTGACGGCTCGCTGTTAGAGCCAGCAACTATTCCCCATGGATAAGGTGGCATTGATCTAAACATACCTCTCAAACCATATCTCATCGGAGATAAAGAATTAGCTCAAGCGGTGGAAGAGATGACGATTAACGGACTAACACCGAAGGGCGAGGGGTAAGCTATAGAAGCACGAGTATAATTAATTATAAGACGCGTGTTTATGAAATTCTATATATCTCAACTTCTTTTCGCGAGTATCTTTAAGCTACACACGTGTACAAAAGTTATGAACGTGTGTATGAAATTTTATATATCTCACTATGATACGAGTCGATCCGACTCGACCAACTGGACCCGCACCCAGAAGAAGACCCAAACTGGTTTAGCCTCTTTCCTAATTTGGCTTGAACTTTCATAGTTCAAATTAGAGTATTTAATTAAGATTTATCATTAGTCTTTTATATTTAATTGAGTCGTAGTTGTTATTTGGTTTCCTAGATAATCACAAGTTGTTAGGAATTAATTAAGAGTCCATTTCAGTTAGTAAGTTGAGTTTGAGTATGAAAACCGCCTCCATCGAGGCCTTTCTTACTTGCTAATTAAGAAAGGGGGTTTTCTAGTTGGATTAGGACTTAGTCGAGGCCTCTATAAAATGACCTCAGTAGCTAGGAATCCAGGATCCAAGAAAGAGAATTATGATGTGAGTTTATGAGTAAAGTAGAGTAGTTAAGTAGGATATCATAGGAGTAGAAGTAATATAGTTTCAACCAGATATCCACCATCGATCCTCCTTCTTCCCAGCTGGTCATCTTCTCCACAGTCGGCACCGCCTCCATCGGTATTTCTCTCTCCCTACACTTTCTCTCTCCTCCATGTCAGCACCACGTCAGCATCCCACACCCAGTCACCTGCCACCTCAACATCTTCCTCCTCCCTCCTCTCTCCCGTGACCGATACTACCTCACCGCCAATCAACCTCCGTCCAGCCTCTCCGCCCAACCCCTTCACCTCCCAAGGCCACCTTCGACCTCCCCTATAGCCCACGACCCCAAGCAACCCATCCCCGCATCCCCTCGCAGTCTCCGACGATCTCCCCTTCGTTCCCCACTTCACAGCTGCCGCCGTCAACCCTTGTCTGTTCCCGATCTCACCCCTAAACTGACCTTAACCCCTCACCGAACCCTGTTAGGCCTTTTCCAGAAGTTTCCCGATGTCCTAAGCTACCCACGAGCCCTCTCCGTCGTCCCCGACGCCGGTCAACCCAAACCCACCGCCATTGACCTCCAGATCTCGTCGATTCGGCATCCATATGGGCAATCCACTCCGGTGGATCTCTTCCCGATCCTCCCGGGACCCCACTGCCAAGATCCCGACCCCCGGAAACATCTCCTCACTGGTGATCCACTTCCGGCGATCCTCAGCCGTCGGATCTTCCCAGCCAACCACTTGACTTAGCCACTTAATCCAGATCCAGCCCAATCCAACCCAGTCAACCTGATCCAGATCAACTCAGACTTGACTCGGTCAAGTCCTACCCCAATTAGGCTCAGCCAGAACTGAACCAACTCAAGTCAGATTTGATCCAACTAGCCAATCAAGTCCGATCAGACTCAATTCTGATAAAATGGAGTAGTAGAGACCCGATACGAGAGGATTGAGAATAGACCGTTCGTATCAACTTGGTATCAAAACTCCGTTCCTTCGACTATGCGGTCCAGAACCTTCCGGAAACTTCGCCACCATATATGGAGTACCCCAGGAGAGTTTGGAGCAGCAATTCATGATTCTGTAGGCCCAGTTGAACCTATGTTTAACCAAGATGGAACGTGATAGCAGGAAATTGGAGCAGATCACCAATAGATGGTCAACTGTGACTCAAACAAGTCCTACAGGGATTCAGGTTTCAAGTCAGACCCCTACTCCAGCTGCAACCCAGATTACGGAACCTGACCTCAGCCAACTCGGATTAGAACTCCTCCTATTGCAACTCCGAGAGCAACTCTAATATCAACTCCGAGTTCAACTCTGCCAAACTTGGGTGAAACCTTCTTTCTACCTTCCAATGATTTTTCTGGATTTTTACCTATTTTCCCAGATTTTTCATGAATTTTCTCTCTCTTGCCGGTTCGGCTCACCCTTGGCTTAGCCATGTGGCTCGTCTTCTTCCTCGCGACCGGCTCATGTCCGGCTCGGAATGGCTGAAGATCGAGCCGTCCCCATCCCTCCACCGGCGACCGTCACCCGGTCGCCCTTTCACGACAAACCCGCCCCATGAGCTTAGGCGACCTTCCCCCGTCGCCTTCCTACTCGGTCCAGGCCTAGCCCGTCCTCTCCTCCGGCTCCGGCGACTACACCCGACAAGAACGTGGACCTCCACCACCGATACCGCCACCATCACGTACCTTTCCCCGACAAGATCAAGCGTCGTTGAGCACTCCTTCACCGACGATCATCGGCGACGACATCCACCGCACCGCCACCATCAGATCCGCTGTGTTCGAAGCCCTATCCAGCAATCAGACTATATGGATGAAACCTCCAGGTCCCAGCGAAGCTTACTTTGTCGTTGCCAATCTCCGCCGACGTCGTTTCACCATTGATCCAGCTCCGGCGGCTTCTCAGCCGTCCGATCAAGACTGCAACTTGATCCAGCCGTCTGATTAGCATGATCTTCGATCCAGTGCTTCCGATCTTTGATCTGAACATGATCGAAGTGTCCCAAGTGATCAGGACGATCCAGATCAAGTCTGAGTGATCACAAGGCATCCTCAGCCATTGATCAAGCATCTGAATGTTGATATGAGCCCTCATTCAGATGCTATCTTCAATCTCACCCGATCTGACTATGATGGTACCACCGGTTTCGCTCAATTGACCCAATTCCAAATCGACACCAGAAGACTCAACCACGTCAGACAGGTTTGGACAAGAGTACGAATCAACACCACTGAATACTTAACTTGGTTCAAACAACTTCAAGCCCTGAATAGTGCAGCGAAAGCGTGGCCCAGCCGACTTCACTTCAGACTGGACCAATGCCAGCTTGAGTCAGTTACAAGCAAAGTCCCTGCACAATTAATCAGACCATGGAGATCAGATCCCGTCCTATAGTCATGGGAACCACTACGCATAGGACATGACGAAGATAATCCGAGAACAAGTGAGAGCAAAACTCTTAGAGCTACGTGAGCCGTCAGATCGACCCCTAGATGCTCCTTCAGCACTCCCCCTGCTACCGCTGGACCCGTCATGGGATCGACCCGGTTTCTCATCGCCTGGTTCAGAGTTTCCACTGTGGTCCAGCCGAGTGACTCCGGTCCAGCAAAGTGGAGCCCTCTTCCCTCATCAGACTCAGGCCTTGAGGAAAAGGCCAATTCCGAAGGAAGGGGGTATCATACGAGTCAATCCGACTCGACCAACTGGACACTCACCCTAAAGAGGACCCAAACTGGTTTAGCCTCTTTCCTAGTTTGGCTTGAATTTCCATAGTTCAAACTAGAGTATTTAATTAGAATTTATCATTAGTCTTTTATAGTTAATTGAGTCCTAGTTGTTATTTGGTTTCCTAGATAACCACAAGTTGTTAGGAATTAATTAAGAGTCCATTTGAGCTAATAAGTTGAATTTAAGTATGGAAGCCTTATTACTTGCTAATTAAGCAAGGGGGTTTTCTAGTTGGATTAGGACTTAGTCGAGACCTCTATAAAAGGACCTCAGTAGCTAGGAATCCAGGATCCAGGAAAGAGAATTATGATCTGAGTTTATGAGTACAGTAAAGTAGTTAAGTAGGATATCATAGGAGTAGAAGTAATATAGTTTCCAGCATAAATCCACCATCGATCCTCCTTCTTCCCCGCTGGTCATCTTCTCCGCAGCCGGCACCGCCTCCATCGGTATTTCTCTCTCCCCGCCACTTTCTCTCTCTTCCATGTTAACGCCACATCAGCATCCCACGCCCAGTCACCTGCCACCTCAGCATCTTCCTCCTCCCTCCTCTCTCCCGTGCCCGACGCTACCTCATCGCCGATCAACCTCCGTCCAGCCTCTCCGGCCAACCCCATCACCTCCCAAGGCCACCTTAGACCTCCCCTATAGCCCATGACCCCAAGCAACCCATCCCCACAGGCCCTCGCCGTCTTCGACGATCTCCCCGTCGTTCCCCACTTCACAGCCGTCGCCGTCAACCCTTGTCCGTTCCCGATCTCACCCCTAAACCGACCTTAACCCCCTCACTGAACCCTGTTAGCCCTTTATCAGAAGCTTCCCGATGTCCTAAGCCACCCACAAGCCCTCCCCGTCATCCCCGACGCCGGTCATCCCAAACCCACGGTCGTCGGCCTCCAGATCCCGTCGATTTGGCATCCATCCGGCCAATCCACTCCGGTGGATCTCTTCCCCGTCCTCCCGCGACCCCACTGCCAAGATCCCGACCCCCGGAAACATCTCCTCACCGGCGATCCTCAGCCATCGGATCTTCCCAGCCAACCACTTGACTCAAGCCACTTAATCCAGATCCAGCCCAATCCAACCCAGTCAACATGATCCAGATCAACTCAGACTTTACCCAGTCAAGTCCTACCCCAATCAGGCTCAGCCAAATCTAAACCTACTCAAGTCAGATTTGATCCAACTAGCCAGGTTCAACCAATCAAGTCTGATCTGACTCAATTCTGATCAATTGGAGTAGTAGAGACCCGATACGAGAGAATTGCGAGTAGACCGCTCGTATCACACTAAATGTGTATTTTTTATCTAACGCGCATATGATAGGTGGAATCATGAGCATAACAACATACACATACACGTACATTGTAACAATAGCGCATATAAACGAATTGTTTTCGTTTATATGCGGTTGTTACAATGTACGCGTATGTGCATTAGATAAAAAAAATACACTTGTAGTGGAACGCCTTTCCGCTCTACACGCGTACTTATAATGTTAATTCGTGATGTAGCTAACAATTGTCGATAAACATGCATTCTTTAAAAACGCACGTACAATCACAAAAAATACACGCATAGCACCTTTTACAGTTGGTTCCCAAAACGGTTAGTTTTTACATTGTACTACACCGCGCCATACAATACACACAAGATAGACGCAACATCATGCAGTGGACGGAACTTGTCACACCCCGACCCAGAAAACACATCCGGTCTGAGGCGTGAGGGTCCTAAACTCCACAACCATCCTTAGCATTTGGCCTTGGAGAAACGACACGACTTCTAAACCTCAATAACAATATGGTAGTAGCCAAATAGACATCAACCTCGAGAATACAAGATTCCAGTATCATAATCACGCCCGAAACCTTGCTACCCAACCTCGGTCCTAGAGCTAGATCCGAGCTGCTATAGCCCTCGGATTGGCGAAATCCCTATTCACCCACGTCCTAACCTTATGCTTCTAATGCAATCAATGCATGAATGCTCACACACACCAATACAGAAGCAAAATCATGCAACAATATTTCAAACAAAATACAAGTCTAGGCATGGCTTAAATCTCGCGAAATGGGTAGACATGGTAAAGGGTCTAACATTAAGCAAAACTAAAGGTGCAACATGCCTACAATCCTCCACAGGGTTAAACAATCAATTAACCATTACAACGGCGCCCGTGGGCCGTTAGCAAACAATTACACATTTCAATCCAAATTCCGGCATTACGATGACATAAACGGCTGTGAATCGAAATTCCTACAACGGGGGCACAACCCCGGCCAAGCAATTAAACACAATCAACAATATATAATACACAAAAGCTAGGGTACACCTTCGATCCGTGTTCACGCTGAGGATCGGACGGTTGTTGCTTTTCGGTCTGGATCTGCTTGCACCGATGATTAGGATTGTACCTTTCATCACAGAAGTAGCACTGTGAGGACCGTATACAAATTGAGGACTTAGATGCAAATATCACTTTTGGAAGGGGTTTTTAGCAAATTCCTTATTAATAAGAGGCTAAATTACCTTTTTGGTCCCTGTAATTTCATTGTAATGTTTATTTCGTCCCTATGTTTCTAATTTGGCCAATTTGATCCCTATACTTTCAATTTCGTGTCAATGTGGTCCTCACCCTCATCTGTCGTCAGAGAGGCCAACGGCGCCGTTGGTCATGTGAGCCTCACGTGACCAACTTTTCCCTCTCCCGTTACCCAACCTCCCGGTGGATGATGGTTGGTGGTCTTGACGTCCCGGGCGATGATGGTGTGCACCGACCCCAAGAAGCAAAGCCTCATCAAAGCCATTGGTGGCAGCCTCAATTTCGGCGAAGGAGAAGTGGCGGCAGAGGTTAGACGGCAAAGAAGGCGCGTAGCTCCCGGTGGTGTTCGTCTTGGCCGACCCCGCCGAATGAGAGTTACCATACGGCGAGAGCGGCAGCCAGCCGGAAGGCCCGTCACTGGCGCCGGAGTCCCTCGTCCGCTTCTTCTGATGCTTGCACATCCAGAACAACAACCAGAACGCAAGCAACAGCGCGACGACGCCGCCCCCCGCCACTGTTACGAGCGGTCTACTCGTGATCCTCTCGTAATGGGTCTCTACTGCTCCAATCGATCAGAATTGAGTCTGATCGGGCTTGATTGAGTCCAACTGGCTGATTTGGCTAATTGGATCAAATCTAGCTCAAGGAATTGGGTCAGGCTTGACTTGATTGGGCTAAGTGGCTTGGCTTGGCTGAACCGGACTTGATTGGGCTGAACCTGATTGAAGTGGCTGAGTTGGTCAAGATCGGCTGGGAAGATCTGACGGCTGAGGCGTCGCCGGAGTAGATCGCCGGCATAGGGGCGGAGGAGGCGGTCGGGATAGTGGTAGGAAGGTTCGTGGGTGATGGGGAATAGATCCACCGGAGTGGATTGGTCGGAGGTGGGCTAGATCGACGGGATCTGGAGAGGTAGTCGGCGGCGGTTTGGGTTAACCGGCGTCGGGGACGACGGGGAGCTCGGCAGAGGCTTGGGACGTCGGGAAGATAGTCGGGAAAGGGTCGTGAGTTGCTTAGGAAGGATCTGGGAGGTTTTCGGGTGAGATCGAGGTGGATCTGGGTTGATGGCGGCGGAGCTTGGAGGTGGTGTTTGGCGGGGAAGGCGCCGGAGACGGTGAAGACGGCGGGAAAGGGATGGCCGGAGTCGTGGGGCTTAGAGGAAGAGAATGGTGGCCTCGGTTGGCGACGGGGGTGGCCGGAGAGTAGAGAACGGCGGTGGTCGGCGGATGCTAGGGTACGGGAGAGAAGAGAGGGAAGAAGATGAACAGTGCTGGGGTGACGTGGCGGTGGGGTCGCTGACGTGGCGGAGAGAGAAAGTGACGGGGAGAAGGAAATTGAAGGTGAAGGCGATGCCGGCTGCGGAGAAGATGACCGACGGGGAAGAAGGTGGATCTATGGTAGATATCTGGTGGAAGCTATATTATCTCTACTCCTATGATATTCTACTCCTATGATAATTTATCAACTACTCTTAATCATTCATCTCATGCATAACCTGATACAAACTACTAAGGTCCTTTTATAGAGACCTTGACAGAGTCCTAATTCAACTCTAAAACCCCCTTGCTTAATGAGCAAGTAATAAGGTTTCCCTACTCAACTTGACTTACTTACTCACATGGACTCTTCATCAATTCCTAACAATTTGAACTAGGAAAGCATATAATAACTAGGACTCAATTAAATATAAAGACTAATGATAAATCCTAATTAAATACTCTAGTTTGAACTAAGGAAGACCAAGTCAAACTAGGAAAGAGGCTGAACCAGTTTGGTTCCTCTTCTGGGTTCGGGTCCAGTTGGTCGAGTCGGATCGACTCGTATCAGCCACCGACCCAGCTTTCACGGCGGTGTTGCTCTTCCCTCCCGATTTGGGCGGGAAGACCCTGCTGGGATCCACATCCGGTTGAGGCCTTGGCGATGGGTTGAGCCCCGCGAGGCTGTTCGAGGGGCTCTGGATCTTGAATACCTCGAGCCCATTAAGGATGGCGTCGTAGTACTTCGGCTTCGAGCTCACATCCGGGTGGAGCTCCACCCAGAGATCCATCGACCCTTGCCCCGACGTGACGACCACGAAGTCCTCGTACACCGGCCGGCCGATCCCGTTGCTCATAGTGATGACATCGGCCTGCGCCTGGCCTTGATCGATGTTGAAATTGGTCCCCGTTTAGCCGGTACAAGAACGAGTACCACGGCCTCCTTCGCCATGGATGAGACTGGTAAGACCTCAATCTCTAAACAACAAAAAAACAGAGAGGGAGAGATATATTTAGCCCATCATTCTTGCAAATAGAAATCCGGGCTAGTAAATTCTGAGAATTTAGAGAAAACTTGGATCTAGATGGGAAGAAGAGGACTCGGAGAGGAGCTGAGAAGAAAGATTTTTGTAGAAGGAAAAGTTGGTCACGTGAGGCTCACGTGACCAACGGCGCCGTTGGCCTCTCTGACGGCAGATGAGGGCAAGGACCACATTGACATGAAATTGAAAGTATAGGGATCAAATTGGCCAAATTAGAAACATAGGGACGTAATAAACATTACAATGAAATTATAGGGACCAAAAGGTAATTTAGCCTTAATAAGATCTACACCTAAAGGGTGTGGCTATCCGCACTACGATTTGAGCTCAACACACCACAAAAAATATTTTTGGTAAAAATAAAAAACAAAAATCCTAAACTACCCTCACCATCTACCTCCCCCACCCCACCACTCCGGCAGCCCTCCCTCCCTCTCGCGTTCTCTCTCTCCCGTGGCCGGCCGGCCTCCCTCTCCACCCCGGCGGTGGCCCCTCCACCACCTCTTCACGCCGGCAGCCACTGCCGACCTTCCACCACCTCTCCGCCATGGCAGCCGTCGCCACCCGCGGGAGAGAGAGAAGGCGAGAGAGCCGCCCGGCCATGGGAGAGAGAGGGAAGAGGGAGGCCGGCCGCGAGAGAGAGGGGGACGCGGGAGAGAGAGAAGCGAGAGAGAGGGAGGCCGGCCGGCCACGGGAGAGAGAGAACGCGAGAGGGAGGGAGGGAGGCCGGCCGGCCGCGAGAGAGAGAGAGGGGGCCGCGGGAGAGAGAGAAGCGAGAGAGAGGGAGGCCGGCCGGCCACGGGAGAGAGAGAACACGAGAGGGAGGGAGGGCGGCCGACCGCGAGAGAGAGAGAGAGAGGGGGCCGCGGGAGAGAGAGAAGCGAGAGAGAGGGAGGCCGGCCGGCCACGGGAGAGAGAGAACGCGAGAGGGAGGGAGGGAGGGAGGCCGGCCGGCCGCGAGAGAGAGAGAGAAAGCGAGAGAGAGAGAGAGAGAGGGGGCCGCGGGAGAGAGAGAAGCGAGAGAGAGGGAGGGAGGCCGTCGGGAGAGAGGGAGGCCGCCGGAGAGAGGCCGCGGGAGAGAGAGGCCGCTGGAGCCGGGAGAGAGATCGCCAGGAATGAGGCATCGGGAGAGAGGGTGAGGGTATAGTTGGGTTTTTGTTTTTTACTTTTACAAAAATTAATTTTTGTGGTGTGTTGAGTCCAAAGGATGGTGTAGATAGCCCCACCCACACCTAAATAACCCTAAACCCTATTCCCTTCTTCGTCGCGTTCTTCTCCAGCCGCCGCCCGCGAGGAGGAGAGAGGGGATCGACGCCGTTGCGAGCAGTGCCGCCGGCGGGGAGGATCTTCACCGGCTGGAGGTTAGCAACCTCCTTCTATTCCCTCTTCCCTGGCCGCGTCTTTCTCTTTCTCGCTGCGATCTCCTTCGACGGGTTTCCTTGGATCGGTTGGTTTGGCTTGTTTGATCTTGAGTAGATCGGATGGAATTTTCTTGAGCTCCTTGTTTCCTTCTTGTTTTGTTTTGGATGTTGGGTTTTGGTTTAGATCGGGTTGATGTGAGATGTTGGGTTTCCTTTTAGATTTGAGCATTCTCTTTTATTTCTTGATTTGGAATCTCTGCTACAGCCCTTGACATGCATATACGTGAACTATTATAAGGTTTCTTCAAGATGTCGTCGAAGAAAATCTCGTCGAGAATGGGCTTGCTGTTGCTGCCCTGTTTTTCATGAGAAAAGAGATGAGATTAGGCTGAAATTGATCATTCAAATCCTTGATTTCTTGTTAGTCTCTATCTGGGATCTAGAAAGAGGATGTTATGAATCTTTAGTTGGCTTTTAATTGATCAAAATCCATCTGGTTTTGCTTCCGAAGTGAGTTTAAGGGCTGTTGCCCTGTTTCTGTTCGGATGAACAGTGTAGTTGATTAGCAAGGTTTGCTATATGTTTTATCGTTACATCCTGAGAGATTCTGAGTCTTCTTTATTGTAAATTGTAGAGGATGATTCGTAGTATCTAGAAATAGAATTTATTTCAGAATTCCTATATGGATTTACCTTAGTTAAATTGCTTGAACATGGCTAATCAGATATATGTAGAGTTGTTGACTGGTTATCTCTTATAGAGAACAGGGGAATTGATATGCTCTCTGCATGCTTGGAGTTATTAACCGAGATTTTTCCATGTTTTATTGGTTTCTTTGATTTAGTTTTCTTCTTTATTTAAGAATGATGCAAGGCTCCAAAACATACCCTATTCTGATCATGCCAGACTTCTTGTTACAAAGGTTGATGCCCTTACTGTTGTGATTGTTCTGGCTTGTAGTATATGTTAATCTTTCTGAAGCTTCTCTGCCATGTGCAGCAAAAGGAAAAGAATTACTGCTTTAGATGGGTTCCCTTTTCATTTTAGTAACTTTGACCAAAGAGGAGCAAAGGGTGGGAGAGTGAGTTAAAATTATAGAATATTACTTGTCTGGGTTGGGTTTTAGTGTTCAGCATATCCTAGCCTTGCAGCGATTGTGCATCTCTTTTTGGTTTCGGTTTAGAATGAGTAATGAACTCCGAACCCCTTTCTTTGCTTCTTTTCTTTCATGTTGGCAGCTTCTGTGGGTTTGCGGTAGTAGGGTTAACTTCACTTGGTGTAATCGGATAGTATCTCCTCTTAATAAATAAAGTGTATTCTTGCATGGCAACAGAGGAAGCTGCGGTGTAGTGCTTGGATCTTGTGGCTTGGGGAGTCGTTCTTGTTCTTCTGTTTGAGGTAGGTGGACTATCCAAACTGCATACTTGAAACTAACTAGTATCACTACCGTAAATCATGGATGATGTGTAGATATATATATTTCATGTGATGCTCAAGGTGGAAATTCTAGGCTGGTTATATTATGGATATTTTTGTATACGTGCTCTGCTATTTTGTTTGGTAGAATTATTGTTTGACTGAACGTTGATTACTGTTTGATCACTTCTTGTGGAAGATGATGGCTGTCTGTGATGTGTTAGTTATGGCTAATTGTTACTGTGCAATTTATGTGATGTGGGATTTCTTATTCTTATGTATGTGAACCGCCTTAATGCTTGCATGAGATGTGGTTAGATACAATCCTGTGATGCTTATGAGTGTTGCGTAAATGTTGGTACAATATGGTTGTGATGGATGTGGGCTATGCTATTTTGCTGGAGAACGCATTGCATGGGTCTAGGCCGGGGTCGGGTCTAGGAACTTGCGATCGAGGCTACGGGTGGATGTGGTCCCCGTGATCGATCGGGATTTTTAGAAGAATGATTATGAAATCCAGTTTGGATAAGAGAACTAATTGCTATTGTTCGAGAATCGACTGATTCTCTGGAACCTTAGTCTTAGTGGCTATTGGGAGGTAGCCTAATGTCTGCTGGTCGACGCCAGTCTAGCTATGCCCACAGTTGGCAGGGTAGTGTCCCGGACTGTGGTGGAAGCGAGCTGTGCCCACGGTTGGCAGGGTAGTTGCCCGGACCGTGGTGGAGAGCGATGGGTCGATTGCGAGCTTGGGCCTAGGTTGTGACTTTCCTTGAGCTAAGACTTAGGCGCCAGATTACATTGCTTATTTATGTTGGTTATTAGTTAGTTTCTTGTGTGGCATTCGTTAGTCTCCTATTGAGCTTTTTGCTCACCCCTACTTTTGCAGGTTCATCAGGTGATGACGCCCGAGTTTGAGATCGTGGGAGGATTCGACAATAAATTTAATTAATTTATTTTATTTCATTCGTTTGAGAGATTGTATTGATGTTGGGATTATTGGGATTAATTAATAATTTGATTCATGTATTCAGAATCAGGATATTGTAATTAATCTTTTGGATTATGTATTGGATTACTGGAATTCATATTATTGAGCCTGACAGTTTGGAATAAATTATTAGGTTGTTCATGAATAATTTATTGCATTGTGAATTAGTATCTGTCAGGGTGAATATAGTGTATTGATGATGGTTTAAATTATGATGTTGAGAGCAGGTTAATTATTTGGTGTTAAGTGTAGAACAGGTTTTCCTCACGTCCCGTGGTCGGGGTGGGTATATCCCGGGGCGGGGCGTGACAAGCACATACCTCTTTTCCTCTTTCGTTGAACCTCATATGGGGATAGCTTGCCGAATTTGGTTTTGGCTGGCCCAGGTGGTTGTATAGAAATCATGTTCTTGAAGAACTTTGGTACCTTGAACATCTTCTGCAACTCCTTCCCAAAATCAGTTTCTTCTGGTTCTTCTCTTTTACTGATTGCGGGCATCTCAGTCGAAGTTGGACTCGGGGTCACAACTGGAGTTGTAATCTGAGTCGTAACTGAAGTCACACTCAAAGTGACAATTGGGGCTGCTCTCGGAGTCGCAATAGGAGTTGCCATGGGAACCATATGCCAAGTCGTGATCGAAGTCGGATGCGGAGTCACGATCGGAGTCAGACTCTGACTCAAAGTTTGGTACCACTATTCATAAGGTGACCATCTCTGGATGATTTCTTCCCACTGTTCGGCTGTAGGATATGCTTTAGATGGGCATCTCTGGACGATTTCCTGATAAGCCATAGGTGACTATCTCCAGACGAGTTCCTTCCACTGTTCAATCGAAGTTGCAATTGGAGTTGTACTCGAATACCAGTTGGAGTTCGCCGGTGTGGACTGTGCCGCAGTTCGGGTCGTACTCTGACTCAAAGTAGAACTCATTGGGGCAGGTTGTCCAATGGTTAGGTGATAAGTCGGAGTAGGATTCCAGGATACTCTGTACATGATGACGAAATTTCGGAAGGTTCTTAGTCGCACAATCGGAGGAACGGAGCTCTGATATCAAGTTGATACGAGCGGTCTACTCGCAATCCTCTCGTATCGGGTCTCTACTACTCCAATTGATCAAAATTGAGTCTGATCGGACTCGATTGGCCGAATCTGGCTAGCTAGATCAAGTCTGGCTTGAGCTGATTGAAATAGGACTTGACTGGGTCAAGTCAGAGTTGGCTGATTGAGTCAGGTTGACTGAATAAGATTCAATTGACTGGGCTTTGACCGGATGAATTTGGTCCAAGGCTGAAGAAGGGTATGGTAGAGGGAATCTGACGGTGATGGATGACAACAGTGGGATCACCCGCCTCGGGGGCACGTTGGTGGTTGGGGTTCTTTCCAGACGAGTCTTCAGCATATGGAAAAGCGATCTACCGGAGTGGATCGTCCGATCCGACAGTGGTTCGATGGGATCTAAAGGGTCGATGGCGGTGGGTTTAGTGGAAGGCGGCGACGGGTACAATGGCGAGCTCGGTGAGGGTTATTGGGACATCCGAAAGGGTCGTAAGGAAGGAATAGGAGGTCGGGGAGGGTTTTAGAGGGGTTTAGGGGAGAGATTGGGGTTGAACGCGGGTTGACATCGATGGGGATGGAGGTCGGGATGCTGGGGAAGACGCCAGAGGAGACAACGGAGGTGGAGGAGGGGCTAGACGGAGTCGTGATGCCAAGGTTAGGAGGATTAGGGATTTGGGTGGCAGCAGGGGCGGCCGGAGAGGTAGAGGGAAAGGATGGCTGGCGGGAGGCTAAGCTCGGGCATGAGAGAGAGAAGAGAGGAGGTGAAGACGTGGCCAATGATGTGGCGGAGGTGCTGACATGGCGGAGAGAGAAAGTGACGAGGACGAGGGTTGAGGGGAATACCGATAGAGGCGGAGGAGAAGATGCTCGGAAGTTGAGCACCCTGAGCCGACCCTTCGTCTTCCCGGCTCGTCATCCGCGCCGTCGGCTCGACCCCGAGCCGCCACCCCAACGCCGCCATCCGACGTCTTCCTCCCCATCTACCCATCTAGGAAGCATCGGCGTCCTTCCCCAAAGCCACCGTGCCCGACCACGACCACGGAGGAAGCTTGGATCGCCGAGATTCAACTCCGGCGAACTCCCCTGTTGCGGCATCCTTCAATCAGCCGTATTCCGAGGATGATCCCAAGATCAGACCTCACGAGAAAGGTCCCAAGACCTTCCCGTACCTGTTCCCGACGAGCTCAAGCATCGTCGCGGCCTAGAACAACGGCGAACACCGGCGACGAACTCCACCGCGCCGCCACCTTCAGATCCGGTGTGTTCGAAGCCCCATCAAGCGATCAAACCGTACGGATGGAATCGCCAGGTCCCTGCGAATCTTCCTGTGCCGTTGCCGCTCTCCGACGAGCTCGTTTCGCCGTTGATCCAGCTCCGGCAGCTTCTCAGCCGTCTGATCAAGACTGCAACTTGATCCAGCCGTTTGATCAGCGTGATCTTCGATCCAGTGCTTCCGATCTTCGATCTGAACCTGATCCAAGAGTCCCAAGAAATCAGGACCATCCAGATCATGTCCAAGTGATCACGATGCATCCTCGACCGTTGATCAAGCATCCGAAGGTTGATATGAGTCATCAAAGAAGCTATCCTCCTTATTCAGATGTCTCCTTCAATCTGATCAGATCTGACTATGATGGTAACACCGGTTTGGCTCAACTGACTCAAGTCCATATTGACACCGGTAGAGCCAACCATGTCAGACAGGTTTGGACCAGAGTACGACTCAGCACAGCTGAAGATTCAACTTGGTTCAACCAACTTCTAGCCCAGACTAGTGCAGGCAGAAGCATGGTCCATCCATCCTCACATCAGATTGGACCAAAGCCAACTTGACCCAGATTCAAGCCAAGTCCCTGCACAGTTGATCAGACCATGGAGATCAGATCCCATCCTATGGTCATGGGCAACTCTACTGATGGGACATGATGAGGATGATCCAGGAGAGCCATTGAAGATCTTATTCTTGGAGCTACCTGAGCCGTCAGATCGACCCCCAGATACTCCTTCAGCACTACCCCTGCTACCCCTGGACCCTTCATAGGATCGAGCTGGTTTCTCCCCACCGAGTCCAGAGCTACAACAAGTTGATTCGGTCCAGCCACATAGAGCCATCCTACCTGACTTGACTCTGGCCTTGAGGACAAAGCCAATTCTGAAGGAAGGGGGGATGATACGAGTCGATCCGACTCGACCAACTGAATCCGAACCCAGAAGAGGTACCAAACTGGTTCAGACTCTTTCCTAATTTGACTTGGTCTTACCTAGTTCAAACTAGAGTATTTGATTAGTATTTATTATTATTCTTTTATTGAGTCCTAGTTGATATTTGATTATTAGGAATTAATTAAGAGTCCCTTTGAGTTAGGAAGTTGAGTTGAGTTTGAAAGCCTTATTACTTGCTAATTAAGCAAGGGGGTTTTTTAGTTGGATTAGAACTTTGTCAAAGTCTCTATAAAATGACCTCATTAGTTTGTATTAGGTTATGCATGAGATGAATGATAAAGAATAGTTGATAGAATATCATAGGAGTAGAATATCATAGGAGTAGAGGTAATGTAGTTTCCACCCGAAAATCCACCGTAGATCCCACCTTCTTCCCCGTCGGTCATCTTCTCCGCAACCGGCATCGCCTCCACGGACTTTCTCTCCGCCACGTCAGCGATCCCACACCAAGTCACCTGCCACCTCAGCATCATCTCCTTCCTCTCTTCCTCTCTCCCGTACCCTAGCTTCCACCGGCCTTCCCTCCGTCCAGCCTCTCCGGCCACCCCTCGTTCCCGTCCAAAACCTCCATCGGCCTCCCCATGGCACCACGACCCCGTCCAGCCTCTCCTCCGCCTCCGCCGTCCTCTCCGGCGCCTTCCCCGGCAACCCGACCTTCGTCCCCATCGCCGTCAACCCCTGTCCGATCCCTATCCCACCTCCAAACCATCCTAAAACCCTTCCGCGACCTCCCTAAACCGATCTCAGCCTTCCTAAGCCACTCCCGGAGCCTCCCTCGTCGTCCCCGACGCCGGCCGACCCAACTTTCACCGCCGTCTTCCCCAGATCCGGCCGATCCGCCACCCATCTCTCAGATCCGAGCCGTTGGATCACTTCCCCACCGTCCAACGACCTTTCTTGACAAGATCCCGACCGCCGCCGCCGCCCCTACGCCGGCGATCCACTCCGGCGACTCTCAGCCCTCGGATCCAGGTTGGTTCAGCCCAACCAACTGACTCAGCCACATCCAGCCAATTGAACCTGGTCAACCTGATCCAGATCAATTCAGACTTGACCCAGTCAAGTCCCATCCAATCAGGCTCAGCCAGATTCGATCCAGCTCAAGCCAGATCCGATCCAGCTAGCCAAATCAGCCAATTGGACTCAAATCAAGTCCGATCAAGCCGATTCTGATCGATTGGAGCAGTAGAGACCCGATACGAGAGGATTACGAGTAGACCGCTCGTATCAGTTGGCTTCCTGGGTCGAAGACTAGGTCAACCCGAATCAAATCCTCCCAAAGTGGAAGTAGATCCAATATGGCAGCTGGATACAGTCGACTGCAGTTGAGCTTGGATATCTCTCTGCTTTGCTTGAAAGGGATCATCAGGGCTCTGGCTTCAACATCAGTCCTCATGGTCAGAGTCGACAAAGTCGTTCTGAAACTTTGAGTGGTTGATGGTTGCTGGGCGATGCTCTTGGATCTGGTCAGTTGGAAGAGGGCAACCGAATAAGGAGAGAAACTCCTTGGATAGTTGAGATCGATCATGGGATGCATGATCAGATGTCGATGATGTGTATAGGTCATCCGGAATCTGGTCTGATCTTGCTGAAGTTTGGAATTTGGCCTGACCAATTCTGATTAGCTGAGCTTTCCTGGACTTGCCCGGCTAAGATCACACCTAACTGGATTGATTCTAGCTGAATCCAACTGAGTCTCACTTAGCCTGATCTGGTCTGGATCTAGGCTTGATGGGATTTGGTTGGTGGAGCCAAATCTAGTTGAGCTTGGATTGAATCTGTCCAAGTCTTGTAGGCTGGAAATAGAAAGAGATCTGGCAGCTGGAAGTGGCCGGAACTCAATCGCCGGTGAGGGATGCTCGTCGGAATTCCAATCCCATGGAGAAGAGGTAGTGAGAGGATGGGGGTTCGACCCAATGGAGTGAATCTGGATGGGTGTCGGTTCTGGTGGTTGGGGTTTGGAGCCGGGCTTGGTAATGTCGAGGAAGAGGTCAGGAGGTTAGGGGACGACCTTTATTGCCCCAGGAGATCCTTCAGTGGGCTGTGGGAGGAGGTCATGGTAGTCTTGGGCAGAGGTAGACCGTGACTTCCTTGAGGTTTGTCGCCTGAGTCGGGGAAGATGGAGTTGGGAGCTGGTAGGTTTGTACATGGAAGGGCTATGGGATGAGAAGTTGGGTGGCTGTGAGGAGGACCTTGGGGAAGGTTACATGGTGCGGGGAGGGCTTGAACTAAGATGAGGTCGGTGGTTGCGGCTTCATGGATGGTGGGTAGATCGCCGGAGATGACAATCGACAATGGGGATGGTAAAGGAAGGGACATGGGTTTGTAGGGAGAAAGAGGGTGGCCTTGGTTGGTGACGGAAGCTGCCAAAGAGGAATTGCAGGTGGGAAGGTAGGGTTTGGATGAGGGGAATAATGAAGGAGATGATGGCAGGATGTTGACTGGGCTGGGATGTGGTGTGGTTGGGTAAGGGGCCAGCGGGTGTTGTTCATGGTTTGGGTCATGGGGGAGCTCGTGGGTAAGTGGAGTATGAGGAGGGCAATAGTGGGGTTGTGGAGGAAGCGGAGTCGGATGATACGAGCGGTCTACTCGTAATCCTCTCGTATCGGGTCTCTACTGCTCCAATCGATCAGAATTGGCATGATCGGACCTGATTGAGTCCAATTGGCTGAATCTGGATCGAATCTGGTTCAGATCTGGCTCAGATTGGGGTAGGACTCGACTGGGTTAAGTCTGGATTGGTTGATTGGCTCTTGGAATTGAATCTGGCTCGGATTGGGCTAAGTGGCTTGGCTGAAACGGCTAGGAGTGGGTTAAGTGGCTGAGCCAAATCAGATTGGGATGAGTCTGATTCAAGCTAGCTGAACCGGACTGGATCCGTCGGCTGAGAGTCGCTGGAGTGGATCGCCGGCGTAGGGGCGTCGGCGGCGGTTGGGATACTGGCAGGAAGGGTCATAGGGTGATGGGGAACAGATCCACTGGCTCAGATCTGGGAGATGGATGTAGGATTGGCCGGATCTGGGAGGTCGGCGGAAGGGGTTTGGGTTCACCGGCGTCGGGGACGACGGGGATGGCTCTGGGGACGTCGGGAAGGGTCGTGGATGGTCGGAAGGGAGTTAGGGACGATCTGCGAGGTGTTTAGGACGGATTGGGGGTGAGGTCGGGATGGACGTGGGGTTGCCGGCGATGGGGACGGTGGTAGGCTTGTCGGGGACGGCGCCGGAGGAGACGAAGGAGGGAGTGGAGGTGCTTACCGAGGTCGTGGGGCTTGGGGGAAGAGGATGGTGGCCTTGGTTGGCGACGGGGGTGGCCGGAGAGGAGAGAACGGCGGGACTAGGGTTCCGGGCACGGGAGAGAGGGAAGAGAGGAAGAAGATGGTGACGTGGCAGGTGACTGGGCGTGGGTCGCTGACGTGGCGGAGAGAGAAATTCCGGTGGAGGCGGTGCCGGCTGCGGAGAAGATGACCGACGGGGAAGAAGGTGGATCTATGGTGGATATCTGGTGGAATCTACATTACTTCTACTCCTATGATATTCTACTCCTAAGATATTCTATCAACTATTCATCATCATTAATCTCATGCATAACCTAATACAAACTAGTGAGGTCCTTTTATAGAGACCTTGACAGAGTCCTAATCCAACTAAAAAACCCCATTGTTTAATTAGCAAGTAATAAGGCTTTCAAACTCAACTCAACTTCCTAAATCAAAGGGACTCTTAATTAATTCCTAACAATCAAATATCAACTACGATTCAATAAAAGAATAATAATAAATCCTAATCAAATACTCTAGTTTGAACTATGTAAGACCAAGCCAAACTAGGAAAGAGTCTGAACCAGTTTGGTTCCTCTTCTGGGTTCGGATCCAGTTGGTCGAGTTGGATCGACTCGTATCATCGGAATCGTATGAGGAGTCCTAATTCAGGTTGTACTGGGGTTAGGTTCCTCAATCCAAGTGGCAGCCGGACTCCGAGTTTGACTAGGGTTTCTAGTTGGAGTAGGATTTTGATACGAGTCGATCCGACTCGACCAACTCGACCCGAACCCAGAAGAGGAACCAAACTGGTTCAACCTCTTTCCTAGTTTGACTTGGACTTCTCTAGATCAAACTAGAGTATTTGATTAGGATTTATCATTAGTCCTTTATATTTTATTGAGTCCTAGTTAATATTTGATTGTTATGAATTAATTAAGAGTCCATTTGAGTTAGGAAGTTGAGTTAAGTTTGAAATCTTATTACTTGCTAATTAAGCAAGGGGGTTTTCTAGTTGGATTAGGATTCTGTCAAGGTCTCTATAAAAGGACCTCATTAGTTTGTATTAGGATGAGGAATGAAGAAGAGAATTATTAAGAATAGTTGATAGAATATCATAGGAGTAGAGGTAATGCAGTTTTCTATCAGAAATCCGCCATCGATCCACCTTCTTCCCCGTCAGTCACCTTCTCCGCAGCCGGCACCGCCTCCATCGAAATTTCTCTTTCCCCGTCACTTTTTGTTATAGTTAGCCTCCTATGGGAGTATGTTGTATAACTGAATTCCCCTCTTTGAGGATTTATGGATTTGTAATATTTGGGTTTGTATCTTGTTACGATGCATCTTCTCTAGGGTTTTCATACCTGGTCTCTTGCCTGGTCTCGAATCCTCCTTAGCCAAATCTATGGCTAGGTCGAGAGATACCTTTAGGGTTTCAGGAGAAGGACCCTAGGTATTCGACGAGGAAGGCGAAGACTGGAGAAGGAAGACGGAAGATAAGAGGGATACCTTGCAGCTTCCTCTATGGTTGGCTGGGTTCTCTTGGAGATCGAAGCCAAGGGAGGTGGCGGAGGAGGTGCGGCGGCCAAGGATTGACGCCGGTGATGGGGGCGTGCATTGTAGATGGCAGCGATGGGCGGCGATGGATGGCGGCCGGCTTGTGGAGAGAGAATCCGACAATAGAGAGAGATGAAGGTGGTTGGGAGATTTGTGGAAGATTAAGTTACAGCTACTCCTAGGGTTACAACTACTCCTAAATTATCCTATTAATAACTCTATTTTATTCTCATGCATAAAAAACCCTAATACAAGCTATAGATGTCCTTTTATAGAGGCCTCAAGAGAGTTCTACTCCAACCTGAATACCTTCTTGCTTGAACAGCAAGTAAACAGACTCTTACTAATTCAACTCAAACTGACTCCTAATAACCAGGAATGAACTAGGTAAGCAAGTGACTTGACTCAACCAAAACTAGGACTCAATAGAAACTAGCTAAGCACAAACTGGACTCAAACTAGTAAATCAACTAGGAAAGCAATTAAGACTCAATTAAGGAAATAACCAGCTAAGGCCGGCTTGGCTAAGCCACCTCATTGGTCAGGGGTCCATCATGGGTCCACCCATGCTTGAGCTTGGGCTTGGAACCGGTTCAGCTCTAATTTGGCCCTAAGGCTGGCTTGGCTCAACCTGCTCCAAAGGAACCTGGTTGCAGCCAGTTCCTTGGCATGGGGCCTGCCCAAACAAGGACGTGGGTCCTTTCTTGGGATGGCTCAGTTCGACCTCGTATCATATCTGTTATCTTGAGGCATCTGTAATATATATTTGTTTAATGAGGGTGCTTGGTGATTACTTAGGGAAACCAGTAGATTAGAGGGAACTCATTCCTACCCGCGCTGCGTTTTGCAGGTGCATGCATTAGGTCCTCTTTTGTGGGCCCTACCGGGCATGTGTTTGGCGGCGTGGCGGTGCCTGGCGGTGTTTGAGGAGCGGTGATAATCAGTTTACACCCTTTTGTTATAGTTAGCCTCCTATTGGAGTATGTTGTATAACTGAATTCCCCTCTTCGAGGATTTATGGATTTGTAACATTTGGGTTTGTATCTGTTATCTTGAGGCATCTGTAATTTATATTTGTTTAACGAGGGTGCTTGGTGATTACTTAGGGAAACCAGTAGATTAGAGGGAACCCTTGCAAAAATTTCCACAATTTGTTAGGTTCCGATTCGCATCTCCCGGCCCGGTTGGGCTTTTGCGGGTCGGAGCGTGACAACCCGCAGCTTGTCGGCGTGGCCCCGTAGTGGCGATTCTCCGTCTTGTACTCCACGATCGCGGTGTTGATGGTGATACCACGGGCCCGCTCCTTCGGGGCGGCATCTAGTTCGTCGTACTTCTTTGGCGCGTTGTTCCCCGTTGTGGCAGGGGCATGGTTAGGGCGGCAGTGAGTGTGAGGACCCATACCTTCAACCCGGTCCGATCGCGTTAGGTCGAGGGTATGGTTTTGTGGTTTGGCTTTGTTGTCCTTAGGATGTGATCGGTTGACCGTGTCGATCCTAACCTTGTTTTGATGATGCCAATATACATTAAATGATAAAATATATGTTTAATATTTATTAACCCTTTAATTGGAAGTCTTAAATTCAATATTTGAGATATTATTGTGCTGACGGTCGATGCATGGATCGACCGTGGGGTTGCACGGTGGATGCACCAAACTTGGCAAAATGAAATATTGGCTCGCGGCCGATTGGAGCTTGTTTTTGATACGAACCTCACCAAGTTGTGACGAAACCCGTAGCAAGATGAGCTTGTAGGATCGTTTTACAATCAGGTTTGGATGGAAACCGCGACCCGTTGCTTAAAATCAAGCAAGAACCTTGGTATGAGGTGAGGACGCCACAAACGGGGATGGAAATCCGTTTGATAAGTCTAGATGAACGCCACAGGAAATCCTGATAAGTTCGATAGTTTTACGAAGAACCAAAGAGAAATTCTCTCACTTTTTTTATCAATCAAAATCTGTTCTTCATTACATAGATCCTGCCCATATATGAGCCAATACATTGAAAAACTCATACTCCTATTACATCCGAATTTATATCTCACTACAATTTCAAGAGACACTAATTACTCAAATTTCCAAAGCCTTGATCAATGCCACACCAACTCTTGCATGCCTAGCTGGTGATTTTTTAATGACGTGGATAAACCTTGGCCCTTCATTAATTGTGAGCTTGCAATCTTCTCCATTCTGAATTTCTTGAATTAATCCACTAAGTGCTGCTTTGAACCTCTTAGCTTGAGCTCTCGTGACTGGTCTTAAAGACTCTCTTTGTCAGTCCTAGCCATCCCATCAGTTTTTGAGCTAGTTGAAGGCCAGATATAAGTAGTTCTTTGTTATAAACTTTCCATAACTATTATTGATGTTTTTGAGATCATTTGAGCAAGTTTTAGCAAAAGTTTACTACTCATTTCTTTTGAGCTAGAACCTTTGTAAATCTTCTTCGAGTATGAAGAAATACATTGAGAGTAATCCAACAGCTATTGGTTGTGATTGTAAGGTTACCAAGCACTAGGAAGCTTGGAGGAAAAGCTTATAAAGATTTGCAAGTAGTGGAACCTCAAGGAGGACCTTGAGAGAAGTGGACGTAGACCAAGAGTTGGGTCGAACCACTATAAAATCGGTGTTATCTCTCTAACCCTTCTTTCCTATAATTCTTGCATGCTGATTTACTTTAGTTTCATCTCATCTACAAGCATTTAAGGTGTTAGATCTCTCCTACCTGATTTTTTCCATTAATCTAGTTTTTCGAAAATGGTCCAATTCAACCCCCGCTTGGACCTTCAGATCGCATCGCTGTTTCTGGACCCCAAGGGTAATTTGGTAAAATTGTGCCTTGACGATTGGTTTCACACTCGCGTAGTGCACACACTGTCTTGAATTGATGTATGTGACTGATTAGAACTTTAATGGCACTTCCGATCGGAAGATCAGAGCTCGATCGGGAAAGATCGAAATGGACGGCTGTAATCGATTCCAGGATTCTATAAAACCCTCGCTCTTCTCTCTCTCTTCCTTTTCTTCTCTCTCGCTCACGGCCCAGCCGGCTTCCTGATACGATGCTCCTTCTCTAGGGCTTTCGTATCTGGTCTCTTGCCTAGTCTCGTCTCCTCAGACAAAGCTATGGCTAGGTTGAGATATACCTTTAGGGTTTTAGGAGAAGCACCCTAGGTATTCGACAAGGAAGGCTGAAGAATGGAGGAGGGAGACGGATGAGGGAGAGGAATCACCTTGTAGCTTCCTCAATGGTTGGCCGGCTATCCCTGGGGGATCCAAGCCTTGGAGAATGTGGCAGCGATGATGAGGTTGCGGAGGGAAGCAAAGTAGCCAAGGGAGACGCGGGGGACTTGGGGTTGGATGGCGGAGGCGTGGAAGGCAGCGATGGATGGTGGCCGGCTGGTGGAGAGATAATCCGGCAGTAGAGAGAGATGAAGGTGGCTGGTGGATTTGATGGCAATTAGGGTTACAGCTATTCCTATATTACTTTTACTCCTAAGATTTATCTCTACTAAATAAAAAGTTCATTAAATTCGTCCATGACCTAATACAAGCTATAGAGATCCTTTTATAGAGGCCTCAAGAGAGTTCTACTCCAACCTGTACCTTCTTGCTTGAACAACAAGTAAACAGAATCTTACTAATTCAACTCAAACTGACTTCCTAATAACCAGGAATGAACTAAGTAAGCAAGTGACTTGACTCAACCAAAACTAGGACTCAATTAAATAGAAACTAGCTAAGCACAAACTGAACTCAAACTAGGAAATCAACTAAGTAAGCAAACCAACTAGGGAATTGGAATCCTTTTGGCTGGTTGGGCTTAGGACGCCCAAAGGGACCTGGTTGCAACCAGAGCCTTGGCATGGGCCGACCCAAGCAAGGACGTGGGTCCCTTCTTGGATTGGCTCAGTTCGTCCTCGTATCACTTCCCCTCTCTGTCAGAGCTCCTTCGCCATCGTCGCTGCCCGCCGCTCCTTCCCGAGCTCATCCTCACCTCTCTCGAGTTCCCTAGCCTCCCCTAACCTCAGATCCGACCCTCTCTGCTCCTTCCCTTTCTCCCGAGCTCGCCGGCAGCCCTCTTCCTTCACGACGGCCAAGCTCCAGCGCCCGGGACAGCGTCGAGAAGCCCAGATCTCCTCTTTCCCCAAGATATGAGGTAGGGTTTCCTACCTGAATCTTTGATTCAGTTCCTAGTAGGTTGGTTGTGATCATGATTGTGGCTTTATCCTTCCATCATAGAGATGCTTAGTTTGCTTGATCTTCAACTGATTAGAACTATTAGCTTTTGGGTTTGATTCGAGAGTTTTCAATCGGATGTTTGTGGATTCCTTTCCCTTGCCATGCTTCCCTACGCTCAGATCTCTTCTGAGCAAGGTTCAATCACACCTTGAGATGCTTTGCTCAAGCTTTGATCAAAGCTCTTCCCGGATTTTGGTTTTCAGCCCCTGTCCTGAGCATCCAGCCAGCTTCTGCTCGAAGCTGGTGCTATTCCGTGAGGAATCTCACGAAGCTTTCATCATGAAGGTCGTAGATCTTCGAATCTACTTTCACTTGCCGCTGAATTAGATCTTCGGATCTACTTTCAATTGCTGCTGATTTCATAATTTTCGAATTTTCCTATGAGTTATGACGAATTGTTCCCTGATCTGCAACGAAACTGAATCTTTAATAAAGTTGAATTTTTGGCCGAATTCTGGGTTTTATCTTGATTTCTTTGCTTTGATATTTTCACAGTAGATTAATAAGAATGCTAGATAACATGTATGTTAATCCCAGTAGGATTTTGATATATTTGTGCATGCTTAGTTCTATGTCATGTTTTTGAAGGTTCTCTCTTTTTATGCAAATTGATATATTTTATGTGATGAATATTAGTATGCTAGTACGCAGTTTTCAGATGGATTTCTTGTGTATTTAACGTGGATTTCTCGAGAGAATAGGCTTGGGTTTCCTATTTATGATGGATTTCTTGTGTATTTAACGTGGATTTCTCGAGAGAATAGGCTTGGGTTTCCTATTTATGAAAATGCTATCTTAGATGAATTTTCCTTGATTCCTCTTATCAATGTTATGTTAGCATTTCTTATCATGTTATTTGTAATTCGGATAATGCTAGTATATTTAAATGCCAAGTCTCATGCTAATGGATTGGGTTTTACTTGTTGTTATACCACGTATACCTTCACTGATTTCACTTGCTTAGAAGCTTTGATATGCACGTCCTTTACCTATTCAAAGTAGTTAGAAGTTTTCCCTCTCTTTATGCCTTTTATTGCGGCAATTGGGTGATTGATTGGAAACTTTGATACACGCGTCTTCTTATCAATTTCATGTACTTAGAAGCTTACTTCAAATTGTGGCATGTTATCTATATGTGTGTGTGTGTGTGTATATATATATATATATATATATATATATATATGCCCTATTTGTGGCCTAGCCCTATGTGAGGCTTGTGGTTGAACCAAGGGAGTCATTCCCCTTGGGATGTTTACATAATTAAATGGGACGAGGGTGTGCCCTAGTTAATGTGTATTGTAACTGTTGTGTGTTGGTTGGCGGGGTTTGTATCCCCGTTTGATACGAGCGGTCTACTCGTAATCCTCTCGTATCGGGTCTCTACTGCTCCAATCGATCAGAATTGGCCTGATCGGACCTGATTGAGACCAATTGGCTGATCTGGCTTGAGCTGGTTTGGATCTGGCTGAGCCTGATTAGATAGGACTTGACTTGGTCAAGTCTGATTGGTTAATTGGCTCAAGGAATTGGATCTGGTTCGAATTGGATTAAGTGGCTTGGAGCTCGGCTGGGGCTTGGGACGTTGGGAAGATGGTCGGGGAGGATAGGCGAGGGATTTATGATGGGTTGGAGGTGGGATAGGGATCGGACACGGGTTGATGATAGCGGTGAGGACGAAGGTCGGGTTGCCGGGGGAACTCACCAGAGACAGTGAAGGGCGACGGGAAAGAGATTGCGGGGGTCGTGGGGCTTAGGGGAAGAGGATGGTCGTCTTGGATGGCGACGGGGGTGGCCGGAGAGCGTACGGGAAGGATGCTGGTGTGAAGCTAGGGTTTTGGCGTGAGGAGGAGAGGAGGAAGATGACGCTGAGGTGGCAGGTGACGAGGAGAGAGAGTGGTGACGTGGAGGAGAGAGAAAGTGGCGTGGAGAGAGAAATACCTGTGGAGGTGGTGCCGGCTGCGGAGAAGATGACCGACGGGGAAGAAGGTGGATCTATGGTGGATTTCGGGTGGAATCTACTCCTATGATATTCTACTCCTATGATATTCTATCAACTATTCTTAATAATTCTGTTCTTCATTTATCATTTATCATACAAACTATCGAGGTCCTTTTATAGAGACCTTGACAGAGTCCTAATCCAACTAGAAAACCCCCTTGCTTAATTAGCAAGTAATAAGGCTTTCAAACTCAACTCAACTTCCTAACTCAAATGGACTCTTAATTAATTCCTAATAATCAAATATTAACTAGGATTCAATAAAAGAATAATAATAAATCCTAATCAAATACTCTAGTTTGAACTAGGAAAGACCAAGTCAGTAGGAAAGAGGCTGAACCAGTTTGGTTCTTCTTCTGGGTTCGGGTCCAGTTGGTTGAGTCGGATCGACTCGTATCACCGTTATAGCAATTGCGGTTGACAGCTGTGGACGTCGTTGTAAAGCCGGATTTTGATCCGTTGGGTATTTGATACCTTTGCTTTGCTAGATAGATCCTTATTGCTTTGGACCCTTGCTATGTTTACCATTTGGCTAGCTGTAAGCTATGCCTAGCCCTGTATATTGATGTCATTCTATTGCATGCTTATATCTCTTTATTTGTGTTTGAGCATTGCATGCATCTTGTTTGCATTAGAGCATAAGGTTAGGGCGTGGGTGAATAGGTTTAGGCCGATCCGAGGCTCGCGAGTAGCTCGGATCTAGCTCTAGGACCGTGGATGTGAAGTAAGGTCTAGGGTGTGATTCTAGTAAGTTGGAATCTTGTATTCTTGAGGATGGTGTCTAGCTGGCTATGATAATTCTGATTGAGGTGTAGAGGTTGCCAAGGATTCCAATCTCAGTATCTGTGTTAGGGGAATTTACGTGCCACCCTGTGTCCTACGCCCTGTTGTTTCAGTGTTGGAGCGGTTGGTTGTAGAGAGGGACGGCTATTGACAGTGGAGGTCACAGAGCGTGTGTCCTAAGGTAGGCGGTGGACGTAACGTGAGTTTCCCCTAGATATGAGATGGAGTTCCGGGACTTTATAGTCCCCTTTTTTTTTTGTGTGTCGTAGAGTAGAATCCTATTAGGCTTACTGCTCGCTTCTACCCAAGCTGTGTTTGCAGGTGCAGGCATCAGCTCTTCTTCCACAGTACCAGCTGGACAGGCTTTGGTGGCGCAGTGGCTTCAAGAGGTGCTCAAGTTTCCTGAGGTGTTGGCATCTTCAACAGTTCCTTTTGTTATAAATTACTTTTGATAGATGTATTAAATGTATAATCTTCTTCTTCGAGAATTAGATGTTTATGAATCTGTATTTGAGGAGTAAATTGTATAATTCAGAGGTTTGTATAAATTATGTAATCACGTTTACTCTGGTGTGAACTGTTTTAGATAGTAGTTTATTAGAAATTACTATGCTGCCCCTCTTATAGAATTGTTCAAATTAGTTGAGAAATTGTTATATAAATGCGCCAGAGATGATGTGAATATGATACGATGCACCATCTCTAGGGCTTTCGCACCTGGTCTCTTGCCTGGTCTTGGCTCCTTCTTAACCAAAGCTATGACTCGGTTGAGAGGTACCTTTAGGGTTTTAGGAGAAGCACCCTAGGTATTCGACAAGGAAGGCTCAACCCGGAGGAGAGAGACGGATGAGGAAGAGGGTTACCTCGCAGCTTCCTCAATGGTTGGCCGGCTACCCTTGGGGATCCAAGCATCGGAGAACGTGGCAGACGTGATGAGGTGGTGGAGGGGACCACGACAGCCAAGGGGGACGCCGGGGACTTGGAGTTGGACGGCAGCGGAGAAGGAGAGTAGCTTGACGGCGGACGGAGGATGGCAGCGGACAGCGGAGGCCGGTGGTGGAGAAGGGATCTGGCGGTAGGGAAGGGAAGGTGGCTGGTGGAGTTGGTGGAATTAGGGTTACATCTACTCCTAGATTATTCTGCTAATAACTCTACTTTATTCATCATAATTCGTCCATGACCTAATACAAACTATAGAGATTCTTTTATAAAGGCCTTGACAGAGTTATAATCCAACTAGAGAACTACCTTGCTTTAAGGCTAAATTACGCTTTTGGTACCTGTACAATTTTGGATATACCACTTTAGTACCTCTAGTTTTATAATTACGTTTTTAGTACCTATACTATTAAAATCGCTTCGTTTTGGTCTGACCATCTAACGGTGTCATTTTTTTAAACGGCAAATAAATGCACGTGACTTGGTTCTCGTCGCACCTAGCGCTTGGCAGCCAAACAAATAGGAAGATGTGGACGAGGCCGCCCAGATGGAGGAGGAGGTGATCACACACGACCACAAAAATGGCACCACCAGCGAGGCCTATTGTGGCCGGATCCACCACGGCAATCTCCTCCTGTCGTGGGATTCCCTCCGGCAAAGAGAGGTAATCATCTGTTTTCCACTGTATCTTTTTTTGAAGTAGGGATGGTGCTATAAGCAAATGAGTGCGCAAGAAGGGGAGTTGCGGCATGCGCTGCTGGGCGTGGCGCTTGAGCTGGAGTCGACGCGCGCGGCGGCGCAGGAGGAGCTGCGCATGCGCGGAGGCCAAGGCCCTCCACCTCCCCTTGCTCCTTGACGCCTTTACTCATGAGCGAGACGAGGCACGCCAGTCCCTTCTCTTCCTCGCCCAATCAGAGAAGAAGGCTGGGTGGGCATTCCACCCGCGGCGGGGGGGATAGTAGCAACGTCGTGTTGTCTATGAAGAAGGCAGCGTTGGAGGCGGAGGTGGAGGCGACGGTATTGAGGAGGGGCCTGACTGAGAGAGGGAGGCTGGTAGAGGCGGTGGTCGCCGCTGGTCTTATCCAGACGCTCATTCACGCTGGGCCTCAATCCTCCTTCGCCTTCTTCTCCTTATCGCCGCCCTTATCCTCCTTCGCCTTCTTCTCCTCATCCTCATCGTCGTCATCGTCATTGGAAGCACCATTGCCGCTATCTTCATCGCCGTCATCTTTCTCGCTACCGCGTTTAGAAGCATCGAGGCGAGCCACGTCCATCGCCCACTGCATCAGCTTGTCCACCTCCTTTTTAGAAACCCCGTTATGATCATCGCCTGCGGCATCATCATCATCATTGCGAGCTCTAGCACTCGGCACCGCTAGATCGGACGGTTGGGAACCTTTGTCAGCGACCGATGACGACTAGGAGGAGGAGGACAATGACGAGACAGCAGAGTCGGGAGGCGACTTGAGTGCTTGGAAACGACAGGCGAGGTCGGGATCCAAGGCGGAGGAGAGAGAAGTGGTGTGGGCATAGATGCGGAGAGGGAGGAGGAAGTCGTCCTCTGCCTCCTGAAGCAACTACTCCACCGCGGCCGCGTTGTCATCGCCATCGATGCGTAGAGAGCATGGAAGAGAGAGGGAGGAGAGAGAGAACTGAGGAAGATGAGGTGATCAGTCAAAATTGATTGAAAACCAGTCAAAATTGATTGAAACCCGCTCATCGTGATATCACGAGTGGATTGGTGTCAAGTATGGGTAACGGCGTCAAACGGTAGGTACTAACATTAAATGTAGGTATCAAAAACGTAATTATCAAACTATAGGTATTAAAGTAGTATATCAAAAATTTTACACGTACCAAAAGCGTAATTTAGCCTTGCTTTAATCAGCAAGTAATAATAGTTTCCTACTAAGACTCGATCATAACTCAAACTTCCTAATAACTAGGACTCATAATAGGAACTAATAAAACAAAGCATAAACTGAACTCAAGCTATGACACTGACTCAATCAAGATAACTATTAGCTAGGAAATCAACTAAGTAAACAAACCAGCTAGGGAATAGGAATCTCTAAGGCCGGATTGGGTCAACCTGCTCCATAGGGACCTGGTTGCAGCCAGCTCGTTGGTGTTGGGCCTGCCCAAGCAAGGACGTGGGTCCCTTCTTCAAATGACTCGGTTCGATTATCATCCCCCCCCCTTCGAAATTGGCCTTGTCCTCAAGGCCTAAATGTGATGAGGAAAGAGGGCTCTTCTCTTCTCGAACCTGAGTGATGTGGCTAGACCGCAACTGTTGCTCTGAACTCGGCGGTGAAAACCCTGGTCGCATGTTACGATGCACCTTCTCAAGGGCTTTTGTACCGGGTCTCTTGCTGGGTCTCAACTCCTCCTTAGCCAAATCTATGGCTAGGTCGAGAGATACCTTTAGGGTTTTAGGAGAAGGACCCTAGGTATTCGACGAGGAAGGCGAAGACTAGAGGAGGAGACGGATGAGAAGAGATCTACCTTGCAGCTCCTCTAGGGTTGGCTGGCTTCTCTTGGAGATCCAAGCCTTGGAGAACGTGGTGGAGGGAAGCACGGCAGCCAAGGGGATGCCGGGGACTTGGGGTTGGACGGTGGAGGTGGCTAGTAGCGGCGGTGATGACAGTGGCCGGCTGGTGGAGAAGAATCCGGCTGTAGAGAGAGAAGGGTGAAGGTGGATGGTGGTTTGTGGAATTAGGGTTACAGCTACTCCTATATTACTTCTACTCCTAGGATTTATCTCTACTAAATAATAAATCTCATAATTCGTCCATGCATAAAAACCCTAATACAAGCTATAGAGGTCCTTTTATAGAGGCCTCAAGAGAGTTCTACTACAATCTGAATACCTTCTTGCTTGGACAGCAAGTAAAAGACTCTTACTAATTCAACTCAAACTTACTCCTAATAACCAGGAATGAACTAAGTAAGCTAGTGACTTGACTCAACCAAAACTAGAACTCAATTAAATAGAAACTGGCTAAGCACAAACTGAACTCAAACTAGGAAATCAACTAGGAAAGCAATTAAGACTCAACTAAGGAAATAACCAAGTAAGGCCGGCTTGGCTAAGTCACCTCATGGGGCATGGGTCCATCCTGGGTCCACCCATGCTTGAGCTTGGTCTTGGAACTGGTTCAGCTCTGATTTGGCCCTAAGGCTAGCTTGGCTCAACCTGCTCCAAAGGACCTGGTTGCAGCCAGCTCCTTGGTGTTGGCCTGCCCAATCAAGGGCGTGGGTCCCTTCTTGGATTGGCTTAGTTGGGTATCTTCCCCTCTCCCTTCGAAATTGGCCTTGTCCTGAAGGCCTGAATTTGCTGAGGGAAAAGGCTTTGCTCCTGTCGAACCCGAGTGACCTGGCTGGATCACAACTGTAGCTGTGGGCTCGGAGGTGAAAATCATGGTCGCGGTGGATCAGGTGGTAATGGGGCCACTGAATCAGGAGGCCATGCAGCTGGTCTGGAAGAAGGGAATTGAAACGCCGGGGTATCTGGGGGTCGCTGGAACTCCAAGAAGTAAAGGACGGCTGTAGATCGGTGGTTGTGCATAGTCATCGTCTGTCGTCCGGGGTCGAAGACTAGATCAACTCGAATTGAGTCCTCCCAATGTGGAAGTAGACTCAATATGGCAACTAGATACGGTGGAGCACAGTTGAGCTTGGGGCTCTCTCTACTTTGCTCCAAAGGGATCATCACAGCTCCGGCTTCAACATCAGTCCTCATGGTCAGAGTTGACAAAGTCGTTCTGAAACTTCGAGTGGTTGATGGTTGCTGGGCGATGCTCTTGGATTGAAACTTCGAGTGGTTGATGGTTGCTGGGCGATGCTCTTGGATCTGGTCAGTTGGAAGAGGGCAACCGAATAAGAAGAGAAACTCCTTGGATAGTTGAGATCGATCATGGGATGCTTCATCAGATGTCGATGATGTGTATAGGTCATCCGGAATCTGGTCTGATCTTGCTGAAGTTTGGAATTTGGCCTGACCAATTCTGATTGGCTGAGCTTTCCTGGACTTGCCCGGCTAAGATCACACCTAACTGGATTGATTCTAGCTGAATCCAACTGAGTCTGACTTAGGCTGATCTGGTCTGGATCTGGGCTTGATGGGATTTGGTTGGTGGAGCCAAATCTAGTTGAGCTTGGATTGAATCTGTCCAAGTCTTGTAGGCTGGAAATAGAAAGAGATCTGGCAGCTGGAAGTGGCCGGAACTCAATCGCCGGTGAGGGATGCTCGTCGGAATTCCAATCCCATGGAGAAGAGGTAGTGAGAGGATTGGGTTTTGACCCAATGGAGTGAATCTGGGATGGGTGTTGGTTCTGGTGGTTGGGGTTTGGAGCCGGGCTTGGTAATGTCGAGGAAGGGGTCAGGAGGTTTAGGGGCCGGTCTTTGTTTCCCCAGGAGATCCTTCAGTGGGCTGTGAGAGGAGGTTAGGGTAGTCTTGGACAGAGGTAGATCGTGACTTCCTTGAGGTTTGTCGCCTGAGTCGGGGAAGATGGAGTTGGGAGCCGGCAGGTTTGTACATGGAAGGGCTATGGGAGGAGAGGTTGGGTGGCTGTGAGGACCTTGGGGGAGGAGGTTACATGGTGCGGGGAGGGCTTGAACTAAGATGAGGTCGGTGGCTGCAGCTTCATGGATGGTGGGTAGATCGCCGGAGATGACAATCGACAATGGGGATGGTAAAGGAAGGGATGTGGGTTTGTAGGGAGAAAGAGGGTGGCCTTGGTTGGTGACGGAAGCTGCCAAAGAGGAATTGCAGGTGGGAAAGTAGGGTTTGGATGAGGGAAATAACGAAGGAGATTATGGCAGGATGTTGACTGGGCTGGAATGTGGTGTGGCCAAAGGGGGCAGCGGGTGTTGTTCATGGTTTGGGTCATGGGGCAGCTCGTGGGTAGGGGGAGTATGAGGAGTCCTAATCCAGGTAGAGCTAGGTTTAGGTTCTGCAATCCAAGTTGTAGCTAGAATGGGATTTTGGCTGGAAATCTGAACTCCAATAGGGCTTGACTGATTTGTAGGAGAATATCGTTGGATCATTGCTTCCCACTGTTCTTCTGAAGGGTAAGGTAGAGGGATCCAACATTGGACAGCTTCCTTCCATTGTTCAGCTGTAGGGTAAGCCGTACTCCGAGTTTGACTAGGATTCCTATTTGGAGTAGGATTTGTAATCCTAGTTCCAGTAGGATTTTGAGCCCAAGTCGTACTCTGAGTTTGACTCTGATTCCTAGTTGGAGTAGGATTTGTAATCCTAGTTCCATTAGGAATTAGAGTCCAAGTTGTACTCAAGTGCCCATTGGTATTTGCAGGTTTGGGTTGGTTGTAGGGTGGAAGTAATGGCTGATACGGTGGTGATGGATTGTCGGGAAGACTAGGGTTGTTCGGTGCGTAGGGAGGTGGCATAGGCTGCCGGTATGGAGGCTGGGCATGGGCCGGGTATAGGGGCTGGTATGGTGGCGGAGGATGTTACGAGCGGTCTACTCGTGATCCTCTCGTAATGGGTCTCTACTGCTCCAATCGATCGGAATCGGCCTGATCGGACTTGATTTGAGTCCAATGGGCTGATTTGGCTAGCTAGATCGGATCTGGCTTGAGCTGGATCGGATCTGGTTGAGCCTGATTGGATGGGACTTGATTGGGTCAAGTCTGAATTGATCTGGATCAGGTTGACCAGGTTCAATTGGCTGGATGTGGCTGGATTGGTTGGCTGGGCTGAACCGGTTGAGGTTGGGCTGAGCCAATTTGGCCAAAGGTGGCTGGGAATATCCGACGACTGAGGATCGCCGAAGTGGATCGCCGGCGTAGGAGCGGCGGCGGCGGTCGGTATAGTGGCAGGAAGGGTCGCAGGGTGATGGGGAAGAGATCCACCGGAGTGGATTGGCTGGACGGAGGAGGGATAGACGGGATCTGGAGGTCGACGGCGGTAGGATTTGGGTTTGCCGGCGTCGGGGACGACGGAGAGCTCGGCGGAAGACTTAGGAAGGTTGGGATAGGGTCTAAGGAGGTCGGCTATGGGTTTAGAGTGATTTGGAGGTGGGATAGGGATCGGACAGGGGGTTGATGGTGATGGGCACGGAGGTCGGGTTCGCCGAGGACAGCGCCGGAGGCGTTGGAAGACGGCGGGGAAGGGCTGGCCGGAGTCGTGGGAGGTAGGGGAAGTGGATGGACGTCTTGGATGGCGACGGGGGTGGCCGGAGAGGGAACGGCGAACAAGCTAGGGTTTCGGGATAGAGGAAGGAGATGATGAACAGTGGCGATGACGTGGAGGAGAGAGAAAGTGACGGGGAGAGAGGAATTCCGGTGGAGGCGGTGCCGGCTGCAGAGAAGGTGACCGACGGGGAAGAAGCTGGATCTATGATGGATGATCTAGTGGAATCTACCTTATCTCTACTCCTATGATATTCTACTCCTATGATAATTTATCAACTACTCCTAATAAATATTCTCTTCATTCATCTCATCCATTACCTAATACAAACTACTAAGGTCCTTTTATAGAGACCTTGACAGAGTCCTAATCCAACTAAAAACCCCCTTGCTTAATTAGCAAGTAATAAGGCTTTGTGACTCAACTCAACTTCCTAACTCAAATAGACTCTTTATTAATTCATAACAATCAAATATCAAATAGGACTCAATTAAATATAAAAGACTAATGATAAATCCTAATCAAATACTCTAGTTTGAACTAGGGAAGTCCAAGTCAAACTAGGAAAGAGACTGAACCAGTTTGGTTCCTCTTCTGGATTCGGGTCCAGTTGGTCGAGTCGGATCGACTCATATCAGAGGAAGGGTAGTGGGACCAGGTATGGGTATCATAGATGGACCGGCTGAGTAGGAGGCTGATATGGTAGTGGAGGGACTCGGCCAGGTACAGTAGGGTTAGGGTTAGGGAACGGATGGCCAAGGGAAAGAGGATGAGTGGGTTGAACCGGTTGGGTAGTAGGCTGGTTAGGAGGAATTGGATTGTAGGCTGCATAGGGTGGAGGTAGATGATGATATGGTAGGGGTATCATAGATGGCGGTATAGGATAGGCTGCTACTTCTGCCATCAGAGTAGCTTCTAGAAGGCTTTGGGCGGCACAGTCCGTGGAACGGAGCTCTGATACGAAGTTGTTACGATGCACCTTCTCAAGGGCTTTCGTACCGGGTCTCTTGCTGGGTCTCAACTCCTCCTTAGCCAAATCTATGGCTAGGTCGAGAGATACCTTTAGGGTTTTAGGAGAAGGATCAACGAGGAAGGCGAAGACTAGAGGAGGAGACAGATGAGAAGAGGGATACCTTGCAGCTCCTCTAGGGTTGGCTGGCTTCTCTTGGAGATCCAAGCCTTGGAGAACGTGGTGGAGGGAAGCACGGCAGCCAAGGGGATGCCGGGGACTTGGGGTTGGATGGCGGAGGTGGCTAGTAGCGGCGGTGATGATAGTGGCCGGCTGGTGGAGAAGAATCCGGCTGTAGAGAGAGAAGGGTGAAGATGGCTGGTGGTTTGTGGAATTAGGGTTACAGCTACTTCTATATTACTTCTACTCCTAGGATTTATCTCTACTAAATAATAACTCTCATAACGTCCATGCATAAAAACCCTAATACAAGCTATAGAGGTCCTTTTATAGAGGCCTCAAGAGAGTTCTACTACAATCTAAATACCTTCTTGCTTGGACAACAAGTAAAAGACTCTTACTAATTCAACTCAAACTTACTCCTAATAACCAGGAATGAACTAAGTAAACTAGTGACTTGACTCAACCAAAACTAGGACTCAATTAAATAGAAACTGGCTAAGCACAAACTGAACTTAAAAGGAAATCAACTAGGAAAGCAATTAAGACTCAACTAAGGAAATAACCAAGTAAGGCCGGCTTGGCTAAGCCACCTCATGGGTCATGGGTCCATCATGGGTCCACCCATGCTTGAGCTTGGTCTTGGAACTGGTTTAGCTCTGATTTGGCCCTAAGGCTAGCTTGGCTCAACCTGCTCCAAAGGAGGGTTGCAGCCAGCTCCTTGGTGTTGGCCTGCCCAAGCAAGGACGTGGGTCCCTTCTTGGATTGGCTCAGTTGGTCCACGTATCATCGCACCCATGGTGGATCAAGTGGTAATCGGATCGACGAATCAAGGAGCCATTCTGCCGTTCTAGAAAGAGGGAATTGAAGCTCAGGCATATCCGGCGGTCGCTGGAACTCGAGAAAGTAAAGGACGGCTGTAGATTAGCGGAGTTGCGTCCTCAGTAGCTGGCTTCCTGGGTCGAAGACTATGTCAATTGGAATCAAATCCTCCCAAAGTGGAAGTAGACCCAATATGGCAGCTGGATACGGTCGAGACCAGTTGAGCTTGGGGATCTCTCTGCTTTGCTCGAAAGGTATGATCCGGACTTGGGCTACAGCATCAGTCTTTACGGTCAGAGCCGACAAAGTCGTCCTAAAACTTTGAGTGGTTGATGGTTGCTGGGCGATGCTCATGGATCTGATCAGCTGGAAGATGGCATACGAATGAGGAGGGAAACACCTTGGATAGCTCAGATCGATCATTGGATGCTTGATCAAATGTCGTTGATGCATAGAGATCATCCAGATCGGATCTGGACGGTTCTGATGGCCTGAGGGTGCTTGACCAGGTTCAGATCATTGATTCAGCCTCTCGGATTGGAGACCGGATAGATCAAATGGCTAGATCTCGTTGCATGCTGTTTGGAATGCTGAGATCATCTGGAATCTGGTCTGATCTTGCTGAAGTTTGGAATTTGGCCTGACCAAGTCTGATTGGCTGAGCTTGCCTGGATTGAATCTGTCCAAGTCTTGTAAGTTTGAGTCTGACTCGATCAAGTGTTGAAGATTGAGTCGGAGTCTGATCAGGTTCAAATGGTGGTGATTTGATCTGATCTAATCTGATGGTTGAGATCTGTCCTATGCTTGACGAAGCTTGGGAATGGAAAGAGATCTGGCAGCTGAAAGTGGCCGGAACTCAATCAGTTGTGAGGGAAGCTCGTCGGAGTTAAAATCCCATGGAGACGAGGTAGTGAGAGGATGGGGGTTCGATCCAATGGAGTGAATTAGGATGGGTGTCAGTTCCGGTGACGGATCTGGAGGGGGTCCGTGTCGGTCAAGAGTGAGGAGATGGAACCGACGGTGATCCGCTGTTTGGGGTTTGGAGCCGGGCTTGGTAATGTCGGGGAAGGGGTCAGGAGGTTTAGGGGATGGCCTTTGATGCCTCTGGAGATCCTTCAGTGGGCTCTGAGAGGAGGTTATGCTAGTATTGGGCAGAGGTAGGCCGTGACTTCCTTCAGGTTTGTCGCCGGTGTGGGGCAAGATGGAGTTGGGAGCCAGCGGGGTTGTACAAGGAATGACTATGGGAGGAGAGGCTGGGTGGCTGTGAGGAGCTTCAAGAACGCCGGTGGGTTTTGAGCTTCCGCCGGGGTTAATGATGAAGAAGGCGGCGAGGTCGGGGAAGGTTGTGATGGGATTGGGGTAGGAGTGAGGAGGACCTTGGTGGCGGTTACATGGTGTGGGAAGAGCTTCAACTAAAGTGAGGTCGGTGGCTGCAGCTTTGTGGATGGTGGGTAGATCACCGGAGATGACAATCGACAATGGGGAAGTTAAAGGAACGGACGTGGGTTTGTAGGGGGGAAGATGGTGGGCTTGGTTAGTGATGGGGGCTGCCGAAGAGGAATAGGGAGACTTGCTGGTGGTGGGAAGGTAGGTTTTGGATGAAGGGAAGGAGGAAGAAGATGAATGGCAGGGTGTTGACTGGGCGGGGTGTGGCGTGGTTGGGTAAGGGGGCAGCGGGTGTTGTTAACTATTTGGGTAATGGGGCAGCTCATTGGTAGGTGGAGTATGAGGAGGGCAATAGTGGGGTTGTGGAGGAAGCGGAGTCGGAATTGTATGAGGAGTCTTAATCCTAGTAGAGCTGGGTTTAGTTTCTGCAATCCAAGTTGTTGCTAGAATGGGATTTTGACTTGGAATCTGCACCCTGATATGGCTTGACTGATTTGTAGGAGAATATCTTTGTATCATTACTTCCCACTGTTCTACTGAAGGGTAAGGCAGAGGGATCCAACTCTGGACGGCTTCCTTCCATTGTTCAGCTGTAGGGTAAGCCGTACTCCAAGTTTGACTAGGATTCCTAGTTGGAGTAGGACTTGTAATCCTAGTTCCAGTAGGATTTGGAGTCCAAGTCGTACTCTGAGTTTGACTAGGATTCCTAGTTGGATTAGGATTTGTAATCCTAGTTCCAGTAGGAATTGTAGTCCAAGGAGTACTCAAATGCCTATTGGTGTTTGCAGGTTTGGGTTGTAGGCAGCATTGGGTGGAGGTAGAGGCTGATATGGTGGTAGACTATATAGTAGGGCTCACAGCAGTATCTCCTATCATCAGTGCAGCTTCTGGAAGGCTTTGGGCTGTACATTCGACGGAACGGAGCTCTGATACCAAGTTGATACGATGCACCTTCTCTAGGGCTTTCTCACTTGGTCTCGGCTCCTCCTTAGCCAAAGCTATGGCTAGGTCGAGATATACCTTTAGGGTTTTAGGAGAAGCACCCTAGGTATTCGACGAGGAAGGCTGAAAACCGGAGGAGAGAGACGGATGAGGAAGAGGATTACCTCGCAGCTTCCTCAATGGTTGGCCGGCTACCCTTGGGGGATCCAAGCCTTGGAGAACATGGCAGTGGTGATGAGGTGGTGGAGGGGAGCACGGCAGCCAAGCGGGACGCGGGGGAGTTGGAGTTGGACGGCAGAGGAGTGGACGGCAGCAGAGAAGGAGGGTAGCTTGACGACGGATGGAGGATGGCAGCAGACGACGGAGGTCGGCGGTGGAGAAGGGATCCGGCGGTAGGGAAGGGAAGGTGGCTGTTGGAGTTGGTGGAATTAGGGTTACATCTACTCCTAAATTATTTTATTAATAACTCTACTTTATTCATCATAATTCGTCCATGACTTAATATAGAGGTCCTTTTATAAAGGCATTGACAGAGTTCTAATCTAGCTAGAGAACTACATTGCTTTAATCAGCAAGTAATAATACTTTCCTACCTTAATAGGAATTAATAATAACTAGGATTCATAATAGGAACTAATAAAGCAAAGCATAAACTGAACTCAAACTAGGAAACTGAACTCAAACTAGGAAACTGACTCAATCAAGATAACTATTAACTAGGAAATAAACTAAGTAAGCAAACCAGCTAGGGAATAGGAATCCCTAAGGCCGGCTTGGCTCAACTTGCTCCATAGGGACCTGGCTGTAGCCAGCTGCTTGGTGTTGGGCCTGCCCAAGCAAGGATGTGGGGTCCCTTCTTGGAATGACTCTGTTCGACCTCGTGATACGAGCGGTTTACTCGTAATCCTCTCGTATCGGGTCTCTACTGCTCCAATCGATCAGAATCGGCCTGATCGGACTTGATTGAGTCCAATTGGCTGAATCTGGCTTATCTGGTTCAGATCTGGCTGAGCCTTATTGGATTGGACTTGACAGGGTCAAGTCTGAGTTGATCTGGATCAGGCTGATCGGGTTGGATTGGACTAAGTGGCTGGATCCGGATTTGGTAGCTGAGCTGAATCAATTAGAGACTGAGTCTGATTCAAGCTGGCTGAACCGGACTGGATCCGTCGGCTGAGGATCGCCGGAATAGATCGCCGGCGCAGGGACGTCAGCGTCGACCGGGATCTTGGCAGGGAAAGGCTTCGGACTGTGGGGAAGAGATCAAACGGCTCGGATCTGGGAGATAGGCGGTGGTTTGGCCGGATCAACAAGGCCGACGGTGGGTTTAGAGGTGGCCGGCGTCAGGGACGACGACGGAGAGCTCGGCGGGGGCTTGGGACATCGGGAAGATGGTCGGGGAAGATCGGCGAGGGATTTAGGATGGTTTGGAGGTGAGGTCGGGGATGGACTAGGGCAGACGGCGGCAGCTTTGAAGTGGGAAACGTCGGTGATCTCGCCAGGGAAGACAAACGGGGCGGTGAAGGGGTTGGACGAGGTCGTGGGGCTTGGGAGAAGAGGATGGTGGCTTGGTTTGCGCCGGGGGTGGCCAGAGAGGGAACGGCGGTGATGCTAGGGTTAGGGCACGGGAGAGAGGAAGGAGATGATGAACAGTGATGATGACGTGGCGCTGACGTTGAGGAGAGAGAAAGTGGCGGGAAGAGAGAAATACCGGTGGAGGCGGTGCCGGCTGCGGAGAAGATGACCGACGGGGAAGAAGGTGGATCTATGGTGGATTTTTTGGTAGAATCTACATTACCTCTACTTTTATGATATTCTACTCCTATGATATTCTATCAACTATTCTTAACTTCTAATAATTCTCTTCATCATTCATCATTCATCATGACCTAATACAAACTAATGAAGTCCCTTTTATAGGCCTTGACAGAGTCCTAATCCCACTAAAAAACCCTCTTGCTTAATTAACAAATAATGCTTTCAGACTCAACTCAACTTACTAACTCAAATATCAACTAGGACGCAATTAAATATAAAAGACTAATAAATCATAACAAAATACTCTAGTTTGAACTAGGGAAGTCCAAGTCAAACTAGGAAAGAGGCTGAACCAGTTTGGTTCCTCTTCTGGGTTCGGGTCCAATTTGTCGAGTCGGATCGACTCGTATCATCCCCCCTTCCTTCAGAATTGGCCTTGTCCTCAAGGCCAGCATCAATTCAGGTAGGATGGTTCTATGTGGTTGGACCGAATCAACTTGCTTCTGTAGCTCTGGACTCGATGGCGAGAAACCAGGTCGATCCTATGACGGGTCCAATGGTAGCAGTACCAAGCATCTGATGGATCGTGCAGAGGACAGAGCATCTGGGGGTCGATCTGACGGCTCAGGTAACTCCAGGAATTTGGTCTTCAATGGCTCTCCTGGATCATCCTCATCATGTCCCATCAGTAGAGTTGCCCATGACCATAGGATGGGATTTGATCTCCATGATCTGATCAATTGTGCAGGGACTTGGCTTGAATCTAGGTCAAGCTGGCTTTGGTCCAATCTGAAGTGAAGATGGCTGGACCATGCTTTCGCTACACTATTCTAGGCTAGAAGTTGGTTGAACCAAGTTGACTCTTCAACTGTGTTGAGTCGTACTCTGGTCCAAACTATTCTAACATGGTTGGGTCTACCGATGTCAATCTGGACTTGAGTTAGTTGAGTCAAACCGGTGGTACCATCATAGTCAGATCGGATCAGATTGAAGATGGCATCTGAATAAGGAGGGTAGCTTCATTGATGACTCATATCAACCTTCGGATGCTTGATCAACGGCTGAGGATGCATCGTGATCACTCTCGGACATGATCTAGATGGTCCTGATTGCTTGGGAATCTTTTAACAGGTTCAGATCGAAGATCGGAAGCACTCGATCGAAGATCACGCTGATCAAACGGCTGGATCAAGTTGCAGTCTTGATCGGACGACTGAGAAGTTGCCGGAGCTGGATCAACGGCGTAACCAGGTCGCCGGAGTGTGGCAACGGCACAGGAAGGTTCGCAGGGGCATGGGGGTTCCATCCGTACGGTTTGATCAACGAATTGGGCTGCGGATGCACCGGATCTGAAGGTGGTGGCGCGATGGATGTCGTCGCCGGTGATCGTTGGTGATCTAGGCCGCGACGGTGCTTGAGCTCATCGGGAACAGGTAAGGGAAGGTTTTGGGACCTTTCTCATGAGGTTTGATCGAAGGATCAACCTCGGAATACGCCTGATTGAAGGATGCCGCAACAGGGGAGTTCGCCGGAGTTGAATCCCGGCGATCCCAACCTCTATCGTGGTCGTAGTTGGCCACGGGGGCTTCGATGAGGGACGCGTGGTGCTTCCTTGATGAGCAGATGGAGAGGACGGCGTCGGAGGACGGCGTGGGGGTGGCGGCTTGAGGACTAGCTGACGGGCTCTGGTTTTGAGCCGGGACGACGATGGGTCGGTTCGAAGTGAGCCGGGCGCGGGTGAGGGTGGTGAGCCGATGGAGAGCCGCGGTTGAGCCAAGGTCGAGCCGATTCCAAGGAGGTAAGGGATGAGTCATGGCTCGAGCCAAACCGGGAGGAAAGAGAATATTCCGGGCAAAATATGGAAAAATAGGTAAAAATCGAGAAAAATCATCGGAGGGTAGAAGGAAGGTTTCACCCGAGTCTGGCGGAGGTTGCAACAGCAGGTGCTCTGGTTCGATCTGAGAATCGGACGGTTGTTGCTCCTCGACTAGCTCCTTTATCTCTTCTCCCTTACTGATTGCTGATGTCAGTCGGACTCGAAATTACATCCGGAGTCATAATCTGAGTTGGCTCAGGGTCAGGTTCCGCAATCTTTGTAGCTGGGGGTAGGAGGCTGGCTCGAAGTCTGAGTTATCCTTGACCAACTATTGGAGATCTGCTCCCACTCCCTACTGGTGCGCTCCATGTTTGTGCTTTGTCGTTCCATCAAAGTTGAACAGAGCTTCAACTGGGCCTGCAGAATCATGAATTGCTCCTCCAAACTCTCCTGGGGGTACTCCGTACATGGTGGTGAAGTTTTCAGAAGGTTCTGAACCGCACAGTCGGTGGAACGGAGCTCTGATATCAAGTTGGTACGAGCGGTCCAGTCGTAATCCTCTCACATCGGGTCTCTACTGCTCCAATTGATCAGAATCGGCCTGATCGGACTTGATTGAGTCCAATTGGCTGAATCTGGCTTATCTGGTTCAGATCTTGATACGAGCGGTCTACTCGTAATTCTCTCGTATCGGGTCTCTACTGCTCCAATTGATCAGAATTGTGTCTGATCAGGCCTGATTGGGTCCAAATGGCTGATTTGGCTAGTCGGATCGGATTTGGCTTGAGCTGGTTCAGATCTGGTTGAGTTTGATTGGATTGGACTTGACTGGGTCAAGTCTGAATTGATCTGGATCAGGTTGACCAGATTGAATTGAGCTAAGTGGCTTGATTGAACCGGCTAAATTTGGCTGAGCCAATTGGTTGGGCTGAACCGGATTGGATTCGAGGGTTGAGAGTCGCCGGAGTGGATCGCCGGCGTAGGGGCATCGGCAGCGGTCGGGCCTTGGCATAAAGGTTCTTATGACGACGGTGGGGAAGAGATCCAACGGCTCGGATCTGGGCGATAGGTAGCGGATTGGCCGGATCTAGGAGGTCGGCGGTGGGTTTAGGTTCACCGGTGTCGGAGACGACGGGGAGCTCGGCATGCGGCTTGGGACGTCAGGAAAAGGTCGGGATCTGGTCTACGGAGGCGAAGGGTTTTAGGATGGTTTGGAGGTGGGATAGGGATCAGACGTAGTTGATGGCAGTGAGGATGAAGGTCGGGGTGCCGGGGGTAGACGCCGGAGACGACGACAAAAGAAGTGAAGGTGCTGGCCGAGGTCGTCGGCTTGAGGGAAGACGTTGGAGGGATTAGGTGGCGACGGGGGTGGCCGGAGAGCGTACAAGAAGGATGCCGGTGTGAAGCTAGGGTTTGGGCGTGAGGAGGAGAGGAGGAAGATGACGTTGAGCTGGTAGGTGATGAGGAGAGAGAGTGGTGATGTGGCGCTGACATGGCGCTGACGTGGAGGAGAGAAAAAGTGGCGGGGAGAGAGAAATACCGGTGGAGGCGGTGCCGGCTGCGGAGAAGATGACCGACGGGGAAGAAGGTGGATCAATGGTGGACTATCTGGTGGAATCTACATTAGCTCTACTCCTATGATACTCCATCAACTATTCATAATTCATAATTCTCTTCTTCATTCCTCCTCCTAATACAAACTACTGAGGTCATTTTATAGAGACCTTGACAGAGTCCTAATCCAACTAGAAAACCCCCTTGTTTAATTTGCAAGTAATAAGGCTTTCAAACTCAACTCAACTTCCTAGCTCAAATGGACTCTTAATTAATTCCTAACAATCAAATATTAACTAGGACTCAATTAAAGAATAATAATAAATCCTAATTAAATACTCTAGTTTGAACTAGGGAAGTCCAAACTAGGAAAGAGGCTGAACCGGTTTGGTTCCTCTTCTGGGTTCGGGTCCAGTTGGTCGAGTCGGATCGAGTCGTATCAGATCTGGCTGAGCCTGATTGGATAGGACTTGACTGTGTCAAGTCTGAATTGATCTGGATCAGCCTGACCGGGTTGGATTGGACTAAGTGGCTGGGTCCGGATTTGGTGGCTGAGCTGAATCAATTAGACTGAGTCTGATTCGAGCTGGCTGAACCGGACTGGATCCGTCGGCTGAGGATCGCCGGAATAGATCGCCGGCGTAGAGACGTCGGCGTCGGTCGGGATCTTGGCAGGAAAAGTCTTCGAAGGGTGGGGAAGAGATCCAACGGCTCGGATCTGGGAGATAGGCGGTGGGTTTAGAGGTGGCCGGCGTCAAGGACGACGACGGGGAGCTCGGCGAGGGCTTGGGACGTCGGGAAGATGGTCGGGGAAGATTGGTGAGGGATTTAGGATGGTTTGGAGGTGAGGTCGGGGATGGACCAGGGTTGAGGGCGACGACTTTGAAGTGGGGAACTTCGGTGATCCCGCCGGGGAAGACAAACGGGGCGGTGAAGGGGTTGGACGAGGTCGTGGGGCTTGGGAGAAGAGGATCTACCCACCATCCACGAAGCTGCAGCCACCGACCTCACCTTAGTTTAAGCCCTCCCCGCACCATGTAACCTTCTCCAAGGTCCTCCGCACTCCTATCCCAAACCCATCACAACCGTTCCCCACCATGCCTTCTTCCTCATTGACCCTGGCGGAAGCTCAAAACCCACCGGCGTTCCATGTACAAACCCACAGGCCTCCAACTCCATCTTTCCCCATTCCAACGAGCATCTCTCACCGGCGATTGAGTTCCGGCCTCTTTCAGCTATCAGATCTGTTCCCATTCCCAAGCTTCGTCAAGCACATGACAGATCTCAACCATCAGATCAGATCAGCTCAAATCACCACCATCTGAACCTGATCAGACTCCGACTCAATCCTCCACAATTGATCGAGTCAGACTCCAGCCTACAAGACTTGCTCAACCAGATTTAACTACACCGACCAAATCCGATCAAGCCCAGATCCAGACCATTTCAAGCTAAGTCAGGAACAATTGGATTCAACCAAATTCGGCCAAGTCAGATCTGATCCAAGCCCACCACCAAGTCCAAACAAGCTCAGGCAATCCGATTTGATCAAGCTTGATTCCAGACTTCAACCAGATCAGATCAAGATGTTCCCTACACATCTTCAGTTGATCGGACATTCCACAACCGATCTGAGCTATCTAAGGAGCTACCCTCCTTATTCGGTTGCCATCTTCCAACTGACCAGATCCAAGAGCATCGCCCAGCAACCATCAACCATTAAAAGATTTAGAACGACTTTGTCGACTTTGACCATGAGGACTGATGTTGAAGCTAGAGCACTGATGATCCCTTTGGAGCAAAGCAGAGAGATCCCCAAGCTCAACTGTTCTCCACCATATCCAGTTGCCATATTGGGTCTACTTTCCACATTTCCACATTGGGAGGACTCGATTCGAGTTGATCTAGTCTTCGACCCCGGACGACAGACGATGACTATGCACAGCCACCGATCCACAGCTGTCTTTTACTTCTTGGAGTTCCAGCGACCCCCAGATACACCGGCGCTTCAGTTTCGTTCTTCTAGAGTATTTGATTAGGATTTATTATTATTCTTTTATTGAGTCCTAGTTAATATTTGATTGTTAGGAATTAATTAAGAGTCCATTTGAGTTAGGAAGTTGAGTTAAGTTTGAAAGCCTTATTACTTGCTAATTAAGCAAGGGGGTTTTCTAGTTGGAATTAGGACTCGGTCAAAGTCTCTATAAAAGGACCTCAGTAGTTTGTATTATGATGATGAATGATGAAGAGTATTATGATTAGTTAAGAATAGTTCATAGAATATCATAGGAGTAGAGATAATGTAGATTCCACCCGAAAATCCACTATTAATCCACCTTCTTCCCCGTCGGTCATCTTCTCCACATCCGGCATCACCTCCACCGGAATTTCTCTCTCCCCGCCACTTTCTCTCTCCGCCACGTCAGCGACCCCACGCCATGTCAGCGCCACGTCACCATCTTCCTCCTCCTTCCTTCTCTCTTCCTCGTGCTGGAACCCTAGCTTCATCGCCGTCCACTTCCGTCCAGCCTCTCCGGCCAGCCCCGTCGCCATCCAAGACGACCATCCTCTTCCCCAAGCCCTCACGACTCCGGCCAGCACCTTCACTTCTTCCGTCGTCGTCTCCGGCGTCTTCCCCGGGCAACCCGACCTTCGTCCTCCCCGCCATCAACCACGTCCGATCCCTATCCCACCTCCAAACCATCCTAAAACCCTTCCGCAGCCTCCGTAGACCAGATCCTGACCATCTTCCCGACATCCCAAGCCTCCTGCCGAGCTCCCCGTCGTCCCCGACATCGGTGAACCCAAACCCGTGCCATCAACCTCCAGATCCCGGCGATCCAGCAACCTACCGGGAAATCCACTCCGGTGGATCTCTCCCCCAACGTCCTACGACCTTCCCTGCCAAGATCCCGACCGCCGCCGCCGCCCCTACGCCGGCGATCCACTCCGACCACCTCTCAGCTGTCGAATCTTCCCAGCCAACTCTTGACCCACTCAGCCAACCTTAACCAATTTAGCCAAGTCACTTAAGCCGGATCCAGCCCAATCCAACCCGGTCAGCCTGATCCAGATCAACTCAGACTTGACCAAGTCAAGTCCTATCCTATCAGGCTCAGCCAGATCAGAACCAGCTAGAGCCAGATCCGATCCAGCTAACCAGATTAAGCCAATTGGACTCAAATCAAGTTCGATCAGGCCAATTCTAATCGATTGGAGCAGTAGAGACCCGATACGAGAGGATTACTAGTAGACCGCTCATATCACGGGGGTTGAACCGATTGGGTAGTAGACTGGTTAGGATCACGAGTAGACCGCTCGTATCCCTGCATAATACAAGCTATAGAGGTCCGTTTATAGAGGCCTCAAGAGAGTTCTACTCCAACCTGAATACCTTCTTGCTTGAAAATCAAGTAAACAAACTCCTACTAATTCAACTCAAACTGACTCTTAATAACCAGGAATGAACTAAGTAAGCAAGTGACTTGACTCAACCAAAACTAGGACTCAATTTAATAGAAACTAGCTAAGCACAAACCGAACTCAAACTAGGAAATCAACTAGGAAAGCAATTAAGACTCAACTAAAGAAATAACCAGCTAAGGCCAGCTTGGCTAAGCCACCTCATGGGTCATGGGTCCATCATGGGTCCACCCATGCTTGAGCTTGGGCTTGGAACCGGTTCAGCTCTGATTTTGGCCCTAAGGCTGGCTTGGCTCATCCTGCTACAAAGGGACCTGGTTGCAGCAAGTTCCTTGGCGTTGGCCTGCCCAAGCAAGGACGTGGGTCCCTTCTTGGCATGGCTCAGTTCGACCTCGTATCATGGGGACTTCAGTTCCAACGTGCTTTTTCAGAAGTGACACATGAAGAACGCCTTGGAATCTGATGGGAGACAGGGGCGATAGGCGACAGCTCTTATATGCTCCTGTACCTCGTACGGCCCATAGAACTTCGCGGCAAGCTTTTGTGACTTGCGCTTGGCCACGGACTTCTGTCGATAGGGTTGTAACTTGACGTAGACCATCTCACCAATCTGAAACTTGACATCTCGATGTCCACTGTCATAGGTCTGTTTCGTCCTGTTCTGGGCAGCTGCTAACCTTGACTTAACATGCATATCACTTGATCCTGTTCAACTAGGAAGTGATCTATAGCTGCTAATCTGCCGGTCCCGGGTACGTAGGAGAGGAGGGACGGTGGAGGTCGCCCATACACTACCTCATAGGGTGTCCGCTGGATGCTGGAGTACCAACTAGTGTTATAGGTGTACTCCGCCCAAGTCAACCATTGGGTCCATTGTGTAGGACGATCACCTAAAAAACATCATAAGTACATCTCCAGGGATCGATATACTACCTCAGTTTGGCCATCTGTCTGTGGGTGGTAGGTTGAGGAGAATCTGAACTTGACTCCCTGAAATTTGAAGATCTCCTGCCAAAATTTGCTGGTGAAGGTTGGATCTCGATCACAAACAATACTAGTTGGCATGCCATGGTGCTTGAACACGGTGTTGAAGAAGACTCGGGCTACGGAATATGCCGTGTAGGGATGCCGTTGGGGAGCGAAGTGTGCATACTTGGACAATCTGTCGACAACTACTAGAATTGCCGCGTATCCTCTAGAAGAAGGAAGGCCGTCGATGAAGTCCATAGAAACATCAGTCCATACCTCTTGGGGAATTGGTAGGGGCTGAAGTTGGCCGGCTGGCTTTAGAGTCTCGGCCTTGTGTCGCTGGCAAGTGTCACATTGGCGGATGAAGTCCTTGATCCGCGCCTAAGCTCCCTTCCAGTATAAGGAGGTTTGCAGCCGGTGCCACATCTTGACGAACCCCTCATGTGTGCTGAAATGTAGGGTCGTCAAGATCTCCGAGATGACTGGGGAGTTCTTCCTCAAGAAGATGCGGTCCTTGTGGAAGATGACTCCATTGCGAACTGTCCATGGGCCCTTGATAACTCCGTCTTGGATGTCCTTGGCGAGCTTCTACATCTCCGCATTAGTTTTGACATCCTCCTGAATGGGTTCCAGCCACTAAGGAACCGTACTAGAGATGGCTGCTATCGATGGTGGAGTCATTGCCCCAAGGGAAGAAGTTGAGCTGTCCTCTGGTTGGCCGCCTGGAAGGTTGACAATTGGTGAAGCAAGGGTCGGTGTGGACAGGGCCCTTCTCTGGTTTCAGCTGGCAGTTCTATGGATATTTGGCCGATCATTATACCAAGGGTTGGCTCTCCCTGGTCCACGATGATACGAGGACGAACTGAGCCATTCCAAGAAGGGACCCACGCCCTTGCTTGGGCGGGCCCACACCAAGGAACTGGCTGCAACCAGGTCCCTTGGAGCAGGTTAAGCCAAGCCGACCTTACGGATTCCTATTCCTTAGCTGGTTTGCTTACTTAGTTGATTTCCAAGTCAGTAATTATCTTGATTGAGTCAGTTTCCTAGATTGAGTTCAGTTTATGATTTGTTTTATTAGTTCCTCTTATGAGTCGTAGCTATTAGGAGGTTTGAGATATGATTGAGTCTTAGTAGGAAACTATGATTACTTGCTGATTAAAGCAAAGTAGTTCTCTAGTTGGAGTAGAACTCTCTTGAGGTCTCTATAAAAGGACCCCTATAGCTTGTATTAGGTTAGGAGTAGTTGTAACCCTAGGAGTAGCTATAACCCTAATTCCACAAACAACCAGCAACTTTCACTTCCCTTCCCTACCGTCGGATTTCTTCTCCACCACCGGCCTCCGCCATCCGCTGCCATCCTCCGTCCACCGTCAAGCTTCCCTCCTCCGCTGCCGTCCATACCAGCCATCGTCCACTCCAATCCCCGGCGTCCTCCTTGGCTGCCGTGTTCCCCTCTGCCACCTCATCACCGCTGCCACGTTCTCCAAGGCTTGGATCCCCATGGGGAGCCGGTCAACCATAGAGAGGAAGCTATGAGGTAATCCTCCTTCTCATCCGTCTCTCTCCTCCGGTTTTAAGGCTTCCTTGTCGAATACCTAGGGTGCTTCTCCTAAAATCCTAAAGGTATATCTCAACCTAGCCATAGCTTTGGCTAAGGAGGAGCCGATACTAGGCAAGAGACCAGATACGAAAGCCCTAGAGAAGGTGCATCGTAACAACTTGGTATCAGAGCTCTGTTCCACTGACTGTGCCGCCCAACGCCTTCCAGAAGTAGCTCTGATGGCAGGAAGAGTACCCGGCCAAAACCCTAGTTATACCTCAGACGGCTCAACCCCTACTCAAACCACTGTTCCTCCAACCAGACCTACTCCTATACCTGGTCGAACCCCTCTTCCACATCATCATCCCTTACCTCCATCATCATTCCTACAGAACCCTAACCCTAACCAACCTCCACCCTATGCAGCCTACAACCCAATTCTTCCGCAACCCTATTATTACCCACCTCACACCCCACCTGCCTATGAACCGACCCATTATCCAAACCTTTAGCCCCCTATCCCTCCCTACAAACCATCACCTCTTTATCAGCCATTACCTCCACCCTACAACCAACCCAAACCTGCAAACACCAGCGGGTATTTGAGTACAATTTGGACTCCAAATCCTACTGGAACTAGGATTACAAATCCTACTCCAACTAGGATTACAAATCCTACTCCAACTAGGAATCTTAGTCAAACGCAAAGTATGACTTGGATTCAAAATCCTACTAGAACTAGGATTGCAAATCCTACTCCAACTAGGAATCCTAGTCAAACTCGGAGTACGGCTTACCCTACAGTTGAACAATGGAAGGAAGCCGTCCAAAGTTGGATCCCTCTACCTTGCCCTACAGCATAACAGTGGGAAAAAATGATCCAACGATATTCTCCTACAAATCAGTCAAGTCCTATCGGAGTTCAGATTCCCAGTCAAAATCCCATTCTAGCTGCGACTTGGATTGCGGAACCTAAACCCAGCTCTACCTGGATTAGGACTCCACATACGACTCCGACTTCACATGAGATTCCGAGATCAACTCCAAGTGGGGCGGCAGCAACCACCAGGGAAGAAGAGATCAAAGAAGAAGAAGCAGGAGATATCCAGGAGATAGTTGAGGAGCCAGAGCTATTAGATCCTCAACTTGAGCAACACCCGCTGCCACGTTATCCAGCTTCACCACCTCAGCCAGATACCGCCCCACATCTCAGCCCAGTCAGCACCTTGTCATCATCTTCTTCCTTCTCCCCTTCATCCAAACCCTACCTTTCCACCACCAGCAATTCCTCTTCGGCAGCCCCCATCACTAACCGTCCTCCTCACTCCTACCCCAATCCCCCCATCACAATCTTCTCGGACTCCGGCGGCACACCTCAAGCAAGTCATGGTCTACCTCTACCCAATACTACCATAACCTCCGCTCACAGCCCACTGAAGGATCTCCTGGGGCATCAAAGGCCGTCTCGTAAACCTCCTGACCCTTTCCCCAACATTACCAAGCCCGGCTCCAGACCCCAACTAGTGGATCACCGTCTGTTCCATCTCCTCACTCTTGACCGACGTGGACCCCCTCTCGATCCGACAGCAGAACTGACACCCATCCGGATTCACTCTATTGGATCAAACCTCCATCCTCCCACTACCTCTTCTCCATGGGATTTGAATTCCGATGAGCTTCCCTCGCAAGCGATTGAGTTCCGGGCACTTTCAGCTGCTAGATCTCTTTCCATTCCCAGCTTACAAGACCTGGACAGATTCAATCCAGGCTCTACCAGATCTGGCTACACCAACCAAATCCGATCAAGCCCAGATCCAGACCAGATCAGGCTAAGTCAGACTCAGTTGGATTCAGCTAGAATCGATCCGGTCAGATTTGATCTCAGCTAGCCAAGTTCGATCAAGCTCAGCCAATCTGCACCTGGGCAAGCACCCTCAGGCCATCTAGACCGTCCAGATCAGATCCAGAAGTTCCCTATGCAACTTCAGCCATTGATCACGCATCCGAAGGTCGTTCTGAGCCATCCTAGGTGCTTCACTCTTTATTCAGATGCCATCTTCCAGCTGACCAGATCCATGAGCTTCGCCTAGCAACCATCAACCATTCTAGGCTTCAGAACAACTAAGTCAACTATGACCGCGAGAACTGATGCTGTGGCTAGAGTCCTGACGATCCCTTTTGAGCAAAGCTCAACTGTTCTCCACCGTATCCAGCTGCCTTATTGGGTCTACTTCCACATTGGGAGGACTTGATTCGAGTGGATCTAGTCTTCAACCCCGGACGACAGTCGATGACTATGCACAACCACCGATCTGTAGCTGCCCTTTACTTCTTGGAGTTCCAGCTACCCCCAGATACACCGACACTTCAGTTTCCTTCTTCCAGACCAGCTGATACGAGGTCGAACCGAGCCATTCCAAGAAGGGACCCACGTCCTTGCTTGGATGGGCCCACGCCAAGGAGTTGGCTGCACCCAAGTCCCTTTGGGCGTTCTAAGCTCAGCCGGCCAAAGGAATCCTATTCCTAGCTGGTTTGCTTACTTAGATGATTTCCTAGTTAGTAGTTATCTTGATTGAGTCAGTTTCCTAGATTGAGTTCAGTTTATGATTTGCTTAAATAAGTTCCTATTATGAGTCCTTGTTATTAGGAAGTTGAGATAAGATTGAGTCTTATTAGGAAAGTCTGGTTACTTGCTGATTAAAGCAAGGTAGTATTCAGGTTGTAGTAGAACTCTCTTGAGGCCTCTATAAAAGGACCTCCATAGCTTGTAATTATGCATGGACGAATTTATGAGAGTTATTATTTAGTAGAGATAAATCCTAGGAGTAGAAGTAATATAGGAGTAGCTGTAACTTAGTTTCCTCACAATCCACCAGCCACCTTCATCTCTCTCTACAGCCGGTCCTCCTCCATCACCGGTCTCCTTCTCCGCTGCCGTCCACTCCTTCGCCACTATCATCACCGCCGCTACCAACCACCTCCGCCGTCCAACCCCAAGTCCCCGGCGTCCCCTTGGCTGCCGTGCTTCCCTCCACCACGTTCTCCAAGGCTTGGATCTCCAAGAGAAGCCAGCCAACCCTAGAGGAGCTGCAAGGTATCCCTCTTCTCATCCGTCTCCTCCTCTAGTCTTCGCCTTCCTCGTCGAATACCTAGGGTCCTTCTCCTAAAACCCTAAAGGTATCTCTCGACCTAGCCATAGATTTGGCTAAAGAGGATCTGAGATAAGGCAAGAGACCCGATACGAAAGCCCTTGAGAAGGTGCATCGTATCACCAGCTGCATGGCCTCCTGATTCAGTGGCCCTATTACCGACTGATCCATGGGTGCGACCAGGATTTTCACATCCGAGCCTAGAGCTTCAATTGTGGTCCAGCCATGTCACTCCGGTCCGACAAGAGCAAAGCCCTTTTCCCTCAGCAAATTCAGACCTTGAGGACAAGGCCAATTTCGAAGGGAGAGGGGATGATACGAGGACAAACTGAGCCATTCCAAGAAGGGACCCTGATACGAGCGGTCTACTCGTAATCCACTCGTCTCGGGTCTCTACTACTCCAATCGATCAAAATCGGCCTGATCGGACTTGATTAAGTCCAATTGGCTGAATCTGGCTTGAGATGGTTCAGATCTGGCTGAGCCTGATTGGATAGGACTTGACTGGGTCAAGTCTGAGTTGATCTGGATCAGGCTGACCGGGTTAGATTGGGCTAAGTGGGCTGGATCCGGATTTGGTGGCTGAGCTGAATCAATTAGACTGAGTCTGATTCAAGCTGACTGAACCGGACTGGATCCAAGGGCTGAGGTTCGCCGGAGTGGATCGCCGGCGTAGGGGCGGCGGAGGCGGTCGGGATCTTGGTAGGGAAGGTCGTAGGCGAAGAGATCCACCGGAGTGGATTTTTCGGTAGGTTGGCGGATCGCCGGGATCTGGAGGTCGACGACGCGGGTTTGGGTTCACCGGCGTCAGGGACGACGGGGAGCTCAGTAGGAGGCTGGGAACGTCGGGAAGATGGTCGGGATCTGGTCTACGGAGGCCGCGGAAGGGTTTTAGGATGGTTTGGAGGTGGGATAGGGATCGGACGTGGTTGATGGAGGTGAGGATGAAGGTCGGGTTGCCGGGGGAACTCACCGGAGACGGTGAAGGGCGACGGGAAAGAGATGGCCGGGGTCGTGGAGCTTAGAGGAAGAGGATGGCGGGTTTAGGTGGCGACGGGGGTGGCCGGAGAAGGTACGGGAAGGATGCCGGCGGTGAAGCCCGGTTTGGGAGTGAGGAGAGAGGAGGAAGACGATGCTGAGGTGGCAGGTGATGAGGAGAGAGAGTGGTGACGTGGCGCTGACATGGAGGACAGAGAAAGTGGCGGGGAGAGAGAAATACCGGTGCCGGCTGCGGAGAAGATGACCGATGGGAAGGTGGATCTATGGTGGATATCTGGTGGAATCTACATTACCTCTACTCATATTCTACTCCTATGATATTCTATCAACTATTCTTAACTAGTCATAATTCTCTTCATCATTCATCATTTCCCTTTTATAGAGGCTTGGCAGAGTCCTAATCCAACTAAAAAACCCCCTTGCTTAATTAGGAAGTAATAAGGCTTTCGGACTCAAGTCAACTTACTAACTCAAATATCAACAAGGACTCAATTAAATATAAAAGGCTAATGATAAATCCTAATCAAATACTCTAGTTTGAACTAGGGAAGTCCAAGTCAAACTAGGAAAGAGGGTGAACCAGTTTGGTTCCTCTTCTGGGTTCGGGTCCAGTTGGTCGAGTCGGATCGACTCGTATCAGACCCACGCCCTTGCTTGGGCGGGCCCACACCAAGGAGCTGGCTGCAACCAGGTCAGGTTAAGCCGAGCCGGCCTTAGGGATTCCTATTCCCTAGCTGATTTGCTGATACGGGGACGAATTGAGCCAATCCAAGAAGTGACCCACGTCCTTGCTTGGGTGGGTCCACGCCAAGGAGCTGGCTGCAACCAGGTCACTTTGGGCGTCCTAAGCCCAACCAGCCAAAAGGATTCTTATTCCCTAGCTGGTTTGCTTACTTAGTTGATTTCCTAGTTAGTAGTTATCTTGATTGAGTCAGTTTCCTAGATTGAGTTCAGTTTATGATTTGCTTAAATTAGTTCCTATTATGAGTCCTTGTTATTAGGAAGTTGAGATAAGATTAGTCTTATTAGGAAAGTCTGGTTACTTGCTGATTAAAGCAAGGTAGTATTCAGGTTGTAGTAGAACTCTCTTGAGGCCTCTATAAAAGGACCTCCATAGCTTGTAATTATGCAGGGACGAATTTATGAGAGTTATTATTTAGTAGAGATTAAATCCTAGGAGTAGAAGTAATATAGGAGTAGCTGTAACTCTAGTTTCCACAGAAATCCACCAGCCACCATCATCTCTCTCTACAACCGGTCCTTCTCCATCACCGGTCTCCTTCTCCGCTGCCGTCCACTCCTCCGCCACCATCATCACCGCTAGCAGCCACCTCCGCTATCCAACCCCAAGTCCCCGGCGTCCCCTTGGGTGCCGTGCTTCCCTCCACCACGTTCTCCAAGGCTTGGATCTCCACGAGTAGCCAGCCAACCCTAGAGGAGCTGCAAGGTATCCCTCTTCTCATCCGTCTCCTCCTCTAGTCTTCGACTTCCTCGTCGAATACCTAGGGTCCTTCTCCTAAAACCCTAAAGGTATCTCTCAACCTAGCCCTATTTGGCTAAAGAGGATCTGAGACAAGGCAAGAGACCAAGTACGAAAGCCCTAGAAAAGGTGTATCGTAACAACTTGGTATCAGAGCTCCGTTCCGCGGACTGTGCCGTCCAAAGCCTTCCAGAAGCTGCATTGATGGCAGGAGTACCAGCCTATCCTATACCGCCATCTATGATACCCCTACCATATCATCATCTACCTCCACCCTATGCAGCCTACAATCCAATTCCTCCTAACCAGCCTACTACCCACCCGGTTCAACCCACTCATCCTCTTTCCCTTGGCCATCCGTTCCCTAAAGTCCCTCCACCACCATACCAGCCCCTATACCCGGCCCATGCCCAGCTAATAAGATGTGAAAAGTACATAAATCACCCTTTCAACTTGGCCTTGTTAGTCTCCGAGCAAGGCCTTACTGATGATTATTACCCCATGACAGGTACAAGAGCCCTCAACGAGGATTGGATCAAGTTCCGAGCTTAAACGAAGTCATTCGGGCCAGTTTAGTATGAAGAATATCGATCCTTTATTGAAGAGGATCGATCCTTTGAAGTACATTAAGAAGAAATCCAGTCGGGACAACAAGGATCGATCCTCCATAATGAGAAGATCGATCCCTTATGCGCATTTTTCAGTGACAGAGCGCAAGTTCTGAAGGATCGATCTTCCCATAGGGAATGATCGATCTCTCGCGTGCATTTTTCAGTGACAGAACGCAACATTCTCGAGGATCGATCTCCATCTACTAGAGGATCCATCTTCATCGGGGCGCAGCCAGAACTCAAGAGAAAAGATCGATCCTTTCCTATAGGAGGATCGATCTTCCACGGGACCAGCGATCACACGGAAGAGGAAGATCGATCCTTTACCCTATAAGGATCGATCCTTTTGTGCCAGCCGAGCAAAATCAATGGTCCAGATCTAATCCGAGTGGGGGAGGCTTGTTTACTATAAATAGACCCCTTATGGGGGATTTTAGGATCTTCTCTTATTTCTCCAACTTTTCTTCTTTTAGTTCCTTTTTACCCAATTGAGAGGAGGGCTCTTTGGAGGAAATTCATGGGAGGAGAGCTTCATCAACCTCCATCCATGGATTCATCCAAGATGAGTAGCTAGCTTTCTTTCTCTTGGGATTTCCATGTAGTTGTAGGATTCTTTTGTAGTTTTCTTAGGGATTTTTGATGTGTAATCTTTGGGGATGATCTATTGTATGGATTTGAGCATGATTTCTCTATCTTTGTTTATGGATCTTATTTGTTGAATGGATAAATGCCCTTATTTGGTATGAGCTAGAACTTGTGCATGATGGGTGTTTGTTGTTATGCCCCAATGAGTTGGATGTGCTAGAACCACATCCAATTACATTGGGAGGATATATAACCCTAGATTGGAGTTTAGGGATGCTAGAACCATCCCTATCCCTCTAATTAGAGAGTCCATTCTATTTCTTTCTCTTGCGTTGGATTCGAGGTGCTAGAACCATCTCGATCCAACGCCCGACTCCATACAATACCTTTTTCTTGTGACGAATCAATCTTAATCGAAGGTTCGTTAGCGACGATAGAAGCTAATCACTTATTCGTCGACTTTGTGAATGTGATTCTTCCGGCAGATGATTCTAAGCCAACTTCCGTTGAGCGATAAGTGAGGCTAACCACCCGCTTGTCGACTTCTAGATTTCGATCATCCCAATTGGATTACACACCTTAATTCCTTAGGAAGCTACACTAGAACCTACAATGAAATGGAAATCCCAAGGCTTCTCCATATTAGTTTTATTTCTCTCTACTTAGTTAATTACTTTAATCGTCATTAATCCAAAACTCAAATTATTTTAGCTATTTGTTGGGAGTTAACTCTCACTAACTACGTAGTAGTTAGTTAGGATTCGGTTTATATAATCTCGACGCCCTAGTCACTTTTGCGACGAGTGGTTTGGGCGCGTCAAGATTTTGGCACCGTTGCCGGGGACTTGATGATTTGAATTTCTTACTGGATAAATTTCTTCCTTCAATTAGGTTGCTTTACTTTCTTTTATTACAAAATACCAAAAATAGAACGTTGCTTATATTGTATATCTTATTGTGTTTGTAGGTGAAGCTTCCGAGCGGCGAAGCGACTCATCTACGGGTGAAGATACAAGGTTCTTGGACCAGCCCACTGTAATGTATCTCTTTCCTTGTATGGTCCAAATTCTCATATGTGTGAATGAGTGTGCATGAGGATTCAGATCTAGATATCACATTGCAAGCATTCTTAGATTCTAGGACATCTTCAAGCGTACCCTTGCATAAGGACCTCCCGCTTCCTCAAGTCATGGCTGAGCCCAACGTGGACCCCAATCCTAATGTCAATCCCATCCCGGACCGTAGAAGTATGATGGATTATTATGTCCCTTCTACATTTGCACCCACTTCGGGTATACAACAACCCATTGTTCAAGCCGCACACTACAGTTTAAGCCTCAATTCCTTCACTTCCTTCCAAACATTCACGGCTTGAGTAATGAGGACCCTTACTACCATCTAGAAGATTTTCTTGAAAAGAGTTCCACGGTCAAAATTCCAAATTTTAGTGAGGATGCAATGAGATTGAAATTTTTTCCATTTACCTTGAAGGGCAAATCCAAGCATTGGTTAGGATCCCTTGAGCCCCAAACGATCACCACATGGGACCAATTATAAAGTGTTTTCCTAGAAAAATTCTACCCCATAGCAAAGACTCATGAAATGAGGACCCAAATAGCGACCTTTCGTCAAGAAGATGACGAACCTTTTCATGATGCTTGGGATAGGTTTAAGGAACTTATTAGGAAATGCCCCACACCATCAAATTCCTAAGTGGTCTCTTGTTGATTATTTCTACAATGGTCTTAGAATACGTCATCAACAAGACGTAGACACCGCTTGTGGTGGGGTGTTCATGACCAATCCATATGAGGACTCATGGGTTTTATTTGGAAAGCTTGCCATTAATTCCCAAAACCATGCCTTCACTTCAAGAAATGTTAGGGATACTTCAAGCCTTAAGGGACAATCCAACTCTAGAGGAGTTTTAGAGTTATCCAAGGCCACTCGGGTTGCACAACAAATTGATACTCTAAGTAGAAAATTTGATCAAGTTCTTGCTCATTCTTTGAATCAAATCCCTACTCCTCCTTATTCATCGAGTTACCCACCTAATTCTCCATCATTGGGAGAACTCTGCTTCCTATGTTCGACTCCCGGTCACCTAGTTATCGAATGCCATTTGGCATGTGATTATCCGGAGCTCGTGCAAGAGCATCTCAATGCGGTCTTCAATCAATCGAAGCCTACCTATGACCCTTACTCAAATACGTACAATCTCGGTCTTAGGGATCATCCAAATTTCTCATGGAGAAATCCCGGCCAACAACCTCCAAATGCATACAATTCTAGGCCTCCGATTGCGAGCAATCAAGCCCCAATCTATCCTCCTAGGTACCAAGCACCATATCCTTCTAACCAACCTCCACAAAATCAAACCACCTACCGGCCACCTCAAGCTCCTCATGCATATCCACCTCAAGTGCCAAGTTATCCTCAATCATCTCATCCTCCAAATTGGAATCAAAGGCCACCTGGGCCTTCCCCATACCAAGCTCCCTATCCCCATCAAGCCCCTCAAGCTCCGAAACGTGATCCTTGTATTGAGAAAAGGCTTCTCAAGGCCTTGGATTCTTTTGAGTCAAGTACCCAACTTTTGCATTCTCATTCCCAATCCATTGCAAAGTTGGAAGTGCAAATAGGCCAATTGGCCAATACTATAGCAAGAAGGGAGGAGGGTAGACTTCCTAGTCAACCCATAGCAAACCCTAAGGGCCAACATTTTGTCGATTCCACTCACGAGGAAGTGCAAGCGGTCACTACCCTCCGAAGTGGAAAGAGTTTTCCTAATGTTGAGATGTCCAAAAGACACCACATTAGAGCAAGGGCATGGACCTCATTTATCAACTTCAATGAATGACTCTCAAGCTTCACCTCATCATGCCCCTCATGATTCTTCGAATCCATTATCACATCTCAAGGAAACTGAACCTATCTCACTCGATCCATTACCAACCAAAGCATACATTCCTAGGGCTCCATACCCTCAAGCACTAGTTGATCCTCAAGCCACATCCCAACCTTGGAAGAGTGGCAAGTATGAGGAGATGCTAGAACTTTTCAAGAAAGTCCACATCAACCTTCCCTTGTTGGATGCCATCAAGCAAGTGCCTTCTTACGCCAAATTTTTGAAAGACTTGTGTACCCATGTTACGATGCACCTTCTCTAGGGCTTTCGTATCTGGTCGCTTGCCTAGTCTTGGCTCCTCCTTAGCCAAATCTATGGCTAGGTCGAGATATACCTTTAGGGTTTTAGGAGAAGCACCCTAGGTATTCGACAAGGAAGGCTGAAAACTGGAGGAGAGAGACGGATAAGGAAGAGGATTACCTTGCAGCTTCCTCAATGGTTGGCTAGCTTCTCTTGGAGATCCAAGCCTTGGAGAACGTGGGTGATGGCTGGTAGTGGTGATGATGGTGGCGTAGGAGTGGACGGTAGCGGAGAAGGAGACCGGTGATGGAGAAGGACCGGCTGTAGAGAGAGATGAAGGTGGCTGGTGGATTATGAGGAAACTAGGTTACAGCTACTCCTATATTACTTCTACTCCTAGGATTTATCTCTACTAAATAATAACTCTCATAAATTCGTCCATGCATAATTACAAGCTATGGAGGTCCTTTTATAGAGGTCTCAAGAGAGTTCTACTACAACCTGAATACTACCTTGCTTTAATCAGCAAGTAACCAGACTTTCCTAATAAGACTCAATCTTATCTCAACTTCCTAATAACAAGGACTCATAATAGGAACTGATTTAAGCAAATCGTAAACTGAACCCAATCTAGGAAACTGACTCAATCAAGATAACTACTAACTAGGAAATCAACTAAGTAAGCAAACCAGCTAGGGAATAAGAATCCTTTTGGCTGGTTGGGCTTAGGATGCCCAAAGTGACCTGGTTGCAGCCAACTCCTTGGCGTGGGCCCATCCAAGCAAGGACGTGGGTCCCTTCTTGGAATGGCTCGGTTCGACCTCGTATCAACCCATAAGAGGCAATCCAAATCTCACGTCTCTAAAAAGCTCTTCCTAACTGAGCAAGTTAGCTCTATTCTTCAACTCGATCTACCTCCAAAATTGAGAGACCCCGGCACTCCTACCATTTCTTGCATCATAGGAGATCAATTGATTGAGGGGGCTCTTCTTGATTTAGGAGCTAGTGTGAATCTTATGCCATACTCCTTATTTTGTAAGTTTGGCTTAGGAGAGCTCAAGCCGACCTCGATGACATTGCAATTGACCGATAGATCTATCAAGACACCACGGGGTGTTCAAGAAGATATATTAGTCAAGGTCGATAGATGTGTTTTCCCGGTCGATTTCGTTGTACTTGACATGGAACCGGGTGTTAGACATAATAAATCCATTCCCATCATACTTGGCTACGGCCAATGCATGCATCAATTGTAGAAGTGGCATCATGACCGTTACGTTCGGGAATATGGAGTTGAAATTAAATATTTTTGATGCTACTAAACAATCTATGCATGGGAATGAATGTTTTATGGTCGATTCTTTAGTGGATGATGATATTGTTGATGAATGTGCAAATGATGTGATGGTTGCAAATTTTCATATGGATGATGTTGGTGAATCATTTGCTGATGCTTGTGATGACTCTTTATTGAGTGGTGATGATGGTTTGGATTTTGATGATTTGCCGAGTGTTGAAGAGGATTTTCCGGGTTTACGTGGTGAAGTGTTAACTTTCGATGATTTTCCGATGGTTTTTAATGCGTTGCAAGATGCGGATCTACCCACTTCGGATTTACTCGGTGAATTTGAACATGCATGTGTCATGGCATTTCGAAAAACTTCTTTTGAGCCATTACCACCTATATCCTCCACACCGGCACCCCCATCTTTGATTAAGCCTCCAACCTTAGAGTTGAAACCCTTGCCATCCAATTTGAAATATGAGTACCTTGGGCCGAGTTGCTCCCTCCCGGTAATCCGGTCCGACAAGAGCAGAGCCCCTTTTTCCTCAGCAAATTCAGGCCTTGAGGACAAGGCCAATTTCGAAGGGAGAGGGGCTGATACGAGGTCGAACTGAGCCATCCCAAGAAGGGTGATACGATGCACCTTCTCAAGGGCTTTCGTACCGGGTCTCTTGCCTTATCTCAGATCCTCTTTAGCCAAATCTATGGCTAGGTCGAGAGATACCTTTAGGGTTTTAGGAGAAGGACCCTAGGTATTCGACGAGGAAGGCGAAGACTAGAGGAGGAGACGGATGAGAAGAGGGATACCTTGCAGCTCCTCTAGGGTTGGCTGGCTTCTCTTGGAGATCCAAGCCTTGGAGAACGTGGTGGATGGAAGCACGGCAGCCAAGGGGACGCCGGTGATGGGGACGTGCACTGTAGATGGCAGCGGTGGACGGCAATGGATGGTGGCCGGCTGGTGGAGAAAGAATCCGGCAGGAGAGAGATGAAGGTGGCTGGTGGCTTGTGGAATTAGGGTTACAGCTACTCCTATATTACTTCTACTCCTAAGATTTATCTCTACTAAATAATAACTCTCATAAATTCGTCCATGCATAATTACAAGCTATGGAGGTCCTTTTATAGAGGCCTCAAGAGAGTTCTACTACAACTAGAGAACTACCTTGCTTTAATCAGCAAGTAACCATACTTTCCTACTAAGACTCAATCATAACTCAAGCTTCCTGATTACTAGGACTCTTAATAGGAACTAATAAAGCAAATCATAAACTGAACTCAAATTAGGAAACTGACTCAATCAAGATAACTACTAACTAGGAAATCAACTAAGTAAGCAAACCAGCTAGGAATAGGATTCCTTTGGCCGGCTGAGCTTAGAACGCCTAAAGGGACTTGGGTGCAGCCAACTCCTTGGCGTGGGCCCATCCAAGCAAGGACGTGGGTCCCTTCTTGGAATGGCTCGGTTCGACCTCGTATCATCCCTCCTCCCTTCGAAATTGGCCTTGTCCTCAAGGCCTGAATGTGATGAGGAAAGAGGGCTCTTCTCTTCTCGAACCGGAGTGATGTGGCTGGACCGCAACTGTTGCTCTGTACTCGGCGGTGAGAATCCCGGTCTGGCCCATGGTGGATCTAATGGTAACTGGGCCATTGAATCAGGGGACCATGCAGCTGGTGAGAACCCTGGTCGCACCCATGGTGGATCAGGTGGTAACCGGATCGGTGAATCAAAGAGCCATGCTGCCGGTCTAGAAGGAGGGAGCTGAAACTTAGGCATATCCGGGGGTCGCTGGAACTCCTTGAAGTAAAGGACGGCCATAGATCGGCGGTGGAGTGTCCTTAGTAGCTGGCTTCCTGGGTCGAAGACTAGGTCAACTCGAATCGAGTCTTCCCAATGTGGATGTAGTCCCAATATGGCAGCTGGATACGGTGGAGAACAGTTGAGCTTGGGGATCTCTCTGCTTTGCTCCAAAGGGATCATCACGGCTCTGACTTCAACATCAGTCCTCATGGTCAGAGTCGACAAAGTCGTTCTGAAACTACGAGTGTTTGATGGATGCTGGGCGATGCTCTTGGATCTGATCAGCTGGAATATGGCATCCGAATGAGGAGGGAAACTCCTTGGATGGCTCAAATAGACCTTTGGATACATGATCCGTGGTTGAAGTTGCATAGGGAACTTCTGGATCTGATCTAGACGGTCCAGATGGCCTGAGGGTGCTTGACCAGGTGCAGATTGGCTGAGCTTGATCGAACTTAGCCTGATCTGGTCTGGTTCCGGGCTTGATCGGATTTGGTTGGTGTAGCCAAATCTGGTGGAGCCTGGATTGAATCTGTCCAAGTCTTGTAAGCTGGAGTTTGACTCGATCAAGTGTGGAAGATTGAGTCGGAGTCTGATCAGGTTCAAACGGTGGTGATTTGATCTGATCTGATCTGATAGTTGAGATCTGTCCAGTGCTTGACGAAGCTTGGGGATGGAAAGAGTTATGGCAGCGGAAAGTGGCCGGAACTCAATCGCCGGTGAGGGAAGCTCATCAGAGTTCAAATCCCATGGAGAGGCCGTAGTGAGAGGATGGGGGTTCGATGCAACAGAATGAATCCGGATGGCTGTCAGTTCCGGTGATGGATCTGTAGGGGGTCCGCGTCGGTCAAGAGTGAGGAGATGGAACTGACGGTGATCCGCTGGTTGGGGTTCGGAGCTGGGCTTGGTAATGTCGGGGAAAGGGTCAGGAGGTTTAAGGGACGGCCTTTGATGCCTTTGGATATCCTTCAGTGGGCTGTGAGAGGAGGTTATAGTAGTATTGGACAGAGGTAGGCCGTGACTTCCTTGAGGTTTGCCGCGGGGGTCAGGGAAGATGGACTTGGGAGCTGGCATGTTGGTACATGGAACAGATAGGAGAGGAGAGGTTGGGTGGCTGTGAGGGGCACCTGTGGGGAGGGCTTGAACTAATGTGAGGTCGGTGGCTGCAGCTTCATGGATGGTGGGTAGATCGCCGGAGATGACAATTGACAATGGGGGTGGTAAAGGAAGGGACATGGGTTTGTAGGGGGGAAGATGGTGGGCTTGGTTATTGATGTGAGCTGCCGAAGAGGAATAGGGAGACTTGCTGGTGGCGGGAAGATAGGGTTTGGATGAGGGGAATAACGAAGGAGATGATGGTAGGATGTTGACTGGGCTGGGATGTGGTGTGGCTGGAAAAGGGGGCAGCGAGTGTTGTTCATGGGTTGGGTCATGGGGCAGCTCGTGGGTAGGTGGAGTATGAGGAGTCCTAATCCAGGTAGAGCTAGGTTTAGGTTTTGCAACCCAAGTTGTAGCTAGAATGGGATTTTCTCTGGAAATCTGAACTCTGGTAGGGCTTGACAGATTTGTAGGATAATATCGTTTGATCATTGCTTCCCACTGTTCTACAGAAGGGTAAGGTAGAGGGCTCCAACTTTGTACAGCTTCCTTCCATTGTTCAACGGTAGGGTAAGCAGTACTCCAAGTTTGACTAGGATTCCTAGTTGGAGTAGGATTTGTAATCCTAGTTCCAGTAGGATTTTGAGTCCAAGTCGTACTCTGAGTTTGACTCAGACTCCTAGTTGGAGCAGGATTTGTAATCCTAGTTCCAGTAGGATTCGAAGTCCAAGTTGTACTCAAATAGCCATTGGTGTTTGTAGGTTTGGGTTGGTTGTAGGGAGTAGGTAATGGCTGATACGGTGGTGATGGATTGTAGGGAAGACTAGGGTTGTACGGTGTGTAGGGAGGTGGCATAGGCTGCTAGTATGGAGGCTGGGCATGGGCCGGGTATAGGGGCTCATGGTTTGGATAATGGGTCGGTGTATAGACAGGTAAGGTGTGAGGTGAACAATAATAGGGTTGTGGAAGCATTGGGTTGTAGGCTGCATAGGGTGGAGGTTGGTTAGGGTTCTGTAGGGATGATGATGGGGGTAAGGGATGATGATGTGGAAGAGGGATTCGACCAGGTATAGGAGTAGGTCTGGTCGGATGAACAGTGATCCGTGTAGGGTTTGAGCAATTCACGGTATAACTAGGGTTTTGGCCAGGTACTCTTCCTGCCATGTGGACTCTTTCGGAAGGATTCTGGACGGCACAGGTAGGAGGAAAGAGCTCTGATACCAAGTTGATACGATGCACCTTCTCAAGGGCTTTCGTACTGGGTCTCTTGCCTTATCTCAGATCCTCTTTAGCCAAATCTATGGCTAGGTCGAGAGATACCTTTAGGGTTTTAGGAGAAGGACCTTAGGTATTCGACGAGGAAGGCGAAGACTAGAGGAGGAGACGGATGAGAAGAGGGATACCTTGCAGCTCCTCTAGGGTTGGCTGGCTTCTCTTGGAGATCCAAGCCTTGGAGAACGTGGTGGAGGGAAGCACGGCAGCCAAGGGGACGCCGGTGATGGGGACGTGCACTGTAGATGGCAGCGGTGGACGGCAATGGATGGTGGCCGGCTGGTGGAGAAAGAATCCGGCAGGAGAGAGATGAAGGTGGCTGGTGGCTTGTGGAATTAGGGTTACAGCTACTCCTATATTACTTCTACTCCTAAGATTTATCTCTACTAAATAATAACTCTCATAAATTCGTCCATGCATAATTATAAGCTATGGAGGTCCTTTTATAGAGGCCTCAAGAGAGTTCTACTACAACTAGAGAACTACCTTGCTTTAATCAGCAAGTAACCATACTTTCCTACTAAGACTCAATCATAACTCAAACTTCCTGATTACTAGGACTCTTAATAGGAACTAATAAAGCAAATCATAAACTGAACTCAAATTAGGAAACTGACTCAATCAAGATAACTACTAACTAGGAAATCAACTAAGTAAGCAAACCAGCTAGGAATAGGATTCCTTTGGCCGGCTGAGCTTAGAACGCCCAAAGGGACTTGGGTGCAGCCAACTCCTTGGCGTGGGCCCATCCAAGCAAGGACGTGGGTCCCTTCTTGGAATGGCTCGGTTCGACCTCGTATCAAAGGGACCCACGTCCTTGCTTGGGCGGGCCCACACCATGGAGCTGGCTGCAACCATGTTCCTTGGTACAGGTTAAGCCAAGCCGGCCTTAGGGATTCCTATTCCCTAGTTGGTTTGCTTACTTAGTTGATTTCCTAGTTTGAGTTCAGTCTGTGCTTAGATAGTTTCTATTTAATTGAGTCCTAGTTTTGGTTGAGTCAAGTCACTTGCTTACTTAGTTCATTCCTGGTTATTAGAAGTCAGTTTGAGTTGAGTTAGTAAGAGTCTGTTTACTTGCTGTTCAAGCAAGAAGGTATTCAGGTTGGAGTAGAACTATCCTGAGGCCTCTATAAAAGGACATCTTATTAGGTCATGGACGAATTTAATGGAGTTATTATTTAGTAGAGATAAATCCTAGGAGTAGAAGTAATATAGGAGTAGCTGTAACCCTAATTGCCATCAAAGCCATCAAAGCCACCAGCCACCTTCATCTCTACTGCCGGATTATCTCTCCACCAGCCGGCCACCATCCATCACTGCCATCCACGCCTCCGCCGTCCAACCCCAAGTCCCCGGCGTATCCCTTGGCTGCCGTGCTTCCTTCCGCAACCTCGTCACCGCTGCCACATTCTCCAAGGCTTGGATCCCCCAAGGGTAGCCGGCCAACATTGAGGAAGCTGCGAGGTAATCCTCTTCATCATCCGTCTCCCTCCTCCCCGTCTTCAGCCTTCCTTGTCGAATACCTAGGGTGCTTCTCCTAAAACCCTAAAGGTATATCTCGACCTAGCCATAGCTTTGGCTAAGGAGGAGCCGAGACTAGGCAAGAGACCAGATACGAAAGCCCTAGAGAAGGTGCATCGTATCAAGGGACAACAACGATCCCTTGATGCCGTCGATCTCTTCTCGGGTTATAGGAAGATCCCGCTCCTTGGAAGCACTGGCGGTGGTATCTCCTTCCATCAGTGCAGCTTCTGGAAGGCTTTGGGCGGCACAGTCGACGGAACGGAGCTCTGATACCAAGTTGATACGCCGAGTCTTCTCGTAGGCACGTGTACCGGGTCTCTTGCCTGATCTCGGCTCCTCCTTAGCCAAATCTATGGCTAGGTCAAGAGATACCTTTAAGGTTTTAGGAGAAGGACCCTAAGTATTCGACGAGGAAGGCGTAGACTAGAGGAGAGAGACAAATGGAAAGAGGGATACCTGGCAACTCCTCTAGGGTTGGCCGGCTACTCTTGGAGATCCAAGCCAAGAAAGTTGGAGGAAGAGAGGCAGCGACCAAGGAAGGACGCCGGAGTTGGAGACGTGGAAGGTGGCTGGTAGCGGCGGATGGCGGCAAGTGCTTGATTGTGGCCGGTTGATGGAGAAGGGCCAGCTATAGAGGAGAAATTGGAGATGGCTGATGGTTTGTGGAATATTAAGTTACAGCTGCTCCTAAGATTATTCTACTAATAACTCTATTTTATTCTCAAAATTCGTCCATGCTCTAATACAAACTATAGAGGTCTTTAAAATAAAAGGCCTCAAGAGAGTTCTACTCCAACTAGAGAACTTAGTTACCTTGCTTTAATCGGCAAGTAATCAGACTTTCCTACTAAGACTCAATCATATCTCAAACTTCCTAAGAACTAGGACTCATAATAGGAACTAATAAAGCAAATCATAAACTGAACTCAAACTAGGAAATCAATTAAGAAACTAAGGAAGTAACCAGCTAGGAATAGGATTCCTTAAGGCAGGCTTTGGCTTGGGATCTGGTCCAAGGCTGGGTCCTACCAAGGGGTGGAGCTGGACTTGGTTCCACTTGGCGTGTGGGACCTGCCCCTTGGCTGGGCGCGGGTTGGACTTGGGTCCGAACCGTTTCAGATTTTTTTCTCACTCTTGATTTCTCCATTTTCTTTTAACAAGCATTTGAACAAAATTGCTGTCTTTTAGTTATTTTTCTTTTTATTTTCCATGAATGAACACTTGTGGAAATTCTCCTGCCAACAAGTTTTTTCATTAGCTGTGGAACATAGAGATTACTCCAATTAGATAAAACAATATCAAGCCATACAGTGGAAGAGAACTGTCACGCCCCGGCCCAGAAAACCCATCCTGGCCGGGACGTGAGCGAGGTGTCGAGCCTTGACCCACGAAGGCCCAACCAGGGCAGGCGACGTGAACCGGAACCTAACTAATGCGGAAAAAGTTTGGCGAGGGGTTTCCTCTAACTTACTGGTCTCCCTAAACAATTCATAAGCACCCTTAATAAAACAATAATCAGCAACCTCAAAAGATATAATATAATATTTAAATCCTCAAACGGGTTTACATTTATACAACATACTCCCGTAGGAGACTATCAAAACAAAAAAGGTGTAGAAGACTATCACCGCTCCTCAAGCACCGCCAGACGCCGCCGCGCCACGAAACACCTGCCCAACAGGGGTCACTGAAGAAGAGCTGACGCCTGCACCCTGCAAAACGCAGCGGGGGTAGGAGTGAGCATAAAGCTCAGTAAGGTTCTACACTACAACACACAGAAAGGAGGGAACTCAATAGTGTCGCCGCCAAGTAAGGTCTGGGTGTACCTGGGGTCCCATAACCCCACCGTGTATCCCTAAGGTCCAAGATCATGATCTTCCAGAAAGAACTGGTCACATGATGGGTCACGCTCAGTAAGCAGGAAACTAAGACTGCTGACTCACAAGCAGGAAACTGACACTGCTGGCAAAAAACTGACACTGAAGAAGAGCTGACGCCTGCACCCTGCAAAACGCAGCGGGGGTAGGAGTGAGCATAAAGCTCAGTAAGGTTCTACACTACAACACACAGAAATGAGGGAACTCAATAGTGTCGCCGCCAAGTAAGGTCTGGGTGTACCTGGGGTCCCATAACCCCACCGTGTATCCCTAAGGTCCAAGATCATGATCTTCCAGAAAGAACTGGTCACATGATGGGTCACGCTCAGTAAGCAGGAAACTAAGACTGCTGACTCACAAGCAGGAAACTGACACTGCTGGCAAAAAATGGCACCGGTGAGTAGGCACACCCTCTACTCAAGAGTCATTATAACTGGACATCGGCTACACCTCAGAACCCGACTCGAGGCCGACACGACCTCTAAATCATCGATCAACATGTATTCAAGTCATCTAAGCCTATCATCGATATCGACTGAATACTACAATCCAACTTGGACCTTGCTACCCGCCACGGTTCTAGAGTTACATGAAAGACTCGAATCGGCGATCAACCCATCGCCCACACCCTATCCTTATGCATCTAATGCACAACAGGAATGCATGCTATGATCATATGCAGGTAAGAAGTAAGCATGCTACAATATGATAAAGATAACATATAAGTCCAACTGGATCGCTGCAACGATACTACCGACCGCTGCCAGCCAATCCGCAGTGGGTTCCGGCATTACGACGCTACCGCGACCGTCAACCGCGGACTCCTGCAACGGGAAGCAACCCCGAAAACTCAGATGAACATATAGTATTATATTATATGTTCAGAACATATAATATTATTAAAAGCACGAAGATCCTCTAATTAGGGGCTAAGTGACCTCATCGATCCGACGTCCAAACGACGTCGGATTCGAGATCCAACTTAGACACCCGCAGATAAACATTCTGGGATCAACATATCCAAAACCGGGAAACTTCCGACTGCTAAATTACCCCAAAAACACTAATCAAAATCACTAATCTCACTAATTACCTTTAATTGCTGCAACGCGGACCATCCGTAGGAAAATCATAACAAATCATCGGAAAATCAGACAATTATGAAACCGGTTGCGTATGAGAGTAGACCCAATGAGCTACAACTCTTGAGTTCATCATAAATCAAGATCATGCATTTACCGGCCGAAAAACGCGCTGTAAACAGGCTGTTCTTCAAGAACAGATAAACCAGAAAATCCGAGTTTAAACATGCTAAAAACCTACTAAAATCTCAATCAAGTCTTATAATAAAACTTACAACTGAAATTAAGCTAAACAAGAGGAACACAACAACACCAAGAACACCTAAATCTACCGGCTAGATTAAGAGAAAACCCAAAAACAACTCATGTAGGTAGAAACCTACCGGAAACACAAACCTCGACTGAATCCCCATCGTACGAGCACCAAACCAGATTTAAACCAAGCCAAGGATCTTCCTCTAGCTGCCACGAATCCAACGAGCCCTCAAGCACTCAAAAAGATGGCTGGAGGAGGGAGAACGGAGGTGAAGAAAGAGAAGGGAAGCAAACCGGAAAAACAAGGCTACTTATAGGCTCGAGACCGATCGATCGGTCCTGGGACCGATCGGTCGGACTGGGCCGGGTTAAGTCGGTTAGCGTCCTTATCCGGACACGTCGGCCGCGACGACGACTGACACAAGTCCGATCGGTCGCTCCCAGGAGCGACCGATCGCACACAGGTTCGATCGGTGCTCTGATACCAAATTTTTACGCCGAGCCTTCTCGTAGGCACGGGTACCTGGTCTCTTGCCCGGTCTCAGTTCCTCCTTAGCCAAATCTATGGCTAGGTCGAGAGATACCTTTAGGGTTTTAGGAGGACCCTAGGTACCTTGCGGATCCTGTTGGGGTTGGCTGGTTACTCTTGGAGATCCAAGCCAAGGGAGGTGGCGGAGGAGGTGCGGCAGCCAAGGATGGACGCCGGTGATGGGGACGTGCACTGTAGATGGCAGCGGTGGACGACAATGGATGGTGGGCGGCTGGTGGAGAGAGAATCCGGCAGGAGAGAGATGAAGGTGGCTAGTGGCGTGGGTATTAAGTTAAGGCTACTCCTAGGGTTATAGCTACTCCTATAATATCTCTTAACTTTATTCTTCAATGCATAAAACCCTAATACAAGCTATGGAGATCCTTTTATAGAGGTCTCAAAGAGTTCTACTCCAACCTGGATACCCACTTGCTAAAACAACAAGTGACTTGACTCAACCCAACTAGGACTCATAATCTGAACTAGCAAAGAACAAACTGGACTCAAACTAGGAAATCAACTAGCAAAGCAATTAAGACTCAACTAATGAAATAACCAGCTAGGACCTGCTTGGCTGAGCCACCAAAGGTCATGGGTCCATGATGGATCCGCCCATGCTTGGGCTTGGGTTTGGATCCGGTTCAGTTCTGAATTGGCTCGTAACAAGGATTCACCTTGAATTCTGGGCGCATCTTCTTCTCCCCCCCTTGATTTTTCTCATCATGCTCTTCTTGATGCTCGTCGTCTTCATCACCACTGACATCATGAAAACTGAGTCCTAAAGCTCGTTTGACGGCCTTCATCCTTTTGTAGGTAGATTTGTTGAAGGGTTGAGAAAGGGGTTTTCGTTCATCAACTGCTAGGTTTAGGGTAAGGGCTTGGAAAATTCTTGTTAGAAGCCTCCCAAAAGGAAGTGATTGCCTAGCATTAAGATTAAGCATCTCCTTGATAAGGAGATAACCTAGGTTTAGAGGCTTCTTCCTAACCATGCAAGAAAGAACATAGGCATGGATGGGCTTCAACTGATCATGGTGGCCTAGCTTAGGAAAAAGATTTGTTCCTAGAAAGTGAGTAAGCTCCCTAAAATGTTGGTGTAGGCTATTTAATTCTATAGGGTTTTTCTCAACTAGGAGAGCCTTAAGGATTGCTTTTCTTCCTTGTTTATCCTTATCAATTCGGTTGAGGTCCTCATAGGAAGTAAAGTAAATGCACTCTCTTTGATTTAGTAACTCATTCAACCATTCTACGGTAATTTTGAATTCATTTCCATAGATATAGCTACTAAGGGCCACACATCCTTCATCATCAATATCCTCAGTCATATTGCAATAGAAATATCTAACCATTTGGGATAAATGTACTGAGGCATTTCTAAGTATTTCTTCCAACCCATATCAATGAAAAATTGTTCAACTATATATTCCTTTCCTATAGCCAATTGTAGAGCTCTACCCGAGACAACAAACTTATCCTTAAATTCAGGCCAGGAGTTATACCTATCCTTATCTAGGAAGAGGTAGTCGTCGTAGGAAGGAGTAGGTGGAGGATTAGATGAAGAATCGCCATGCGAACCTCTGGTTTTCTTCGACCCGGTCTTTTGTTGTGCTACCGCGGTCTTCCTTTTCTCAGCTTGACTTGGTTCATCTGGTGGAGGAGGGCCGGCATTCTTAGTACGAGGCATGGTGCACCGGCTGGTTAGGGTTTTGAGAGGGGAAGAGGAGAATGTGGTTTTGAGAGAGGAGGAGCAGTGGGCTGCGGTCGTTGAAGAGTCTAGGGCACAGTCGAACCAGGAGAAGAAATGAAGGGTTGATCAGGAGTTATAAGGGGAGATTAGAGAGAAAATGACTAAAATGCCCTAACTTATTGTCACACGATCCGGGGCGGTCGACCGTAAGAAGTTGGCGGTCGACCGTCGCGAATATTTTGTGTAAAAAAGCAATCACACGGTTGATCCAACGAAGTTGGCGGTCGACCGTGGCACACAATAGGTCTAAAAATGAAAGCCCACGGTTGATCCAAAGAGTTGGCGGTCGACCGACCATTGCGAATGTACTCACGGTCGACCGTCAGGAAGTCTGGATCGACCATCAGTTCCAGAAAGTGAGTTTTGAAATTCAATTTAAAATCAATTTTAAATCAAAACATCACAAAACTTTGCATACACGTGTAACTAAATATTATGAGCTAAGAACACTCATCAATCATGATATTCACTTAATTTACCAAAATTTAGCATTCAAGTTGGATATGGTATGAAAAACAGATAAAGAGGTTACCATACCTTTTCCTTTTAGCTCCTTTATTTTGGACATCCATTGGACATCCCAAGCTCCATTAGTAGATATAGAAATCTGTCTTCACTCAAGGGTTTGGTTAGAATATCCGTAATTTGATGCTCGGTGCTTGCAAATTCAAGTGCTATATCTCCTTTTTGTGTGTGATCACGAAGGAAATGGTGTCGAATTTCTATGTGCTTTGTTCTAGAATGTAGGATGGGATTCTTAGATAAGCTTATGGCACTAGTGTTGTCACATCTAATGGGCATTTTGCCTACATGTATGTTGTAATCTACCAATTGCATTTTCATCCAAAGTAATTGTGCACAACAACTACCCGCCGCAATGTATTCCACTTCGGGATTGGATAAAGCAACCGAATTTTGCTTTTTGGAGAACCAAGAAACAAGTGCATGACCAAGCAAGTGACATGTACCACTTGTACTTTTTCTATCAAGCCTACATCCGGCAAAATCCGCATCGGAGTAGCCAATTAGATCAAAAGATGATCTTCCAGGATACCACAAACCATAATTTTGGGTTCCTATTAGATATCTAAAGATTCTCTTGACCGCAACCAAATGAGATTCCTTAGGACAAGATTGATATCTAGCACAAAGGCAAACACTAAACATGATGTCCGATCTACTAGCAGTCAAATAGAGTAAAGAACCAATCATCCCTCTATAAAGTGTTTGTTCAACGGGTTTCCCATCTTCATCCTTGTCTAATTTGAGTGAAACACATGGGGGTTTTATAAATTTTGGATTCAACAAAATCATATTTCTTGAGTAGGTCTCTAGTGTATTTAGCTTGATTTACAAAGATCCCTCCTCGAGTTTGCATGATTTGTAAACCAAGAAAATAATTTAGTTCACCCATCAAACTCACTTTGCATACATGTGGCAAATTCTTCACAATGTTTATCATTTGTAGTACCAAAAATAATATCATCAACATAAATTTGAACTAAGAGCAAATCTTTGCCTTTTGATTTGGTAAATAATGTAGTATCAATTTTTCCTTTACAAAAATCATTATCCATCAAGAATTTGCTAAGCCTTTCATACCAAGCTCTAGGAGCTTGTTTTAATCCATACAAGGCTTTAGTGAGTTTGAATACTCATCCCTCAATTTGTAGTCTTCAAATCTGATACGAGTCGATCCGACTCGACCAACTGGACCCGAACCCAGAAGAGGAACCAAGCTGGTTCAACCTCTTTCCTAGTTTGACTTGGACTTCCCTAGTTCAAACTAGAGTATTTAATTAGTATTTATCATTAGTCTTTTATTGAGTCCTAGTTGATTGTTAGGAATTAATTAAGAGTTCGTTTGAGTTAGTAAGTTGAGTTGAGTCAGAAACCTTATTACTTGCTAATCAAGCAAGGGGGTTTTTCTAGTGGATTAGGACTCTGTCAAGGTCTCTATAAAAGAACCTTAGTAGTTTGTATTAGATGATGCATGAGATGAATGATTAAGAGTAATTAGTAGAATATCATAGGAGTAGAATATCATAGGAGTAGAAGTAAAGTAGATTCCACCCGAAATCCATCATAGATCCACCTTCTTCCCCGTCGGTCATCTTCTCCGCAGCCGGCATCGCCTTCACCTTCAATTTCTCTCTCCCCATCACTTTCTCTCTCCGCCACGTCAGCGACCCCAACGCCACGTCAGCGCCACGTCACCCGCTACTGTTCATCATCTTCCTTCCCTCTCTTCTCTCCCGTAACCTAGCTTCCGCCGGCCTTCCCTCCGTCAAGCCCTCTCCGGCCTTCCCCGTCGCCAACCAAGACCGCCAACTTCTTCCCCTACCTCCCACGACTCCGGCCATCCCTTCCCCGCCGTCTTCCATCGCCTTCGGCGCCGTCCCCGGCGAGCCCGATCTCCGTCCCCATCACCGGCAAACCGCGTCCGACCCCTATCCCACTTCCAAACCTTCCTAAAAACCCTTCCCTGGCATCCCTAGACCCGATCCCGACCGTCCCAAGCCCCGTCGAGCGCCCCGTTGTCGTCCCCGACGCCGACCTCCTCTAAACCCGCCGTCCACCTCCCAGATCCGCCCGATCCGCCACCTATCCTCCAGATCTGAGCCGGTAGATCTCTTCCCCATCGTCGTACAACCCATCCTGCCACTATCCCGACCGCCGCCGCCGCCCCTACGCCGGCGATCTACGCCGGTGAGCCTCAGCCCTCGGATCCAGGCTGGTTCAGCCCAGCCAACTTGGGCCGGTTCAGCCAAGTTTCCTAATTGATCCAGCCAACTTGACCTGGCTCATGCCACTTAGCCCAATCCGAGCCAAATTCAATTCCAAGAGCCAATCAACCAATCCAGACTTGACCCAGTCGAGTCCTACCCCAATCTGAGCCAGATCTGAACCAGATTCGATCCAGATTTAGCCAATTGGACTCAATCAAGTCCGATCAGGCCAATTCTGATCGATTGGAGCAGTAGAGACCCATTACGAGAGGATCACGAGTAGACCGCTCGTAACAAAATCCGGGGGGTTGTTCAACATAGACTTCTTCCTTTAGTAAACCATTCAAGAAGGCACTTTTAACATCCATTTGATATAATTTGAAATCTTTGTAAGATGCAAAAGCTAGAAGTAGTCTTATTGCCTCAAGTCTAGCTAGCGGTGCAAAAGTCTCATCAAAATCAATTCATTCTTGTTGATTGAACCCTTTTGCAACTAGTCTAGCTTTATTCCTCATATTTATCCCCGATTCATCCATTTTGTTTCTAAACACCCATTTAGTGCCAATGACGGGATGATCATAAGGTCTAAGTATCAAATTCCAAACTTCATTTGTTTCAAATTGATTCAACTCTTCTTGCATTGCTAAGATCCAATGATCATCCTCTAGTGCTTCCTCAATCATTTTGGGCTCAATCTGAGATAGGAAGGCTAGATTTGCACAAGTGTTCAATGAAGATCTGGTTTGTATTCCTTTTGATGGTTCACCAATAATCAATTCCTTTGGGTGTGAGGATGCATATTTCCAATCTTTAGGCAAATCATGATGTTGATCACTAGGTATAATCTCAAGGGATTCCTCAAATCTATCATTCAATTCTTCAACATCATTTTGGGTTTCATCCAATAAATCTTTTGATTTGTCATTTGGGATTTCCTCATCTTTACCATTATCAATTCTACTAGGAATTAAAATCATTTCATCAAATGTAACATGCATTGATTCTTCAACTACCAAGGTCCTTTTATTGAAGATTCTATAACTTTTGCTTCTCTCCGAGTATCCAAGAAAAACTCCTTCATCGGATCTAACAGCAAATTTTCCAAGATTATCCTTGCCATTGTTCAAGATAAAACATTTGCAACCAAAAGCTCTAAAGTACCCAATATTTGGAATTCTTCCTTTCCAAAGTTCATAAGGGGTTTTCTTCAAAATGGGTCTCAAAGTTACTCTATTTATCACATGGCAAGAAGTATTAATTGCTTCGGCCCAAAAATACTTAGGAAGATTATTTTCACATAATAAAGTTCTAGCCATGTCTTGTAGGGTTCTATTTTTCCTTTCAACAACACCATTTTGTTGAGGGGTTCTAGGTGAAGAGAAGTTATGGGAAATCCCGTTGTCATTGCAAAACTTTTCTAGATGGGAATTCTTGAATTCTCCTCCATGGTCACTTCTAATGCATGTAATGAGAATACCTTTCTCATTTTGGACTCTTCTACAAAAGTTGATGAATTCCTCAAAAATTTCATCTTTGTGTGCAAGGAAAATCACCCAAGTGTATCTAGTGTAGTCATCTACTAAAACAAACCCATATAAGCTACCACCTAAGCTAGTTGGTTTAGTAGGCCCAAACAGGTCCATATGAATGAGTTCTAGTGCTCTTGTGGTGGAAACTATATCTTTAGACTTGAAAGAGGATTTTACTTGTTTTCCTGTTTGACATGCATCACAAATCTTATCTTTCTCGAATTTGATCTTGGGAAGTCCAAGAACAAGGTCTTTTTTAGAGAGTTTGGAAATTAAATCCATGTGAGCATGTCCAAGTCTCCTATGCCATAACCAAGAATTATCATTTAAAGCACTAAGACATAAATCATCATGGCAAACAAGATCATTAAGATAAAATGTATACACATTACCATCACGATGACCAACTAGTATGATTTTATCATTAATAGCATTCTTAACATAGCATTTTGAATCTTCAAAAATGACTTTGTTACCTCTATCACATAATTGACTAATGCTAAGCAAATTATGTTTCAAACCTTCTACCAAAAGAACATTTTCAATAATAGTGGAAGAGGTTTTACCAATATTGCCAATGCCAATTATTTTTCCATTTGCATTGTCTCCAAAGGTCACCATTCCTCCATCTTTGGATTGGAAGGTTGAGAACATGCTCCTTTCTCCCGTCATGTGTCTCTAGCATCCACTATCAAAGTACCATCTAAAGCCTTTGTGTTGGTCTTGATCTTGGATCTCATGCATTCCTACAAATAGGAGATTAAACCTTGATTTTTGGTACCCAAATCTTTTTGGGTCCATTTGCATTAGTACTATGCATAAGAGAAGAAGATTAATGTCTAGGTGCCCAAATTTTCTTAGCATTAGCATGCCTCATTAGATAGCAACTAGGTGCAATGTGACCTACTTTGCAACAATAATGACATATAGATGTTTGTGCTACCTTAGGAGGATGAGAAGAAGCTTTAACAAAGTTAGTCTTCTTTTGGTTGTTCACCTTCCTAGGGTTGTAGCCAATTCCTTTCTTGTTTAAGGAGTTCCTTTGACTATCAAGGATCTCATCTAACTTGTCTCTACTCTTCACGAATTTAGCTATAGTGATTTTTAAGTCATTAACCTCAAGAGTGAGATCTCTCTTGGATTTCCTCAAGAAGATAAGTTCCCTTTGCATACCATAGTTTGTGTTCTTCAATATGGTGAGCTCATATTGAGTGTCCTTGAGTTCATCCTCAAGTTTGTCATTTGTGTCACAAGACTTGTTGTTTAGCATACATTTGTTTTTTTTTTCTAAAGTTCCAATCCTATGCATGGCATCTACTTTTTCTTCTACTTTCTTCAAGTCATTACAAGTAGCATAGTATTTCTTTTTAAGGACTTTGAAATCATTAGCTAAAGCATGATAAGCATCAACAAGTTCTTCAAATGCAAGCTCATCCTCTACCTCATTTTCTTCTTCTTCCTCATCTCCATGTGCCATTAACCATATGTTGGCTACCTCTTATTCTTCTTCTTCGGATGAGGTCTCCACATCACTTTCTCCCCAAGTAGCCATCATTGCCTTCTTTTTCTTGAGCTCCTTCTTTGTTGGCTTCTTGAGTTGAGGGCAATCGGACTTGTAGTGTCCGGGTTTTCTACACTCATAACATATGATTTCATTTGAGTTAGAAGAGGTAGGATTATACTTTTCACCTTTGAAGAATTATTTCTTGAAGAATTTCTTTCCTCCTTGGCGCTTGAAGATCTTTTATAGTCTTCTTGATATCATCGCCAACTCCTCATCGTCATCTCCTTCACTTGAATCGGATGATCACTGTCACTTTAGCATCCCAAGACTTAGGTAGACACCTAAGAATCTTCCTCACAACCTCATCGTTAGCATAAATTCTTCCAAGAGATTCAAGCATATTTAATATGTTAGTAAAACGTGTAAACATCTCACTAATAGTGTCATCATTCTTCATGCAAAAGAGTGCATGTACAAGCATACTAATTTTTGACTCTTTAACACGGCTCGTTCCCTCGTAAGTAACCTCAAGTTTGTCCCATATCTCTTTTGGGCTTGGCATTTGTTTGAAGGTTCTTGAGATCAATTGGGGTGTAGTCACTCTGTCTTTGGGACTTCTTTCCCTTCAACAACTTTTGTAGGGATATAAGGTCCATCCTCTATTACTTAGTCCATTGACTGAACAAAAATCTCCATTTTTGTTTTCCAGTAATTATAGTTTGAACCATTGAAGTAGGGTGGCCTATTGGTAGCTTGTCCCTCCAAGCTTTCCATCTCTAGATAGGATCCTCTAAGGGTTGTTACACCACTAAAATAAAGAGACATAGCTCTGATACCAATTGAAGGTCCAAGAGTGGGGGGGTGAATTGGACTCTTTTCGAAAAACTAGATTAATGGAAAAATCAAGTAGGAGAGAGCTAACACCTTAAATACTTGTAGATGAAATGAAAACTAAAACAAGATAAGCATGCAAGGAGAGATGGCACCGATTTTATAGTGGTTCGACCCAACTCTTGGTCTACGTCCATTTCTGTCAAGGCTCCCCTTGAGGTTCCACTACTTGCAAATCCCTTACAAGCTTTTCCTCCAAGCTACCTGGTGCTTGGTGACCTTACACTCACATCCACTTGCTGTTGAATAACTCTCAAAGTACCTCTTCACACTTGAAGAAGGTTTACAAAGGTTGTAGCTCAAAAGAGAATAAGTAGAAAACTTTGCTAAAACTTGCTCAGATGATCTCAATAATAATAATAAATGTTTTGGCAATTTTACATCAAGGAAGTACTTATATCTGGGCTTCAACTAGCTCAACAAGGAGCTCCAACAGCTCTCTGCAACTCTCCAACGGCTAGTTTTTTACTCTACACGTTGCTGGCGGTCGATCCATGCATCGTCCGGTCATGTATAAAAACTCAGCCTGTTGATCGACGGTCGATCCATGCATCGTCCGTCACGCCTCACGGTCGACCGTCACATCGTCCGTCAGCCTCTGTTAAGAAAATCACTTCCCAGGGTCGATGCTCGGATCGACCATTGCTTCTTCACTTTTCTTCATAAATGCGCCACAGTCGACCGACGCATCGACCGTCGCAATGCCCGTCAGGCTCTGTTAAGAAAATGGCTTCCCACGGTTGATGCACCGATCGACTGTGAGCCAACAATGCATATTGCCAAGTATGGTGCATCCATCGTGCAACCACACGGTCGATCCATGGATCGACTGTCACATTCCCACGGTTGATCCATGCATCGACCGTCAGTACAAAAGTGACTTAAATATTGAATTTAAGATTTCCAATTAAAGGGGTAATAAATATTAAACATATATTTTATCATTTAATGTATATTGCCATCATCAAAACAAGGTTAGGATCAACAGAGGGGACCTACACCTGTCCAATCGGGAGTGATACAACAATTACCATGAATAATTTAAACATTTGACTTCTGAAGGTATAATTGAAATCTAAAACATACTATTCCATTAACATCAGAGTTGTATAGATTTATATCAGAATTACTCAAAAATAAAAATTATACATATAAACTAATCCACGAGGGATACTGTATACAAAACTGTCCAACTGTACGATCCAATCCTCAGTCACCTCGATGCCCTCCAGAAGTCGATGCGCCACCAAAAGCTGATCTGCTAGGAGCTACAGAGACATTGGTGTCTGCACCTGCAAACGTAGCCCGGGTAGAGTGAGCATAAAGCCCAGTAGGGTTCTACTCTACGTCACACTCAAGGAAGGGGAAACTGCAACTGAACCGTCTCTTTGCCATGCCTAAGGCGCATCTACTACAAGCATGCAAACACGACGGGGATCACACCTGCTATGGACGCTCCCCAATCACCGACCACGCCGGGGATCACGCCAGCTCTAGGCACTCCCCAAATGTCGACCACGCCGGGATCACGCGGGCTAGCGCTCCCCAAACGTCAACAACAGAAGAGTAAAGCACACTCACACTCAAGCTTGGCAAAGGAGGACGGTACGAACTCTAAACCTCAAGAACCGAGATCTGATAAGTCAATAGTACCACAATCTCGCCCTAAACCTGACTACCCAACCACGGTCCTAGAGCTAGACCCGAGCTACCCGAGAGCTTCGGATCGGCAATCGACCCATCACCCACGCCCTAACCTAAAATGCATCTAATGCAATCAAATGCATGCACCTATACAAAAATCTAACCTAAGTGTCACTATATGGCATATCAACAATATGAGGCACAATTATTCTACACATTCCCGGGTGTCGTGACTCTCCCGGTTAACCACAAAGCAGTAAAGATCTAACTACAATTAACACATGCTTATCGAAAAACCGATTAAAATCCATAAAAGTCGGCAAAACAATCGGAAATACAAATCATCGTAAAAACTCAAGGCAAAGCATGAAATCACGATTAAAACACCATAATATCTTAATTCTAACAATAGAAAAGACATAAAAGAAAACCGAGTTGATTTGGAATCAAACCGTTGAAAACCAAGCCAAAATCAGCTTACTGCACAAAGGAGATCGATCTTCATGCCCATGAAGATCGATCTTCCCCATACGTGCCCTCTGCCAAGGAGATGATCGATCTTCACACCCAGTGGAGATCGATCTTCACACCCAGTGGAGATCGATCTTCCTTGTACATGTCCACTGCTAAGGGAGAGATCGATCTTCATCTCCAATCAAGATCGATCCTCATGGCCGTGAAGAGATCGATCTTCATGGCCGTGAAGATCGATCCTTCTTGGGCTGGGCTTGAGATCTAAGAGTGATCGATCTTCTTCTTCTTGAGCACCGCCGAAACCCACTGGAGAAAACACCGGAAAACGCACGAAATACAAGACCAAACTTCATAAAACACAGGGATTTGGTAGCATGGAGCTAGGGGAGTCCAAAAACACTAAAATACCGGAAAACCAATGGCTACATACAAATATCTAAGCTAAAGAGAAACAAAGCAAACCTAAGTTACCAAATCTTAAGATCTGGGTAGAGATCCCTACTTAGAACCGATGGAAGCCTCCAAATCAAGCTCAACAAGCTTTGGATCGTCCAAACGATCCTCCCCAAGCCGCCGGATTAGACCTCCTTCCAAGATTTCCAAAGAAATCAAAATGAAGTCGGTGGGTTCTTCTTATAGAACCAGTCACGACCAGAGAGATCAATCTTCTTCACCCCCATGAAGATCGATCTTCTTCGTGACAAGGCAAATACTTTCCAGGCACAGGGAGATCGATCTTCTATGCCGAGAAGATCGATCCTCTCGTCCTGGAAAGTGAAAAACGGGGAAACAACGTGCCCCAAACCCCGATCTTTCGATCCATGTCACACCTAAGGGTTCTGATCAAACAAAGGCAACATCTCAAGGCCGTGTGTGCACAACGCGAGTGTGGAACGACCCTCGACGCACACGATCGAGCTAGGTCTGAGGACCGGGTCCTCACAAGAACAATCTAGGAAGTGTAGCAGACAAAAGAGATTGATGCTTGAGGAACATTGTCGCGCCCCGACCTGCGAAAGCCCAACCGGGCTGGGCGACGCAAACCGGAACCTAACAAACCGCGGAAAAAGATATTGGCGAGGGTTCCCTCTAACCTATTGGTCTCCCTAACAATT
>OY986973.1:12725500-12934256 GCA_963920575.1 Narthecium ossifragum
GATAGGAGTGAGCACTAGCTCAGCATGGTTCTATTCTACGACACACACACAAGGAAGGGGAAACTGCAACTGAACTAACTCTGTGCCAAGTACTGAGGCCTGCCAAGGACCCCATAAATCCCGTCAATAACCTGAAGGGTACCTGTCCAAAGTACGTCCCTCCGACAACCACTGTTCAAGGGTAGATCACCTTCAACAATCCCCGACACAGGGTGGACAAGATGATACCAGTAGGACACCCCTCTCCAAGTGGGACCTCCACACTTGGCGGAACAACCGAGGTCATGACAACCAACTCTCAGCACTCAAAGCAACAGAGCTAACCCGACCCCTAGACTCCAAATCAAAGCTAAGGCTTGCCAGGGAGCCCATAAATCCCATCGATACCCCCAGGGTCCCTGTCCATGTAACCCTCTCCCGCTACAAACAGGGAGAACCTCAGCACATGTAGAACACCCTTACCCATGCTGGATACCAAGCATGATGACATATGTCGGGGTAACGACATCCACCTCTTAGCAATCGATACAGGAGTCTAGATCCGAGCTACCCGAGAGCCCTGGATCGACGGTCAACCACCGCCCACGCCTAGCCTAAAATGCCTCTAATGCACAAGGAAGCTAGGCAATACAACAGTATAAATAGGCAACAAACAAGGGCACACTTTCGGCCCATTTATACTAAACATTCCCGAGGGTCATGACTCCCTCGGTTAACCATAAAGCGATAAAGGGCATACAGTCAGCACATTTATTCTACACAATCCCGGGAGTCATCGCCCTCCCAGTTCAACCACAAAGCGGTAACAGACAGCAGTTTATAGCAATATCACTAAACATGCAATTAAAGCGGTAAACAAACTATCATGGCAAGCCCCGCGGGCAAAACCGTCAAAACCGCATACATACGAAGCCCCGCGGGCAACACAGCCTCAAAGACGCATTCTGGTGCACGTGGGATCGATCCAACATACCAATGGATCGATCCGACATGCCAATGGATCGATCCGACATGCCCTCGGATCGATCCGACATGCCCTCGGATCGATCCGACATGCCCTCGGATCGATCCGACTTGCCCTCGGATCGATCCAACTTGCCCTTGGATCGATCCAAACATACCCATGGATCGATCCAACTTCCACCAGTGAACAGACCATCCTGAGTGCAACTTGGATTGATCCAATTGGATATTGGATCGATCCCAACCGGCCCTCCAGCCAACCTTCGACGGCGATCACGGCCGAAAAACCAAACCAAACTTCACCAAACTTGGTGAGTTGGTAGATCTGATGCTCACGAAGCTACTCATGGCTTCAAAACCGGAAACCATCACTTATACATGGAGATCTACTCAAAACAAACCCAAATTTGGTGAAAACGACGAAGAACACGAGAAAACCCAACCAAACCCATAGGTAGAACCCTACCTCGACAAGAGCTGCTTCAATCCACGAAGCCAAACCTTGGATCTTCCTAAATCCTCTCCAGATTTCGCCGGATCTGAGTCCAATCGCAGCGGAATCGGAAAGAAGAAGAAAGGAAGCATCGCGTCCGCTCTTATGCAGACGCTCCAGTTCGAGTGGGATCGATCCAAACTCCACCTTGGATCGATCCGAACTCCACTGGCGGCCAACACTCCCTAGTGCATCCTGGATCGATCCAAAGTGGAGTTTGGATCAATCCAACCTGCACAGGGAAACAGAATTTGGCCAAACTCAAGCTCAATTCCTGATCTTTCGACCCCGGGTCCACCTAACCTTTCTAATCAACCACATACACAATCAAGGTCAGTGTGTGCACATGCGGGTGTGAAACAAAGCGACAAGGCACAATTTACCAAATTGCCCTTGTGGTCAATAACGAGCCACAGGAATGGAGGGACATGTCCTCACAATCTAGCATAGGGTAAAAGCAGTAAAAGATCACCACCTCTCAGACTCCACCTGGCGCTGCCGCACCGCCGACCAACTGCCCGGTAGGGGCCACAGAAGAAGAACTGACGCCTGCACCTGAAAAACACAGCCCGAGTAGGAGTGAGCATAAAAGCTTAGTAGGGTTCTACACTACGACACACGGAAGGAAGAGGGAAACGCAACAGTGTCGCCCTTAAGTAAGATCTGGGTGTATACAGGGGTCCCATAACCCCACCGCGTATCCCTGAGGCCCACGATCATGGTCTTCCAGCTAAGCTGGTCACATGTCAGGTCACACTCAGTAGCAGGAAACAACACTGCTGACTCACAAGCAGGAACACGACACTGCAGGCGGGAAATGGCACCGCTGAGTAGGCAACTCCTCTACTCAAGAGTCAACACAGTGGAACACCAACTACACCTCAGCATCCGACTCAAGGCCAACACGACCTCTATAATCACCAAGCAACAGGTGTACCAGCCATCTAAGCCTATCATCAAGTTTGACTGGATACCACAATTCGAACAGGGTCCAAACTACCCAACCCTGGTCTTAGGGCTAAATCCGAGCTTCCAGCCTCGAGACGGCGACCCACAGATCACCCACGCCCTAACCATGCAACTAATGCACAACAGAGAATGCATGCTATGAACATACACAGATAAGAGATAAGCATGCAACAGTATGTTAAGGATAGCATACAAGTCCAACCGGATTGCTGCAACGATACTATCAACCGCTGTCAGCCGATCCGTAGCGAGTCCCGGCATTACGATGGTACCGCGACCGTCAACCGCAGACTCCTACAACGGGAAGCAACCCCGAAAACGCCGGTGAACAGTAAATATAATATTATATGTTTTGAACATATAATATTATTTAAATCACCAAAATCCTCTACTTAGGGGCTAATTGACCCCGTCGATCCGATGTCCAAACAACGTCGGATTGGAGATCCAACTTAGAAACCAGTAGATCAACATGCTGGGATCAACATATCCAAACTCTGGAAACATCTCATGGCTAGATTAACGGGAAAACACTAATCAAAACCGCTAATCAAACTAACTTACCATCACTTGCTGCAACGCAGCCCTCCAGTACGAAATTCATAACCATTCGTAGGAAAATAAGAAAATTATGAAATTAGTTGGGTCTGAGAGTAGATTCAAAGATCTACCACTCTTATGTTCATCACAACCCAAGAACATGCATGTACTGATCGGAAAACTCAACTCAAACCGGCTGTTCTTCAAGAACAGCAGAAACCGGAAAATCCGAGATAAAACATGCATAAATCCTACTGAAATCTTAACCAAAGTTCATGAAACTTAAACCAGAGATTATACTAAGCAACATGCATCCAAAAACATAATTACAGCAAGATCTAACGGTTATACTAAGAGAACACCCCTAAACCACTCTCGTAGGTAGAACACCTACCAGAAACGCACTCCTCAGTTGATTCTCCGCTAATCAGTCACCAACCCAGCTCCAAACCGCGCCAGAGATCTTCCTCATGCCGCCACGGATCCAACGAGCTTTCAAGCTCCCAAAACGGTGGCCGGAGGAGGGAGAAAAGAGGAGAAGAAGGGGCTGCCAGAACAGGGGAAACAGAGCCCGCGGGAAGAAGAAGAAGGAAGGAAGGAGGGGAAAGAGAAGAGGAAGAGAAGAGGAGGAAAAGTGAGGGGGAAGGCCGGGGAAGGTGAAGTAGAAGGTGAAGGAGAAGGTCCTCTCCTCTGACAACGGAGAGCGACGGCACACGGCCGTCCTCGCCGCTCAACTGTTCTGCTGCAAGCTCAACTGCCCTGCAACAGTACCCGGATCGATCCAAGGCCAAAATGGATCGATCCAAGACAGGCTGGATCGATCCAAAATGTTTGGATCGATCCGAACGGGTCAAAAAAACACACCGACTCGCTCACGAGTCCGATCGATCGCTCAAGGGCCGTAAGCTGCCCAAAAGCAAGCTTCAACGCCCCCGAGCTGGGATCTTCCGATCCCGGGTCCACCTAAGCATTCTAATCAAGCACTAACACAAACAAAGTCAGTGTGTGCACACGCGGGTGTGAAACAAACCAATAAGGCGCAATTTACCAAATTGCCCTTGCGGTCCACAGCGAGCCACGGGCCCGACCCAGGCGGTCGACCCAGGAAAGGAGGGACAGGTCCTCACATCCTAATACCCTTAAAGGAAATTTCATCCCGAGATTCGATAAAGGTAGGGCTCGGAAACAGAAAAACAGTTACACTAAAAGACAGGACAAGAGGTACCTCGAGATGAAAACAACTGTGGAAACACTTGTCGCATGCGCGCCTCGTGCTCCCAGGTCATCTCCTCGGTGCCTCTGTGCCTCCACAGTACTTTGACCAAGGGAATCATCTTGCCCCACAAGACCTGATCCCTCCGGTCAAGTACAAGAACTGGCTGCTCGACGAACGTCGCGTCTGCCTCAAGCTCGATGTCATCCACCATGATGACATGAGACGGATCTGGGTGATACTTCCTCAGCATTGACACATGGAACGTCGGATGCACAGCAGACATGTGCTGAGGAAGATCCAGGCGGTAAGCTACCTCGCCTATCCTCTCTAGGATCTCAAACGGCCCGACAAACCTCGGCGCCAACTTACCACCCCTGCCAAACCTGACGGATCCTCTGTACGGCGATGCTCGTAGGAACACCCTGTCGCCAACTGCAAACTCTAACGGTCGTCGCCTCTGATCTGCATAACTCTTCTGCCGGCTCTGAGCCGTCAGAAGTCTCTGCCTGATCTACACTAACCTCTCTGACGACCGCCTGATAAGGTCTGGACCGGTGAGTGAAGCCTCTCCAACCTCTGTCCAGCACACTAGGGAATGACACGACCTACCGTACAACGCCTCGAAAGGTGCTACTCCAAGACTGGACTAGTAGCTGTTGTTTTAGGCGAACTCCACTAAGGGGACGTGCTCCTCCCAGCTGCCTCCGGCGTCGAGGACACATGCTCTCAGCATGTCCTCTAAGATCTGGATCGTCCGCTCTGACTGCCCGTCTGTCTGCGGATGGAACGCTATACTGAAAGTCAGGTGTGTGCCAACTGCCTCCTGAAAGCCTCACCAGAACCTGCTGGTAAACCTGGGGTCACGGTCTGACACGATAGACACTGGAACTCCGTGTAGTCTGACCACCTCTCTGATGTACAAGCTGCCCAACCTGTCTGTCGAGTCTGTCATCCGCATAGGCAGGAAGTGCGCCGATTTGGTCAATCGATCAACGATGACCCAAATCGCGTCATTCTCCCTAGGAGATCTCGGTAGCCCGGTCACGAAGTCCATCGTGATGTGCTCCCACTTCCACTCAGCTAGTGGAAGCGGCTGAAGTAACCCCGGAGTCCGCTGGTGCTCTGCCTTGACCTTCTGACAGGTAAGGCAGCACGATACGAACTCCGTCACTGCCCTCTTCATCCCGCGCCACTAGAACTGTCGCCGAAGATCCTGGTACATCTTGGTGCCGCCGGGATGAACTGCAAAACGAGAGTGGTGGAACTCTCGTAGGACGTCGTCTCGTAGAACTGGATCTGCTGGAACCGCTACTCTGCCTCTGAACCATAGCCCTCCGTTTGACGATACTGTCCAGTCCCCGTCTTCGCCCTCCGTGCCCGCCGATGTCCGTACCTCCTCGAGCACTCTGGCTAAGACTGCTGGCATACTCTGCACTGTGTAGAGAAAACTGCTGGACCCCTGATCCTCAAACTCGAGCCCCAACTGGCCTGCTGTCTCTAGAGCCTGCCACCGCCGCGCTGACAACCCTACAACTGCTGCTCTGGTGTCTCTCACCTGTCTGCCCAGTGCGTCTGCTACGACGTTTGCCTTACCAGGATGGTAATGCAAAGCAAAGTCGTAGTCCTCCAGTAGCTCCATCCAATGTCGCTGCCTCAGGTTGAGGTCACATTGGGTGAAAACGTGCCTCAAGCTCTTATGGTCCGAGAAGACAGAGAATTTCTCGCCATAGAGGTAATGCCGCCAGGTCTTCAAGGCGAAGACCACTGCTGCTAGCTCCAAGTCGTGAGTCGGGTAGTTCCTCTCATGGTTCTTCAGCTGGCGAGAACCATAGGAAACTACGTGTGAGGGCCCGCCCCTCCGACCTGGCTCGACCGCGTGGGTCGAGAGCCGGTTTCCTGCTGGTTTGGTTCCGCGTCGGGCACGATCGGGCGATCGTGTGGCGGTTTGGACCCCAGGGGCATTTTGGTAAATATGCCCTCTGGTGGTCGGTTTCACACTCGCGTTCCACACACTGCCTTGGATTGATGTATGTGTTTGATTAGAATCCCTAGGGTGCATCCGATCGGAGGATCGGAGCTCGATCGGGAAAGATCGAATCGGACGGCTGAGATAGATCCAGATTTCTATATAAGCCCTGTCCCTTTCTCTCTCTTTCATTCCCTCCTCCTGTCGTTTTTTCTTCTCTCTCTCTCCTTCGACTGAGCTAGGGCTCGGAGACGCGGCTTTCGGAGTGCGGATCTTGGCGGCTTGACCGGTTGGACGCGTGGAGGAGCTACCCTACTTGCTCAAGTAGGTGTTTCTACCTCGATCTTAGGATCGGGTTCTCCTAGGATAGGTTTATTGTACTTTCGCTGTAGGAATACATGTGAGAATGCTTTGTAGCTCCTTGTGCATGTGGTGTAGCTCTTTTCCTGTATTCCTACGTTACGAATTCGGTATTTTAACGGTTGGTTTCCGTATTATCGCCGTTTTGTCGGTTTTCGTCCATTTGGACCTAGATAGGGGATTTAACCGTCAAAAATGTGATTTCTTTATACCATTGGATTCCCCATCGAGAATTACACTTGCTTGCAAAACCTCATCTAATTCCAACTTGATTTGATCCTTGAAATCCAAGAAATTGGATTTCCGGCATTGTTCTGAGGAACTGTGCCTGAGGCTCGACGGTCGATTGGTGCATCGACCGTCAAGCGTTGATACGCTCCTTCGGGGCTCGACGGTCAATCGGTGCATCGACCGTCACGTATTGACTTGCTCTTTCTGGGCCTGACGGTCGACTGTCGGATCGACCGTCGCATCGACCGTCGGGCTCTGTCGGGATTTTAGCCTCCCAGAGTCGATGCATGGATCGACCGCGGGATCTTCTCTTTTTGCCATTTACCTGACGGTCGACCGTCGGATCGACCGTCGCATCGACCGTCAGGCGCTGTTCGGTTTTGGGCTTCCCAGGGTCGATGAGTGGATCGACCGTCGCCCCTTTGGTTTTCTTCGCATTGGTCTCACGGTCGACCGTCGCATCGACCGTGACATCGACCATGGCCTCACGGTCGACCGTCGCATCGACCGTGGGCTCTTGAACTGTGTTTTCTGGTTTTTTTTGGATGGCTTTCACTTGGGTTTGATAGTTAAACATGTTGGGAGGTTGGTATGAGGTTTTCATGAAGTTTTCATGGGATTTCCATTGAGATTAAGAATTGAATCGCATGTTGTTTTCCTTTGGGTTTTTTTATGATGTGGCTTGCTTTTAAATACATGTGTGGTTGGTATTTAATTGCTTAATGGTTTGCTTAGCCATTAGCTAGCTATGAGTGCTAGCTAATGTGGAATTGTGGAACCTTAGCCTCTTGCCGGCGAGTGGCGAGGGCTATTGTATATCTGTTGGACTTATAATTGATGTTGTGACATGTAGAGACATCTAGGATAGATGTTTGCCTAGGCTCATGCATTGTGTGCATTAGAGGCATTCGAGGTTAGGCGGGCGATGGTTTGGGTCGCCGATCCGAGCCTCTCGGGTAGCTCGGATCTAGCCTTAGAGCCGTGGCTGGGTAGTCAGGAGTAGGGTGTGATTGTATAATCGAATCTCTTGTTATCAAGGATTTGCGATAGTTGACTCTGATCATTGTTTGAGGTTTAGAGGTCGTGTTATCTCCCAAGGCCAAGTGATAAGGATGCAATCGATGTGTTCTCGACGTGGTCCCCAGGCAGTGGTATCCCTGCTGGGTAAGGGTGATCCTGCATGGTATTGTTCCCCTGTCAGTGATTAGGGTGATCTAGGTAACATGTTCAAGAGAGAGGTTCATGACAGGAGCTCTTGGGACATCGATGGGTTGTGGGACCCGTGGCATCCGTTAGACTTAGGCTGGGAGACAGCACTGTTGTTGTTTTCTCCTTTCAGTGTGTCGTAGAGTAGAACCCTACTGAGCTTATCGCTCACTCCTACCCGGGCTGTGTTTGCAGGTGCAGGCGGCAGTTCTTCTTCAGTGGAGCCGGCAGGATCGGCCTTTGGCGGCGCGAGTACATCCAGAGGTGCTTGAGGTTTTACTGGATGATAAAACTGTTGTACTCTTTTGATAATATATGTTGTAAACATTTCGAGGATTTTGGGATCATGTATTATATCTTTATCTTGGAAGTATTAGAATGGAATTTTGTAACTGTACAACTTGATGTTTTATGAATTGAATATCTGTTCACCTCTGGAATATAATTGTTTAAATTATCCGTCATTTCCGCTTTGTATCGCGCCGACTGAAGATGAATAGTGATAGGAACCCTCACGACCCGTCCTGGATGGGTTTTCTGGGTCGGGGTGTGACACTACGTGGCCCTCCTGCATGAGGACACACCCCAAACCCTCACCGCTAGCGTCGCAGTAGACACTGTAACCAACACCTCGCTCGGGGACGATCAGCACCGGCGCACTGGTCAACCTCGTCCTCAGCTCCACGAAGGCTCGCTCACAAGCATCATCCCACACGAACGGGACGGCCTTCTGTGTTAGTCTGGTCATCGGTCCGGCAACTCTGGCGAAGTCCCGCACGAACCGTCTGTAGTAACCTGCCAAGCCTAGGAAACTGCGAACCTCGAACACTGTCCTCGGTCTCTGCCACTGTACCACTACCTCGACCTTGGCCGGGTCAACTGAGATCCCTGCTGCCGACACCACGTGCCCAAGGAATCCCACCTGTGCAAGCCAGAACTCACACTTGGAAGCCTTGGCATAAAGTCGATGCTCCCGAAGTAGCTGCAACACTGTCACCAAGTGTCACTCGTGCTCCGCCTCTGACCGAGAGTAGATAAGGATGTCGTCGACGAACACCACCACAAACTGGTCTAGGAAAGGCCGGAAGATCCTCTGCATGAGACTCATGAACGCTGCTGGTGCGTTCGTCAGCCCAAACGGCATCACCACAAACTTGTACAAGCCGTACCGAGTCCGAAAAGCCGTCTTCGGGATGTCGCAATCCCGAGCCCTCAACTGGTGGTAGCCAGTGCGGAGGTCGATCTTCGAGAACACTGAAGATCCTCGCAGCTGGTCAAACAAGTCGTTGATCCTTGGCATCGGATACCTGTTCTTCTGTGAGGGCCCGTCCCTCAGACCTGACTCGACCACGTGGGTCGAGAGCCGGTTTCCTGTTGGTTTGGTTCCGCGTCGGGCACGATCGGGCGATCGTGTGGCGGTTTGGACCCCAGGGGCATTTTGGTAAATATGCCCCCTGGTGGTCGGTTTCACACCCGCGTTGCACCCACGGCCTTGGTTTGATGTATGTGATTGTTTAGAATGGTTAGGTGGGTCCGGGATTGGAAGATCCCAGCTCGGGCGCTCTAGAGCTCGCTATCGGGCTCGTAAGCGGGCTTTCGACCCGTTAGAGGACCCGGCCCATTAGAGGGCCTGGTGAGTGGAGGGTAGTTGGAGCAGTTTGCTCCAACCCCCTACCCGATCCCCTCTCTTCTCTCCTCTCTTCTCTCCTTCCCTTCTTCCCTTCCTTGGCTGGTTCTTCCTTCTCTTCTCCACCGACAACCCCTCTTCCTCTCCCTTCTCCCCTTCTCCTCCGGCTGGGCTAAAGCTTGGAGGACTGAGCTTGAGTAGCGGATCTTTGCGGCGAGGTTGGCTGGACGCGTGGAGAGCTTCGTTGCTGTTGAGGTAGGTGTTTCTACCTCGATCCTTGGATCGGGTTCTACTAGGTTAGGATGTTTATGGTTGTGCTGTGAATGCCATGTTAGAATGCTTGTGGTTCTTGGTGTGCAATGTAGGTCATTCCTTGTATTCTTACTTTGCAAATTATGGTATTGCAACGGTTCGTTTTCCGTATTTTCGAAGTTTCGTCGGTTTTGGTTTTCCGACCTAGAATGGGATTTAACCGTCCAAATATGGATTTCTTTGCATCCTTAGATCCCTCACTTTAAAATACACTTGCTTGCAAAGTTTGATTGTATTCTAACATGTTTTGATCCTTCAAATCTTAGAAAATGGATTTCCGGATTACTGCGTTTTGAGCTCGACGGTCGATCGGTGCATCGACCGTCAGGCTCGACGGTCGATCGATGTATCGACCGTCCAGCTTTAGTACGTTTGCTTTGGGCCTGACGGTCGACCGTCGGATCGACCGTCGCATCGACCGTCGGGCTCTGTTGAGATTTTGGGTTCCCAGGGTCGATGGATCGATCGACCGTGGGACCTTAGCTTCATCGCCATTTACCTGACGGTCGACCGTCGGATCGACCGTCGCATCGACCGTCGGATCGACCGTCGAATCGACCGTCAGGCTCTGGTTGGTTTTGGGCTGTTCAGGGTCGATGGTTGGATCGACCGTCGCCCTTGATTTTCTTCGCGTGGGCCTCACGGTCGATCGACGGATCGACCGTGGCATCGTCCGTGGCCCCACGGTCGATGCACGGATCGACCGTGGCATCGTCCGTGACCCTTTGAACAGTGTTCTTTGATTCTTCTTGAATGGCTTTCAACTTTGATTGAGTCTTAAACGTGTTGGGAGGTTTATAGATGGATTTAACGAGGTTTTCAAGGGGTTTTCCCTCGGGTTTGAGAATCGATTCAGGTGACTTCCTTTTTGGTAAATATATGGCTTTACTTGCATTTAAATACTTGTATGATTGTAATTAAATGCCTGGTTGTTTGCTTAACCATTAGCTAGCTATGAGTGCTAGCTAATGAGGAATTGTGGAACCTTAGCCTCTTGCCGGCGAGTGCCGAGGGCTATTGTATATTTGTTGAACTTATAACTGTTAACGTGACATATAGAGACATCTAGTGTAGATGTTTGCTTAAGCTCATGCATTGTATGCATTAGAAGCATTTGAGGTTAGGCGGGCGATGTTTTAGGTCGCCGATCTGAGGCTCTCGGGTAGCTCGGATCTAGCCTTAGGACCGTGGATGGGTAGTCAGGATTAGGGTGTGATTGTTGATCTGAATCTTTGGTGATTGAGGATTGCGTTAGTCGGCTTGAATCTTTGTTTAAGGTTTAGAGGTCGTGTTGTCTTCCTAGGCCAAGTGCTAGGGATGCAACCGAGGAGTTCCCGACGTGGTCCCCAGGCAGTGGTATCCCTGCTGGGTAAGGGCTAGAGCCTGCATGTTACTGTTTCCGTGGTCCTCCTGGTAACATGTTCAGGAGAGAGGTTTCATGACATGAACCCTTGGGACATCGGTGGATTATGGGACCCGTGGCATCCTTTAGACTTAGGCTGGGGGACAACACTGTTGTTGTTTTCCTCCCTTCAGTGTGCCGTAGAGTAGAACCCTACTGGGCTTTTTGCTCATTCCTACCCGGGCTGCGTTTGCAGGTGCAGGCGGCGGTCCTTCTTCGGTGGAGCCGACTGGTTCAGCTTTTGGCGGTGCAGGTACATCCAGAGGCGTCTGAGGTTTTGTTGGAGGATGTAACTGTTGTAACTTTTTGAATATATAATTATGCATGTTGTACCCTCTTTGGAGAACCTTTGAGATGTTGTATAAGTATGTATTTTGAAACTCAGACATTGTAAGACATGATGTTATATTATGATCAAATCTGCTTAGCCTCTGGATTACTTTTGACTAAATTGTTTATCCTTTCCGCTTGTACTGCGCCGGTTGATGATGAATAGTGTTAGGACCCTCACGCCCCGTCCTGGATGGGTTTTCTGGGTCGGGGTGTGACAACTTGGTATCAGAGCAGGCTGTAGGTCCCAGGGATAGGATTAGGCTTGCGGTTAAGGTTTTGAGCGCGGTTTGGGATAGTTCTAGGAGTAGAGCATCCCTGTGTGCTTGACTGTGCTCATGTGTGTTATGCTTTTATTTTATTGATTGCTGCTGTGTTTTGTTTCTCACGGGTGGACACTTGTCGTCTCTGTTGAACGTGCAGATGCCAGGGGAGCAGGCTAGCTGTCCAGTGTTGGGTCAGGGTACCGCGCGCGATCAGCGCGCTGCCCGACGGGCCTTAGGGTCCAGCGCAGCCGTGCCCCATGTACCTGTGCGAGAGGCAGAGCCGAGAGTTGAGGTCGTGGTGGAGGAGGATACTTCGTTCATCGCCGAGGAGGTCTCTCCTCCACTCGACCAGCGTGCTGTTGCGACAGCGGTGGTCGACTTCCAGAGGCTGCACCCTCCTAGGTTCAGCGGTACTGGGGGCGACCCAGCGGTGGCGGACGACTGGCTGGAGGGAGTCAGTCGCGTCCTTGACACTCTTTTCGTCCAGGATGACCGAGTGAGGGTCAGACTTGCCGCGTTCCAGCTCGACGGGGACGCTTTGGACTGGTGGCGCTCTTTCCAGGCCGCCAGGGACGGGAGTGACCCATCGTGGGCCGTGTTCCGTTCTTCGTTTCTCGGCGCGTACTTTCCCCGCAGTGCGCGCTCGGCCCTTGTTCGCGAGTACCAGACTCTCTCTCAGGGTACTCAGTCGGTTGTTCAGTACGCTGCTAGGTTCACGAGACTTGCCAGATTTGCCGGAGCAGTTTCAGCGGACCCTCTTGCCAGAGCTGAGCAGTTTCAGTGGGGGCTTTGGCCCGAGCTCAGGCGGCTGATCGCGGCTCAGCGCGCTAGCACGTACGCAGAGGTGTTGGACAGTGCCTTGGCAGTTGAGGCTCAGTTGCAGGAGCCGGGGCCCAGGGCAGTCCAGCCTGCGTCGTCTGCGAGCACCAGTGGCGGAGAGCAGCTCAGGGCAGAGGGGGTTCGTGGAGGAAACAGAGGTACCAGCGACGCCCGCAGCCGTACCAGCGTTACCCACCCCAGCACCAGCAGCAGCCCAGGCAGGGAGGCCAGCCACTTCTTCCGGCTGGGCCTCAGGGGCAGACGTCCGGAGGAGGCCAGAGCCAGCAGCTAGCGCTTGGTCCTCCTGTGTGCTTTGAGTGCCAGCAGACGGGGCACATTCGCCGTTACTGTCCGACGTTGAGGGCACAGGCAGTGCGTGGCGGAGCAGGCGGAGGTTGGCGAGCATCAGGCGCCGGGAGAGGCAGAGGTCGCGGTGGAGGTCGAGGCGGACCCGGAGGGGGAGTGTACGCACTCCCAGACCGCGAGTACCCAGACTTTGTTCAGCCACCTTTTCAGCCTTACCAGTACCAGCCACCCCATCAGACTCTAGCACTTCCTCCAGCCCCAGCTGACCCCCCTGTTCTCAAAGGTACCTTCCAGCTTTTCAGTTCATTTGTAGATGTTCTGATAGATTCTGGGGCGTCTCATTCCTTTGTAGCTAGCGACTGTGTGGCATCGCTAGGGCTAGAGACTGAGCCACTTGGGGTACCACTGCACTTAGACACACCCGTCGGCGGAGGGGCTCGGGTTGAGCTGATCTGCCGTTCTTGCGAGTTGGAGGTTGGGGGCCTCCGTGTCTTTCTAGACCTTCGGGTGCTAGACATGGTCGGGTTCGACGTGATTCTCGGTATGGATTGGTTGACATCGTACCGAGCCGTCATCGACTGTGGCCGTCGCAGGGTGACTGCTTGGACACCTGACGGCGCTCGTTTTGTTCTGCTGGGGGATCGCCAGTCGGCCGATTCCCTCATGTGTGCTTGTCTTCCCAGGCGCGAGGGCCAGCTGTCAGTCCTACTGGCGCGCCTTTCCTTGTTTGCTGCAGAGGGCAGTCGAGAGAGCAGTTTGCCTGCAGTGGTTTGTGAGTTTGCTGACGTCTTCCCAGACGAGCTACCGGGTCTTCCTCCTTCCAGAGCAGTAGACTTCCAGATAGATCTTGTACCGGGTACCGGGCCGATCTCTTTGTCAGCTTTCAGGATGGCACCGGCAGAGCAGAGGGAGCTGAGGGTCCAGCTGGACGGGTTGCTCAGCAGAGGTTTCATCCGTCCCAGCACGTCACCTTGGGCAGCCCCTGTCTTGTTCGCAAAGAAGAAGGACGGTACGCTTCGTCTTTGCATTGATTACAGGAAGCTGAACCGGGTGACAGTGAAGAACAAGTATCCGATGCCGAGGATCGATGACTTGTTCGACCAGCTCCGAGGCTCTTCGGTCTTTTCGAAGATCGATCTCCGTACCGGCTATCACCAGTTGAGGATTCGGGATTGCGACATCCCGAAGACAGCTTTCCGTACGAGGTACGGGTTGTACGAGTTCACGGTGATGCCGTTCGGCCTGACGAACGCACCAGCAGCGTTCATGGATCTGATGCAGAGGGTCTTCCGGGTACTTGGATCAGTTTGTGGTGATCTTCGTCGATGACATCCTAGTCTACTCACGTACCGCGGAGGAGCACGAGCAGCATCTGAGGACAGTGTTACAGTTGCTGAGGGGGCATAGGCTGTATGCCAAGGCCTCCAAGTGTGAGTTCTGGCTTCCTGAGGTGCAGTTTCTGGGGCACGTGGTGTCAGCGGCAGGTATTTCAGTTGATCCAGCCAAGATCGAGGCAGTGCTACAGTGGCAGAGGCCGGCGACAGTGTTCGAGGTCCGCAGCTTCCTCGGCTTGGCGGGTTACTACCGGAGGTTCGTGCGGGACTTCTCCAGGGTTGCAGGGCCGCTGACCAGATTGACACAGAAGGCAGTCCCATTTGTTTGGGACGAGGCTTGTGAGCAGGCGTTCACCCAGTTGAGGACCAGATTGACGAGTGCACCGATCCTCATAGTTTCAGAGCGAGGCGTCGGCTATAGTGTCTACTGTGACGCCAGTGGGGAGGGCCTAGGCTGTGTGCTTATGCAGGAGGGCCATGTGGTGGCCTATGGTTCCAGGCAGCTGAAGGCCCATGAGAAGAACTATCCGATCCACGATCTCGAGCTTGCGGCGGTTGTCTTCGCCCTGAAGACGTGGCGGCACTACCTCTACGGTGAGCGGTTCTCGGTGTACTCTGATCATAAGAGTTTGAGGACGTGTTTACCCAGCGTGACCTCAACCTCAGGCAGCGGCGGTGGATGGAGCTTCTAGAGGACTACGACTTCGAGTTACATTACCACCCTGGTAAGGCAAACGTCGTAGCAGACGCTCTCAGCAGGCGGACCAGAGACAGCAGAGTGACCTTGGCAGCAGTGTCAGCTCGGCAGTGGCAGATGCTGGAGACAGTCAGTCAGTTTGGGCTTGACTTTGAGGACCGGGCGACAGGTGGTTTCCTGTATGCTGTTCGCAGCATTCCAGTTCTTTTGGCCAGAGTGATCGAGGCACAGACTGGAGACCCAGAGCTCGTGGAGACCCGTGTTGCGGTCGGCACCGAGAACGCGGTTGAGGGCTGGACAGTGTCGGCAGACGGTGGTCTACTCTTCAGAGGCAGAGTTGCAGTTCCAGCAGACCTGGCGTTGCGAGAGGAGATTCTTCATGAGTTCCACCACTCCTGCTTCGCCGTTAACCCCGGGAGCACCAAGATGTACTACGACCTACGCCGACAGTTCTGGTGGTGCGGGATGAAGAGGTCAGTAGCTGAGTTTGTTTCCAGATGCCTCACCTGTCAGAAGGTGAAGGCAGAGCACAGACGGACCCCAGGTTTGTTGCAGCCACTTCCCGTGCCAGAGTGGAAGTGGGAGCATATAGCTATGGACTTCGTCACCGGGCTACCCAGGACACCGAGGGGGAATGATGCGATTTGGGTCATTGTCGATCGACTGACCAAATCGGCTCATTTCCTTCCCATGAGGACGACGGATCCAGTTGCCAGACTGAGCCAGAGGTACATTGACGAGGTAGTACGACTGCACGGCATCCCAGTGTCGATAGTGTCGGACAAAGATCCCAGATTCACCGGCAGGTTCTGGAGCAGCTTCCAGGATTCCTTGGGGACAGCACTGACGTTCAGCACAGCTTTCCACCCTCAGACAGACGGGCAGTCAGAGCGGACTATCCAGATCTTGGAGGACATGCTCAGAGCATGTGTGCTAGACGCTGGAGGTACTTGGGAGCAGCACGTGACTTTGGTGGAGTTTGCCTACAACAACAGTTTCCAGGCCAGTTTGGGTTTTGCACCCTTCGAGGCGTTGTACGGCAGACCGTGTCGCTCACCGGTGTGTTGGACAGAGGTTGGGGAGGCGTCTCTTACCGGTCCAGACATCATCAGGCAGTCGTCAGAGAGGTTGGCACAGATCAGGCAGAGGCTTTTGACAGCACAGAGCAGGCAGAAGAGCTACGTAGACCGCAGGCAACGACCCCTGGAGTTCGCAGTTGGCGACAGAGTGCTACTGAAGGTGTCCCCGCGCAGAGGGTCGATCAGGTTTGGTAGCAGGGGCAAGCTAGCACCGAGGTTCACTGGTCCATTTGAGATCATCGGACGCGTTGGAGCAGTCGCCTACCAGTTGGCTCTACCTCCGCACATGTCAGCAGTCCATCCCACCTTCCACGTTTCTATGCTGCGGAAGTACGTTCCAGATCCTTCTCACGTGATCAGACACGACGACCTTGAGGTAGAGGAGGACGCCACCTACATAGAGCAGCCAGTGCATATCTTAGACAGACGTGATCAGGTGCTCAGAGGCAGATCTTTACCGTTGGTCATGGTCAGGTGGAGACACGGCAGTGCAGAGAGTCTGACTTGGGAGCGAGAGGATCGCATGCGTCGGGAGTTTCCCCGACTGTTCACCTCTTCAGGTAGTTCCTTGTTGCGGGTGTTGGCACCCCTAGCTGTAGCCTTGTTTGTGCAGGTAGGCTTAGTTGTTTCTTTTTCCCCCGGCTTCCACCTTGAATTTCGGGACGAAATTCTTTTTAAGGTGTTTAGGTTGTGAGGGCCCGTCCCTCAGACCTGACTCGACCACGTGGGTCGAGCGCCGGTTTCCTGTTGGTTTGGTTCCGCGTCGGGCACGATCGGGCGATCGTGTGGCGGTTTGGACCCCAGGGGCATTTTGGTAAATATGCCCCCTGGTGGTCGGTTTCACACCCGCGTTGCACCCACGGCCTTGGTTTGATGTATGTGATTGTTTAGAATGGTTAGGTGGGTCCGGGATCGGAAGATCCCAGCTCGGGCGCGCTAGAGCTCGCTATCGGGCTCGTAAGCGGGCTTTCGACCCGTTAGAGGACCCGGCCCATTAGAGGGCCTGGTGAGTGGAGGGTGGTTGGAGCAGTTGGCTCCAACCCCCTACCCGATCCCCTCTCTTCTCTCCTCTCTTCTCTCCTTCCCTTCTTCCCTTCCTTGGCTGGTTCTTCCTTCTCTTCTCCACCGACAGCCCCTCTTCCTCTCCCTTCTCCCCTTCTCCTCCGGCTGGGCTAAAGCTTGGAGGACTGAGCTTGAGTAGTGGATATTTGCAGCGAGGTTGGCTGGACGCGTGGAGAGCTTCGTTGCTGTTGAGGTAGGTGTTTCTACCTCGATCCTTGGATCGGGTTCTACTAGGTTAGGATGTTTATGGTTGTGCTGTGAATGCCATGTTAGAATGCTTGTGGTTCTTGGTGTGCAATGTAGGTCATTCCTTGTATTCTTACTTTGCAAATTCTGGTATTGCAACGGTTCGTTTTTTGTATTTTCGAAGTTTCGTCGGTTTTGGTTTTCCGACCTAGAATGGGATTTAACCGTCCAAATATGGATTTCTTTGCATCCTTAGATCCCTCACTTTAAAATACACTTGCTTGCAAAGTTTGATTGTATTCTAACATGTTTTGATCCTTCAAATCTTAGAAAATGGATTTCCGGAATACTGCGTTTTGAGCTCGACGGTTGATCGGTGCATCGACCGTCAGGCTCGACGGTCGATCGATGTATCGACCGTCCAGCTTTAGTACGTTTGCTTTGGGCCTGACGGTCGACCGTCGCATCGACCGTCGGGCTCTGTTGAGATTTTGGGTTCCCAGGGTCGATGGATTGATCGACCGTGGGACCTTAGCTTCATCGCCATTTACCTGACGGTCGACTGTCGGATCGACCGTCGCATCGACCGTCAGGCTCTGGTTGGTTTTGGGCTGTTCAGGGTCGATGGTTGGATCGACCGTCGCCCTTGATTTTCTTCGCGTGGGCCTCACGGTCGATCCACGGATCGACCGTGGCATCGTCCGTGGCCCCACGGTCGATGCACGGATCGACCGTGGCATCGTCCGTGACCCTTTGAACAGTATTCTTTGATTCTTCTTGAATGGCTTTCAACTTTGATTGAGTCTTAAACGTGTTGGGAGGTTTATAGATGGATTTAACGAGGTTTTCAAGGGGTTTTCCCTCGGGTTTGAGAATCGATTCAGGTGACTTCCTTTTTGGTAAATATATGGCTTTACTTGCATTTAAATACTTGTATGATTGTAATTAAATGCCTGGTTGTTTGCTTAACCATTAGCTAGCTATGAGTGCTAGCTAATGAGGAATTGTGGAACCTTAGCCTCTTGCCGGCGAGTGCCGAGGGCTATTGTATATTTGTTGAACTTATAACTGTTGACGTGACATATAGAGACATCTAGGGTAGATGTTTGCTTAAGCTCATGCATTGTATGCATTAGAAGCATTTGAGGTTAGGCGGGCGATGTTTTAGGTCGCCGATCTGAGGCTCTCGGGTAGCTCGGATCTAGCCTTAGGACCGTGGATGGGTAGTCAGGATTAGGGTGTGATTGTTGATCTGAATCTTTGGTGATTGAGGATTGCGTTAGTTGGCTTGAATCTTTGTTTAAGGTTTAGAGGTCGTGTTGTCTTCCTAGGCCAAGTGCTAGGGATGCAACCGAGGAGTTCCCGACGTGGTCCCCAGGCAGTGGTATCCCTGCTGGGTAAGGGCTAGAGCCTGCATGTTACTGTTTCCGTGGTCCTCCTGGTAACATGTTCAGGAGAGAGGTTTCATGACAGGAACCCTTGGGACATCGGTGGGTTATGGGACCCGTGGCATCCTTTAGACTTAGGCTGGGGGACAACATTGTTGTTGTTTTCCTCCCTTCAGTGTGCCGTAGATTAGAACCCTACTGGGCTTTTTGCTCATTCCTACCCGGGCTGCGTTTGCAGGTGCAGGCGGCGGTCCTTCTTCGGTGGAGCCAACTGGTTCAGCTTTTGGCGGCGCAGGTACATCCAGAGGCGTCTGAGGTTTTGTTGGAGGATGTAACTGTTGTAACTTTTTGAATATATAATTATGCATGTTGTACCCTCTTTGGAGAACCTTTGAGATGTTGTATAAGTATGTATTTTGAAACTCAGACATTGTAAGACTTGATGTTATATTATGATCAAATCTGCTTAGCCTCTGGATTACTTTTGACTAAATTGTTTATCCTTTCCGCTTGTACTGCGCCGGTTGATGATGAATAGTGTTAGGACCCTCACGCCCCGTCCTGGATGGGTTTTCTGGGTCGGGGTGTGACATCTTCACCATCACCCTGTTGAGCCACCTGTAGTCTATGCAAAGTTGAAGGGTACCATCCTTCTTCTTTGCGAACAACACTGGCGCCCCCCAGGGAGACATGCTGGGACGGATGAAGCCTCTACTGGTAAGCTCGTCTAGCTGGGTCCTCAACTCACTCTGCTCTGCTGGTGCCATCCTGAACGCTGGGAGAGAGATCGGTGCGGTACCCAGTACCAAGTCGATCTCAAAGTCGACCTCTCTGGACGGTGGAAGCCCCGGCAACACCTCGGGAAACACGTCGGTGTAGTCGCACACGATCCTGGGGAAAACTGCTCTGCTGCACTCCCTCTGACCCAAACAGGGACAGGCTGGCCAGCAAGGCTGAAAGCTCGCTGCCACGCCTCCCCACACCACAAGCAAAGGAATCGCCTGAGAACCGATCCCCTAACAGCACAAACTGTCCCGTCGGGTGTCCAAGCGACCACCCTCCGGCGACCACAGTCGATGATAGCTCGGTATGCTGCCAACCAGTCCATACCGAGTATCACATCGAAGCCTGTCATGTCTAGTACCCACAGGTCTAGACAGACACGGAGGCCTCCAACCTCCAAGGAACAAGATCGGCAGACCCGGTCCACCCTGACCGCTCCGCCAATCGGTGAGTCTACAGACTGTGCCACCTCTAGCCGACTCGTCTCTAATCCTAGCGATGCCACACACATGCTAGCAACATAGGATTGAGACGCCCCAGAGTCTACCAGCACCTCTACTAAGGAACTAGAAAGCTGAAAGATACCTCTGAGTACGGATGGCTCTCCCGCGGCCTGCTGCTACTTCGCTGGCGGCTGGTACAACTGAACGGTGTCCGGGCTGCTCACGCTCCGGAAGGGCAAACACACGCCCTCGCTGGCCTCTTCCACCTCTGGAGCGGCTCGGTCCAGCCCCTGATCCGCGCCCACCACTGCTCCCCTGCCAAGCACTGGACCCTCCGCCTCTACTGCCCTGCGGCACAGCGCCCCACGCTCCTTGCAGGTGACAGTCTCTACGGAAGTGTCCCAGCTGCCCGCACTAGAAACACGTGACTGGCGCGCCACAAGGCTGCTGACCCTGGCCTCCCCCTGACGGAGCATGCCCAGACGGCCCGGCCGTTAGGAGAAATTGGCCTGCTGCACTCGGCAACTGTGGCTGGAACTGCTGTGGGCGCTGCGACTGCTGCTGGAAGTGTCGCTGATGCCGCTGCTGGCCGCTGCCGAATCCCCCTCTGAACTGGGGCCTCTGCTGCTGTGAGCTAGTAGAGACTGCCGGTGGAACTGCCCGGCGTCTCTCATCCTGCAACTGCGCCTCCACCACTAAGGCACAGTTCAGAACTGCTGAGTGCGTCTGGAAGCGGTGGGAACACGTCTGGCGCCTGATCTCCGGACGAAGACCCCACTCAAACTGCCGAGTTCTAGCTACTGGATCTGCTGCCACTGCCCCCGCAAAACGGACCAAGTGCGTGAACCGGGTGGCATACTGCTGCACCGAGCGAGTACCCTGCAGAAGGGACTAGTACTCGCGAGACAGAGCGTCACGCGTACTCTCCGGGAAGTACGCGTCCAAGAACAACGTTCTGAACTCCTCCCACGTCGGCTCCTCTCCGCCACTGGTGTGCTACACGGTGCACCACCAGTCAAGAGCGTCTCCATCGAACTGGAACGCCGCGAGGGTGACCCGGATCCGGTCATCCTCGACGAAGAGAGCTTCGAGAACACGCGTGACTCCTCGAAGCCAGCCGTCTGCCGTGGTCGGATCTCCAGTCTCACCGCTGAACCTAGGCGGGTTCAGCCGCTGGAAGTCCATCATGACCGCTGTCGCGGCCCGCCCGTCGATCGGAGCAAGGACCTCCTCCTCGGCGAGAAGGGCCTCCTCCCGTGCGACCGAAGCCGTCGCTGGTGATGGCCCAGTCCGTCGAGCTCGTACCACCCTAGCGGGAACCTTCCCGCTCGGTCGGGCGGGCCGACCGGGTCGTGCCCCACCCCGACCGACAACCAAAGGCCGGTCTCGAGCTCCCGCCATCTGCGCAATCACCAACGACAAACGAGAGTTCACTCTTTAGAAACTGCAAAACAAGCAGTTCAAACAGGAAGCGAAAAAGCATAACACATCACAAGGAGCATGCACGGATGTTCTAGACATAGAACTAACCCATTCCACGCTCAATCTCAACCGTATCCTGATCCTAACCCTGGGATCTACAACCTATTCTCTGATACCAAGCTGTCGCGCCCCGACCCGCGAAAGCCCAACCGGGCCGGGCGTTGCGAACCGGAACCTAACTAAATGCGGAAATAATGGCGAGGGGTTCCCTCTAATCTACTGGTTACATTAAACAGTTCATAAGTACCCCTGAATATTACAATAAATTTAAACCTCAACAGATATGATATAATAATCCAAAACCTCAAAAGGGGTTACAACAGTTTATACATCATACTCCCGTAGGAGACTAACTATAACAAAAAGTGTAGAAAGTGATCACCGATCCTCAGACCCCGCCAGACGCCGCAACGCCACCAAACACCTGCCCGGTAGGGGCTACCGAAGAAGAGCTGGCGCCTGCACCTGCAAAATGCAGCCCGACAGGAGTGAGCATAAGGCTCAGTAGGGTTCTACACTACGTCACACAGAAGGAAGAGGAACACAAAAGTGTCGCCCTCAAGTAAGACCTGAGTGTACACAGGGGTCCCATAACCCCACCGCGTGTCCCTGAGGCCCACGATCATGGTCTTCAAGCCAAGTTGGTCACATGTCTGGTCGCACTCAGTAGCAGGAAATAACACTGCTGGCCCACAAGCAGGTACCGACACTGCAGGTGGGAAACTGCACCGCTAAGTAGGCAACACCTCTACTCAAGGGTCAACACAGTGTAACACCGGCTACACCTTAGCATACGACTTAAGGCCGACACGACCTCTATAATCACCAAGCAAACATGTGTACCAGTCATCTAAGCCTATCATCAAGTTTGACTGGACACCACAATTCAATCCTGGACCAAACTACCCAACCCCGGTCCTAGGGCTATATCTGAGCTTCCAGCCTCGGGACGGCGATCCACAAATCACCCACGCCCTAACCTTATGCAACTAATGTACAACAGAGAATGCATGCTATGAACATACACAAGCAAGAGAAATAGGCATGCAACAGTATGACAAGGCAGCATACAAGTCCAACCAGACCGCTGCAGCGGTACTACCAACCGCTGCCAGCCGATCCACAGCGGGCCCCGGCATTACGACAGTACAACGACCGTCAACCGTGGTCTCCTGCAACGGGAAGCAAACCCGAAAACTTCGATGAACAGTAAAATATAATATTATAATCCGAACATATAATATTATATTAAAACACCAAAACATTCTCTACATAGCAGCTAGTTGACCCCGTCGATCCGACGTCCAAACGACGTCAGATTTAAGATCCAACTTAGACACATGTAGATCTACATGCTGGGATCAACATATCCAAAATCGAGAAACATCCAACGGTACGATTACCGGGAAAACACTAATCAAAACCACTAAAAATAGTCCACAAAACCTCATCCACCAGCCTTGGGATCGATCCGGAACATTTGGATCGATCCAGAAGGTATTGGATCGATCCGGAACATTTTGGTTCGATCCAAACAGCTTCTGCTTCATACCAGCTTCAGATCAGTCTCGTCACAGGCCACGAGAAAATTCACCACAATTCGTAGAAAAATCAGAAAAATACGAAATAAGCTGGAATGGAAAGATAACTCAGAGATCTACAACTCTTATTCTCAACACAACCCAAGATAATACACATACCAATCGGAAAACGCGCCGCAAACCGGCTGTTCTTCAAGAACAGCAGAAACCGAAAAATCCGAGATAAAACATGCATAAATCCTACTGAAATCTTAACCAAAGTTCATGAAACTTAAACCAGAGATTATACTAAGCAACATGCATCCAAAAACATAATTACAGCAAGATCTAACGGTTATAATAAGAGAACACCCCTAAACCACTCTTGTAGGTAGAACATGTGAGGACCTGCCCCTCTTTTTCCTTGGCTTGTTGTTGACCCAAGGGCAATTTGGAAAATTGCGCCTTGGCGGTCGTTTCACACTGGGTGTGCACACACAGACCTTGTTTGGTGCTTGTGCTCGTTAGAAAGGTTAGGTGGAACCAGGTTCGGTAGTCCTGGGCTTGGGCTTGTGTCTCAGCCTAAGGGTGCCGTTTTGGGCAAGGGAGATCGATTTCCATGGCAGTGAAGATCGATCTCTCTGTGCCTAGAGGTCGCCGTTCTGGGCAAGGGAGATCGATCTCCATGGCCATGAAGATCGATCTCTCTGTGCCTGGAAGTCGTTGGCGGTGGCGTCGAAGGACGGCCACGGCGATGGCCGTCACTTCCCCTGTCAGGGGAGGGGAGACTTTTGCTCCCCTCCTTCGCCTTTCCCCGCCTTCGCCGGCTTTCCCCCGGCCTTACCCCTTCCCCTCCTCCTTCCTTTCCTTCTCTTCTTCCCTCTTCTTCCCCGGCTCTGCTTCTTCCCCTGTTCCGGCTGAGAGCTTCCGCTCGCCGTTCTTCCTCCTCCGGCCACCTTTCTTGGAGCTTGAAGGCTCGTTGGGTTCGTGGCGAGGCGAGGAAGGTCCTGGGTTAGGCCTTGGGGATCGAAGCTGCGTTGAAGAGGTAGGGTTCTCAATCAAAACTCCGGCTTGCTTTTGAGGGTTTAAATCCGGTTTTGTTTCTCGTTAGATCTCCTTGTGGTGTTGTTGTTTCCCGATTTTGAAGCCATGAGTAGCCTCGTGGCACTGAGATCTATCAGCCCACCTAGTTTGGTGAGGTATGGTGGAGGTTTCCGGCGGCATTCCTCGCCGTCCGGCCGCCGGCGAACCCAAATCCAGATCGATCTCATGGGATGAGATCGATCTTGGTCGGGGTGGCCTAGCCCGCCCGAGCGAGAGCGATCTCCCTGGGAGGGAGATCGATCTCTTGGCGGCTGGTGCCAGTGCGTCGAGGGTCACCTACAAGATCGATCTTCATATGGGTGGAGATCGATCTCGTGGGGTGACCAGGACGGGTGCTTCTAGCTTCGAAGAAGATCGATCTCGTTGTTATAGGAGATCGATCTCCTTCGGTGCAGAGAGGGTTTTTACTTGTTTTAAGTGCTGTTTTGCCCGCGGGGCTTCGCCTGCAAGTGGTTTTGACAGTTTTTCCCTCGGGGCTTCATATGATACTTATCCTGCTTGAATGTTTACCGCTTTGTGGTGAACCGAGGAAGTCATGATCCTCGGGAGTGGTTAGTATAAATGGGCCGAAGGTGTGCCCTTGTTATGCTGTTTGTTACTGCTTTTCCTATCCATATCTTGCCCTGTTTCCTGTGCATTAGACATGCTAGGTTAGATTGGGTGGGGTTGACCCGTGGACTCGGTGATCAAGGGCTAAGTAGTAGGTGTCCTACAATTAGTGTCCGGCCCACCCTGTGTCAAGGACCGTCGGAGGTAACCCAGTCCTCGAACAGTGGCTATCGGAGGGACGTACGTTGGACAGGAACCTTGGGGAGGGAAACATCGATGGGATCGATGGACTCCCTGGTTAGGCTTAGTCCTTGGGTCAGGAGTTAGGGGTCCTGTTGGCTCTGTGGCTTGGAGTACTGAGAGGTGGTAGTCTTAACCTCGGTCGTTCCGCCAAGTGTGGAGATCCCGCTTGGAGAAGGGTGTCCTACCAGTAGCGTCATGTCCACCCCGTGTCAGGGATTGTCGGAGTTGCACACCCCTGAGCAGTGGTTGTCGGAGGGGCGTACTTGGGACAGGAGTCATTCGGGTTATTGACGGGATTTATGGGATCCTTGGCAAGCCTCAGTACTTGGCTTCAGAGTTGGTTCGTTTGGGTTTGCCTTCTTAGCGAGAGTGGTAGAGTAGGACCCTGCTGAGCTGTTGCTCATTCGTACCTGGACTGTGTGTTTGCAGGTGTGGGTCCCCGTTCTCCTCCGGTGCTTTCCCGTCGGCAGTCTCGTGGCAGCGTGCCGGATCCTGACCATGTCTGAGGGTCAGGATGGCTTCGTTTGTGCTTTTGCGGAGACCCCGGTGGGTTTTGTAGTTCTTTTTGGGGACTGTTGATCCCTTGTAGCTTGTTGTACTAAACTCTGTTTAACTCTATTATTACTGTTTTGTAATAGTTGTTAATAGATGTTGTAGTATTCGCTTCCGCCTTGTGCCTGTTGTCAGCTGTTTCCGCCAGCTGTGTGTAGTCTCAACTGTTTCCGCCAGTTGAGGCTAGTAGATGTAGGTTTTCCCCCTCGTGTCCCGGCCCGGTCTGGGTTCTGCGGGTCGGGGCGCGACAGAACACCTACCGGAAACGCACTCATCGGTTGATTCCCCGCTAATCAGTCACCAACCCAGCTCCAAACCGCACCAGAGATCTTCCTCACGCCGCCACGGATCCAACGAGCCTTCAAGCTTCCAAAACGGTGGCCGGAGGAGGGAGAAAAGAGGAGAAGAAGGGGCTGCCAGAACAGGGGAAACAGAGCCCGCGGGAAGAAGAGGAAGGAAGGAAGGAGGGGAAAGAGAAGAGGAAGAGAAGAGGAGGAAAAGTGAGGGGGAAGGCGGGGAAGGTGAAGGAGAAGGTCCTCTCCTCTGACAACGGAGAGCGACGGCACACGGCCATCCTCGCCGCTCAACTACTCTGCTGCAAGCTCAACTGCCCTGCAACAGTACCCGGATCGATCCAAGGCCAAAATGGATCGATCCAAGACAGGCTTGATCGATCCAAAATGTTTGGATCGATCCGAACGGGTCAAAAAAACCCACCGACTCGCTCACGAGTCCGATTGATCGCTCAAGGGCCGTAAGCTGCCCAAAAGCAAGCTTCAGCGCGCCCGAGCTGGGATCTTCCGATCCCGAGTCCACCTAACCATTCTAATCAAGCACTAACACAAACAAGGTCAGTGTGTGCACACGCGGGTGTGAAATAAACCAACAAGGCGTAATTTACCAAATTGTCCTTGCGGTCCACAACGAGCCACGGGCCCGACCGAGGCGGTCGACCCAGGAAAGGAGGGACAGGTCCTCACACGCCCCGCTTGGGGTGGGGAAATGGGGCAATTATCTGACTGGCGAGGTGAGCCGAACTAAACGAGGCGGGTTAATCGTTGGGGTGGTGCAGGGATGGGTTTTGGTCAACCCGCCCCGCTTTCGATCCAACCCAGATATGATTTTTAATAATTTTAAATTAATTTTACTAATTTTATTCTAACTCTTGGATTTAAATCCAATGACTAAAAAAGGTGTTGATATAAGAATAGTTGATATATTAGCTACCGACCACTTAGGCTTTACATGGTCACAGAATTATGAACCCCATGACGCATTGCTTTCCAATAGTTTATATTATAAGGGACTAAGAGATAAAAGTATAAAACTAATCCCTAATCCAGTTGCCCCAAAGCCACTCCTGAGTCCTATTAAAGTTGTAGAGAGACAGGACTAACCGACTAAGATATATTAGTTTAAATAATATTTTTCCAATAACAGACGCAGAGAGCAGCTAGGATTATTACTTCATCCATTCAATTTTCTTACTTTTTTTCTTTTAAGTTGAGTCTATATTGAGATGGCAAATGTGCTTTAGAGGATCTTAAAACTATCAATAAGATGCTATTATTGATGCTCTAATTCTTTGATTGTTAGATTAGCAAATATTCTCCATGCAGTTATATTTGATTTTTCTTTTCTTGCACATGATACGTTTTATGGATAATCGATTTTAATTTTAAGCATATCTGAAGTTAATTTTTTTTTTCGAATTTGAGGTTCATTTTTACATTTTGTAATTGACATAGATCTTATTTAGTGGAAACACTTGGAAGTTGAAAAAATGTCTTTTTTTTTTAACTATGTTGCACTTAAGAGTTCACAATATTATAGTTTATATGATAGTTAAAAAATTTATGATAAAAATTATCGACGTTATTAACTTTTTCGAAAGAAAATGAGAATCCTAAACGGGACGGGATAGAAAAGGGATGGGGCAGGGGCGAGAAAATGTAGATAGGGTGAGGATGGAACAAACTTAGCGGGATGGGGAAGGGTAAATTTTTTTTTTTTGGGGGGGGGGGGGGGGGGGGGGGGGGGGAGGGGTGGTTGAAAGCAGCCCCATTGCCCTTCCTACCCATAAGTGGGGCAAATTAGCAGCTGAGAATCCAGTTTCTTATCAGAATCCAAGCGATAAGTATTAAAATTGCTTCCGTTCCCATCATCAAGCTTGGTTTTCCAGGGCAAAAGGCATCCTTCTTTTTTATCTTGCGTGTAAACCTTGACCCCACACCAAATGCATACATTCAGTTCTTAAGTAGCTTTCAAGAACTTGTTTCACCAGGATGGTCATTAGATGAAAACGTTCCTGGTGTACAAACACTCTGAGAGAGATTAAGGACGCAGCTAAAGCTTATAGAAGCAACAAGAGAGAAGAAATCAAGAAGTGGACATTTTTATGACCATCTAAAGAACCTATTCATAAAAGCACAGAGCAAAATCTTCTTTGTACCTTGAGGCAACAACTCATCAAATCTCCATGTAACCATTACCCTGAACTCCATTTCTTCGGAGGGTTCTTGTCAAAAATGATTTTCTATTTAGCGACCAACTCCTTCTTAATGCAGCACGCTTCCTTCTCCAAGAAGATAAACGTGAACATAGGGCGGGAAAAGTGAATAATACCAGAAGCAAGAATAATATCACAGCACAAAGGATCAAGACATTGATAAACCCATCCTTCAACTCGGGATTCCTTTGCCCTGTCCATGGCACACCTCCGACATTCATCCCAAACACTGTAACATGGAATGATAAAAGAAATCAGCTATATGCCTCTAAGAAGAAAATTTATTTAATGGAGATTGGTCAGTGAAAAGCTGAAGTTTCTGCAATTCGATAGAATTTGAAGTTGGAAAAGGTGCTTACATCCGGTGACAATTGATAATGGAAGAAAGATCAATGATAAGAAGGAAAGGTAGTAAAGTTTTTTGTTTATTTGCTCTGACTGCCAACTATCAAGACCAGCCTGAACTGCTGTCACCCTATTTGCTATGAATCCCAAATTCTCTTTAAGCCTCCTTAGACGACCTATTAGCTCTTCAAGAGCTACGATGTCTTCACTTGCAAACCAACTTTTTGTTACACATTTCTCTTTCACACGTGGGAACACTTGCTCACCATGAGCAACTACCTGCATTACAACATAATCGTGTAAGTATAAGTAAAATGCAAAGATAAACTACCTCGAATCGATCCAGCAAATTAATTAGAAATACAGAGACTTGCAGCAAAACTTCAAGACCAGCATGCAACACCATCCACTCAATTGGTTCTGTTGCAGAAGAAAATGCAATTTAGAATCACCATTCAAAGTTCAGCTAGTCTAGGAAAGAGTCATGTTGGGGAGTCTCTTTCTGCAGAGGACTCGTGCACAATGCAAGCAATGCTATGTAAAACAAGGTCATACTTAGAAAACAACATAGACAACCACAGGACAGAATATCAACACATGATCGGATCATATACGTATGACAGAATAGGATTAACGGCCCTCTAACTTAAGAGTTAAAATCTGCTTCTTCAGACCATGCTGCACACTTCTAAGAACTAACTTTCCAACATAATAATTATGAGATGAAATAATTACCTGAAGAAGCCGCTGTATGTCCAAATGCATCTTCGGAAATCTTCTGTCATCCAACATTTGCTTCTTCAGGGTGGGACCACCTGAAGTCAAAGTAGCAGCTCAGTTCATAAGAACATCATGCCTACCACATGAAGTGCCATAAAACAGGAGAGCACACCAAAAAAATTACAAAAGAGAAAAATCTGACTTTCGTGCCAATTGTGCCCTAATGGCCTATTCCCAGCAACATACATGATTACTTTTGTAGCTTATTAAATTTTTTCTAAAGTGAAATAATTATTTCAGATGCATAATGTACCTAAACGACACCACATGACTCTTCTCCTATCTCCAAATCTCTTTCCTCTATGTCAACATCTATTTTATACATTTATACATCCCAATGCTATCCCAGGTATAAACTTCTTCGAATGTAACATCAGTTTCAACTTAAAAACTCTCAAAACCCTTCCGATTCTGCTAATACAGCACAAGCATGAACCACAATCAAGACCTTATTTGATACATGTAGTACCATATGCATATATCCTTATTACATCATAAATCTTGCTATAAGCATCAAACTCAACATTAAAAGTCATAAGCAATTACAAACATAGATCGATAATTGTATTGGGCATGTGGACTCATTTTATTTCCTAACAGATAAGCATACAGGAGCGATTATGGAAATCTGCTACAAGTTGGTATGGGAATGATAAGAAACGAATTACCTCTGTCCAATTCCAACTCAACTGTATCCAGTTCCATCTCAAGCTTGGTAACTATATCCTGAACTTGATCCACATGAGTATCAACGATATGCACAAGGAGATTCGATACAGTAGTAGGAACTGGATTATCAGCTTCTTCCGAATGATTCATTGTCAACAAGAACTCAAGTACATGCTCCCTAATGATGATGCCACTCGGTCCCACAAGCTCCTCATTCCTAACCAAATGAGGGCTCTCCACACTCGGAACCTCCGAGAGAAGGGACTGACCTGTTGGCGAGAATCCTAATCTAGGCACCCGTCCCAGCGACACTGTAATCACCGAATTCTCTGTGACTCTTGCTGCTAACCTAAGAGTGAAATTGCCAGCAGCAGGTCCCGGAGAATTCACACGAAAGACAAGGGCGCCATCGACATGCCCACAAAAGGGGCCATTGCTAACAAGTGTTAGAATATCTTGGAGTTTGAGGGGTGGGCAGAGGACATCAATGAGGTATTTGGTCGATAATGTGAGCTTCTGGTTACCCTTAGGGAGCTCCACATGGTACCAACAGAATTCTCGACCGTTACCATTGGCAAGATCCCATTCTTTAGTAAAGAAATTACCGTGACCATCGAAGCGGTATGCTTTCTGCCTGAGAGCGCCTGGGAAATGGGTTCGAAAGTATCGGGTTTCTTTGAGGGGAGTCTCGCCGGAAAGCTCCCTATCTATGTCTTCTCCATCCACGACATTCTCTTCGGAGACGAGCTCCATGGAAAATGATGCTTAGAGCCTACGAACAAATAAAGACCAACAAAGGCGGGATTTTGACAGCAAAACTGCAACTTTCAGCAATCTGGAAAACCCAATAACAAACTTTTCCACAACGGCATAAAATTTAGCAGTAAAATTTCGATTATCAACGGATTTCAACCAAAAACATCAGGACACAAGGAAACCCAAATGCTGAAAGCCCTAAAACCGGGTCAAAGGCGACAAAATCAAGATCTCAACAGCAAGACTCGAACTTTTTTCAACAATTCCAACAATACAAAGAAAAAATACACCGTCACTTGAGACTTCTAAAGCAAGGCTGCAACTATATTATCAAGGAGAAAATCCAGAACCATAACTGGCAAAAAAAACAAAAAAAGGCCGGACACCCATCATTTCGGGTCAAGCGATGGTATCGCGACATTTGGGGGCAGAAATCAAAGAATCCAGATTACCCAAGAAAGAAAGATGGGCAAAAATAGAAGCTAGCGAACCAAATCGATGATATCTCATACCTTCTCGCGAATTAGGTCAAACAAAGAATCCCGCGAGAACTCGAAGCAGAGCAGTGATGTCTGTTGTGAATGTTTCCACCCACCACGTGGCGGGACTCTATGGTATAATTACAGTAGGTGGGTCCCATGCCAAGTGGCACGGTACCCCCACTACCCTGACCACCCACCCTGAATCTCGTCTCTCTCCGCCCCTATTCAGCTGTCATGTGTCCCCGTCTTTCCGAATTTATTGCCTAAAAGGCCCTCTCATGTTCACTAATAGCGGACCGAGACCCCTTGGCAACATCTTTTGCATATTCGGACCCCAAAGTCATTTAATTCAAAACCTATCGTTCAAATTCAGCCAAGTTAATGGCCATCCGATCGACATCCCCACTATCCCACTTGAGATGACATCATCATCATTACAATGTCCACTTGGCATGTTTTCATTGGTCCACGTCAGATTTAAATATTAAAAAAAAATTAAAACATCCCATCGCAAGTGAGAGGAGAGGCTGTCACTCACCTCCTCCTCCTTCCCGCCAGTAGGTGTTTCTGCCCGCCAAAATCCATACAGGTACTTACACCTTCACCTTCTTCATCTCCTTCCCATGGTCATCGCCTTCTCCCCTTCACCTGCTTCACCTGGGTACACCTCCTTCCCATACTCGCCTTCACTTGCTTCACTAGCATCCTTGCATGACAGTCTTCTCCCTTAGAGATAGCAATCTTCTCCTTTGGAGGAAGACAGATGTGGAGATGAGAAGCATTAAGCTGCATCTCCACTACAATGGGCAGGCCATTTGCAATGACGGACTACCATACTATTACGGTGGGTCTTCCGATATCGAGGAGTTTTCGTCCAACCTAACACTCGCCGAACTGAAATCTCGCTTTTACCTTTTGAGCAATCTGACTCCAAACGATGTGGAGATGTTTCTAAGCTACGAGATATCTGACGATCCGTATAAACCATTTACTCGCCTAGACAACGAGGAAGACATGGATCATCTCTTCATCCTTCTCGGACGACCATTGTGTCAAGTACTTAGAGTCTTCGCGTCCACAATACAATCATATAACCCTAGGTACGGCTCTTGTGCACTGTGCGCATGAAATATTAATGTCCTCTTTCTAATGCTATCCTGCATGACTCAGTTCTGACAGCACCGATTCGGTGTGTGAGAAGGCATGTAAGCCCCGCGGCTTGCTCAACATTGACCTGAACATACCCATCGAGCCAGATCTCAGTGAAGAGGATGAACTACAACGCACGGTCGAAGATCTGTGGATAAACAGACTCACATCGGAGGTTGATGGGTAAGTAGCATAATAGCGAGTATTTTATTAATACACGTGGTTTCGAAAACAATTGTACGTGTTCTAAATTATATCCACGTGTACGAAATTTTATATATGCGCGTATAAACATTTTACACGTATATCTTGTTTACATGCTTGCAACGTTGTTGTCATGCGCATAAATAGTTGAGACTCGTGTTAAATAGTTAATACTCGTTTTAAATTGTCGTGTATAAATACGAGCGCGTTTCTTCATTGCCACTAATGTTGAAGTACAGACTTAACCCAATTGTATGCGCAGCTATGTAGATGGGCCTGTTGTAGACACATATGATCTGTACGATGACATATATTTCGCCCAAGACTGGTTACATGACAGCGAGTGTGAGTAGCCGCATGATGTTTTAACGGGCGTTGAGAAAGATAAGTACATTTTGAACTCCGAAACACCGGAAGCTCGAGCAATCTACTTTTTGAATGCCCCGGAACCATATGTTGGGAAGAGGTACTCCAATAAATCAGAACTAAAGATGGCGCTAGCATGATACGCCATAACACGTCGGTTCGAGTACAAATTGAAGAAGTGCAAGGGAGATAAGGTCCTCGCACGTTGCATCCATACGGGATGTTCATGGAAGATCATAGGTAGAAGAGTTGCCGGAGTACCTACTTTTAAGATAACCATATTCGTCAAAAAACACACGTGCAACAGACCCTCGATCGGGCACGACCACAAGCAACTAACGTGCCCCTTTATCGCCAAGGAGATCAAGGAGCAAGTTGCTGCTAATGAAAAATATAGCGTCAAGATGATTGTCACTGATATTGTCAAAAGATACGACGTGTGTGTGTCATGCTGGAAGGCATATCGTGCGAAGCAGAAAGTGAAAATAAAGGTAAGCATATAATGTAGTACAAGCACAGAATGAGCTACACGTATATTTCAACGCATATTTTTTTATACGCGTCCATTATCAAGAGTGACAAAAAATACAACAGCGGTTACACACAAATGTCGTGTATAGGTTAGTACACGTATAATTACAAGCACATTTTATAATACAAGAGCGGTGTATAAAATATACAACACACGAAGGGTTGTGTATAGGTATAGGTAAGCACATGTATATTTAGGTCCTTCTTTACCTTGATATTTATTTATACACGTGCATGAAAAATTGCTTATGTTGCCATGTTTATCGTGTAAACAGATACACGGCTCTCCAGGTGGATCCCAGAACAGTAATGTCACAACCCCAACATAACTCTGCCACAACCCCAACGAAACCACAATAAAAAGAGGTCAGACGAACTGCCAGAGCAGAAGGGTCAAGTTTGCAGGTAAAACTGTACATACTCAAGTTGAACCAGAAGAAGTGACACACATAGTTGGGAAGCCCTTGGAGTCTAGTTTCTGGAGAATTTTTCCGTTCGTGATTTCGAGTTTCCTAGAGAAAGTTATCACGTTTTTACTACCGACGGCGCAGTACAGAAAGTAGAACCGAATTCTGGACAAAACAATTCGAATTTGGCTTCAATTTAATTGTGGATTTGCTAACAGGTGTCTAGAAGAGGTCGGAGGTCAGGAATATAGAATGGGGACTAAAATCCAAGTTTCGATTAAGAGAGAGAGTTAAAAGACATCTTTCTCTCAGAGATCGATTTCGACGCTGCAGTAATACCAATAAGAACTTAAGGAAACTAAGAGTTTAAGTGGTACATGATTAAATAAAACAGCAGAAACTACTGATCCATAGGGGTTCAAAACACTCTAAACTCACAGATTAACAGTATAATAGCACCCCCAAATTCAGTTACACAAAAGAGTTAATATAAGACCTCCCCTCTCCTACAAACCCATGCAATACACAATCTACAGTCTTGAAACTTCTATACATATGCAAGCACTGAGCTACAACAACATCCTTGCACAAAAAGAAATCCAATCTTCCTCGTATAAAAGATGATGCCAAGGTGTTGGAATCGTAAGTTAAACTTCACCTCCTGAAATATATAATGAAAAAATGGGATGAGCTAAACAGCCCAGTGAGTAAAAGAATGCTGAAATTGAACCTCACCCTGGGCATCACTCATAACATTAATGAAAACTAAACTGAATCAAAACAATAGCACACTTCGCGATAAGATTAACTAGATAGAATGTGCTCACTCTTCAGTTAAACAGAGTAACCCGCAATTATAAACATGCATAATCTGTACAGAATTCATTCCCATGATGAATCAAAACAGCTTTAAAGAAGCTGTGAACAGAACAGCTTAAGGAAGCTGTAAAGGGACGTCTACCCTCATTGCAACTGAATCAGATATTTAAGTCCCCTGATATAGGACTTCCAAGGGTAGCAAATGATGTCTATAACACTTTAGGAAATCAAAACATATCCATAACATCTAACTCAACACTAAACGAATAGCAATACTTGCAGAAATTTAAAACATGCAACCATGTATATATATGTATAAGAAGAATCTCCTATAATGAATCAAAACAGAGAGATCATTTCCAGAATCCCATTACTCACATAGACTTGTCTCCCCCTTCAATTCCTTTTTGAAGTGGTCTTTTACCTCTTTTTCTCTCTGCAGCTTCCTCTCTTCACTTCCCTCTCCCTGCTGCTATCCACTCTGTTTTTCTCTGCAAACCTCCCCTCAAACGAGAGGAAGAAGGACTCCAAAGTCCAAAAGGTGACTCCCAAAACGTGGGGGTCCTCACCTAAGCCAGTAAGGCTTGCAACTACCACTAAGGGGTGAGCTGTCCCAACAGCCATGAGGTGTCCCTCACCCTCCAAAGGATTGCCAACGTATCAGCATTTTAAGCCTACTCAAGCTTAAAATCAACTAAGGAACAGATTTGACAATAGATCCTATACTAGACAGCTGGTTACTCTAATTCACTTAATCAAAGAACAATAAGGCTGCACAATCACAATAGAGGATAAAATCATTAATCTAATAAACATCATGAAGTAGTTCTAAGTTAAGAATTTAGATCTCAACAATGCTACTAAAAACATGGCGCAAACTTTAATGAAAAGCATCAAAGATAAAGAAAAGTAATACTAGAGCATTACAAGTAACGGCTCAGATCTTATTTGTGGGAGTTGATGATGAGGGATCCCAGAACAGTAACGGCTCTCTAGGTGGATTCGTGCAGCCGTTTTCAGCGCGCGTTCTGGGCTTTTGGTGCGTGTATACATGCATTCAAAACTTATTTGAGGCCCGTCATTGGGATAGACGGGACATTCTTGACCGGAAGGTATCCAGGGACGATATTTATCGCCATCGGAATGGGCGCCAACAATCACATCCTCCCTATAGCCTTTGGCGTGGGCGAAAAAGAGTCTGGAGATTCTTGGACATGGTTCCTCGTACGCCTCCATGCATGCATCAGTCCATTCAAGCCTTTGACCATAATCTCCGATCGCTACAAAGGCATACTTAAGGCCGTTGAGGATGTTTTTCCGGAAGCAAAACATGGATACTGCATGGTCCATTTGTCACGGAACCTGATTAACGCAGCAAAGCATTCTGCTCCATATAACAAGTTTTGGGCTGCCGCACGTGCGTTTACAGAACTGCAATTCACACGGATAATGGATCAGATGCATCCAGAACAATACAACTACATTCAAGAGATCCCCGTAGAAAAGTGGGCAACGCACTGCTTCGCAGGAAGAAGATACAACATGTTGTCAACTAATATGGTTGAGAGCTTCAACGGTGTATTGAAGGACGTAAAAACACTTCCAATCCAATTCCTCATAGAAAACAACGCGTCGAAAGGTGGCGGAATACTTTTTCTTGCGAAAGAGGGAGGCAGCAACCATGGAGAGCACTCTCACCCCATGGGAGGAGAAGGAACTCCTACTTGCCAAGGAAAAAGGACGGCATATGACCGTCGCGCCATCGAGCATGACAGACTTCCAAGTCCAGTATGGTGAAGCATACTACGCTGTGAACTTAGAAAGACGTCAATGTTCTTGTAGGGAATGGGATGTGCTTGGAATACTATGCCCACATGGTTGTGCAGTGCTTATGTGGCAGCGGCTGTCCGAGTACGAGTACTGTGAGGACTGGTTTACATTCGATAATTATAGAACTTGCTGCGATGATGTGGTCTACCCCACCACGTCACAAGAGTTTTGGCCAAAGGGCGCTAGTGATGATCCCATCGTCTACCCACCCAACTGCCAAGTCAAGAAAGGTAAGAGGACGAAGAGAAGGCTACCCTCACAGGGTGAGGCACAGTCGAGGCCAATGCGAAGATGCTCAAGGTGTAAAGTTCTTGGCCATAACAAAAGGACTTGTCCGGCACATGTTCCTCCGGCTAATGCACGTCATACTACAACACCTCATCATGATGGCGATGTGCGTATACCATGTGTAGGGTTCCTGGTAAGACCAACAATGTTCGGCCTGACAAGCACCTATTTGTGGACCTTTGCATGTTTTGTGTGGTATTTAAGCATGCATAGAAAAATATACGCTGCTAAATGTACCTGTACATGTCCTTATTTACTTGTAATTTTGAAGGTATAGACGTGCCCTGAAGTGAAAGTTTTCACATATACAGATTTCATTTCAACGAGTATTCTACATGGTTTCAACTGGTCCATATTTCATTTCAACGAGTATTCTGTATGTACCTGTACAGTTTCCCCTGGTACAGATTTCATTTCACACGCTTATTCTACATGTAGCTGGACAGTTTCAACTGGTCCATATTTCATTTCAACGAGTATTCTATATGTACCTGTACAATTTCCACTGGTATAGATTTCATTTCAATGAGTATTCTACATGTACCTGGACGTGTATTTATAAGCAAGGCAACATATTTCATTGCAGCGAAACATGTAAAACTGATATACGTGTAATAAAAGCGTGTATTCAAGGTATAAATCATGACATGGGCCACATGGCTTGTTTTCATTATTTTCATTCGTACTTACACCATTCTCATCTCCTTCTCCCCTTCACCTGCATCACCTGCTTCCTTTTCTCCATTCAAGCTTGTAGGCTCTACTATAGGTTGGTACGATGGCGGCTGCGGGGTAGGCGCTGGCAGATCTGGCTGAGGGGTAGGCGGTACTGGCAGATCTGGCTGCGGGGTTGGCGGCACTGGCATCACCGGTTGCGAGGTAGGCGACACTGGCACATCTGGCTGCGGGGTAGTCGGCACTGGAAGATCTGGCTGCGGGATAGGCGGCACTGGCAGATCTCTCCCCACCTGTCCGCCCTGCATGACTAAAATTAACGCAATCTGTGCACGGAATGACAGCGTGTTAAAATAAATACTTGAGTATATACATCGTGTAAAACAATTAAACTAGTAAAAGTCCAAGTTCTATGCACGTGTATAAAAAAACACAAGCATATAAAGTACGTGTATGAAAAACAAAAGGGATGGTGGCCTAGTTGTCCTCACCTGTCCTCGCATGGCCGACATGTCGCGCTGGGTGAAGTTCAAATTGTACCAAGGGAGGCCTTGTTGTATGCACTCTTCATATTTCAAGAGAAATACGGCGCAGTCGAGTCTACCAAAAACAAGATACACGTAATTAGCAGATGAGAGAGGCGGTATGAAAGTGTGCTTTCAGTTTGAGTGTCCTTACGATCCACGCTGGATGGGTATATCACGCGCCCGTTCTAACTTTCAACCCCCGTTTTGCATGCCTGCGTCATATAAATCGGGCAACCACGTATCTAACACCTTTTTGGCCCATTCTGACATTTCGGCTGCAGCGCGGTCGTACTCTGGAGCCGAGGATGATGTGTAATGCTTGGAAACACCACCATGAAGATCCACGACGAGCAGGTGCCAATGGTCGCTTGTGTATAACGGAATGAACCACACGTCCATGCTCGGGTGTGAGGACCCGCCCCTCTTTTTCCTTTGGCTCGTTGTTGACCCCAAGGGCAATTTGGGAAATTGTGCCTTGGCGGTCGTTTCACACTGGGTGTGCACACACAGACCTTGTTTGGTGCTTGTGTTTGTTTAGAAAGGTTAGGTGGACCCGAGATCAGAAGACCTGGACTTGGGCTTGAGCTTCAGCCCAAGTTTGCCTTTCTGGGCATAGGAGATCGATCCCTTCTTCGAGGGAGATCGATCCCTTACGCTAGCCGGATCGATCCCGCATGCCGTGGGGATCGATCCCCCTTGCCCTGGAAGTCGTTGGCGGTGGAGTTTGAAGGACGGCCACGGCGATGGCCGTCGCTTCCCCTGTCAGGGGAGGGGAGACTTTTGCTCCCCTCTTTCGCCTTTCCCCCGTCTTCGCCGGCTTTCCCCGGCCTTATCCCCTTCCCCTCCTCCTTCCTTTCTTTCGCTTCTTCCCTCTTCTTCCTCCCGGGCTCTGTTTTTCTTCCCCTGTTCCGGCAGCCCCCTTTCCTCCTCCGTTCTCCCTCCTCCGGCCACCGTTCTCGGAGCTTGAAGGCTCGTTGGAACCGTGACGGCGTGAGGAAGATCCTAGGCTAGGCTTCGTGGATCGAAGCAGCTCTGTGGAGGTAGGGTTCTTACTCAAAGACTCCGGCTGGTTTAAAGGTTTGAAATCCGATTTTGATTTCGATAGATCTCCTTGTGGAGTTGATGTTTTCCGGTTTTGAAGCCTTGGGTAGCTTCATGGTTCTTGGATCTACCAGCCCACCTAGTTTGGTGAGGTTTGGTTGCGGATTCCGGCGGCTTTCCTCACCGTCCGCCCGCCGATGAACCCATCGGGATCGATCTCATGGGATGAGATCGATCTCGTTTGGGGTGGCACGCCCCACCCGAGCGGGAGCGATCTCCCTGGGAGGGAGATCGATCCCTTGGCGGTCGGCGTCGGCGCGTTAAGGGGTCACATACGAGATCGATCTCCATATGGGTGGAGATCGATCCCGTTTGGGTGACCAGGACGGGTACTGCTAGCCTCAAGGAAGATCGATCCCTTTGCTGTATGGGATTGATCTCCTTCGACGCAGGGAAGACTTTTACTTGTTTTAAATGCGGTTTTGCCCGCGGGGCTTCGCATGTAAGTGGTTTTGACGGTTCTGCCCTTGGGGCTTGCCATGTTACTCATCATGCTTGAATGCTTATCGCTTTGTGGTGGAACCGAGGGGGTGATGCCTCTCGGGATGTGTAGAATAAATGGGCTGACGGTATGCCCTTTACCGCTTTGTGGCGAACCGAAGGAGTCATGACCCTCGGGAGTGATAGTATAAATGGGCCGAAGGTGTGCCCTTGTTGTGCTGTTTGTTACTGTTTTCCCTACTCATATCCTGCCCTGCTTCCTGTGCATTAGACATGCTAGGTTAGATTGGGTGGGGTTGACCCGTGGACTTCGGTGATCAAAGGCTAAGTGGTAGATGCCGTTACCCCGACTCGTGTCCCCATGCTGGTGTCCAGTATGGGTAAGGGTGTCCTACAGGCATCGTCTGACCCACCCTGTGTCAGGGACCGTCGGAGGTAGCCCAGTCCTCGAGCAGTGGCTGTCGGAGGGACGTACGTTGGACAGAAACCCTGGGGGGGTGGGGGGGGGGGAAACATCGATGGGATCGATGGACTCCCTGGCTAGACTTAGTCCTTGGTCGGGAGTTAGGGGTCGTGTTGGCTTTGCTGCTTGGAGTACTGAGAGATGGTAGTCTTAACCACGGTCATTCCGCCAAGTGTGGAGATCCCGCTTGGAGAAGGGTGTCCTACTAGTAGCGCCATGTCCACCCTGTGTCAGGGATTGTCGGAGTTGCCCACCCCTGAGCAGTGGTTGTCGGAGGGGCGTACTTGGGACAGGAGCCCTTCGGGTTATTGATGGGATTTATGGGATTCTTGGCAAGCCTCAGTACTTGGCTTCAGAGTTGGTTCGTTTGGTGTTGCCTTCCTAGCGAGAGTGGTAGAGTAGGACCCTGCTGAGCTGTTGCTCATCCCTACCTGAACTGTGTTGTTTGCGGGTGCAGGTCCCAGCTCCGCTCTGGTGCTTTCCCGTCGGTCTTCTCGTGGTAGCGTGCCGGCACCTGACCATGTCTGAGGGTCAGGATGGTTTTGTTTGCGCCCTTGCGGAGACCCCGGTGGGTGTTGTAGCTTTTTGGGGACTGTTGTTGATCCCTTGTAAATCTGTTGTATTAGAACTCTTATTTAACTCTATTATATCCGTTTGTAATAGATGTTGTTAAGTTTGCTTCCGCCTTGTGCTTGTTATCAGCTGTTTCCGCCAGCTGTGTGTTAGTCTCAATTGTTTCCGCCAGTTGAGGCTAGTAGTTGTAGGTTCTTCCCCCTCGTGTCCCGACCCGGTTTGGCGTCCGCGGGTCGGGGCGCGACATCGGGAGTGTGGAAAACGTTCCAGCTGCGTGTATGATCGAGTCTCGAAGGCTATTGCGGCGACGCGCGACGGAGGGCTGACATGTCAATAGTCAAATTGTCAGTGGCGCATGCATAAAATGGCAACTTTACTTGAATGAAGAACTCACGTGGAGACGGGTAGATGAAAAAAATGAACGGCGGCTGTCATTTGATTTCAGATAACGCCTCGATAAGACGTCCTGCATCGCGTCGATTATGTCTCCCTCGATGAGGGTATCATTTAGAATGTCCATTATTTGACCACGCGTGCAGTATCCCGTATTGTGCCTGAAGACAGGGGCACTGAAAAGATACGCGGAAAGCAATAGAACATAAATCTTGAGGAAATACATGCGTACTGTTTATAACGAGTACTAAAACTTAACATGATGATAGATACAGGTATAAAATGCAAATATACCTGTACACAAAACACATGCACAGGGCAAAGCTATAGTTACTGGTAGAAACTACATATACGTGTATAAAAAAATACCCCGTGTTAAGATCCCGCACATAATCATCTCAAGCACATGTATAAAACATACCCGATATTAAGATCACGCAGAACATGGTCTCAAGCACATGTGTAAAACAAAACCCGGTATTAAGATCATGTAAGAAAAAAAAACACAAGGTACCAAAAGGAAGATGAAACTTACTCATCATCCATGTTGTCAAGATATGTCAGCACCCGCTTCTCATCGTCATCGAGTGTCTCCAAGATCTCCTTCGATTCGCGCAAGTAACCTTTATTGTTGACCTTGCCAGACCGCATGTGACGTCCATGTGCCATGGAGTCGGCCTTATTGGGAGTGTCCTTCTCAATGATCTCCACAATATTTGCAATTTCATGTGGCCTGGCGCGCATATCCCTCACCACATTCCAGCTATCCGGCTCTTGGATGGCTTCGGACACCTCGTCGGCAGTCACCTCCGACGAACAAGTATCAGCAGCCTCCCCCAATTCCACCCCCTTGCCCTTGTCGATACTTGAGGCCCCAACGGCCATCGCCACGACCACATCATCTCGCCCGATCGCTTCAGTGGGCATTTCAGTTGCCCCCCCTTCTTCGGCGGTCATCGCCAAAACATCGCTGACCGTGCTCATAATCGTCTTGGTCGCCATCTGGTCATCGTCATTGGTAGAAGGACCGGGTCTTTCAGTTCCCATTTCAACAGTCACCTTGCCAGTTGCACCCCTACCTTTTTTGGACCGCAGGGCATAAGGAGGGCTGATCTGTTGTTGCAACTTACTAGGTCTTTTTGGTTTCTGTGCTATTTTCTTCACTCTTGTCTGACTAGCCAGCACTGGCGATACAGTAACCACTTCCTGACTAGCCTGCACTTTGGAGCTCCTTTTCCGCTTCATGATTGAGGCGGGAAAGGATGAGGTGGGAGAGGATGCTGTGAGGTCGGCTTTGATGGGCTGGTGTGCGGTAGCGCTCTGAAGTTTATTCTTCAGGATGGCAATTTCCTTCTCGGCAGCGGCGAGCCGAGTCTTCGTCCCAGACAACTCAACCAGCACTTTATTGATCTGGATATTCAAGTGCCGTAATTCATGGGTTTTTTCCAGGTCCAGTTTTGTTAGTTTTTGCAGCTCAGCATGTATCTGCATAGAGAAAATAAGCGCATATATTTAATAACCATCTATGGAAAACATGCATCAAATAAAAAACTGGCAATGTATGCGAGTTTTCCAAAATATATGTAATCAAAGCCGAGTATAAATACATACACGTATAAACAGACCAGTAAATATTTGAACTCGCAATAAGAACTATTGAAATCTCGTACATGTAGAAAATAAGAGTATAGCAAAATACAGGTATAAACATACCTGTATATAATTGAACACGCAGGAAGGTTATTTCATCAGGTTCAAACATAAACACAGTTCCAACTGATATACGTGTCATTAAAGCGAGTATTTCTGAATGATGGGCAGAAAAAACACGAGTGTAACAAATTCCTGTTCCCACTTTGTCTGTGTGTACGGCTATGACTGTGGATCTTGAATCCGTAACGACGTGGCTCTTGGATGACATCGTCAGCAGATGACTGGCGCGGAGGTGACTCGGTGATGAATCTCACACACTTTTTGCCCGCGATGGGCTGATTTGGAGATTCGGACCGGCGCGGAGATGACTCGGTCCTCAAACTCAAGCTTTTTTGGCCCATGATGGGCTCAGTTGGTGTGTCATCTTGCATCAATTGAACATCAACCCGGGTTTGGCTCGGCCGCACATTACCCAGGTACAACTGGACTTCTCTATCATCGTAAACAAGCTGTAGCATAAAGAAACTACTTACAAAGGATCATCAATCGGGTCGATGCAAAGAAACCATTTAGAAAGGTATAACTCACCTCCGTAGGGGCATTTGCCAATAGATCGATGTGGATGTTTCCCCGCCTTATCAGCTTCACTTCGCCCCATCGTAAGATGCGGGGAATCAAGCTAGCATCCCGGGGGGTCCTGCAACCAGTCAGCTCGTAGTACCAAATGAGTAGGACGGCCGTGCACCCGTCGACGTATGTCACGGCTCTAAGGGAAGTGGTGGGCTTGGCCGTTTGGCCGTCCTCCATCGGTGAATTGACCGGGCAACTTCTTGCTCGAGATGTTAGTGGATAATTCCCACCCAATTCATGGTACGGATGGAGCTCAGGTCGTCAAGGACCCCAACCAACTCAGGGGGGGGGGGGGGGCGGCGTGTAGTTGGCCTGGGGGAAGAGGAAGACGGCGAAGATGTACAGGACGAAGAAGCGGCAGAAGTCATTCACGGACTCGTCGTCCCTCTTGTCCATCAGTGCCTTGAATATTTTGTCAAAGTTCCTCGATGGCAGGTCGACGCCGTTCGTCCTTCCTTCGGCGTGTCGGCCATAGTAGGGGATGTCCATCAATGTTTTGTGCACCTTCTTCGGCCGCGAGATGACCCCCCTGTTATCTTCGTCCATTGGCAGACCGAGGATAACTGCAACGTCTGCAGGGCGCATCTCTGCTATGTTTCCTCCAAGGGAAAATCGCAACCCCCCCTTGTGATTGCGCATCATGTAGTCTAATAACACATTGTCCTGCTTGATGTCCGGCAGGTCAAGGAAATGGCCGAACGGTGTCAGGAGGATGATTTTAAGGTGCACATCCGCCGTGTACTTTTGTGCGCCCTCCTTGATCTTTGCCGCAAAACAGTTGGCTACAAACGGGGTTCTCCCGGGTTCGCTGCTCGATTCATCTATAGGATTGTATACATGCCACAAATAAAATAATACATGTACATAATGACACATATTAACGGGTATAAGCAATGATACGATGTTAACAACGAGCATAAAAGGTGCGCAACCCAGCGGGTAAAACAATGCATGAAACAAAATAACATGACTTCATATCATCTGCTATAAAAATATACTCGATGTTAACAACGAGCAAAAAACAGTACGCAGTAGGGCAGGTAGATAAATAACGAGCACAACATACCAGCACATATCATCGGGTATAACCATATACCCGATGATAACAACGAGTATAAAAAGTACGCCATATAGCATGGAGAAAATTTACGACCACAAAATACGAGTTAATACCATCGGGTATAAAAAGATACCCGATGTTAACACCGAGCATAAAAGGTCCGCAAAACAGCAGGTGGAAAAATGGCGATCACAAAATACCATGAGTTAATATCATCGGGTATAAAAATATACGTGATTTCAAGATAATCGATGGGCGAAAGTGTCGTCAACGACTAAAAAAAACACTGGAATAAGGGTTTGTAGATTCCTCGTTGCAATAAGGGTTTGTAGGTGTTCTTCTTCACACTAGGGTAGAATAAAGATACCTACAATTGGGTTTGGGTTGAAAACTTTGGATTTTCTCGGCCACTATTACAATGGTTGTTTCCATGGCTTTGGCAAACGCATTCGAGAGTACTCCCTCCATTTCTTAGGCGATTGGGTGGACTCCAACTTCGGGCCGTAAGGTATGGCGACTGCCGGAGAAGACTCGGAAACACCGTCGGAGAAACGTAGGGGGGGTTTCAAGGATCAGGAGAAGAAACACCGGGCTAGAAATACCCGACGATCCGCCAGAGAAGACTCGGAAACACCGTCGGAGAAACGCAGGCAAGGATCAGGAGAAGAGACGCCGGGCTAGCGATAGGATGCTTGTTTTTACGAGTAGGAGTTAATACCCGTCGTTGAAGTCCGGTTTTGGCGCGAGGGGCAGCCATTTCACATCGTCACGTCGCGTCTTCTCTGACGTGCCGTACAGTCGGTGAATGGTAGCGTGCCATCTGGCCACTACCATACGCTCTCGAGTGCCCTCTCGAGTCTCGCGCCGTTCAAATGCATCGGACGGCATATGAATCGCATGGTCATTAATGCTAGGGACAGTTTTGGGATTATGTAGGTTTGGGTCTGAATGTGCAAAAGATATACGTGTAAAATGTTTATACACGCATATATAAAATTTCGTACCCGTGGATTAATTTAGAACACGTACAATTGTTTTCGAAACCACGTGTATTATTAATATACTTGTGGTTATGCTACTTACCCATCAGCCTCCGGCGTGAGTCCGTTTATCCACGTATCTTCGACCACGCGATCCAGTTCATCCTCTTCAATGAGTTCTGGTTTGATGGGTATGTTCAGGTCAATGTTGAGCAGGCCATGGGGCTTACATGCCTTCTCACGCACCGAATTGGCGATGTCAGAACTACGTCAGGCATGATAGCATTAGAAAGAGGACATGAATATTTCATGCGCACAGTGTACAAGAGGTGTACCCAGGTGAAGCATGTGAAAGGGAGAAGGCGATGACCATGGGAAGGAGATGAAGAAGGTGAAGGTGTAAGTACCTGTATGGATTTTGACGGGCAGAAACACCTACTGGCGGGAAGGAGGAGGAGGTGAGTGACAGCCTCTCCTCTCACCTGCGATGGGATGTTTTATTTTTTTTTAATATTTAAATCTGACGTGGACCAATGAAAACATGCCAAAGTGGGCATTGTAATGATGATGATGTCATCTCAAGTGGGATAGTGGGGATGTCGATCGGATGGCCATTAACTTGGCTGAATTTGAATGGTAGGTTTGGAATTAAATGGCTTTGGGGTCCGAATATGCAAAAGATGTTGCCAAGGGGTCTCGGTCCGCTATTAGTGGGCCTTTTAGGCAATAAATCCCCCTCTCTCCTGCTCTCTCTTTGACTCAACTGGCATGTGAGATGAGTTAGATTCTGACTCATAAAAGCTGATCTTATATAATAGATATATATATACCCCCACAAACTTGATATATTAAATATGTTAAAATCCACTTTTAATACTTGTAATTTCAAGGTAGTTACAACATGCATGCACTTTCTTTTTACTCGTTTTAGTATTCGTAGTTTCAAAAATATACCTACCGAGATCCTATCGTTGGATGGAGTTATACGAGAACGACAGTAAATCGGTTACTTGAGGGATGCCAAATGGAAAACGAGCCCCATGGCTAAAACAAGCAAGAGAAGCTCGATTAAACAACTCAAAATCTAATAAGCAACTAAAGAGTGGCCCCTAAATCAATCAAATCCATATCACAGGGCATACATCGAAGTAGCCAAGTATATGATGAAATTTAGGATGAAACCGAGTGAAATTGGGTTCAGGGCTATTGACTAACTGGTAACATGATTCGCACATGACCAGTTTACCATCACACAACTAACGTGCGTTCGTCCGCAGGGCCGAAGATGGGCGGTTTTGAAGCTATGGGTACTAAAACGAGTAAAAAAAAGTGCATGCATCAATTTGTCACAACCTTAAAATTATAGGTACCGGAAGTAAATTTTAGAATATTAAATATGTATTCTTGACATCCGATATAGTTTTAAAATATCCCTATAAACATCGAAAAAATTCAAAAGATACCCCTTCGTCTTCATGGCGTTAACTAAGCCTTATAAAATATCTATTTCATAATAGAGTCATGTAAAATATCTATTTTGTCCTTTATTTATATTTTTTGAGATTTAATTCTAAGTAAATATAAATAAAGCTCAAAATAGACATTTGACATACCTTCGTTTAAAACCAAGGATAATTTTTGAATTTTTTTATATTTGTAAGGGTGTTATTGAAAAATGTTGGATGTCGAGTGCACACATGTCATATCACGAGTTTACAAGTTTATAGAGGTATGAAAAATTGATTTCATACCAAACGTGTCACACCCTGACCCAGAAAACCTGTAACACCCCGGCCCTCCACTGGGCCCCGGCCCGACCAGGATCCACCCGAGGGCCTCGCAGAAATCTGGAAAAACTTCCCAGAAGGTCACCCATCGTGTGACTACTCCACGTCGAGCTCGAACACGCTTAACCATGGAGTTTTCTGGCGGATTACTGCCAGCATGGCTTTGAAACGCGTTGTGTCTATTAAGGGCTTACTATATACTTATATAGAACCCCGGACCATACCCACGCGTTGTGGGATTGCTTACCCGGCTACCCGACTCAGCCCCGCCCTCCAGGCGCAGGCATCTTGTCCCACGGTAGACCCAGCGGGCCTCACAATCCACCCCCCCTTGGGGGCCCAGCGTCCTCGCTGGCACAATTTCCGGCTGGGAACCGGCTCTGATACCATACTGTAACGCCCCGCCCCTCCACTAGGCCCCACCCCGCGGGCTCCCGGTCCGACCAGGATCCGCCCAAGGGCCCCACCCGACACAATATTATCCGCTTTTGACTCACCGCAGAAATCTGGGAAAACTTCCCAGTAGGTCACCCATCGTGTGACTACTCCAGGTCGAGCATACTTAACCAAGGAGTTTTTTTGATGGATCACTGCCATCACGGCTTTAAAACATGTTGTGTCTATTAAGGGCTTACTATATACTTATATCGAACCCCGGACCATACCCAGGCGTTGTGGGATTGCTTACTCGGCTACCCGACTCAGCCCCGCCCTCCAGGCGCAGGCATCTTGTCCCAGAGTAAACCCAGCGGGTCTCACAAAATCCATCCAGGACGAGGCGTGAGGGTTCCTATCACTATTCATCTCCAATTGGCGCGATACAAAGCGGAAAAGACAGATAAATTTAAACAATTTATATTCCAGAAGCGAAACAGAAATTCAATATATTCATATATATATACATCAAGTTGTACTGATACAAAATTCTATATCAAACTCCTCCAAAGGAAAGATTTATACAATGATCCAAAATTTCTCAAAAGATGTTTATAATATACAAACTATCAAAAAGGTACAACAGTCGTCCTCCAGCAACCTCAAGCGCCTCTAGAAGTACTCCGCCGCCAAACGCAGAACCCGTCGACTCTACTGAAGAAGAACTGACGGCTGCACCTGCAAACGCAGCCCGGGTAGGAGTGAGCGATAAGCTCAGCAAGGTTCTACTCTACGGCACACAGAAAGGAGGAAAACAACAACAGTATTGTCTCCCCGCTCAAGTCTAACGGATGCCACGGGTCCCATAACCCTGTCGATGTCCCAAGGGCTCCTGTCATGAAACCTCTCTCCTGAACATGTTACCAGGAGGCCAAGGAACAGTAACATGCAGGATCACCCTTACCCAAGTAGGAATACCATGCCTTGGGGACCACGTCGGGAACACATCGACAACCATCCTTAGTACTTGGCCTTGGGAGGACAACACGACCTCTAAACCTCAAAACATTGATCAGAGTCAACTATAACACATCCTCGATAACAAGAGATTCAATTTAATCACGCCCTAATCCTTACTACCCAGCCACGGTCCTAAGGCTAGATCCGAGCTACCCGAGAGCCTCGGATCGGCGATCAACCCATCGCCCGCCTAGCCTCATATGCCTCTAATGCATACAATGCTTGAACCTATACAAACATCTACCCTAGATGTCTCTAAATGCCACAACATCAGTTATAGGTTCAACAGATATACAATAGCCTTCGGCACTCGCAGGCAAGAGGCTAAGGTTCCACAATTCCTCATTAGCTAGCACTCATAGCTAGCTAATGGCTAGGAAACCAAACAAGCATTTAACTACTTATCAAACCAAGTATTAAGTGCACTTAAAACCACAATTCGCCCAAAGGGGTTAAGCACGCAATTCAATCCTCCATTTCAATAGAAATCCCTTGAAAACTCCATGAAAACAACGTGTATGCTTCCCAACATGCTTAAATACTTATCACAAACGAAATCCATTTAAGAAAGGCCAAGAAACAGTGCTTAAGGGCTCACGGTCGATCCGACGGTCGACCGTGAGGCGAAAAGAGAAAGGGAGGGAGCCCGCGGTCGATCGATGCATCGACCGTGGGAGACCAAAAACCCGACAGAGCCTGACGGACGATGCGACGGTCGACCGTCAGGCTCAAAAGAAGAGTATCAACACTTGACGGTCGATCCACCGATCGACCGTTGAGCCTATTGCACAGTTCATCAGAACAGTGCCGGAAATCCAATTTCTTGGATTTGAGTGATCAAATGAAGTTGGAAGTTGATGAAACTTTGCAAGCATGTGTAAAAGATGATGGGGAAGCTAATGATATGATTAAAACACAGTTTTGATGGTTAAATCTCAAACCTAGGTCTCAATGGCCAAAAACCGACAAAACGGCCATAATACGGAAATCATCTGATAGAATACCGAAATCGACTGATAGGAATACAAGAAGCAAGCTAAACAACACATGCTATAAGCTACACAACATTTTAACATGTATTCCTACAATGAAAGCACATAAAACCTATCCTAGGATAACCCGATCATAAGATCGAGGTAGAAACACCTACTTGAGCAAGCAGGGCAGCTCCTCCACGCGTCCAACCAGTCAAACCGCCAAGATCCGCATCTCGAAAGCCGCGCTCCGAAGCCCTAGCACAGCCGTAGGAGAGAGAGAGAGAGAAAACGACAGGAGAGAAGAGAAATAAAGAGAGAGAAAGGGACATGCCTTATATAGAGATTGGGATCGATCTCAGCCGTCCGATTCGATCTTTCCCGATCGAGCTCCGATCTTCCGATCGGACGCACCCTTAAGGTTCTAATCAAACACGTATATCAATCTAAGGCCGTGTGTGAAACGCGGGTGTGAAACTGACCACTAGGGAACATATTTACCAAAATGCCCCTGGGGTCAAAATCGCCACACGATCGCCCGATCGTGCCCGACGCGCAAACAAAACAACAGGAAAACGGCCCTTGACCCACGCGGTCGAGCCAGGTCAGAGGGACGGGCCCTCACAAAACGTCATGTGAGTCGGCATGTTGTTGATACGAGTCGATCCGACTCGACCAACTGGACCCGCACCCAAAAGAGGACCCAAACTGGTTTAGCCTCTTTCCTAATTTGACTTGGACTTTCCTACTTCAAACTAGAGTATTTAATTATAATTTATTATTAGTCTTTTATATTTAATTGAGTCCTAGTTGATATTTGATTGTTAGGAATTAATTAAGAGTCCTATTTTGAGTTAGCAAAGTGAGTTTGTTTGGAAGCCTTATTACTTGCTAAATAAGCAATGGGGTTTTCTAGTTGAATTATGACTCAATTGAGGCCTTTATAAAAGGACCTCAGTAGCTTTATAATCAAAGAGAGAATTATGATGAATTAATGAGAGTAGAGTAGTAGTTAGTAGAATAAATCTTAGGAGTAGAGTTAATGTAGTTTCCACCAGAAATCCACCATTGATCCACCTTCTTCCCCACTGGTCACCTTCTCCGCAGCCGGCACCGCCTCCACCAGTATTTCACTCTCCCCGCCACTTTCTCTCTCCGCCATGTCACCATCACTGTTCATCGTCTCCCTCCTCTCTTCCGCGTGACCCAACCCTAGCATCACCGCCAACCATCCTTTCGTCAAGCCTCTCCGGCCGTCCTCGTCACCGACCAAGGCCACCATCCTCTTATTCGAGCCCCCACGACCTCGGCCAGCACCTCCACTTCCTTCGTCGTCCTCTCCGGCGTCTTCCCCGGCAACTCCAAGCTCCGCCGCTATCAACCCAGATCCACCTTGATCTCACCTTAAAACCTCCTAGATTCTTCCTAACCACCTCGCCGATCTACCCAGACCTCCTTCCCGATGTCCCAAGCCACCCACGAGCTCCCCGTCGTCCCCGACGCCGATCAACCCAAACCCACCACCGTCGACATCCTAGATTCCGTCGATCTAGCCATCCTCCGACCAATCCACTCCGGTGGATCTCTGCCCCACCGTCCGACGACCTTTCCTGCCAAGGTCCCGACTGCCGCCGACGTCCCTACGCCGGTGATCTACTCTGCCGATCGTCAGCCGTCGGATCTTTCCAGCCAACCTTTGACCAAATTGGCTCAGCCAACTTAACCGGTTCAGCCAAGCCACTTAGCCCAATCCGAGCCAGATTCAATTCCTTGAGCCAATCAACTAATCAGACTTGACCTAGTCCAAGTCCTACCCCAATCAGGCTCAGCCAGATCCGATTCAGCTAGCCAGATCAGCCAATTGGACTCAATCAAGTCAGATTAGGCCAATTCTGATCAATTGGAGCAGTAGAGACCCGATATGAGATGTTGCGAATAGCCCGCTCGTATCAACTTGGTATCAGAGCTCCGTTTCTCCGACTGTGTGGTCCAGAACTTTCTGGAATCTTCGCCACAATGTACGGAGTACCCCAGGAGAGTTTGGAGCAGCAATTCAAGGTTATGCATGCCCAGTTGAACCTATGTTTAACCTGGATGGAATGCGATAGCAGATAGATGGAGCGCGAGAGCAGAAGGTTGGAGCAGATCTCTAATAGGTGGTCAATGATAACTCAGACTCCAAGACAGACCCCTATTCCAGCTGCAATCCAGATTGCAGAACCAGACCCCGAGAAAACTCTGATGAGGACTATGACTGCAATTCCTACTGCAACTCCGAGAGCAACTCTAATTGCAACTCTGCCAAACCCGGGTGAAACCTTCCTTCTACCTTCCCATGATTGTTTTGGATTTTTACCTATTTTTCCCGAAAATTTCTCTCTCCTCCCGGTTTGGCTCGAGCCGCGGCTCATCCCTTACCTCCCGACCGGCTCACCATGGAGCCGACCGCTCTTCGTCTTGGCTCATCCACGGCTCCATCGGCTCATCCCCGAACCGCCACCGCAATGCCGCCCTCCGACGCCGTCCTCTTCGCCCATCCATCGAGGAAGCTCCGGCGTCCCTCACCGAAGCCTCCGTGGCTTGGATCGCCGGGATTCAACTCCAGCGAACTCCCCTGTTGTGGCATCCTTCGTTCCGCCATGTTCTGAGGGTGATCCCAAGATCAGAACTCCCGAGAAAGGTCCCAAGACCTTCATGTACCTTTTCCCGACGAGCTCAAGCACCGTCACGGCCTACAACACCGGCGACCATCGATGACGAACTCCACCGCGTCGCCACCTTCAAATCCACCATGTGCGAGGCCCAATCCGTCGATCATACCATACGGATGGAACCCCCACGTCCCTGCGAAGCTTCCTGTGTCGTTGCCACTGTGAGGACATGTCCCTCTACTCCTGGGTCGACCACTTGGGTCAGGCCCGTGGCTCGTTGTGAACCGCAAGGGCAATTTGGTAAATTACGCCTTGTTATTTGTTTTACACCCGCGTGGTGCACACACATCTCCTTTTGTTTGATTTATGTGTTTGTTAGTGAAGGTCCGGGGGGGGGGGTGAATTAGACTCTTTTGCGGAAATACAATAGATGAAAACCTAGATAGAATGCTAGAAGACTAGTATGCTTGTTTAGATATGAAAGCAATAAATAAAGCAAGTAAGGAAGAAAGAATTAGAAGACTTGCACCAGAGTTTATAGTGGTTTGGCAAACCTTGCCTACGCCCACTCTCTCAAGTGCCTCCTTGAGGTTCCACTACTTGTAATTCTTCCTTACAAGTTTTCCCACCAAGCTTCCGGGTACTTGGCAACCTTACCAATCCTCCAACAACTGCTGGAGCTCCCCCAAAAGCTTACAGGTGCTTGAGAACCTTACAAATCACTCCAAGCAACTCTTGGAGATTTCTCACAAAGTCTACTTCACAACTTGAAATAGGTTTACAAAGGTTTAAGCTCTCAAAAGAAGACTAAAACTTGTTATATAATGTAAACTAATATCTCCCTTAGTCTTACACCAAGTTTCCTGGGTCTTTCCATATATACTTGAGCTTTAAGACCTCAAAAAACAGCTCCCAACGGCCACTTTGCTTTTCTTCAACGGCTCTTTAACGGCTAGTTTTCTGACTGGCGGTCGACCGTCGCATCGTTCGTCGCAATCTTCTTGAGCCACGATCGATCCACTTATCGACCTTCAAGCTTCACGGTCGACCGTCGCATCGACCGTTACATCGTCCGTCAGGCTCTGTGAGGAAAAACACTTCCCAGGGTCGATGCCTCATTCGACCGTCGCTTCTCCTCAACCAAGTTCATAGCCCACGGTCGATCGGTACATTGACCGTCGCATCGACCGTCGCTACTTTTTTCCTCTGCGATCGATCCTTCCATCGACCGCCGCTTTCCCCGGTCGATCTCTTCATAGCCCGCGGTCGATCCCATGGTTGACCGCCGTATCGTCCGTGGACAATAACATCTCTCAAATATGAAAGTTAAAGCATGTTTTCAACATATATTTTATCACATATATATATTAACATTTAGGAACATATTGGCATCATCAAAACATCATCAAAACACTATTAGGATTAACAATCTCCCACTTTTTGATGATGACAATCTATTTATATGTGATAAAATATCTATTGCTCCCCCTAAATGTATGGATCCATTTCTTTGATAAAAGGTGTTCTAAGATGAATACTAAGGATGCACACCAGTCATATAATATTGAAAAGTTCTATCCATGATATTATGATAATATAATTTATCTTTAGTGTAATTTCTTCTTTAACTAATATCATGATTGGTAGCAATAGATCACATCAAAACTTTTTCTCCCCCTATGCCATCATCAAAAAGTGGGAATGGGGTAAGAAGAAGAAAAAAAAAATTGATCACTAATGGAGGCTAGATATCAAATCAATACTTATGATACTAAAAGAAGTAAGGGATATATTTAGAAAAATATTTAAACCCATTCAAATAAAGTACTCCCCAAACATAAGTTCTTTTATCTCCCCCAAATTACAAATTATTAAAAGATAATTTTTAAAATGAGATGCGATGAAAAAATTAAAAAGAATGTGACACAACCAGTGGCGGTCGACCTTCAAAGGTTCACAGTCGAACGTCGAGTATGATTTGAGCATTTCATGAAATATGCGTAGTTACGGTCGATCCAAGTGAACTCACGGTCGACCGACACTTCCAGAAAATGAATTTTGAAATTTGATTTAAAATGATTTTTGAATCAATAATCTCATGAAATTTTGCATACACATGTAATTGAATATTATGAGCTAATGCAAGTCATTAAACATGGAATTCATGCATTTAATCAAAGATATGGCACATGAGTGTATGTGTGTGAAAAATGAGTATTAATAACTCACATGCCACTTTTCCATTGCATGAAAACACTTGAAGAATTTGAGGCTTATGGTGCATACAAGTCACAATATCTTATAAAAGATGATTCAAATTCATTTCGAATCAGTAAGCATTATAATGCAAAATATGATCATATGACCTCTTCTAAAATCAATCAAGATACAAGATTTTAGTCAAGATTAATTCTTTTCAAGGATTCATTTTTAAATCAAAAAGACTTCATAAGGAAAATAAATCATAGAATAAAGTTTACTATAACTATTTTGAAATACCAAATGAAAATTGAGGAACAAGACTTCATACCATTGGAGGGATCATTTGATGACTATTTAGATTACCTCCTTTTTCTTGGAAACATTTTCTTGTCCTCACCACCATCAAGATATTACCTTTTTCTTTTGAATTTGCTTTGACAAAATGGATCTCAAGCATCACTAACACAAATAATGTCTTGATTTTTGGTACCCAAATCTTTTTGGGCCCACTATCGTTAGTTCTTGAAATGTGCATATAAGATGAATGTTTTCGAATCCAAAACGTGTTAGCACTTAAATTCTTCATTAAATAGCAATTAGGAGCAATATGTCCTATTTTACAACAGTAGTGATAAGTAGGTGCATTTGCAAATCTAGAAGGATGAGATGATGATTTAACAAAGCTTGCCTTTTTAAAAATTATTCATCTTCCTAGGGTTATAGCCAGTTCCATTTTTGTTCAATGAATTACGTTGGCTATCAAGGATCTCATTAAGTATGATCTTACTCTTCATAAACTTAGAAAGAGTAATTTTCAAATCATTATTTTCAAAGGTGAGATCCCTTTTTGATTCTCTCAAAGTGATGATTTCCTTTTCTAAGTTACTTGAGTTATTTTGTAAAATGTCATGCTCACATTTGCAATTTTCAAGTTCTTTTCTAAGTGAGGCATGATTATCATTAGATGTCTTACTCATCATGCATTTGTTTTCATTTTCCAATAAGTCATGCATGACATCTAGTTTTTCTTGTTCTAGCTTCTTCAAGTCCTTACATGAAGCATAATATTTCTTTTTAAGGAACTTGAAATCTTTGGTAAATTGCGCCTTGTTGGTTGGTTTCACACCCGCGTGTGCACACACTGGCCTTGGTTGTGTTGGTGTTTGTTAGAATGGCTAGGTGAACCCGAGATCGGAAGATCTGAGCTTGGGCTTGTGTTTTAGCCCAAGTTTGCCTTTCTGGGCGAAGGAGATCGATCTGGATTGCTAATGAGATCGATCTGGCCTTGCTAGCCAGATCGATCTGACATGCTTTGGAGATCGATAGCTTAGTGCAGAAGGTTTTGGGGCTATTTGCGGCTCGGGAGCGATCGATCGCTCGTAGGAGCGATCGATCGGACTCGTGATCAAACAGTCGGTGGCTTTTCTTTTCTCTTCCGCGATGACGGCAGCCGACCGTCGTTTTCCCCTGTCAGGGGAGGGAGGACTTTCCCTCCCCTCCCCCAGCCTTTCCTCCGGCTTTCCCGGCTTTCCCCCGAGCTTTCCCTTCTTCTTCTTCCCTTCTCTTCTCTTCTCTTCTTCTTCTTCCTTTCTCTTCTTTCCCGCAGTGCTCTGTTTCTTCTCTTCTTCCGCCGGCGAGCTCTTCTCTTCCGTTCTCCCTCCTCCGACCACCGTTTTTGGAGTTCCAAAGCTTGTTGGATTCGTGGAGACGAGAGGAAGGTAGCTGAGGTGGTTTGGAGTCGTGTTGGTGACTGGTTTGCGAGGGATCAACCGAGGAATGCGCAGTTGGGTAGGTTCTTCTACCTACATGTGTTCTTTAGTGGGTTTCGCGTGATCCAACCGTTGGATCTGTTGATCTTCATGTTATTAGATGTATGTTGTCTAGTAGAATAACTGATTTGAGTTTCATGTTAATCGGTTGAGTTTTGAGCAGGTTTTATGCATGATTAAACTCGGTTTCTCTGTTTTTCTGCTGTTCTTGAGAACAGCCGGCTTACGGCGAGTTTTCCGGCCGGCACGTACATGAGCTTGGTTTGTGATAAACATAAGAGATGTAGATCTCTTCGTTAGCTTTCCATTCCATCTTGTTTCGTATTTTTCCGATTTTTGTACGAATTTTGGTGATTTTTCTCGTGTCCTGCGACAAGGCTGATCTGAAACTGGTATAAGCTTTGGATCGATCCAAATTGTTCCGGATTGATCCCAAGCTGGCTGATGGCGTTTTATGGGTTGGTATGAAGCTTTGGATCGATCCAAATTGTTCCGGATCGATCCCAAGTTGGCTGATGGTGTTTTATGGAGTTTTGATTAGCTGTTTTGATTAATGTTTTCCCGTCGATCCAACCGTTGGATGTTTATGAATTTTGGATATGTTGATCCATACATGTAGCTCTACTGGTGGCTAAGTTGGATCTTGAATCCGACGTCGTTTGGATGTCGGATCGACCAGATCAAATAGCCTCTAGTAGAGAACATTTGGTGTTTTAAATATAATATTATATGTCGAATTATAATATTATATTTCTACTGTTCATGAGCGGTTTTCGGGGTTGCTTCCCGTTGCAGGAGTCTGCGGTCGACGGTCATGGTACCGTCGTAATGCCGGGACCCGCTGCGGATCGGCTGGCAGCGGTCGGTAGTACCGCTGCAGCGATCCGGCTGAATTATATGATGTTTGCCATACTGTTGCATGCCTATCTCCTGTTTGTGTATGTCATAGCATGCATTGTTGATTGTGCATTAGTTGCATTGGTTAGGGCGTGGGTGATCCTTGGGTCGCCGTCCCGAGGCTGGAAGCTCGGACTTAGCCCTAGGACCGGGGTTGGGTAGTTTGGACCCGGTTTGAATTGTGGTGTCCAGTCGGTTCAATGATAGGATTAGATGACTGGTTCACTTGTGGCTTGATGATTGTAGAGGTCGTGTCGGCCTCAAGTCAGGTGTTGAGGATGCCACCGGTGGCGGGTCTTATTCTTTGGGCAGTGTCCGTTCCTGCCAGTAGGGGCATCAGCGTGGGCCCATGGCGAGTTGGGTGACCACAGCTGGAACCCTGCGACACTAGGTGTATCTAGAATGGGCCCAGTCCGTTGGGGTGACCATAGTTGGATATGCCTAGAGATCACCGGTGAATGGTAATGGGACCATTGTAGCTCACTCGAGTCTGGCTTGAGGGCGATACTGTTGCGTTCTCCCTTCCTTCTGTGTGACGTAGTGTAGATCCCTACTGAGCTTAGTGCTCACACCTACCCGGGCTGCGTTTTGCAGGTGCAGGCGTCAGTTCTTCTTCCTTGGCCCCTACCGGGCAGTTGGTCGGCGGTGCGGCGGCGCCAGGCGGAGTCTGAGAGGTGGTGATCCTTTACAGTTTTTATCCTATGTTAGATAGTCTCCTACGGGAGTAATGTTGTACATTGAACTTCCCCCTCTCCGAGGTTTTGTATCTTAACACTTTAGTTTTAAATCTGTGGTTCGAGGTTTGCTAATCTGTGTTATATCTTCTTTGAGGGTGTTTTGGTGAACTGTTAGGGAGACCAATAGGTTAGAGGGAACCCTCGCCAGCTTTGTTTTCCGCGTTTTGTAGGTTCCGGTTCGCGTCGCCCGGCCCGGTTGGGCTTTCGCGGGTCGGGGCGCGACACTTTCACTCCAAGTTGCCATCATGCCTTTCTTTTTTTTGAAACTCTTCTTTGTTGGCTTCTTGAGTCGAGGGCAATCGGGCTTGTAGTGTCCGGGTTTTCTACACTCATAACATATAATGTCATTTAAATTAGATGAGGTAGAGTTTGATTTTTCACCTTTGGAGATTTTCTTCTTGAAATTTTTCTTTCCTCCTTGGCGTTTAGCATCCTTTTGATTTTTCTTGTAATTGATGCCAATTTCTCATCGCTCGAATCTGATTCTTCATCACTTGAACTTGATGAATCTTGGTATGATGACTTGAATGCAACCGATTTTTCCTTCTTCTCTCCTTTAGTGTTGTTCTTCTTCAAGCTCATATCATAGGTCATGAGTGAACCCATGAGCTCATCAAATGATAGCTTGGAAAGGTCTTTGGCTTCTTCAATCACCGTCACCTTGGGATCCCATGCTTTAGGTAGACACCTAAGTATCTTTCTTACAATTTCATCATTAGCATAAGATTTGCCAAGAGATTGAAGCACATTCAAAATATTATTAAAGCGTGTAAACATTTCACTAATAGACTCATTTTCCTTCATGCTAAACAATTCATAGTCATGAACAAGCATACTTATCCTAGTTTCCTTAATTCGGTTGGTTCCCTCATATGTAATTTCAAGCTTCTCCCATATTTCCTTGGCCGATTTACAACTTGAAATTCTACTAAATTCATTGGGGCTCAATGCATAAATAAGAAAGCAAATGGCTTTAGCATTGATTTCCAATTTCCTTATGTCGGATGGAGTGTACTCACTCTTAAGCTTGGGTATCCTTCCTTCATGCGTTTTGCTTGGAATGAATGGTCCATCCTCAATGGTAAGCCAAGCTTCATAGTCTATGGATTGGATAAAAATTTCCATCCTTATCTTCCAATAATTATAGTTTTCTCCATCAAAGTAGGGAGGCCTATTGGTAGATTGTCCTTGCTGGTTTTCCATCTATACCTAGGATCCTTTAGGGTGGTTAAACCTCGAATTTAGAGCCGAGGCTCTGATACCAATTGAAGGTCCAAACGGGGAGGTGAATTGGACTCTTTTACGGAAATACAATAGATGAAAACCTAGATAGAATGCTAGAAGACTAGTATGCTTGTTTAGATATGAAAGCAATAAATAAAGCAAGTAAGGAAGAAAGAGTTAGGAGACTTGCACCAGAGTTTATAGTGGTTCGGCAAACCTTGCCTACGTGCATTCTCTCAAGGGCCTTCTTGAGGTTCAACTACTTGTAATTCTCCCTTACAAGTTTTCCCAAAAAGCTTCCGGGTGCTTGGCAACCTTACAAATCCTCCAACAACTACTGGAGCTCCCCCTCAAGCTTACGGGTACTTGAGAACCTTATAAATCACTCCAAGCAACTCTTGGAGATTTCTCACAAAGTCTACTTTGAAGTACGTTTACAAAGGTTTAAGCTCTCAAAAGAAGACTAAAACTTGTTACAATGTAAATTAATATCTCCTTTAGTCTTACACCAAGTTTCCTAGGTCTTCCATATATACTTGAGCTTTAAGACATCAAAAGACAGCTCCCAACGACCACTTTGCTTTTCTGCAACGGCTCTTTAAAGGCTAGTTTTCTAACTGGAGGTCGACCGTCGCATCATCCGCCACATCGTCCGTCGCAATCTTCTTGAGTCACGATCGATTCGCCTATCGATCTTCAAGCTTGACAGTCGACTGTCACATCATCCGTTAAGCTATGTGAGGAAAAACACTTCCCAGGGTCGATGCCTCGTTCGACCGTCGCTTCTTCACAACCAAGTTACATAGTGATACAATGCTCCTTCTCTAGGGCTTTCGTATCTGGTCTCTTGCCTAGTCTCGGCTCCTCCTTAGCCAAAGCTATGGCTAGGTCGAGATATACCTTTAAGGTTTTAGGAGAAGCACCCTAGGTATTCGACAAGGAAGGCTAAAAACTGGAGGAGGGAGACAGATGAGGAAGAGGATTACCTCGCAACTTCCTCAATGGGTTGGCCGGCTACTCTTGGAGGATCCAAGCCTTGGAGAACGTGGCAGCGGTGATGAGGTTGCGGAGGGAAGCACGACAACCAAGGGAGACGCCGGGGACTTGGGGTTGGACGGCGGAGGCGTGGATGGCAGCGATGGATGGTGGCCGGCTGGTGGAGAGATAATCCGCCAGTAGAGAGAGATGAAGGTGGCTGGTGGATTTGATGGCAATTAGGGTTACATCTACTCCTATATTACTTCTACTCCTAAGATTTATCTCTACTAAATAATAACTCCATTAAATTCGTCCATGACCTAATACAAGCTATAGATGTCCTTTTATTACGACGGTACCGCGACCGTCAATGGACTCCTGCAACGGGAAGCAACCCCGAAAACTTGATGAACAGTAAAAATATAATATTATATGTTTTGAACATATAATATTATTTAAAACACCAAAATCCTCTACTTAGAGGCTAATTGACCCCGTCAATCCGACGTCCAAACGACGTCGGATTCGAGATCCAACTTAGATATCAGTAGATAAACATGCTGGAATCAACATATCCAAAATCGGGAAACATCCAATGGCTCGATTACCGGAAAAACACAAACCAAAACCCCTAATCTCACTAACTTACCTTTACTTGCTGACCACCCGTAAGAAATTCATAACAAATCGTAGGAAAATCAGAAAATTATGAAAGCAGTTGGGTCTGAGAGTAGATTCAAATATCTACACCTCTTATGTTCATCATAACCCAATAACATGCACGTACCGATCGGAAAACACGCCGTAAACCGGCTGATCTTCAAGAACAGTAGAAACCGGAAATTCTGAGATTAAACATGCTTAAATCCTACTAAAATCTCAACCAAAGCTTATGAAACTTAAAACATAAATTACACTAAACAAGAGGCATCTAAAACAACACAAAGAACAACAAGATCTAACTACTAGATCAAGAGAAAGTCCCTAAAACTAACTCAAGTAGGTAGAAACCTACCGAAAACGCTAATCCTCGGCTGATATCATGCTAACCAGTCACTAACCCAGCTTCAAACCACACCAGGGATCTTCCTCTCGCTGCCACGAATCCAACGAGCCTTCAAGCACCCAAAACGGTGCCCGGAGGAGGGAGAACGGAAGGGAAGAAGAGGCTGCCGGAAACAGGGGAAGCAGAGCCGCGAGAAGAAGAAAGAAGAAGGAGAAGGAAGAAGGAGAAGGGGAAGAAGGGGAAGAAGGGGAAGAACAAAAGCCAGGAAAGGGGGAGAGGATAAGGATGAGGGAGAGGAGAGGAGAGAAAGTCCTCTCTCCCTCTGACAGTGGAGAGCGACGGCCAACGGCGGCCGTCCTCTCAAAATTCACCGCCAAGACTTTCTGGCACAGGAAGATTGATCTTCTTCTCAAGGAAGATGGATCTCCTTAGCAAGGAAGATCGATCTCCTTAGCAAGAAAGATCGATCTCCTTTGCCCAGAAACTCAAACTTGGGCTAAAACACAAGCTCAAACTCGGATCTTCCGATCCCGGGTCCACCTAACCATTCTAATCAAACACTAACACAAAATACGGTCAGTGTGTGCACACGCGGGTGTGGAACAAACCGACAGGGTACAGTTTACCAAATTGCCCTTGTGGTCCAAGAAACAATACGATCCAGCGGATCGCGCATTCGATGCGAAACAATCAAATGAGCCACGAGCCCGACCCAGCCGGTCGACCCAGGAGTAGAGGGACATGTCCTCACATCCGATGCTATGCCACTGACCCCAACGTTAGGCCGTGTCCTGTTCCTTCCTCATTCCTCCTCTCTTGCCGCCGTGGTCCAGTTCTATGGGAGTTCACGGATTTTTGATGAGATTTCTTCCCGTCTCTGATTGTGCTTCCTTTTCCTCCCCTGTCCTTGATATGATGGAGGCTTGAGATCCTCCTTCAACCCCTTCCTGATTTCTCTGAGGGTCCTATGTTTGGGCTCCTAAGCTTTGTTGGATTGTTGTTGTGATTACTGGATCCCATTTGGGATCAACTGCTGACCCTTGGATTCCACTTTAAGGCCTCTGTTCCTGGATGGTTGTTGGGCAGTTGGTTAGTGTTGGCCCTCCCTTTCCCTGAAACTGATTTGTCATATCAAAGCTTGGGATTCCATTTAATTGCTGTCACATTCAACCTTGTATACCTTGTATAACTGTGGCATAGGTGAAGTACTTCAATTGAGTTTATGCTGAGCCTTACTGTTGTCCCTGTACTCAATGCTAGTGCCATTCTTTGGTGTCGTCCCTTCTTCCTCTATTTAATTCTTGCAATTGCATTGTTGGTTACTTCTAGTATGTAGTATTTATACCGTGTAAGCCTAGGGCCAGCGGTGTGCCCGTTTCTATTTCTTGATGGGTTAACCAAGGGAGTGATGCCCCTTGGGAATGTTTAGATTTAATTGGGCCGAAGATGTGCCCTTTGTATGTGTTGAATGATTATGCATGATTGGCATATGTGAATGCTGTACTTGGCTTTTGTTGATTCTTGAATGCTAAACCTACCCTATAGCTATGTTGTACCTTGTTCGACATGTGATTGATGAATTGACATGTAGAGACACCTAGGCCTAGTTGTTTGATTAGGCTCATGCATGTTGTATGCATTAGAAGCATTAAAGCTAGGTGTGGGCGATGGGGCTTGATCGCCGATCCGAGGGCTCGGGTAGCTCAGATCTAGCTCTAGGATCGAGGTGGGTAGGAGGACTAGGGTGAGATTGTGTGGTTATGATCTTGTGTTGATCGAGGTTGCAACCTAGATATATTCTTTTGAATTATGATATTGAGGCGTAGAGGTCGTGTTCACTTTCGCTCAAGTGCTAGATATGGATGTCGATGTGCCTGACTTTTGTCCCCATGAGGGATTGTGGTATTGAGACTGAGCAGGGTGGAACCTGGAAAGGAGCCCGCAGTCGTATTGTTTCCCCTCGTTGTTGGGTGAGGGTGGGACCTGGACAGGAGCCCTCGGGGAATGGACGAGGCTAGGGTTAGCCTCTTGGCATACTTAGCCTTGACGAAAGTGGATACAGTTGCAGTTTTACCCTTTCCTTGAGAGCCCCGTAGAGTAGAAGAACCCTACTGGGCTTTATGCTCACCCTACCCGGGCTGCGTTTTGCAGGTGCAGGCGTCGTTCCTTCCACTTCAGTAGCCACATGCGGATCAGCTCTTGGAGGCGCTTCTACTTCTGGTGGACTTTGAGGTTGTTGGCAGATTAGAGGGCTCAATTCAGTATTTTACATTTATTTGATGTAGTTAAATCTTGGGAACTTATGCTTCGTATTTGAGGACAGATTTTTAACTTTAATTTTGATATTAATGACAATGATGTTTATCTAAATGTTCAAATTGGGTCTGTAATAGCCATAGTAGTTGAAAATCCATATTTATGCCCTCATGATCAAGTACTTTAAATTTATCGTGAAGTATAGAAATTCTAAAGGTTCATTGTGTAAGAATTATAGAGGAGACTATGTCGAAAGTTTTGCGCCAATTGATGATTTAACAGGTTTAGGTTGCTCACTCCCTAATCTGGATGGGTTTTCTGGGTCGGGGCGTGGCACAGATGCTCCTTCAACATTGCCCCTGCTACCCCTGGACCCGTCATGGGATCGACCCGGTTTCTCGTCGCCTGGTTCAGAGTTTCCATTGTGGTCAAGCCGAGTCACTCTAGTCCAGCAAAGGAGAGCCCTCTTCCCTCATCAGACTCAGGCCTTGAGGACAAGGCCAATTCCGAAGGAAGGGGGGATGATACGAGTCAATTCGACTCGATCAACTAGACAGTAGTAGGGGGCAGCCAACTGATCATGGCACCGATCTTGTCAGCATCCATGACCACACCTTCAGGGGAGACGACGCCTAAGTACCGGACTTGATGCTACCCAAATTGATGCTTGTCCTTCCTTAAGAGAAGTTGATTTTCTCTTAGGATGGTTAAGACGATGGACAAGTGGCCCAGATGCTCCCGCATACTCCGGCTATAGATTAGTATATCATCAAAGAAGACTATGACGAAAATGCTGAGCAAGGGCTCGAAGATGGAGTTCATCAATGCCTGGAAGGTAGAGGGGGCGTTGGTCAGCCCAAACGGCATGACAAGGAACTCATAGTGGCCACGATGTGTACAGAAGGTGGGTTTTTCAACATCCGGTAGATACATCCGGATCTGGTGATACCCGGAACGTAGATCTAGCTTGGAGAAGATGGCTGCGTTTCAGTTCATCCAACAACTCATCAATTATGAGAATAGGGAACTTATCTTTGACGGTTGCTTTGTTGAGAGCTCGGTAATTGATGCACATGTGCCATGATCCATCTTGCTTCTTGAATAGTAGGACCGGTGACGAGTAGGGGCTGGATGAAGTACGTATGACGCCATTCTTGAGTAGGGCAGCCACCTGTTGTTCTATCTTTGTCTTCTGGTATTGGGGGTACCTGTGGGGCCGCACATTCACCGGGCCTTCTCAGGGCTTCAATGGTATGTGATGGTCATGCTCCCGAGGAGGAGGAATCCCGTATGGCTCGCGAATAGGACAATGTATTGCTCCAAGAGGGCGGCCAAAGCTAGGTGAAGGGAAATGTCCCCTTCAGATTTCCCACCAAGGGTGATCCCGGTTGGACCGTCTGGACGATCTGAGTTTGGGTTGCTCTTCAGCAGACAGGGCCATCCCTGATCTCCCCTACGAATGCTATCTAGGGATGTGCCTTCCGAGTAGATCCTGGAGGGTGATGGTACCTTTATCCCTTGTAAGTCGATCTGCTCCTCGACGAGATAGAATATCACCTTCAGCTCCTTGAGGTTCATCTGGATGTCTCCTAGGGTTAGTAACCACTATGCACCTAGGATTGCATCACAACCATGTAGAGGTAAGAGGAAGAAGTCCACGTAGACTAGGACTCCCTGGACATGGGCGCCTACCCTGGGACACCTTCCCGGGGACTCCAGGCGTTCACCGCTGGCCATGGTCACATGGAATCCGGAGTTAGTCTTGGGCGTCAGTTCTGTTGATCCTAACCATGTTTTGATGATGCAAATATACATTAAATGATAAAATATATGTTTAATATTTATTACCCCTTAATTCGAAGTCTTAAATGCAATATTTAATGATTTATTGTACTCACGGTCGATGCATGGATCGACCGTGGGAATGCGACGGTCGATCCATGGATCGACCACGGGGTTGCAATGGTCAATGCACCATACTTGACAAAATGAAATGTTGGCTCACGGTCGATCATTGCATCGGCCCTGGAAAGCCATTTTCTTGACAGAGCCTGACGGTCGATGCGACGGTCGATGGGACGGTCGATGGACCGGTCAACTGTGAGGTTTGGATTTTGTGGTTTTAAATGTTGTAGGCTCACGGACGATCCAATAGACGATGCGTGTCACACCCCGACCCAGAAAACCCATCCGGTCCGGGGCATGAGGGATCTAAACCTATTCAAAATCGAACGGCGAGAGTCTCCCTTGTATTTTCTCAATTTGAACCTTATACAATTTACAATGTTCATAATAAATTAAAACAACCAATCTAGCAGTTCTAAATTCAACATAAAAAATCTTTCTACTATCACAAATTCCACTAACTAGTACAGGTTCTGATACAACATCAGATTTCACCAACCCTCAATACATAATTTATACAAATATCCCAAAATTCCTCAAAGAGGGAAATTATACATTTAATAAAATTGCAAATGTACAACTATTAATAAAAGGGAAACTCCAGTGTCCTCGAGCACTCCTCGAAACTCCAAGTTCTCGATCACCTCGAAATATCGCGCCATCTTCTAGAAGAACACATGAAAGAAGGAACTACATCGACCTGCATCGCTGATGCAGCCCAGGTAGGGTGAGCAATAATGCCCAGTAAAGTTTTACTCTACGTCACACTCAAGGAAGGGGAAACCACAACAGTATTGTCCTTCATCCCAACTCTAAGGTGCTACTGGAACCATCACACCTCGTCGATCCAGAATGGGCCCCTATATAGGGTCACCCTCACCCAAGCTGCGAAACAAGGAGGACGGTCAACACGAGCCCGGACCCACGGTCTGTGCATCGCCGCTGCAGTCACTGCCGGAACTCTCACCGTACACCACCCCTTGTACGGGGACATACGTCATGGACATCGACATCCACACTTAGGCCCTTGGGACAAACAGACAATACGACTTCTATTCATCAATCACAATAGAATATTCAAGTCCGACTACCTAATAATCCTCGAAGGATACCAAACATAATCATTGATGACAATCACAATCTAATCCTCGACAAACCAAACCCCTGTCCTAGGGTTAGATCCGGGCTACCCGAGAACCCCGGATCGGCGATCAAATCCATCGCCTACCACCTATCCTTAATGCTTTTAATGCAATTAAAATGCATGCAATGCTCAGGCACAAAAATACAGAAATATAAGCATGCAATAGTATGACATCACAACATACAGGGCTAGGCATAGCCTATAGCTTGCCAAGGGGTAAACACAGCAAGGGGTCTAAAGCAGTAAGGATCTATCTAGCAAAGCTATTATAACAAACACCCAACATGTCAAAATCCGGCATTACAACGGCGTCCACAGCCATCAGCCGCAATTTCTACAACTGGATACCACCCCGGCCAAACAATACATAACAATTACAATACACATTAACTATGACACACCATTGGCCCAAATAATTATCTAAACATCCCAAGGGGCATGACTCCCTTGGTTTGTTACGATGCACCTTCTATAGGGCTTTCGTACCTGGTCTCTTGTCTCAGATCCTCTTTAGCCAAATCTATGGCTAGGTCTAGATACATTTAGGGTTTTAGGAGAAGGACCCTAGGTATTCGACGAGGAAGGCAAAGATTAGAGGAGGAGACGGATGAGAAGAGGGATACCTTGCAGCTCCTCTAGGGTTGGCTGGCTTCTCTTGGAGATCCAAGCCTTGGAGAACGTGGTGGAGGGAGGCAAGGCAGCCAAAGGGACGCCGGGGACTTGGGGTTGGACGGCGGAGGTGGCTGGTAACGGCGGTGATGATCGTGGCTGGCTGGTGGAGAAGAATCTGGCTGTAGAGAGAGAAGGGTGAAGGTGGCTGGTGGTTTGTGGAATTAGGGTTATAGCTACTCCTATATTACTTCTACTCCTAGGATTTATCTCTACTAAAGAATAACTCTCATAAATTCATCCATGCATACCTAATACAAGCTATGGAGGTCCTTTTATAGAGGCCTCAACAAGATCTAATCAGATAACTACTATCTTGCTATAATCAGCAAGTTACAATCCTTTCCTAATAAAACTCAATCAAGATAACTACTAATAGAAAACTGACTCAATCATAATCCAAACTAGTAAATCAATTAATAACCAACTAAGAAAGTGATCCAGCTAGGGATTAGGATCCCTAATGCCGGATTAGGCTTGGGACCTGGTTCCAAGGCTGGGACTATGGATCTATGCTTGGGCGTGGACTTGGTCTTGGCTTGGTCCATGGTCGGGTCAGCTAGGAGATGGGGTCCGACCTGCGTGGGACCTCCTTAGTTCCTCCTGGGCGTGGGTCTTGGTCCAACCCATGCTCAGGCTTGGGTTTGAAGCCAGTTCAGCTAGGGCTCGGCTTGCACATCTAGGACTAGACTCGATCAAGTCCTTCCTTGGCGTGGGTTGGGCTGGCCCAGGCTGAGCTTGGTTCGACCTCGTATCATCCCCTTCTCCTTCGAAGAGTGCCTTGTCCTCAAGGCCTGAATTTGCTGAGGGAAGAGAATTGTGCTCTTGTCGACCCGGAGTGACCTGGCTGGACCGCAACTGCAACTTTGGACTTGGTGGTGAGAAACCTGGTCGGTCCCATGGTGGATCTAATGGTATCCGAAGCGGCGAGTCAGGGGGCCATGCTGCCGGTTTGGAAGGAGGAGGCTGAAACTTAGGTGAATCTGGCGGCCTCTGGAACTCCAAGAAGTAGAGGGCGGCTGTAGATCGACGATTGGACCACCTCAAGTGCTGGCGTCCTAGGTCAAAGACTCGTTCAACCTGAACCAAATCCTTCCAAGGTGGAAGTAGACCCAAGACGGCGGCTGGATACAGTCGTGGTTAGGATAGAGCATCCGGGGAACAATCTGATGGTTCAGGTGGCTCCAAGCATGGGATCTTCAATGGTTCTCCTGGATCATCCTCGTCATGTCCCATGAGTAGTGTCGCCCATGATGATTGAACGAGATATGATCTCCATGGCCTGATCGGATGTGCAGGGTCTTGGCTTGATGCGGAGTCAAGCTTGCTTTGTCCAGTCTGAAGTGAAGTCGGCTGGGCCACGCTTCTGCTGCACTATTTGGATCTTGATCAAGTTCAGTTTGGCTGAGCTTAATGGAGCTTAGCTAGCTGCAATCAGATCTAGCCGGATTGATTCTGGCTGCATCCAATTGAGTCTGACTTAGCCTGGTCTGATCTGAGCTTGGTCGGATCTGGTTGGTGTAACCAAACCTGGTCGTGCTTCCATGGAATCTGACCAAGTCTTGTAAGCTGCAATTTGACTCGACCAATTGTAGGTGATGGGGTCGAAGTTTGATCAGGTTCAAACCGTAGTGATTTGATTTGATCTGATCAGATAGCCGAAGGGCTTTGGCAACTGAGAGGGGACTGAACTTGGTCACCGGTGAGGGATGTTCATCAGGGTTTGGATCCCATGGAGAAGAGGGATGAGAGGATGGGGGTTCGGTACGGGTGGCGGATCTAGAGGGGGTTTGGGGTCGACCTCGGTAAGGCTACGGGAAGGGTCAGGAGGGTTAGGGGACGGTCTTTTGTGGCTTGAGAAATCCTTCAGTGGGCAAGGGAAGGAGGTTATGGTAGGATCAAGGACAGGTAGGCAACGATTACCTTGGGGGTTGCTGCCGGAGTTGAAGGAGAGGGATTTGGGATTGGGGTAGGAGTGAGGAGGGCCTTGGTTAGTGACAGGGGCTGCCGAAGAGGAATTGCTGGTGGTGGGGATGTAGGGTTTGGATGAAGGGGATAATGAAGGAGATGATGGCAGGGTACTGACTGGGCTGAGATGTGGGGCGGGATCTGGCTGAGGTGGTGAAGTTGGGTAAGGTGGCAGAGGGGGGTGCTCAAGCTGAGTATCTGATAGTTGTTGCTCCTCAACTATCTCCTTGATCTCTTCTTCCCGGATGGTTGCTGCCGCCCCACTTGGAATTGATCTCGGAATCTCATGTGGAGTTAGAGTCGGAGTCGTCTGTGGAGTCCTAATCCAGGTAGAGCTGGGTTTAGGTTCCGCAATCCAAGTCGCAGCTAGAATGGGATTTTGACTGGGAATCTGAACTCCGATAGGGCTTGAATGATTTAAAGGAGAATATCGTTGGATCATTGCTTCCCACTGTTCTTCTGAAGGGTAAGGCAAAGGGATCCAACTCTGGACAACATCCTTCCATTGTTCAGCTGTAGGGTAAGTCGTACTCCGAGTATGACTAGGGTTTCTAGTTGGAGTAGGATTTGCAATCCTAGTTCAAGTAGGATCTTGAGTCCAAGTCGTACTCTGAGTTTGACTCGAATTCCTAGTTGGAGTAGGATTTGTAATCCTAGTTACAGTAGGATTTGGAGTCCAAGTTATACTCAAGTACCCGTTGGTGTTTGCAGGTTTGGGTTGGTAGTATGGTAATGGCTGATAAAGAGGTGCTGGTTTGTAGGGAGGGATAGGGGGCTCATGGTTTGGATAATGCGACCATAGGCTGGTGGGGTGTGAGGTGGGTAATAATAGGGTTGGGGAAGAATCCTGCTGGTATGGATGGGGGTGATAGATTGGATATAGAGGCTGATGTGGTGGTGGTGGAAAGGTGGTGGTGATACGAGTCGATCCGACTCGACCAACTGGACCCGAACCCAGAAGAGGAACCAAGCTGGTTCAACCTCTTTCCTAGTTTGACTTGGACTTCCCTAGTTCAAACTAGAGTATTTAATTAGTATTTATCATTAGTCTTTTATTGAGTCCTAGTTGATTGTTAGGAATTAATTAAGAGTCCCTTTGAGTTAGGAAGTACAGTTGAGTCAGAAACCTTATTACTTGCTAATCAAGCAAGGGGGTTTTTCTAGTGGATTAGGACTCTGTCAAGGTCTCTATAAAAGGACCTTAGTAGTTTGTATTAGGTAATGATGCATGAGATGATGAATGAAGAGTTATGAATTATTAGGAGTAGCTGATAAATTATCATAGGAGTAGAGATAATATAGCTTCCACCCGATATCTACCATAGATCCATCTTCTTCCCCGCTGGTCATCTTCCCCGCAGCCGGCACCGCCTCCACCAGTGTTTCTCTCTCTCCCGTCTCTTTCTCTCTCCGCCACGTCATCGACCCCACCGCCACGTCAGCGCCACGTCACTCGCACTATTCATCGTCTCCCTCCTCAAGTTATACACTCGCTTCCGCCGATCTCCACCGCCGTTCCCTCTCCGGCCACCCCCGTCGCCACCTAATCACTCCAACGTCTTCCCCAAGCCCTCACGACTTCGGCCAACCGATTCACCGCCCCGTTCGTCTTCTCCGGCGTCTTCCCCGGCAACCTCATCTTCACAGCCGCCGTCAGCCGTCCATCATACGACCCCGATCTCACTCCCAAATCCCTCCTAAGTACCCGGCCGCCCTCCGTAGACCCGATCCCAACCATCCCTGACCATTCCCGGCCTCCAGCCGAGCTCCTCGTCGTCCCCGACGCCGGTGAACCCAACCCCGCCGCCCTCGACCTCTAGATCCCGCCGATCTAGCCCACCTCCGACCAATCCACTCCGGTGGATCTCTTCCCCAACAACCCGCGATCTTCCCTGCCACTATCCCGACCGCCGCCGCCGCTCCAACGCCGGCGATCCACTCCGGCGATTCTCAGCCGTCGGATATTCCCAGCCACCTTTGGCCAAATTGGCTCAGCCATTTAATCCGGATCCAGCCCAATCCACTTGGTCAGCTTGATCCAGATCAATTCAGACTTGACCCAGTCAAGTCCCATCCAATCAGGCTCAGCCAGATCCGATCCAGCTCAAGCCAGATCCGATCCAGCTAGCCAATTCAGCCAATTGGACTCAAATCAAGTCCGATCAGGCCGATTCTGATTGATTGGAGCAGTAGAGACCCATTACGAGAGGATCACGAGTAGACCGCTCGTAACAGGTGGGGCCTGGTATAGGCGGGGGTTGAACTGGTTGGGTAGTAGACTGGTTACGAGTAATTGGACCTGATCCAACTATGGCATAGTTGATGGCCGGTTCCTCCTTGGATAGGGACGGCTCCCTGGGGAGTTCTAGGGCAAGTAGGGTTAGGGTTAGGGTTCTGTAGGGATGATGATGGAGGTAAGGGATGATGATGTGGAAGAGGTATCGTAGGTGGTGGTCTAGGATAGACTGGTAGGGCACAGGTCGGGTGAGTAGGAAGTGGGAAAGGAGAAGTTGGTTCTGATCCCACCAAGACATAGGGCGGAATAGGGGCTGGTACTCCAGCCATCAGAGTATCTTCTAGAAGGCTTTGGGCGGCACAGTCCGCGGAACGGAGCTCTGATACCAAGTTGTTACGATGCACCTTCTATAGGGCTTTCGTACCTGGTCTCTTGTCTCAGATCCTCTTTAGCCAAATCTATGGCTAGGTCGAGAGATACCTTTAGGGTTTTAGGAGAAGGACGCTAGGTATTCGACGAGGAAGGTGAAGACTAGAGGAGGAGACGGATGAGAAGAGGGATAACTTGCAGCTCCTCTAGGGTTGGCTGGCTTCTCTTGGAGATCCAAGCCTTGGAGAACGTGGTGGAGGGAGGCATGGCAGCCAAAGGGACACGGGGGACTTGGGGTTGGACGGCGGAGGTGGCAGGTAACGGCGGTGATGATAGTGGCCGGCTGGTGGAGAAGAATCCGGCTGTAGAGAGAGAAGGGTGAAGGTGGCTAGTGGTTTGTGGAATTAGGGTTACAGCTACTCCTATATTACTTCTACTCCTAGGATTTATCTCTACTAAATAATAACTCTCATAAATTCGTCCATGCATACCTAATACAAGCTATGCAGGTCCTTTTATAGAGGCCTCAACAAGATCTAATCAGATAACTACTATCTTGCTATAATCAGCAAGTTACAATCCTTTCCTAATAAGACTCAATAATCAAGATAACTACTAATAGAAAACTGACTCAATCATAATCCAAACTAATAAATCAATTAATAACCAACTAAGAAAGTGATCCAGCTAGGGATTAGGATCCCTAATGCCGGATTAGGCTTGGGACCTGGTTCCAAGGCCGGGACTATGGATCCATGCTTGGGCGTGGACTTGGTCTTGGCTTGGTCCATGGTCGGGTCAGCTAGGAGGTGGGCTCCGACCTGCGTGGGACCTCCTTAGTTCCTCCTGGGCGTGGGTCTTGGTCTTGGGCTTGGGCTTGAAGCCAGTTCAGCTAGGGCTCGGCTTGCCCATCTAGGACTAGACTCGATCAAGTCCTTCCTTGGCGTGGGTTGGGCTGGCCCAGGCTGAGCTTGGTTCGACCTCGTATCATGGTTCAACCACGAGCCACACGTAGGGCTTAAAGTATACAATACATGGATACCAAACATACTTCATAATCAAATAATAATTAAGCTAGAAGATTAGCAACTTAAGCAAAGTTGTCGGAGTCAAGGGATTAATCTCCCAAAACTTACCAAATTACATATGTATCTACTGTATACTGCTAAGAACGTCAATTCATGGTAGTATATAAATTAGACAAGCTACAATTGATTAATCATGCTTTAATTATATATAATCGACAAGATTAGGGTATAACCTAGGTTTCACTACGTCCGTCCAATTAATGCGAAACTTAGCATACATGCCCATTAATGGTTCTCAATACGCATAACCGAAATTCAATTCCAACGGACGAGTGAAAATAGATGAAAACCACGTATTTCGGTTTTCGGCCAAAAGCGATGAAATCTCGTCGAATTGACGCCCAAACGATGTCAAACTTGAAATCCAACTTAATCATGTGTTGAGTTGCATGTGAGGAATGTCATGTCCAAGAATTGGATCTAATTGATGTCTAATTTCCACTTAATTAATTAACTAGTTTCTTAATTCCTGTTTCGCAGCAGCTTAGGAAAACATTCGCCACAAATCGTATATAAATCCAAAAATCATGAAACCAGCAGAAATTGAAAGTAAAGTCGGAGATCTATAAGTCTTATGTTGATGATCAAGGGAGATCATGCATGTACGAGCCACAATCTGAGCTAGAATAGCTCAGCTCGCAGAAAAACAGAGCTTCGATAAAATCCGGAAAAACATGTATAAATCCGGTTTAAATCCAACTAAAAACCACATGGAAGCTAGATCTTGGGATCAGGTACGGGAAAGTCTTGGGACCTTTCTCGTGAGGTCTGATCTTGGGATCATCCTCGAGAAGTGGCGGAGCGGAAGAGGCCGGAACATGGTAGTTTGCAGGAATTGGATCTCGGCGAACCAGGCCTCGATCGGGGTCGTAGTTGACCACGGTGGCTTCAGGGAAGGTCTCCGATACTTCCTCGGTGGATGGGTGGAGAGGAAGACACCGGAGGACGGCCGTGGGATGGCGGCTCGGGGACAAGCCGATGGGCTATGGTTTTGAGCCGGGACGACGATGGGTCGGCTCGGAGTGAGCCGGGCGCGGGTGAGGGTGGAGAGCCGATGGAGAGCTGCGGTTGAGCCAGGGTCGAGCCGATTCCAAGGAGGTAAGCGATGAGCCGCGGCTCGAGCCAAACCGGGAGGAGAGAGAATATTCCGGGAAAAATCTGGAAAAATAGGTAAAAATCCAGAAAAATCATCGGAGGGTAGAAGGAAGGTTTCACCCGGGTCTGGCAGAGGTTGCAACAGCAGGTGCTCTGGTTCGATCTGAGAATCGGACGGTTGTTGCTCCTCGACTAGCTCATGGATCTCTTCTCCCTTACTGATTGCTGGTGTCTCAGTCGGACTCGAAATTACAACCGGAGTCATAATCATAGTTGGCTCAGGGTCAGGTTCCGCAATCTTTGTAGCTGTTGTAGGAGTCTGGCTCGAAGCCTGAGTTATCCTCGACCAACTATTGGAGATCTGATACGAGCGGTCTACTCGTAATCCTCTTGTATCGGGTCTCTACTGCTCCAATCGATCAGAATTGGCCTGATCATACTTGATTTGAGTCCAATTGGCTGAATCTGGTTAGGCGGATCGGATCTGGGTTGAGCTGGTTCAGATCTGGCTGAGCCTGATAGGATAGGACTTGATTGGGTGAAGGGGTTGGGCTGATTGAGTCAAGTGGGCTAGCTGACTTGGTCAACCGGTTCCTAATCAGAGTGGTTGATGGATTGGGTTAGGCTGAACCAACTTGGTCAAGTGGCTGGGACGGCTAGGATCGATCCAAGGGTTGTGGTTCGCCGGAGGGGACCGCCGGCGTAGGGCGTCGCCGGCGGTCAGGACCTTGGCAGGAAGGGTCGTAGGACGTTGGGGAAGGGATCCACCGGAGTGGATTGGCCGAGAAAGGTCTGGATCGCCAGGATCTGGAGGTCGACGGCGCGGGTTTGGGTTCACCGGCGTTGGGGACGACGGGGAGCTCGGCAGGAGGCTTGGGACGTCGGGAAGATGGTCGGGATCTGGTCTACCGAGGCCGCGGAAGGGTTTTAGGATGGTTTGGAGGTGGGATAGGAATCGGACGTGGTTGATGGCGGTGAGGATGAAGGTCGGGTTGCCGGGGGAAGACGCCGGAGACGACGACGGAAGAAGTGAAGGTGCTGGCCGGAGTCGTGAGGGCTTGGGGAAGAGGATGGTCGTCTTGGATGGCGACGGAAGAAGTGAAGGTGCCATCCTTCCCTCTACCTCTCCGGCCGCCCCCGCTGCCACCCAACTCCCTAATCCTCCTCCTCTTGGCACCATGACTCCGTCCAGTCCCTCCTCCACCTCCATCATCTTCTCCGACGTCTTCCCTGGCAACCCAAACCTCACTGCCGTTCCTCCAGATTCCTTCGATCTAGCCCCCCTCTAGCCAATCCACTCTTGTCGATCTCTTCCCCATCGACCGACGACCCTTCCTGCCAAGGTCCCGACCATTGGTGATGCCTTTACGCCGGCGATCCACTCCGGCGACCCTCAGCCCTTGGATCCAGTCCAGTTCAACCAAACCACTTAATAATCAGACTCGGCCCAACCACTTGACTCAGCCACTTAATGTAGACCCAACCCAATCCAACCCGGTCCATCTGATCCAGATCAACTCAGACTTGACCCCATCAAGTCCTATCCAATTAGGCTCAGCCAGATCTGAACTAGCTCAAGCGAGACTTGATGAACCTAACCAGATACTGCCAATGAAGTCCGATCAAACTCAATTTTGATCAATTGGATTAGCAGAGACCCTGTAATGGCCCCCGCCGTCCGAGGCCTCCTAGGCCCTGTGGGCTCCGTCCAGGATCCACCCGAGGGCCCCACCCGACACAATATTGTCCGCTTTTGGCTCATTGCTGAAATCTGGGAAAACTTCTCAATGGGTCACCCATCCCGGGACCGCTCCAAGGCAAGCACTCTTAAACTTGGAGTTTTCTGGCGGATCACTGAGATCACGGCTTTAAAACGCGTTGTGTCTTATAAGGGTTAGTAATATACTTATATATATGTGGGGTTGTGATGATGATGCATAATGTCATATTTTTACCCCTTAATACTTAGTCTCTTGTGCTTATTTGATACCTAAATACACTCATATTCCTTATATTTTGATTTAGGTTACAATTGGAGTCATTGAGTGTGAAACAGGGCAAAAAGAACATATTTGGGCAGTTTCTGCATAAAGGGATCGATCTTCTATAATGGAGAGATCGATCTTATCATGACGTAATGAAGAAATCTAAATTGAAGGAACAAGGATCGATCATTGCCCTTGAAAGGATCGATCTTTGTTGGGAATTAAGTCCTGACAGAGAGCATACTTTCAGATGATCGATCATTTCCTTTGAAAGGATCGATCTTTGTTGTGTATTAAATCCTGATAGAGTGCAAAAATTCAGATGATCGATCATTTCCCTTGAAAGGATCGATCTTTGTTGTGAATTAAATCCTGACAGAGAGCATATTTTCAGATGATCGATCATTTCACATGAAAAGGATCGATACTCTCTTCACACGAGAAAATTGAGAAAATCGGCGATGCAAAGGATCGATCTTTCTCTATCAAAGGATCGATCTTTTCCCTATGTAAAGATCGATCTTCCCTTCTCCAGTGAAGAAATTAAATGGCTCAGATCTAATCCGAGGATGGAGAGTCTTTGGGCTATAAATAGAACTCTTTCTAGGGTTTGAGGGGGGACTGCTAGATACTTTTGGCTGCTACTATATACTCTTTGATATTTTTCCTAGGTTTTCTCTTACTTAATTGAATCTTTTGAGGATTGTTATTGATGGCTTTGTGTGGCTAAATCTTGATTATTGGTCAAGGAAACTGAAACCTCGAATCAATGGAACTGTGAGATCTAATCTATTTTTATTGTTCAGTATTGAATGTTATTCTGTGATTATATTCATGATTATCTTATCTAATTGCTAGGAGGCCTACTAGTTTATTATTCATTGCAATCTATTGCTAGGTTGGATATCAAATCCGTAATTGTTTGATCCCTCTAATCTGCGAAGCAACTAAGATCTATTGATTTACTGCGTTTCAGAGATTGTTAGATCTTAGAAAGAACGTTCGACTAAATTAAATGCAACCTCGTGTGCTTGTGTTGTTTAGCTTCATCGATCTCGCTATTCTTAAGGCTACTACTAGATTAAATCTACAGTGCTTGTCTTAGGTTGTTTAGTAGTTAAGGTTAATTGGATCGCTTGTTTCTAATTAACTATGATTGAGGAGAGATTCGAATTTAATTCGAACGGTGAATATTCAAGGTGTGGATTGGTATATACATGCATCAATGATCAGTCATAAAGATTCCGATGGTGGATGTTGACTTAGACCAAGGTTTGTTCTCTTGATTAAATCCGTTTCTTAAATTTAGATTATTTCTTATTTGTTTTCGTTATATTCAAAACCCCCATCTTTGTTCACATAGCATAAAAATTGGGCTAAACACTCCTCGTGGGATCGACTCGTACTCGCACTACTACATTTATTTAAAAGAGTATTAGTTTCATTTTTGGTTGCTTGCGATAGCACATCAAATTTTTGCGCCGTTGGGGTTGCTTACCCGGTTACCTGGTTCAGCCACACGCCCTCCAGGCGAAGACCGACACCCAGTACGCCGGGTCTCACAACCCAACCCCCTTAGAGGCCCAGCGTCCTCACTGGCACAATCCGGCTAACAGACTTACAGCCTGCACTGATACCATCTGTAATGACCCCCCACCGTCCAGGGCCGCCCAAGGCCTACGGGCTCCGTCCAGAATCCACCCGAGGGCCCCACCACCCAACACAATATTGTCCGCTTTTGGAGAATCGTAGAAATATAGTAGGTCACCCATCCCGGGACCAATCCAAGGCAACCACACTTAACCTTGGAGTTTTCTGACGGATCACTGTCATCACGGCTTTAAAACGCGTTATGTCTTATAAGGGTTAGTAATATACTTATATATACGTGGGGTTTCTTACCCGGTTACCTGGTTCGGCCACACGCCCTCGAGGCGAATACCGACACCCAGTACCCCGGGTCTCACAGACCCGATACGAGAGGATTGCGAGTCTGATAAAGGTGATATGATACGAGTCGATCCGACTCGACCAACTGGACCCGAACCCAGAAGAGGAACCAAACTGGTTCAGCCTCTTTCCTAGTTTGACTTGGACTTCCCTAGTTCAAACTAGAGTATTTGATTAGGATTTATCTTTAGTCTTTTATATTTAATTGAGTCCTAGTTAATATTTGATTGTTAGGAATTAATTAAGAGTCCATTTGAGTTATGAAGTTGAGTTGAGTTTGAAAGCCTTATTACTTGCTAATTGAGCAAGGGGGTTTTTTAGTTGGATTAGGACTCTGTCAAGGTCTCTATAAAAGGATCTCAGTAGTTTGTATGATGAGGATGATGAATAAAGAAGAAAATTATGATTAGTTAAGAATAGTTGATAAAATATCATAGGAGTAGAGGTAATGTAGATTCCACCCGAAATCCACCATAGATCCACCTTCTTCCCCGTCGGTCACCTTCTCCGCAGCCGGCACCGCCTCCACTGGTAATCCTCTCTCCCCGCCACTCTCTCTCCACCACATCATCGCCACGTCATCGCCACATCATCGCCATCTTCTTCCTCTCTCCCGTGACCGGATCCCTAGCCTCACCGCCGTTCTCTCCTCTCTGGCCGCCCCTGCTACTATCCAAGGCCACCATCCTCTTCCCCGAGCTCCCACTACTCCGGCCAAACCTTTCCCGCCGCCCCCCGTTCATCTCCTCCGGCGGTATCTCCGTCCTTCCCAACTTCACCGTCACCGACCCCTTCCAGATCCACAACACCTAGCCACCCATTGGAAGATCGGATCCGATAGATCCGTTCCTTGTCTCTCCACGACCCATCCCCGATCGTTCCCGACCTTGCCATAGCCTCCCCGTCGTCATCCCCGACGCCGGCCTCCTCTAAACCCACCGGCTGACATCCTAGATCCGGCCAATCCGCCGTCTATCTCCCAGATCCTATCTGGTGGATCTCTTCCCCATAAACCCGCGACCCTTCCTGCCTCAGTCCTGACCGCCGTCGTGCCCCACCTCCGGTGATCCACTTTCGGCCAACCACAGCCATCGGATCTCCCCAGGCCGGCTTGACCAATTTGGCTCAGCCAACTCTAACTGATTCAGCTCAGCCACTTAATCCGGATCCAGCCCAATCAGGCTCAGCCTCAAGCCAGATCCGATTCAGCTAACCAGATTCAGCCAATTGGACTCAAATCAAGTCCGATCAGGCCAATTCTGATCGATTGGAGCAGTAGAGACCCGATATGAGAGGATTACGAGTAGACCGCTCGTATCATGATACGAGTCGATCCGACTCAACCAACTGCACCAGCACCCAAAAGAGGATCGAAACAGGTTTAGCCTCTTTCCTAGTTTTGCTTGAATGATACGATGCACCTTCTCTAGGGCTTTCGTACCGGATCTCTTGCCCGGTCTCGGCTCCTCCTTAGCCAAAGCTATGGCTAGGTCGAGAGATACCTTTAGGGTTTTAGGAGAAGCACCCTAGGTATTCGACGAGGAAGGCTCAAACCGGAGGAGAGAGAAGGATGAGGAAGAGGATTACCTCGCAGTTTCCTCTTTGGTTGGCTGGCTACCCTTGGGGGATCCAAGCCTTGGAGAACGTGGAAGTGGTGATGAGGTGGCGGAGGGGAGCACGGCAGCCAAGGGGGACGGCGAAGGAGTGGACGGCAGCGGAGAAGGAAGGAAGCTTGACGGTGGACGGAGGATGGCAGCGGACGGTGGTGGAGAAGGGATCTGGCGGTAGGGAAGGGAAGTGAAGGTGGCTGGTGTAGTTGGTGGAATTAGAGTTACATCTACTCCTAAGATTATTCTACTAATAACTCTACTTAATTCATCATAATTCGTCAACTATAGAGGTCCTTTTATAGAGGCCTTGAAAGAGTTCTATTCAGATTAGAAAACCCTCTTGCTTTAAATCAGCAAGTAATAAGACTTTCCTACTAAGTCTCAATCATAACTCAAACTTTCTAATACGTAGGACTCATAATAGGAACTAATTAAGCAAAGCATAATCTAAGCTCAAACTAGGAAACATACTCAATCAAGATAACTAAAAACTAGGAAATCAACTAAGTAAGCAAACCAGCTAGGGAATAGGAATCCATAAGGCCGACTTGGCTCAACCTGCTCCATAGGGACCTGGTTGCAGCCAGCTCCTTGGTGTTGGGCCCGCCCAAGCAAGGATGTGGGTCCCTTCTTGGAATGGCTCGGTTCGACCTTGTATCATTGAACTTCCCTAGTTCAAACTAGAGTTATTTAATTAGGATTTGTCAATAGTCTTTTATATTTAATTATGAGTCCTATTTGACTTAGAAGTTGAGTTTGAGTATGGAAGCCTTATTACTTGCTAATTAAGGAAGGGGGTGTTCTGATGAGTGCATGCAAGTGCACTTTGAACAGTCTTATAACCATCTCAATTGCTTGATTGTCACCCTTAATCAACCTCACTAGTACTATTTTTATATTTATATGTTGCTTCACATAGTTGTTTGGAAAATGTAGGAAATTAGAGCTAAAAGAAGGTGAAAAGGTTGCATGGGTCAATTTGGAAGATTAAACTGTACCTGTTCATGAAGAAGGAGATGATGTGCTATTATTGGAGAGATTTTGAAGTCTAGTTTCTGGAGAATTTTACGGTTCATTATTTCGACTTTTATAGAGGAAGTTACAATACTTTTAGTACAAATGGCGCAGTCTGAATGGTAAAAGAGAAAATACATGGGAAAGAAGATCGATCATTTATTCACCAGGAGATGACAGAGAGCTATGTTTACTCGAATCGATCTTTTTCCTTAAGAAGATCGATCATGTTCCCAGTTGTGAAAATTGAGAAAATCGATGATGCAAATGATTGATCATTTTCTTTAAAATAATCGATCATCCTCGGGGCGTGACACTTCTACAGGAAGAAATGATCGATCATCTTCCTTAAAAAAGATCGATCATTATACGGCGGCTGAGCAAAATCAAGGGTGTAGATCTAATCTGAGTGGGAATCTTTTGGAGGCTATAAATAGGCAACTTAGAGCTATTCAAAGAGAGATTTTTGGGAACGAATCTGGAGGAAGAAGAAGACCAATCCACCATCCATGGACGAGTAATCTTCAGGCATGACGGATGGATGTCTGAGCAAGGACGAGGCTTTTTCTTCATCATTGGTTCATGTTTTAATCTTCAATGTTTAAACTCTTTATATGTATTGGATCTTTACAAATTGTTATGAGGTTGAACATTATTATAAATCCAATCATGCTTCTTTTATGATATTGTGATCCCATAGCGATATTTTCTTTCTCCTACCTAGTGTCGCGCCCCTACCCGCGAAGGCCCAACCAGGCCGGGCGACGCGAACCGGAACCTAACTAAATGCGGGAACATTTTGGCGAGGGTTCCCTCTAATCTATTGGTCTCCCTAAACTATTCATAAGCACCCTTATTTAACAATAATTCCAAGTCTCAAAAATATAATAAGATATAATTCAAAACCTCAAAAGGGTTAACATTTATACAACATACTCCCGTAGCAGGCTAACTAAACCAAAAGGGTACATACAACGATCACCGCTCCTCAAGCACCGCCAGACGCTGCCGGGCCACCAAACACCTGCTCGGTAGGGGCCACCGAAGAAGAGCTAACGCATGCACCTGCAAAACACAGCCCGGGTAGGAGTGAGCAATTAAGCTCAATAGGGTTCTACACTACGACACACAGAAAGGAGGGAACACAATAGTGTCACCCTCAAGCAAGCCTAGGTGTACACAGGGACCCCATAACCCCACCGCGTATCCCTGAACGTAGGAAACCAATATTGCAGACCCACAAGCAGTAAACCGGCACTGCTAGGTGGGAACCGACATCGCTGAGTAGGCACACCCTCTACTCAAGAGTCATTGAACACTGAACACTGGCTACACCTCAGAATCGGCTCGAGGCTGACACGACCTCTAAATCATCGATCAACATGTATTCAAGCCATCTAAGCTTATCATCGATATCAACTTAATACTACCATTCGATCCTGGACCTACCCGCCACGGTCTTAGAGCTAGATCCGAGCTACCCGAAAGCCTCGGATCGGCGATCAACCGATCGCCCACGCCCCTATCCTTATGTATCTAATGCAGACAAAGCCATGTATGATCATACACATAGATAACAATTTAGGCATGCAACGATATCCTAATTATTACACAAGGCCAGGCGTAGCACACAGCTCGCCAAGGGTTGAACATGGCAAGGGTCTAGATAAAATGCATATTTTGTTCTACACATCCCAAGGGGTGGAACAAACACCCTTGGTTCAACCACATGCCAAGCACATGGCCTATGCGATAACGAACAACTCAATTTATCCAATTAGAGGAAATGATCTACTAACCTTGGAAAATCATAATTATTAATCTAACCGTCTGATTGATACGAAACTTGACTTTGAAGATCTCTTCCAAAGATCATCAAGATCATCTCAGCCATGAATCAACTTGACTAAATAATTAGCACCCACTTAATTACACTAATCCAGCTAACTGTCCTGTTTCAGCACAAACAGTCCATTTAATTCACCAGAAATTGTGTATAGCTCTGAAAATCATGAAACCAGTTGGAAATGAAAGCTAACTCACATATCTACTACTTTCATTCAGAACACCAACTCGGATCATGCATGTACAGCTCGAAAATCACGTTAGAACACCACTGTTCTAAATAAACCAGAAAATCCGAAAATAACATAATGAAATCTTGCTTGAATCCATATCAAATCAAAACCAAATCCTACCAAACTTTAATCAGGTGATAATAAAGCTACCAAGCTTCAGCTAGCATACTTTAATTGAAGAACAATCAAACAAAACCACGAAGAATACCTAATCTAAGGGATTAATGTAGAAACCTACCAAACTACGCTAATCCACGTTTGATTCTCAATCAAACCATCCAAGGAAGGTGTAGATCTCTTCCTCTAGCTCATTGAAGTCCTTCCAAGCCGCTGGATCAAGCTCCAAACGAGAATTTCTAAGGTAGGAGGAGAGGAGAAGAAAAACCGGTAAAACAGAGGAGGTCTCGGGCTACTTATAGGCTCGAGTCCGATCGATCGGTCCTAAGACCGATCGATCGGACTAGGCCAGACTAAGTTGGTTCACGTCCTTATTCGGACACGTCAGCCGTGTCCTTATCCAGACAACCGACACAGGTCTGATCGATCGCTCCCAGGACCAACCGATCGCACATGGGCCGCCAGCTATCCTAAAGACAAGCTTTCGTGCGCCCGAGCTTGGATCTTTCGATCCAAGGCCCACCTAAGGTTCTAGCAAACATCGAAACCAAACCAAAGGGGTTGTGTGTGCACCACGCGAGTATGAAGCAAACCGACAAGGCGTAATTTACCAAATTACCCTTGCAGTCCACAACGAGCCACGGGTCCGACCCAGGCGGTCGACCCAGGAGTAGAGGGATAGTTCCTCACATCCTAATACCCTTAAAGGAAATCTCATCCCTAAATTCGATAAAGGGCTCGGGAACAAGAAAGCATCTACATTAGAAGAAAGGACAAGACGTACCTCGAGAAGGAAACAAATGCAGATACTCCTGCCGCATGCGCACCTCGCGCTCCTAGGTCATCTCCTCGACTCCTCTGTGCCTCCACAGTACCTTGACCAAGGGAATCATCTTGCACCGCAAGACCTGATCCCTCCGGTCAAGTACCTGAATTGGCTTCTCAACGAACGTCACATCTGCCCTGATGACATGAGACGGGTCCGGGGGATACTTCCTCAGCATCAACACGTGGAAAGTAGGATGAACAGCTGACATGTGCAGAGGAAGATCCAGGCGGTAAGCTACCTCACCAATCCTCTGTAGGATCTCGAACGGTCCGACGAAACTCGGCGCCAACATGCCACCTCTGCCAAACCTGACTGACCTTCTGTACAACGATGCTCGCAAGAACAGTCTCTCATCGACTGTAAACTCTAACGGTTGTCGCCTCTGATATGCGTAACTCTTCTTTCGGCTCTGAGCCATCAGAAGTCTCTGCCTGATCTACACTAGTCTCTCTGACGACCTGATATGTTGCGAATGTGTCGTTAAAGCGCGGCAAACTTCAATCAAAATATAATCCTTATTCTATCACTATTCTACAGGGTAGACTAGTGAAGAAATTCGGAGTCGATCCACAAAAAAAACGTTGAAAAGTAAAATCAATTCTCGAAACTGATTCCTAAGCAAAGTAATCACAAGGTGGGTTGAATTATCTAAAACTTATCTAAGAAAGCAAGTAAAGTGATCGGGATTTGAACCAAAGCTTCACCTTCAATCTTCTCTTGTTATACTCTTGTTTTCTTCTCTCAACATTATGGATCATATTGGCTACAAGCTCACATGAATACCTAAAATAAGATTTATGTTCCTAACGGCATAGCCTATCTTTCTTGGCATAGGATGTCTTCGATCCTACGATTACTTTAAGTTATACTACTCCTAATGACCTAGGCACAACCTATCCTAACATAGCATAGCCTATCTCAAAAAGCAAACCATAAATCACATGAAAACCATCTCATAAATCTGTATAAGCAATCACCAAAAGCTTATACGACTGAAAATACTTCAAAGGAACTATGTTCCCTCAAATATATCTAATCATTAAAACCATATTTATGAGATCATGTTGAGAAGAAGTTTACAAGAATCAAGCCAAAGAAAATCAAAAGTTATACTAAGGTTTCATAGTATTTCTAAGAACAATAAATCTAGCCACTCATCTCTTGGAAATCATCAATCGGTGTAGAAGATGAAGCCATTGATCCCTGCAGAAAGATCGTCGTCTTCAAAACCCTAACCTTCTCCTCCAAAAATGGTCCAAAAGATCATAATTTTCGGCTAGAATAACCCCCTTTTGTATTAGAAACCCTTAATCCCAGAATTAGGAGTTATAATTGAAGTAAAACTCTAATTTCCCTAAATTCCGTGTTGCTGGCGTCATACGAGCGACCGATCAGACGGAAAACCGATCCATCGCTCCAGTCGGTTTGACTGGGTCTCTACTGCCACGTCATTAATTAATTTCATCCTTTCTCAAATTTCAGCTTTCATAGATCCAACTTTGCTTCAAACCTGGGGCCAATATATAGAGAATCTCACAAAGTGTTAACAATGAAAGTTGTAGAACTTGAAGTCTTCTTTTATATCCCAGAATTTTAGAATAGTTGGAATTCTGTAGAATGTCTGGTAATTTATTTCCTACCAGTCGACGAAGCATTCTTTTTGCAGAATTTAGTGATTTTTGGCCGAGTTTATTGTATTTCTTCTCAAATGCTACTTAAACCTGAAATCAAACAATAAGATATCAAAGACACCTACTTTTAGTCTAACAAAGGTAATTTAAGGGGTTTAATTAGGCATAATTCTTGTCTCATCACACCCCCTAACTTACACTTTGCTAGTCCTCGAGCAGAGAAAAGATAAAAAGAAAGAAATAAATCTAACTAGCCACTTTCGTAGGTCTGACGATTGCACTTAGCATGTGCAACAAGCCTTTAAATCCGTGGGTTACCCCAGTGGAGGAGTTATAGTATCCTGAGGGTTTTCAGGAATGACACCCACAAACATCTATACATTCTCTTAAATATATTATTAGAAATCAATTATAATATTCATTAACTCCAATGCATGAAATAGAAATAGTATCCATGAATACACCTTTCAACTCATAGTCGTATAAAAACATAGTAAATGAAAATATGTCATAACATATTTCCAACACTTTAACATATTTAATCATGACTAAAAATAACTTTAACGCTCCTTTGTGTGAATAGGATTTCACATACTTCAGAGCATTAATTATATCTAAACATTTTAACTATTCAATATTACAATCCTATTCAAGCACATATTTTCCACTTATCATATAGCAATCTCTGCTTTTATTCATTTTTCTTTTCCTTTTTTTGTGCAGGAATTTCAACTGTTTTACGCGAACAACACACCTTGTTAGGCACATTGTCCGGTTACTAAGTATGAAACCCTTCTTTTTTTCTTTTCTTTTTATTCCAGGAAATTCAACCGTTTTACGTGAATATCATGTTGGCCAGGCACACTACCCGGTTACTAAGTTGAAAGTCCTTTTTTTCATACTAAGATAATTGCATATGTTCATGTATTTTCTGTGTCATGACATAGAATTGTAAATCTATCATAGTATCATGTTTAGAATCTAATCTCAACTCTTTAACATGTGGAAGTGAACATGTGCATTGATACTAGCGGTCTATTCGTAATCCTCTCCGTATCGGGTCTCTACTACTCCAATTGATCGGAATTGGCCTGATCGGACTTGATTGAGTCCAATTTACTGATCTGGCTAGCTGCATCGGATCTGGCTGAGGCTGGCTCAGATCTGGCTCAGGTAATTGGATAAGGCTTGTCTGGATTGGGCTGGATTGGATTAAGTGGCTGAGTCAAGTTGACTGAGCTGAGTTTGATTCAAGTTGGCAGAACCGGAGGGGATCCAAGGGTTGAGGTTCGCCGGAGTAGATCGTCGGCGTAGGGGCGTCGGAGGCGGTCTGGATCTTGGCAGGAAGGTTCGTAGGACGGTGGGGAAAAGATCCACCGGAGTGGATTGGTCGGAGAATGGCTAGATCGACGGGGTCTAGGATGTCGACGGCGGTGGGTTTGGGTTGACCGGCTTGGGGTGACGGGGAGCTTGGCAGGGGTCCGGCAGCGGTCAGGGAAGGTCGTGATCTGGTCTACGGAGGCCGGGGAAGGGTTTTAGGATGGTTTAGAGGTGAGATCGGGGTCGGACAGCGGTTGACGGCGGCGGCTGTGAAGTGGGGAACGGTGAGGAGGTCACCGGAGACGACGATGGGAGGCGGGAAAGGTATCGTCGGAGTCGTGGGCTACAAGGGAGGTTGAAGGAGGTTTTGGATATAAGCGGGGGAGGCCGGAGAAGGTACGGGAAGGATGGCCGGTGGAAGCTAGGGTTTGGCACAGGGAGAGAAGGGAGGAAGACGATGAACAGTGATGACCAAGCATGTGACTGGGCGTGGGATGCTGACGTTGAGGAGAGAGAAAATGGCGGGGAAAGAGAAATACCGGTGGAGGCGGTGCCGGCTGCGGAGAAGGTGACCAGCGGGGGAGAAGGTGGATCAATGGTGGATTATCTGGTGGAAACTAAATTACTTAATTCTACTCCTATGATATTCTACTAACTACTCTACTCTCATTAATTCATCATAATTCTCTTCCCTTGTTACAAAGCTACTGAGGTCCTTTTCTAGAGGCCTTGACTGAGTTCCTAATCCAACTAAAAAATCCCCTTGCTTAATTAGCAAGTAATAAGGCTTCAAACTCAAACTCAACTTACTAACTCAAAATAGAACTCTTACTTAATTCCTAACAATCAAATATCAACTAGGACTCAATTAAATAAATATAAAAGACTAATAATAAATCCTAATTAAATAACTCTAGTTTTAACTAGGGAAGCCAAATTACGAAAGAGGCTAAACCAGTTTGGGTCCTCTTCTGGGTGCGGGTCCAGTGGTCGAGTCGGATCGACTCGTATCATGCAATAGGATATGTCAAGTTATCCTTAAATCATGATAAAAGTGTTAAAGTATAGAAATAATATCATGCATAACAAAAATTTACTATCCCTTATATGGCATACAAGTCTCAGAATAATTCATAAAATAAATTTCTAAACATGCACATTTGTCAAATCATATCATAATTTCATTCTTTTGACATAATTCAAGAGATGTATAATATTTGGTTAACAAAAAAGAAAAAATATGAGCATGAAATTTATGAATGCTACCCCCCAACTTAAATGTAATTGTTCCCAATTACACATAGTTATAAAAATAAATCAAGAAGTAAAGGGTAGAGATAACCATAATGAACGCACCGAAAATAGATTTCTCTCTCTTCCAATTTAAGGTGAGGCACCGCCATCATTGAATATATACATCCTTCCTTCTTCACCATAACCTGTCACAAAAATATATACCTTTCTAAAAAGATCAAATATAACTCATAAAATTTCAAAAAGGTATTAAAATTATAGAAAATTTCGGCAGAGTCGCCTTTGTATTTTCATGATATATTAATTTCTACAAACATTCTGATACGAGTCGATCCGACTCGACCAACTGGACCCGAACCCAGAAGAGGAACCAAGCTGGTTCAACCTCTTTCCTAGTTTGACTTGGACTTCCCTAGTTCAAACTAGAGTATTTAATTAGTATTTATCATTAGTCTTTTATTGAGTCCTAGTTGATTGTTAGAAATTAATTAAGAGTCCCCTTGAGTTAGGAAGTTGAGTTGAGTCAGAAACCTTATTACTTGCTAATTAAGCAAGGGGGTTTTCTAGTGGATTAGGACTCTGTCAAGGTCTCTATAAAAGGACCTTAGTAGTTTTGTATTAGGTTATGATGAATGCATGAGATGAATGATTAAGAATAGTTGATAGATTATCATAGGAGTAGAATATCATAGGTGTAGAGATAATATAGCTTCCACTAGATATCTACCATAGATCCACCTTCTTCCCCGTCGGTCATCTCCTCCGCAGCCGGCATCGCCTCCACCTTCAATTTCCTTCTCCCCGTCACTTTCTCTCTCCGCCACGTCAGCGACCCCACCGCCACGTCACCCCAGCACTGTTCATCTTCTTCCCTCTCTTCTCTCCCGTACCCTAGCATCCGCCGACCACCGCCGTTCTCTACTCTCCGGCCACCCCCGTCGCCAACCGAGGCCACCATTCTCTTCCTCTAAGCCCCACGACTCCGGCCATCCCTTTCCCGCCGTCTTCACCGTCTCCGGTGCCTTCCCCGGCAAACACCACCTCCAAGCTCCGCCGCCATCAACCCAGATCCACCTCGATCTCACCCGAAAACCTCCCAGATCCTTCCTAAGCAACTCACGACCCTTTCCCGACTATCTTCCCGATGTCCCAAGCCTCTGCCGAGCTCCCCGTCGTCCCCGACGCCGGTTAACCCAAACCGCCGCCGACTACCTCTCCAGATCCCGTCGATCTAGCCCACCTCCGACCAATCCACTCCGGTGGATCTATTCCCCATCACCCACGAACCTTCCTGCCACTATCCCGACCGCCTCCTCCGCCCCTACGCCGGCGATCTACTCCGGCGACGCCTCAGCCGTCAGATCTTCCCAGCCGATCTTTACCAACTCAGCCACTTCAATCAGGTTCAGCCCAATCAAGTCCGGTTCAGCCAAGCCAAGCCACTTAGCCCAATCAAGTCAAGCCTGACCCAATTCCTTGAGCTAGATTCGATCCAATTAGCCAAATCAGCCAGTTGGACTCAATCAAGCCCGATCAGACTCAATTCTGATCGATTGGAGCAGTAGAGACCCATTACGAGAGGATCACGAGTAGACCGCTCGTAACACATTCATCCACATGATTTAAAAAATAAAACATTAAAGCATTAAAATACATTAAATCATCCATGCATAGCACCCAAAATATTCAGCATCCATAATATCGTCCTGATTGAAGATCGAGATCGTCTGATCTGAAATCTGAGCTTTGGAGCACCTGGATCACGTCCAAAAAGAATCAGACGGCTGAAAGCTTGCTGGTGATGATCAACGGTGAAATGGCTTGGCTGGTGGATGGGAAGGGTACAAGAAGAATCGTAGATGCTTGAGGAGTTCTCCGGTGAGCTCTGATCGAAGAATAGAGGTATCCAGGTGACAAATCGGAGGTGAATGGCTCGGAGGAAGATGATTGCCGGAATTGGATTCCGATGATCGGAGCTCCAATCAAGGTTGGCAAGGGGTGAGGAAGGATCGTGGAAGTCTAAGGAACTATCCTATGGTGCTTGATTGATGAATTTAACTTCCAGACGGTGGATTGAAGGTGGTCGGAGAAGTGGTTTTGTCGGAGTTTGAAACTGATGATCCTGTCGGCAAGCAAGAGTTTTGATGGCGGCTGAAGCTTCGTGGTGGCCGGAGGCAGGTTCTGGAGGTGTTTGGCGGCAATGGGCAGCCGTGGATGAAGGTGTCGACGACAACCGAGGGGCTCATCGGCGTCGGAGGAGAAGGTTTTGAGGGAAGACGGGGATTGGAAGGAAGAGGTGGAAGGTTGGCGGCGGTTATGGTTCTGGTTTTGAGGGATGAGGGAGGGCGGAGAAGCTGCGGCGAGTGGCAATGGGTAACGGCTCAGGGACGAGCCGATGAGCCGGGACGACGAGCCGAGACCAAGGAACAGAGCGGGAGGAGAGAGGGAAAACAAGCAAAAAACAAGGAAATTTAGGAAAAAATGGAAAAACAAATCATGGAAAATCCTAAAAATTAAGGAAAATCCTAAATCTAAGGGGAAAAAAAATCTAAAATTATTGGGTTGCCTCTCAGCAAGAGCGCAATTTTACGTCTTTTGCTAGACGTCCCTAAAAACTCAGTTATCGCCTGGATCCATCAATATAACGGACTCAATAATGTCTCCGTGTTGAATGTCCTCAACATAAGGTTTCAATCTATGCCCATTAACTTTAGTGATCTCATTTGTGCTTGGGTCCTGAATTTCTATGGCACCATGTGATCCTTTCATAGAATTAGAAGCGTCGAACATGAGTTTGAAAGGTAAGGAAAAAGCAGGTGCATGAACTATGGGAGCAGAAGCTAAAAGGTCACGGATTGTTTTGATAGCATTTAAGCAAGCATCATCGAAGACAAATGGAGCATCCTTGGCAAGAAGCTCACACAAGGGTTTTGAAATTTTTTGAAAAATCTTTGAAGAATCGACGATAGAATCCTGAATGACCTAAAAAGAATCAAATTTGACGCATAGAAGAAGGTGGGGGCAAATTTTCGATTAAATCCACTTTGGCTTTATCAACTTCAGTACCTCTTTTTACATACAATGTGTCCAAGCACTATTCCCTCTTGAACCATAAAATGACTCTTTTCCCAACTTAAAACCAAATTAGTTTCAATGCATCGTTCAAGGACTTTTGTCAGATTTGCAAGGCAAGTTTCAAAAGTAGAGCCGAACACAAAAAAATCATCCATAAAGACCTCTAAGAATTTATCAAGCATATCAGAGAAGATAGCCATCATACACCTTTAAAAAGTCGTAGGTGCATTACATAGGCCGAACGGCATCCTTCGGTACGCAAAGGTACCAAAAGGGCAAGTGAAAGTTGTCTTGTCTTGATCTTTAGGATCAACTGCAACTTGATTGTACCCTGAATAGCCATCAAGGAAATAATAAAAGCTTTGACCGGAAAGACGTTCAAGAATTTGATCAATGAATGGTAAAGGGAAGTGATCTATCCAAGTGAGGGCGTTGAGTTTTCTATAATCAATGCAAACTCGTCATCCCGTAGAGCGAGTCGGGACCTGCTCTCCTTTCTCATTCTCCACAACTGTGAGTCCTGATTTCTTGGGAACTAATTGCATAGGGCTAACCCACTTACTGTCAGAAATCGGGTATATGATACCTGCATCTAAAAGTTTCACCACTTCTTTCTTAAGCACCTCTTTCATGTTAGGATTAAGGTGGCGTTGCATCTCCTTAACAGTTTTAGACTCATCTCTAACGGTTTTAGACTCATCTTCCTATGATCTTTTAAAATCTTAACAAGTTGACTCTCTTGATTGGAAGATAATGCTGAAGAGATGATAACGGCAAGAGTAGAGTTTTATTCTAGGAAAACGTATTTCAGTGTTGTTGGAAGTGGTTTAAGTTCAAGTTCAGGTGGTGATTCTAGTGAAGTAGGTGCAGGGCTGGAAGAGAGAGGTGGAAGCAACTCAACTACCCATGGCACAACCTCGTTACAGTCCTCTACAACCAGACTTATTGGTCGGACCAGAGTCCGATCGGTCAGAACTGGACCGATCGGTCGCTCAGAGGAGTGATGGATCGGTCCAGACAGCATGTGTGTTCCAATGTCATCAATTGATTGTGCAATGCCATTCTCAACATCATGATATTCATTCAGCATGTCATCTATATATCATCAACAATCATAGCATGTGAAGATGTATCAACACAATCAGTCAACATATCAATAGCATAACAGTCATCATCTGCCATTCTACAATTAATGCATGCATTCACCCTGGCTAAGAAGGGTCGACCTAAGATGATTGGTATAGATTTTCTACAGTAAATAGTAGGCTCCATATCCAAGACAATAAAGTCAATAGGAAAGAAGAAATTATCCACTTTAACTATTACATCCTCCAAGATACCTCTTGGTGTCTTGACAGATCTATCAGCTAATTGCAGAGTCACATGTGTAGGTCTAAGCTCCCCCATACCGAATTGCTTATAAAGTGAGTATTGTAAAAGATTCACACTGGTATTGTGGGGGTACCAGAGCCTTTGAGTTTTGGCGGCGTGTCATGTTTAAGAATAGAACTGACTTGCAAAGTGAGGAAAATCTTTTTGGATACCTTAGCTTTTGATTGACGTTTCTGTGTACACAGATCCTTAAGAAATTTGGCATAAGAAGGAATCTGTTGGATGGCATCTAATAAGGGTATGTTAATGTTAACTTGTTTAAAGGTTTCTAAGATTTCTTCTACAGCTTTCTTCTTGGGGTATGCGGACGAGGGATCCTTAAGAGCTTTAGGAAAAGGCACTTTAGGTGTGTATATGCATGGGTTAGGTTCATTTTGATCAACTGGGTCCTCATCTGTGTTCTCCTGTTCTTCACTCGGCTGGGACAGAGACCGATCGGTCGGTGATAGTTAAAATCAATCACCGGGCGCAGGATCTACATGTGTCAATTTGTCTACCGGACCTTAGGGTGACTACCGCTTGTGCACTTTCAAAATTTTGGGCATCTACGTGGTGCAAGGCCCTGGGATTTGTAACTGGTTGACTAGGTAAATTACCAACTTCTCGCTTATACACCGTGTTTGCCACTTGCCCTAATTGCGTCTTTAACTTGGATATAGATTGAGCATAGGAGGCTCCATCTCTTCAAAGGTTAGCTATACTGACATCTATGTTCTCAAACTTCACATTCATTTTTGCATTCATGGTTGTGAGTTTGCTCATGAGCATGTCAAACTGTGTGTCAGAAGTCACTTGAGGGGCAGGAGGTGATGCAGTTTTCTGATATGGTGCAGAATACCCATGTGGTGGATTTACAGAAGGTTTTAATGGGTATCTACTTGTAGGAGCAGTAAAGGAACTACTTTGTCCTTGGAAATTACTAGATTGATGTGGTGGTCTACAACTAAAGTTGGGATTGTTTCGCCAACCAAGATTATAAGTACTTGAATACAGATTGTTCTCAGGTTTAGCAAAACCATATGCCGCATTTACTTGCTCCTGAACGAACTCTGGGAATGACGAAGCCAAAGGACAGTCTGTAATAGGATGTTCAATACTAGAGCATAAGGCACATGTGCGAGGTTGATCCTGCGGCAGTGAAGATGCTAGTGATAAATTCATCTCCAATTTATCAAATCTTTTATTTAGGAGGGCTAAATGTGCAGAAATTGCATCAGGTGCAGATAATTCAAAAGCTCCCTTAGCTGTAGGTCAACTCCTAGGGTTTGTTTATTGTTGTTGAGAATCCATCGAAATTTGGTCATACAGGTTTCATAACTTATCATAATCTTTATCCAAAGGAATACCTCCACAACAAGCTACAACACGAGTTTTACATCTCTCATTAAGTCCTCTATAAAACTTATGAGTCAATTCCAATTTGTCAATATCATGATGTGGACATTTGCTAAAAAGATCTTTAAATCTATCCCAAGTGTCAAGACTCATCATCATATTGAACAAAGGTAAGGATTTCAGTCCGAAATTTCTCAGTTTTAATTATGGGACAGAATTTCCTTAAAAAATGTCTCTTGAAGTTGGTCCCAAGTTGTTATTGAGCTTGGAGGTAAATATTGAAGCCAGTGTTTAGCTTTATCTTTCAAAGAGAAGGGAAAAAGTTTTAACTTAAAGGCATCATCATTAAAGTTCTTCATTTTTAGTGTAGTGATGGTATCGTAAAATTGTGAATGTGCTCATATGGGTCCTCATTACTTAAATTATGGAAAGTGGGGTAACATTTGAATCGTTTGGGGTCTAATCTCATAAAGTGAGGCTGTGATTGCAGGAGGATCAATGGAAGGAGTGTAAGTGTAGGCAGTGGGCAAGAAGTGATTTCTCAAAAGAACATGTTGCACCCCCCCCCCCCCCCCCCCCCCCCCCCCATTGTTATTATTATTACCTCCCCTTCCAAGATTAGCATTAGGGTTGATGACATGTCCTTCGTTTTCAGCCATGGTGACTGATACGAGTCGATCCGACTCGACCAACTGGATCCGAACCCAGAAGAGGAACCAAACTGGTTCAGACTCTTTCCTAGTTTGACTTGGTCTTACCTAGTTCAAACTAGAGTATTTGATTAGGATTTATTATTATTCTTTTATTGAGTCCTAGTTGATATTTGATTGTTAGGAATTAATTAAGAGTCCCTTTGAGTTAGGAAGTTGAGTTGAGTTTTAAAGCCTTATTACTTGCTAATTAAGCAAGGGGATTTTTTAGTTGGATTAGGACTCTATCAAGGTCTCTATAAAAGCACCTCATTAGTTTGTATTAGGTTATGCATGAGATGAATGACAAAGAATAGTTGATAGAATATCATAGGAGTAGAGGTAATGTAGTTTCCACCCGAAAATCCATCATAGATCCACCTTCTTCCCCGTCGGTCATCTTCTCCGCAACCGGCATCGCCTCCACGGACTTTCTCTCTCCGCCACGTCAGCGACCCCACACCAAGTCACCTGCCACCTCAGCATCATCTCCTTCCTCTCTTCCTCTCTCCCGTACCCTAGCTTCCGCCGGCCTTCCCTCCGTCCAGCCTCTCCGGCCACCCCCCGTTCCCGTCCAAGACCTCCATCGCCCTCCCCTTGGCACCACGACCCCGTCCAGCCGCTCCTCCGCCTCCGCCGTCCTCTCCGGCGCCTTCCCCGGCAACCCGACCTTCGTCCCCATCGCCGTCAACCCCTATCCGATCCCTATCCCACCTCCAAACCATCCTAAAAGCCTTCCGCGACCTCCCTAAACCGATCGCAGCCTTCCTAAGCCACTCCCGGAGCCTCCCTCGTCGTCTTCGACGCTGGCCGACCCAACTTTCACCGCCGTCTTCCCCAGATCCGGCCGATCCGCCACCCATCTCTCAGATCCGAGCCGTTGGATCGCTTCCCCACCGTCCAACGACCTTTCTTGACAAGATCTCGACCGCCTCCGCCGCCCCTACGCCGGCAATCCACTCCGGCGACTCTCAGCCCTCGGATCCAGGCTGGTTCAGCCCAACCAACTGACTCAGCCACATCCAGCCAATTGAACCTGGTCAACCTGATCCAGATCAATTCAGACTTGACCCAGGCAAGTCCCATCCAATCAGACTCAGCCAGATCCGATCCAGCTAGCCAAATCAGCCAATTGGACTCAAATCAAGTCCGATCAGGCCGATTCTGATCGATTGGAGCAGTAGAGACCCGATACGAGAGGATTACGAGTAGACCGCTCGTATCAGTGACAAAGGTCTCATGAATAGATTGCAAGTTGCTCAAGGCCTCCTGATAAGTACTCAAAGATTGTTCACCTAGGCCCACCTAAGGTTCTAGCAAACATGGAAACCAAACCAAAGGGGTTGTGTGTGCACCATATAGGTATGAAATAAACCAACAATGCGCAATTTACCAAATTGCCCATGCGGTCCACAACGAGCCACGGCCCCGACCCAGACGGTCGACCCAGAAGTAGAGGGACAGGTCCTCACATCCTAATACCCTTGAAGAAAATCTCGTCCCGAGATTCGATAAGGATAGGGCTCGAAAACAACAAAGCAGCAACACTAGAAGACAGGACACGAGGTATCTCGGGAAAGGAAACAAATGCGGATAACCCTTCCGCATGTGTGCCTCGCGCTCCCAGGTCATCTCCTCAACGCCTCTGCGCCTCCACAGTACCTTGACCAAGGGAATCGTCTTGCCCCGCAAGACTTGATCCCTCCGGTCAAGTACCTGAATCGGCTGCTCAACGAACGTCGCGTCCGCCTCAAGCTCGATGTCATCCACCCTGATGACAACGAGACGGGTCCGGGTGATACTTCCTCAGCATCGACACGTGGAAAGTCGGATAACAGACATGTGCTGAGGAAGATCCAGGCGGTAAGCTACCTCGCCAATCCTCTCCAGGAACTCGAACGACCCGATGAACCTCGGTGACAACTTACCACCTCTGCCAAACCTGACTGACCCTCTGTACGGTGATGCTGGCAAGAACACTCTGTCACCGACTGTAAACTCCAACGGTCATCGCCTCTGATATACATAACTCTTTTATCGCCTCTGAGCCATCAGAAGTCTCTGCCTGATCTGTACTAGTCTCTCTGACGACTTGATGTGTTGTGAACGTGTCGTTAAAGCACAGAAAACTTCAATCAAAATATAATCCTTATTCTATCGCTATCCTACAAGGTAGACTAGTGGTGAAGTTCGGAGTCGATCCACAGGGAAAACATTCGAAAGTAAAATCAATTCTCGAAACTGATTCCTAAGCGGAGTAATCAAAAGGTGCGTTGAATTATCTAAAAATTATCTCAAAAAGCAAGTAAATTGATCGGGATTTGAACAAAGTTATGAACTACCTAGAGAATAGTCAATCCACCCTAACTTTACCTTCAATCTTCTGAAGTCCTCTTGTTTCATTCTCTCAACATTATGGATCATATGGCTACAAGCTCACATGAATCCCTAAAATAAGATTTATGTTCGTAACGGCATAGCCTATGTTTCTTGGCATAGGTTGTCTTTGATCCTAAAATTACTTTAAACTATACTACTCCTAATGACCTTGGCACAACCTATCCTATCCTAGCATAGCCTATCTCAAAAGAAAACCATAAATCACATGAAAACCATATCATAAATATGTATAAACAATCACAGAAAGCTTATACGATTGAAAATACTTCAAAGGAACTCTGTTCTCTCAAATATCTAATCATTAAAACAATATTTATGAGATCATGTTGAGAAGAAGTTTACAAGAATCAAACAAAAAAAATCAAAAGTTACACTAGGGTTTCATGCATGATTAAGCTCGGATTTTCTGGTTTCTGTTGTTCTTGAAGAACAGCTGGCTTGTGGCGAGTTTTTCGGCCGGTACGTACATGATCTTGGGTTGTGATGAACATAAGAGTTGTAGATCTTTGAATCTACTCTCTAACCCAACTGATTTCATAATTTTCCGATTTTCCTACGACTTGTTATGAATTGTTTACTGGAGGGCTGCGTTGCAGCAAATTAATTAGTTAAGTTAGTTTAGTTAACGGTTTTGATTAGCGTTTTCCCGTTAATCCAACCGTTGGATGATTATGGATTTTGGATATGTTGATCCTGGTATATACCTACTGATGGATAAGTTGGATCTTGAATTCGACGTCGTTTGGACGTTGGATCGACGGGATCAATTAACCCCTAAGTAGAGGCTTTGAGTGTTTTGATTATAATATTATATTTCGGAATATAATATTATATTGTTTACTGTTCATCATCGTTTTCGGGGTTGCTTCCCGTTGCAGGAGTCTGCGGTTGACGGTCGCGGTACCGTCGTAATGCCGGGACCCGCTGCGGATCGGCTGGCAGCAGTCGGTAGTACTGCTGCAGCGATCCGGTCGACTCATATGATGTTTGTCATACTGTTGCATGCTTTACTTCTTATCTGTGTATGTTCATAGCATGCATTTCCCTGTTGTGCATTAGTTGCATTGGTTAGGGCGTGGGTGATCTTTGGGTCGCCGTCCCGAGGCTGGAAGCTCGGACTTAGCCCTAGGACCGGGGTTGGGTAGTTTGGACCCGGTTTGAATGGTGGTGTCCAGTCGATTCGATGATAGGCTTAGATGACTGGTACACTTGTTGCTTGATGATTATAGTGGTCGTGTCGGCCTTGAGTCGGAAGCTGAGGTGTAGCCGGTGTCCCACTGTACTGACCCGGGAGTAGTGAAGTTGCCTACTCAGTTTGTGTGTCGACAGTGTTGGAGTGCTGCCCCTGGGCCTCAGGGACACGCGGTGGGGTTATGGGACCCCTGTATACACCCAGGTCTTGCTTGAGGGCGACACTTTTGCGTTTCCCTCTTCCTTCTGTGTGTCGTAGTGTAGAACCCTACTGAGCTTAGTGCTCACACCTACCCGGGCTGCGTTTTGCAGGTGCAGGCGTCAGTTCTTCCTCTGTGGCCCCTACCGGGCAGTTGGTCGGCGGTGCGGCGGCGCCTGGTGGACTTTGAGAGGTGACGATCTTTACTGTTTTCATACCTTTTGTTAGTTATTCTCCTACGGGAGTAATGTTGTATTTGGATCTTCCCCTCTCCGAGGATATGTATATTAAACACACTTTGGGTTTTGAATCTGTGGTTCGAGGTTCTACTAATTAATTGTTGTTTTAAATTGAAAGTGCTTTTGGTGAACTGTTAGGAAGACAATAGGTTAGAGGGAACCCTCGCCGTCTTTTTCCGCGTTTTGTAGGTTCCGGTTCGCGTCGCCCGGCCCGGTTGGGCTTTCGCGGGTCGGGGCGCGACATATCCTATTTCGGATAGCACTTGGGTTAGTCCAATTCAAGTGGTGCCTAAAAAGACAAGAATAACCTTGGTGAAAAATAAAAAAGATGAGTTAGTTCCTATCCGTGTTAAGAATGGGTGGAGGGTTTGTACAGATTATAGAAAATTAAATGCTATAACCCGCAAGGACCACTTCGCTTTACCTTTTATTGATCAGATGCTTGAAAGGTTAGCTGGATCTTATTATTGTTTTCTTGATGGTTATTCAGGATATTTTCAGATTGCAATTTCCCCTGAAGATGAAGAAAAGACGACGTTCACGTGCTCCGAAACTTTTGCATATCGTCGCATGCCCTTAGGCCTTTGCAACGCCCCAACCACTTTCCAAAGGTGTATGGTTAATATATTTTCAGATTATATTAAACATATCATATAAGTTTTTATGGATGATTTCACAGTTTACGGTGACTCCTTTGATAATTGTTTACATAAACCTTACACTTATTCTTCAAAGATGTATAGAAACTAGCCTTGTGTTAAATTTTGAGAAATGTCATTTCATGGTTGAACAAGGTATAGTTTTGGGTCATGTAGTTTCATCTAAAGGAATTGAGGTTGATAAAGCTAAAGTTAATGTTATTCAATCTTTACCCTATCCCATTAGTGTGCGGGAAGTTCATTCTTTTCTTGAACATGTAGGTTTTTTACCAAAGATTCATCAAGGACTTCTCCAAAACAGCATTACCGATATGCACGTTGTTACAAAAGGACAAGGTTTTTGAGTTCGATGAGGTATGTAAAAAGGCATTTGATAAGTTGAAAGAATTGTTGACTTCTACCCCAGTTATTCAGCCCCCTGACTGGAGCGTTCCTTTCAAGATAATGTGCAACGCGAGTGATTATGCAGTAGGCGTTGTTTTGGGCCAAAAGATTGGAAAAACATCTCATACAATTTACAATGCTTCCAAGACTTTGGATGATGCTTTGTGGGCGTATAGGACTGCATATAAGACTGCCATCGGTATGTCACATTATCGCTTGGTATTTGGGAAACCATGTCACCTTCCAGTTGAGTTAGAACATAAGGCGTATTGGGCTATCAAGAACTTCAATGACACGATGCTCCTTCTCTAGGGCTTTCGTATCTGGTCTCTTGCCTAGTCTCGGCTCCTCCTTAGCCAAAGCTATAGCTAGGTCGAGATATACCTTTAGGGTTTTAGGAGAAGCACTCTAGGTATTCGACAAGAAAGGCTGAAGACTGGAGGAGGGAGACGGATGAGGGAGAGGATTACCTCGCAGCTTCCTCAATGGTTGGCCGGCTACCCTTGGGGGATCCAAGCCTTGGAGAACGTGGCAGCGGTGATGAGGTTGCGGAGGGGAGCACGACAGCTAAGGGGGACGCCGGGAACTTGGGGTTTGACTGCAGATGGCAGCGGATGGCGGCGATGAATGGTGGCCGGCTAGTGGAGAGATAATCCGGCAGTAGGGAGAGATGAAGGTGACTGGTGGATTTGATGGCAATTAGGGTTACAGCTACTCCTATATTACTTCTACTCCTAGGATTTATCTCTACTAAATAATAACTCCATTAAATTCGTCCATGCATAAAAACCCTAATACAAACTATAGAGGTCCTTTTATAGAGGCCACAAGAGAGTTCTACTCCAACCTGAATACCTTCTTGCTTGAAAAGCAAGTAAACAGACTCTTCAATCCCAGCTACTAGGCCTTGGATCGTCCTCAAACGCAATCAAATCCAGCAAGAACACGGCTCAAAACTCGAATTTTCCAAAAAAAATCAAAGGGAAAAGGTTTCGTTGGAGGTCCTTTTATAGTGGCCTCAAGAGAGTCCTACACAGATAACTACTATCTTGCTATAATCAGCAAGTTACAATCCTTTCCAAATAAGACTAAATCAAGATAACTACTAATAGAAAACTGACTCAATCATAATCCAAACTAATAAATCAATTAATAACCAACTAAGAAAGTGATCCAGCTAGGGGTTAGGATCCCTAATGCCGGATTAGGCTTGGGACCTTGTTCCAAGGCCGGCACTATGGATCCATGCTTGTGCATGGACTTGGTCTTGGCTTGGTCCATGGTCGGGTCAGCTAGGAGGTGGGGTCCGACCTGCGTGGGACTACTTAGTTCCTCCTGGGCGTGGGTCCTGCTCCTTGGTCCAGCCCATGCTCGGGCTTGGGCTTGAAGCCAGTTCAGCTAGAGCTCGGCTTGCACATCTAGGACTAGACTCGATCAAGTCCTTCCTTGGCGTGGGTTGGGCTGGCCTAGGCTGAGCTTGGTTCGACCTCGTATCATCCCCTCCCCCTTTGAAGAGTGCCTTGTCCTCAAGGCCTGAATTTGCTGAGGGAAGAGAACTCTGCTCTTGTCGACCCGGAGTGACCTGGCTGGACCGCAACTGCAACTTTGGACTGGGTGGTGAGAAATCTGGTCGGTCCCATGGTGGATCTAATGGTATCCGAAGCGGCGAGTCATGGGCCATGCTGCCGGTCTGGAAGGATAAGGCTGAAACATAGGTGAATCTGGCGGCCTCTGGAACTCCAAGAAGTAGAGGGCGGCTGTAGATCGATAATTGGGCCACCTCAAGTGCTGGCTTCCTAGGTCAAAGACTCGTTCAACCTGAACCAAATCCTTCCAAGGTGGAAGTAGACCCAAGACGGCGGCTGGATACAGTCGTGCCGAGGACGGAGCATCCAGGGAACAATCTGATGGTTCAGGTGGATCTTCAATGGTTCTCCTGGATCATCCTCGTCATGTCCCATGAGTAGTGTCACCCATGACCATTGAACGGGATCTGATCTCCATGGCCTGGTCGGATGTGCAGGGTCTTGGCTTGATGCTGAGTCAAGCTTGCTTTGGTCCAGTCTGAAGTAAAGTCGGCTGGGCCACGTTTCTGCTGCACTATTTGGATCTTGATTAGGTTCAGTTTGGCTGAGCTTGATGGAGCTTAGCTGGCTGCAATCAGATCTAGCCGGATGGATTCTGGCTGCATCCAATTGAGTCTGACTTAGCCTGGTCTGATCTAAGCTTGGTCGGATCTGGTTGGTGTAACCAAACCTGGTCGTGCTTGGATGGGATCTGACCAAGTCTTGTAAGCTGCAATCTGACTCGACCAATTGTAGGTGATGGAGTCGGAGTTTGATCAGGTTCAAACCGTAGTGATTTGATTTGATCTGATCAGATAGCTGAAGGGCTCTAGCAACTGAGAGGGGACTGAACTTGGTCCCCGGTGAGGGATGTTCATCAGGGTTTGGATCCCATGGAGAAGAGGGGATGAGAGGATGGGGGTTCGGTATGGGTGGCGGATCTAGAGGGGGTTTGGGGTCGGCCTCGGTAAGGCTACGGGAAGGGTCAGGAGGGTTAGGGGACGGTCTTTGGTGGCTTGAGAAATCCTTCAATGGGCCATGGAAGGAGGTTATGGTAGGATCAGGAACAAGTAGGCAACGATTACCTTGGGGGTTGCTGCCGGAGTTGTAGGAGAGGGATTTGGGATTGGGGTAGGAGTGAGGAGGGCCTTGGTTAGTGACGGGGGCTGCCGAAGAGGAATTGCTGGTGGTGGGGATGTAGGGTTTGGATGAAGGGGAAAATGAAGGAGATGATGGCAGGGTACTCACTGGGTTGAGATGTGGGGCGGAATCTGGCTGAGGTGGTGAAGTTGGGTAAGGTGGCAGAGGGGGGTGCTCAAGCTAAGGATTTGATAGTTGTTGCTCCTCAACTATCTCCTTGATCTCTTCTTCCCTGATGGTTCCTGCCGCCCCACTTGGAATTGATCTCGGAATCTCATGTGGAGTCAGAGTCGGAGTCGTCTGTGGAGTCCTAATCCAGGTAGAGCTGGGTTTAGGTTCCGCAATCCAAGTCGCAGCTTGAATGGGATTTTGACTGGGAATCTGAACTCCGATAGGGCTTGACTGATTTAAAGGAGAATATCGTTGGATCATTGCTTTCCACTGTTCTACTGAAGGGTAAGGCAAAGGGATCCAACTCTGGACAGCTTCCTTCCATTGTTCAGCTGTAGGGTAAGTCGTACTCCGAGTTTGACTAGGATTCCTAGTTGGAGTAGGATTTGCAATCCTAGTTCCAGTAGGATCTTGATTCCAAGTCGTACTCAAATACCCATTGGTGTTTGCAGGTTTGGGTTGGTTGTATGGTGGAGGTAATGGCTGATAAAGAGGTGCTGGTTTGTAGGGAGGGATAGGGGGCTCATGGTTTGGATAATGGGTCGGTTTATAGGCTGGTGGGGTGTGAGGTGGGTAATAATAGGGTTGGGGAAGAATTGTGTTGTAGGGGACATATGGAGGGGGGTAGGCTGCTGGTATGGATGGGGGAATATAGAGGCTGATGTGGTGGTGGTGGAAAGGTGGCGGGGCCAGGTATAGGCGGGGGTTGAACCGGTTGGTTTGTAGACTGGTTAGGAGTAATTGGACCTGATCCAACTATGGCATAGATGGGAATATGGCCGGTTCCTCCTTGGATAGGGACGGCTCCATGGGGAGTTCTAGGGCAAGTAGGATAGGGTTAGGGTTAGGGTTCTGTAGGGATGTTGATGGAGGTAAGGGATGATGATGTGGAATAGGTATCGTAGGTGGCGGTCTAGGATAGACTGGTAGGGCACAGGTCGGGTGAGTTAGTGGGAAAGGAGAAGTTGGTTCTGATCCCACCAAAACATAGGGCGGAATAGGGGCTGGTACTCCACCCATCAGAGTAGCTTCTAGATGGCTTTGGGTGGCACAGTCCGCGGAACGGAACTCTAATACCAAGTTGATACGATGCACCTTCTCAAGGGCTTTCGTACCGGGTCTCTTGCTGGGGCTCAACTCCTCCTTAGCCAAATCTAGGGCTTGGACGAGAGATACCTTTAGGGTTTTAGGAGAAGGACCCTAGGTATTCGACGAGGAAGGCGAAGATTAGAGGAGACGGATGAGAAGAGGGATACCTTGCAGCTCCTCTAGGGTTGGCTGGCTTCTCTTGGAGATCCAAGCCTTGGAAAATGTGGGGGAGGGAAGCACGGCAGCCAAGGGGACGCCGGGGACTTGGGGTTGGACAGCGGAGATGGCTGGTAGCGGTGGTGATGATAGTGGCCGGCTGGTGGAGAAGAATCCGGCTATAGAGAGAGATGAAGGTGGCTGGGGAATTTGTGGAAGATTAAGTTACAGCTACTCCTAGGGTTACAGCTACTCTAGGGTTACAGCTACTCTAGGGTTACAGCTACTCCTAAATTATCCTACTAATAACTCTATTTTATTCCTGATAATTCGTCATCCATAAAAACCCTAATACAAGCTATAGAGGTCCTTTTATAAAGGTCTCAAGAGAGTTCTACTCCAACCTGAATACCTTCTTGCTTGAAAAGCAAGTAAACAGACTCTTACTAATTCAACTCAAACTGACTCTTAATAACAAGGAATGAATTAGGTAAGCAAGTGACTTGACTCAACCAAAACTAGGACTTAATAGAAACTAGCTAAGCACAAACTGAACTCAAACTAGGAAATCAACTAGGAAAGCAATTAAGACTCAAACAAGGAAATAACCAAGTAAGACCGGCTTGGCTAAGCCACCTCATTGGTCATGGGTCCACCCATGCTTGAGCTTAGTCTTGGAACTGGTTCAGCTCTGATTTGCCCCTAAGGCTAGCTTGGCTCAACGTGCTCCAAAGGACCTGGTTGCAGCCAGCTCCTTGGTATTGGCTTGCCCAAGCAAGGACGTGGGTCCCTTCTTAGATTGGTTTAGTTCGACCTCGTATCAGGACCAAAGCCAGCTTGACTCAGTTACAAGCCTAGTCCCTACACAGCTAATCAAACCATCAAGATCAGATCCTGTCGTATGGTCATGGGCAACACTAATCATGGGACATGACAAAGATGATCGAGGAGAACTAGTAAGAGCACGACTCTTGGAGCTACCTGAGCCGTTAGATCGACTCCCAAATGCTCCGTCCTCTGCACGATCCATCAGATGCTTGGTACTACTACCACTGGACCCGTCATGGGATCGACCTGGTTTCTCCCCACCGAGTCCAGAGCTACAGAAGCAAGTCGATTCGGTCTAGCCGCATAGAACCCTCCTACCTAACTTGACTCCAACCTTGAGGACAAGGCCAATTCCAAATGCAGGGGATGATACGAGTCAATCCGACTCGACCAACTGGACCCACTCCCAGAAGAGAACCCAAACTGGTTTAGCCTCTTTCCTAGTTTGACTTGGACTTCCCTAGTTCAAACTAGAGTATTTAATTAGGATTTATTATTAGTCTTTTATATTTAATTGAGAAGTAGTTGATATTTGCTTATTTGGAATTAATTAAGAGTCCTATTTGAGTTAGGAAGTTATTCTTAGAAGTAGAGTTTGAGTATGGAAGCCTTTTTACTTGCTAATTAAGCAATGGGTGATACGAGTCGATCCGACTCGACCAACTGGACTCGAACCCAGAAGAGGAACCAAACTGGTTCAGCCTCTTTCCTAGTTTGAATTGGACTTCCCTAGTTCAAACTAGAGTATTTAATTAGTATTTATCATTAGTCTTTTATATTTATTTGAGTCCTAGTTGATATTTGATTGTTAGGAATTAATTAAAAGTCCATTTGAGTTAAGAAGTTGAGTTGAGTCAGAAAGTCTTATTACTTGCTAATTAAGCAAGGGGGTTTTCTAGTTGGATTAGGACTCTGTCAAGGTCTCTATAAAAGAACCTTAGTAGTTTGTATTAGGTTATGCATGAGGTGAATGATGATGAATAGTTGATAGAATATCTTAGGAGTAGAATATCATAGGAGTAGAAGTAATGTAGATGCCACCAGATATCCACCCTCTTCCCCGTCTGTCATCTTCTCCGCAACCGGCATCCCCTCCACCGGAATTTCTCTCTCTCCGTCACTTTCTCTCTCCTCCACGTCATCGCCACGTCAACCCTACTGTTCATCGTCTTCCTTCCTTCTCTCCCATGCCCAAACCCTAGGCTCACCGCCGTTCTCTCCTCTCCGGCTAGCCCGTCGCCATCCAAGACAACCAGCCTCTTCTGCAAGCTCTCACGACTTCGTGCAACCCCTTCACCGCCCCGTTCGTCTTCTCCGGCGGTATCTCCGTCCTTCCCAACTTCACCATCGTTGACCCCTTCCAGATCCGCAGCATCTAGCCACCCATTGGAAGATCGGATCCGATAGATCCGTTCCTCGTCTCCCCACGACCCATCCTTGATCGTTCCCCACCTTGCCATAGCCTCCCCGTCGTCGTCCCCGACGGCGGCCTCCTCTAAACCCACCGGCTGACCTCCTAGATCCGGCCAATCCACCGGCTATCATCCAGATCCGATCCGGTGGATATCTTCCCCAACACCCCGCGACCCTTCCTGCCACTATCCCGACCGCCGCCGCCGCCTGTACGCCGGCGATCAACTCCGGCGACTCCTCAGCCCTTGGATCACTCCGGTTCAGCCACTTCAATCAGGTTCAGCCCAACCAAGCCGGTTCAGCCAAGCCATTTAACCCAGTCCGAGCCAGATTCAATTCCTAGAGCCAATTAGCCAATCAGACTTGACCCAGTCAAGTCCTATCCCATCAGGCTCAGCCAGATCTGAACCAGCTCAAGCCAGATCCGATCCAGCTAGACAGATTCAGCCAATTGGACTCAAATCAAGTCCGATCAGGCCAATTCTGATCGATTGGAGCAGTAGAGACCCAATACGAGAGGATCACGAGTAGACCGCTCATATCAATGGGGTTTTTTAGTTGGATTAGGACTCAGACGAGGCCTCTATAAAAGGACTTTAGTAAGTATGATGTATCGATGGATGATGAATGATGTGAGTGAGTTAGATGAATAAAGTAGAGAGTAGTTTAGGAGTAGCTTTTCATAGAGTAATGGCTCAATCCTCTAGCTAGGGTTATCCAGGGTTAGTTCTCCATCAGGAACTATCAAGAGGCTGAGTTCCCTTCCGCAAGGGTTCTCTTCAACCGACGTCCATCAATTCACCATCTTCCATGTCGGTCACCTTCTCTGCAACTGACACCGCCTCCACCGGTATTTCTCTCTCCCGGGCACTTTCTCTCTCCGCCACATCAGTGACCCCACGCCACGTCATCACCATCTTCCTCTCTTCTCTTCCTCATGCCCGAACCCTAGCCTTCCTCAGCTTTCTCCGGCTGTCCCCGTTACCATCCAAGGCCACCAACGTCCTCCCCTACCTCCCACGAGTCCGTCCAACCCCTCCACTTCCTTCGTCGTCTCCTCCGACGATCTCCCCGTCGTTCCCCACTTCACAGTCGCCGCCGTCAACCCTTGTCTGTTCCCGATTTCACCCCTAAGCCGACCTTAACCCCTCATCGAACCCCGTTAGCCCTTCTCCAGAAGCTTCCCGACGTCCTAAGCCACCCGCGAGTCCTCCCCATCGTCCCCGACGCCGTGTCACACCCCGATCTAGAAAACCCATCTAGTTCATAACGAAATCGGCAGAGTCTCCTTAATAATTATAGCACGAGAAACTTGTACATTTTACAATTTCAACTTGAACAATGGCACCATTGTAAATAACTAATTATTACATTCCTTAACATCTACATTAAAGAATATTACAACATTTCTCAAATACAACTGAATTAATGATCATAAAATTATATCCTCGGATACATCATAATATAAAATTGTAATAAAACTGTGTAAAACTTCTCGAAGCTCCACGTCCTCGATCACCTCGACATGTCGCGCCAACTTCTAGAAGAACACTTGAAAGAAGGAACTGCATCAACCTGCATCGCCAATGGAGCCCAGGTAGGGTAAGCAACAATGCCCAGTATGGTTCTACTCTACGTCGCACAAAAAGGAAGGGAAACTGCAATTGTGTCGTTCTCTGCCTAAGTCTAAGATATGCCAAGGGGCCCCATAACCTCGTCGATTCCCGAGGGCTCCTGTCCAGGTCCCACCCTCACCCAAGAATAAACAAGAAGAAATAAAGACTGCGGGCTCCTGTCCAGGTACCACCCTGCCAAGTCGTACCATCTCTCGAGGGACACACAAGTCAGGACATCGACATCCATTCTTAGCACTTCGGCCTTAGAGACCCGACACGACCTCCACACCTCAAATAGAAAAATATAATATATATAGTCGACTATAACAATAACCTCAAATGATATCAAACATAATCATTGATGATAATCACGTCATAATTCTCGACTACCCAAACCCCGGTCCTAGGGCTAGATCCGGGCTACCCGAGAATCCCCGGATCGGCGATCGAACCGATCACCTACCACCGAGCCTGAATGCCTCTAATGCAAGCATCATGCATGAGCCTATTCAAAACAAATAGGCCTTGGTGTCTCTACATACCATATCATCAAACAATCATCCGACAAATTGAGATAGCAAGCTAACAAGATAAAGGAATAAACATTTATGCATAAGGCCACCACAGATACTTCAAGACATCCATCAATTAGACATACGCTCTACTTATATAATTATCCAAAACCATGCATAGTATTATCAACAAACAAGGGGACACCTTCGGCTCATTTAATTATCTAAATATCCCAAGGGGTATGACTCCATTGGTTCAACCACAAGCCTCACGTAGGGCTGGGCCACATATAGGGCCTACATATATATATATATATATATATATATATACTAGTAAATACCAGTGCCTACGACACGGATATTATAGTTTTTTTGTGATTTATAAGTTGCTTAATGTCTAAGCAATTGTTCGAGAGTGAAGATTTACAATATCCATTTATCTGGGAAGTGGACCATCCAGATCAACTCCATGTGATCAAGATGCATCCTCAGCCGTTGATCAAGCATTCAAAGGTTGATATGAGCCATGAAAGGAGCTACCCTCCTTATCCAGGTGCCATATTCAATATGATCAGATCTGACTATGATGGTAACACCGGTTTGGCCCAACTGACTCAAGTCCAGATTGACACTGGTAGAGCCAACCAAGTCAGACAGGTTTGGACCAGAGTACGACTTAGCACAGTTGAAGATTCAACTTGGTTCAACCAACTTCAAGCCCAGACTAGTGCAGCAGAAGCGTGGTCCAGCCATCCTCACTTCAGATTGGACCAAAGCCAACTTGACCCAGATTCAAGCCAAGTCCCTGCACAGTTGATCAGACCATGGAGATCAGATCCCATCCTATGGTCATGGGCAACACTACTGATGGGATATGATGAGGATGATCCAGGAGAGCCATTGAAGATCTTATTATTCTGGGAGCTACCTGAGCCGTCAGATCAACCTCCAGATGCTCCTTCAGCACTGCCCCTGCTACCACTGGACCCGTCAAGGGATCGACCCGGTTCCTCTCCACCGAGTCCAGAGCTACAGCGGTGAGTTGATTCGGTCCAGCCACATAGAGCCATCCTACCTGACTTGACTCTGGGCTTGAGGACAAGGTCAATTCTGAAGGAAGGGGGAATGATACGAGTCGATCCGACTCAACCAACTGGACCCGAACCCAGAAGAGGAACCAAACTGGTTCAGCCTCTTTCCTAGTTTGACTTGGACTTCCTGCACATCTAGGACTAGACTCGATCAAGTCCTTCCTTGGCGTGGGTTGGGCTGGCCCAGGCTGAGCTTGGTTCGACCTAGTATCATCCCCCTCCCCCTTCGAAGAGTGCCTTGTCGACCCGGAGTGACCTGGCTGGACCGCAACTGCAACTTTGGACTCGGTGGTGAGAAACTTGGTCGGTCCCATGGTGGATCTAATGGTATCCGAAGCGGCAAGTCAGGGGGCCATGCTGCCGGTCTGGAAGGAGGAGGCTGAAACTTAGGTGGATCTGGCGGCCTTTGGAACTCCAAGAAGTAGATGGTGGCTGTAGATCGACGATTGGGCCACCTCAAGTGCTGGCGTCCTAGGTCAAAGACTCGGTCAACCTGAATCAAATCCTTCCAAGGTGGAAGTAGACCCAAGACGGCGGCTGGATACAGTCGTGCCGAGGACGGAGCATCCGGGGGACAATCTGATGGTTCAGGTGGCTCCAAGCATGGGATCTTCAATGGTTCTCCTGGATCATCCTCGTCATGTCCCATGAGTAGTGTCACCCATGACCATTGAACGGGATCTCATATCCATGGCATGGTCGGATGTGCAGGGTCTTGGCTTGATGCTGAGTCAAGCTCGCTTTGGTCCAGTCTGAAGTGAAGTCGGCTGGGCCACGCTTCTACTGAGATCTTGATCAGGTTCAGTTTGGCTGAGCTTGATGGAGCTTGCCTGGCTGCAATCAGATCTGGTCGGATTGATTCTAGCTGCATCCAATTGAGTCTGACTTAGCCTGGTCTGATCTGAGCTTGGTCGGATCTGGTTGGTGTAACCAAACCTGGTTGTGCTTGGATGGAATCTGACCAAGTCTTTGATACGAGTCGATCCGACTCGACCAACTGGACCCGAATCCAGAAGAGGAACCAAACTGGTTCAGTCTCTTTCCTAGTTTGACTTGGACTTCGTTCAAACTAGAGTATTTGATTAGGATTTATCATTAGTCTTTTATATTTAATTGAGTCCTATTTGATATTTGATTGTTATGAATTAATTAAGAGTCCATTTGAGTTAGGAAGTTGAGTTGAGTCACAAAGCCTTATTACTTGCTAATTAAGCAAGGGGGTTTTTAGTTGGATTAGGACTCTGTCAAGGTCTCTATAAAAGCACCTTAGTAGTTTGTATTAGGTAATGGATGAGATGAATGAAGAGAATAATTATTAGGAGTAGTTGATAAATTATCATAGGAGTAGAATATCATAGGAGTAGTAGAGATAAGGTAGATTCCACCAGATCATCCATCATAGATCCAACTTCTTCCCCGTCGGTCACCTTCTCCGCAGCCGGCACCGCCTCCACCGGAATTCCTCTCTCCCCGTCACTTTCTCTCTCCTCCACGTCATCGCACTGTTCATCATCTCGTCCTCTATCCCGAAACCCTAGCTTGTTCGCCGTTCCCTCTCCGGCCACCCCCGTTGCCATCCAAGACGTCCATCCACTTCCCCTACCTCCCACGACTCCGGCCAGCCCTTCCCCGCCGTCTTCCAACGCCTCTGGCGCCGTCCTCGGCGAACCCGACCTCCGTCCCCATCACCGTCAACCCCTGTCCGATCCCTATCCCACCTCCAAACCACTCTAAACCCATAGCCGACCTCCTTAGACCCTATCCAAACCTTCCTAAGTCTTCCACCGAGCTCTCCGTCGTCCCCGACGCCGGCACACCCAAATCCTACCGCCGTCGACCTCCAGATCCCGTCTATCCCTCCTCCCTCCAGCCAATCCACTCCGGTGGATCTCTTCCCCATCACCCCGCGACCCTTCCTGCCACTATACCGACCGCCGCCGCCGCTCCTACGCCGGCGATCCTCAACCGTCGGATATTCCCAGCCCACCTTTGGCCAAATTGGCTCAGCCCAACCTCAACCGGTTCAGCCCAGCCAACCAATCCAGCCACATCCAGCCAATTGAACCTGGTCAACCTGATCCAGATCAATTCAGACTTGACCCAGTCAAAGTCCCTTCCAATCAGGCTCAACCAGATCCGATCTAGCTAGCCAAATCATCCCATTGGACTCAAATCAAGTCCGATCAGGCCGATTCCGATCGATTGGAGCAGTAGAGACCCATTACGAGAGGATCACGAGTAGACCGCTCGTAACAGTCTTGTAAGCTGCAATCTGACTCGATCAATTGTAGGTGATGGAGTTGGAGTTTGATCAGGTTCAAACCGTAGTGATTTGATTTGATCTGATCAGATGGCTGAAGTGCTCTGGCAACTGAGAGGGGACTAAACTTGGTTGCCGGTGAGGGATGTTCATCAGGGTTTGGATCCCATGGAGAAGAGGGGATGAGAGGATGGGGGTTCGGTCCAGGTGGCGGATCTGGAGGGGGTTTGGGTTCGGCCTCGGTAAGGCAACGGGAAGGGTAAGGAGGGTTAGGGGACGGTCTTTGGTGGCTTGAGAGATCCTTCAGTGGGCCATGGAAGGAGGTTATGGTAGGATCAAGGACAGGTAGGCAACGATTACCTTGGGGGTTACTGTCGGAGTTGAAGGAGAGGGATTTGGGATTGGGGTAGGAGTGAGGAGGGCCTTGGTTAGTAGTGACGGGGGTTGCCGAAGAGGAATTGCTGGTGGTGGGGATGTAGGGTTTGGATGAAGGGGATAATGAAGGAGATGATGGCAGGGTACTAACTGGGCTGAGATGTGGGGCGGGATCTGGCTGAGGTGGTGAAGTTGGGTAAGGTGGCAGAGGGGGGTGCTCAAGCTGAGGATCTGATAGTTGTTGCTCCTCAACTATCTCCTTGATCTCTTCTTCCCTGATGGTTGCTGCCGCCCCACTTGAAATTGATCTCGGAATCTCATGTGGAGTCATAGTCGGAGTCGTCTGTGGAGTCCTAATCCAGGTAGAGCTGGGTTTAGGTTCCGCAATCCAAGTCGCAGCTAGAATAGGATTTTGACTGGGAATCTGAACTCCGATAGGGCTTGACTGATTTAAAGGAGAATATCGTTGGATCATTGCTTCCCACTGTTCTACTGAAGGGTAAGGCAAAGGGATCCAACTCTGGACGGCTTCCTTCCATTGTTCAGTTGTAGGGTAAGTCGTACTCCGAGTTTGACTAGGATTCGTAGTTGTAGGATTTGCAATCCTAGTTCCAGTAGGATCTCGAGTCCAAGTCGTACTCTGAGTTTGACTCGAATTCCTAGTTTGAGCCTAATTTGTAATCCTAGTTCCAGTAGGATTTGGAGTCCAAGTTGTACTCAAATACCCGTTGGTGTTTGTAGGTTTGGGTTGGTTGTAGGGTGGAGGTAATGGCTGATACGGTGATGATGGATTGTAGGGAAGAATAGGGTTGTACGGTGCGTAGGGAGGTGGCATAGGCTGCTGGTATGGAGGCTGGGCATGGACGGGGTATAGGGGCTGGTATGGTGGCCGAGGGACTCGGCCAAGTACAGTAGGGTTAGGGTTAGGGAACGAATGACCAAGGGAAAGAGGATGAGTGGGTTGAACCGGTTGGGTAGTAGGCTGGTTAGGAGGAATTAGATTGTTGGCTGCATAGGGTGGAGGTAGATGATGATATGGTAGGGGTATCATAGATGGCGGTATAGGATAGGCTGGTAATCCTGCCATCAGAGTAGCTTCTAGAAGGCTTTGGGCGGCACAGTCCGCGGAACGGAGCTCTGATACCAAGTTGTTACGATGCACCTTTTCTAGGGCTTTCGTACCTAGTCTCTTGCCTTGTCTCAGATCCTATTTAGCCAAATCTATGGCTAGGTCGAGTGATACCTTTATGGTTTTAGGAGAAGGACCCTACGTATTCGACGAGGAAGGCGAAGACTAGAGGAGGAGACGGATGAGAAGAGGGATACCTTGCAGCTCCTCTAGGGATGGCTGGCTTCTCTTGGAGATCCAAGCGTTGGAGAAGGTGGTGGAGGGAGGCACGGAAGCCAAGGTGATGATAGTGGCCGGCTAGTGGAGAAGAATCCGGCTATAGAGAGAGATGAAGGTGGCTGGGGGATTTGTGGAAGATTAAGTTACAACTACTCCTAGGGTTACAGCTACTCCTAAATTATCCTACTAATAACTCTATTTTATTCTCATAATTCGTCATGCCTCCTAAAACAAGCCATGGAGGTCCTTTTATAGAGGCCTCAACAAGATCTAATCAGATAACTACTATATTGATATAATCAGCAAGTTGTATCCTTTCCAAACGAGACTCAATCAAGATAACTACTAATAGAAAACTGACTCAATCATAATCCAAACTAATAAATCAACTAATAACCAACTAAAAAAGTGATCCAGCTAGGGATTAGGATTCCTAATGCCGGATTAGGCTTGGGACCTGGTTCCAAGGCCGGACTATGGATCCATGCTTGGGCGTGGACTTGGTCTTGGCTTGGTCCATGGTCGGGTCAGCTAGGAGGTGGGGTCCGACTTGCGTGGGACCTCCTTAGTTCCTCCTGGGCGTGGGTCCTGCTCCTTGGTCCAGCCCATGCTCGGGATTGGGCTTGAAGCCAGTTCAGCTAGGGCTCGGCTTGCACATCTAGGACTAGACTCGATCAAGTCCTTCCTTGCCGTGGGTTGGGCTGGCCCAGGCTGAGCTTGGTTCGACCTCATATCAGAATTTGCTTAATAACATGCAGAAGGGGAAGGTTTACCTTAACTTGCCAAAGATTCTCCAAAACCTCGCTGTTGGGCTCCATAGTCAATTTAGTAGATTTCAATGCCTGAGGGAAAGGGACACGCACCTTAAAGTCACCTAGCGTAAGGCCATCTGGATGGTCGGCCTCTGCAGGGTCGTCCTCAATTCGGTCCTCCTCTTTAATAGCAATAGGAGATTCGATGGGCTCTTGATCTCTTGAACATCCTCCTTTCTTTCCTTAGATTCCTGCACAATCATAGATTTCAGGTCCTGTAAACTGTAATTAAATATATACCTAGGAAAACCAGATGTATTATAAGGAGGGTTAGAAAAAAGCTTATTAGGTGGCGGTTGATGATGCTCGTTGCTTTGTGGAGCGTTCGACTTCCAGTTGAAGTTCAGATGCTCTCGCCATCATCGATTATATGTCTCTGAATATGGAGTGTAAGGCCTCTTGAATTTATAGTGTTGCAATGCTCGTTGTACACACCCCTCATCTCAACATAAGTGGGGCAATCATCAATATGGTGGTCCACGCCTTGACAGATAGCACAAGGATAGCACAAGGCCCAGTCGGCCTTGGAGGTTCGCTATGTGAAGAGGTCCGGGTAGCCATCATGTCAAAGTCTTTAATAACTCCAGCTCCCTTGTCAGGCTCTCCACTTTAGCCATGAGTGCATCCTCCTCCCGCATCTGATTAATTCCTCCACCTTGTTGCTGCGGTGGTGGTTTGGCCCTGTTTGTACTTTCTGTTGCACTCGGCCCAGTCCATATAAGCTTTCTCAGCAAGCTCTGTCAAATACTCAGTAGCTGCATCAGGATCTTTTTGCAAAAAATCACCATTACACATCATCTCAACAAATTGACGTTCTCTAACAGTTAATCCATCATCAAAATAACTAACAAGACGCCAACTCTCATATCCATGATGAGGACATAAATTCAACATGTCTTTAAATCGTTCCCATGCCTGATACAAGGTTTCACTATCCTTCTTTCTTAAGTGCATTGGTTTTGTGCTGTGGGAGATGCTTGTTGAAAAATATCTGTGTCATTTCAGCCCAAGCTCGTATAGATCGTGGCCTCAAAGAATATAACCAACTCTTCGCTCTTTCCTTCAGTGAGAAGGGAAAGAATTTAAGTTGGATTATAACTAGTGCACCTTGTTGGCCATGAAAGGTAGCTACTACTTCTTCAAACTCTCAAATATGCACATATGGATTTTCATTTTCCAACCCGTGAAAAGTAGGAAGCAGTTGAATCAAACCAGGTTTAAAGTCTACATGTGCTGCATTAGGTGGAAACATGATGCATGAAGGTGTTGCAGTGCGTGTGGGATGCAAATATTCTTGCAAACTCCTAGGAGTCTGCGTTTCTTCGTGTTCAGCCATAACGAAAGTATGATGTTGTTACGCCAAGCCTTCTCGTAGGCACGGGTACTTGGTCTCTTGCCCGGTCTCAGTTCCTCCTTAGCCAAATCTATTGGTAGGTCGAGAGATACCTTTAGGGTTTTAGGAGAATGACCCTAGGTATTCGACGAGGAAGGCGAAGACTAGAGGAGGAGACAGATGAGAAGAGGGATACCTTGCAACTCCTCTAGGGTTGGCTGGCTTCTCTTAGAGATCCAAGCCTTGGAGAATGTGGTGGTGGGAAGCACAATAGCCAAGGATGGACGCCGGTGATGGGGAGGCAGCGGTGGACGGCAATGGATGGTGGCCGGCTGGTGGAGAGAGAATCCGGGAGTAGAGAGATGAAGGTGGCTGGTGGCGTGGGTTAATGTTATGGCCACTCCTAGGGTTACAGCTACTCCTATAATATCTCTTAATTTATTTCTTCAATGCATAAAACCCTAATACAAGCTATGGTGGCCTCAAAGAGTTCTACTCCAACCTGGATACCTACTTGCTTAAACAGCAAGTGACTTGACTCAACCCAACTAGGACTCATAATCTGAACTAACAAACTGGACTCAAACTAGGAAATCAACTAGGAAAACAATTAAGACTCAACTAATAAAATAACCAGCTAGGACCTGCTTGGCTGAGCCGCCCAAGGGTCATGGGTCCATCATGGATCCGCCCATGCTTGGGCTTGGGTTTGGATCCGGTTCAGTTCTGAATGCCATGGCTCCTTGGGTTTGGATCTGGTTCAGTTCTGAATTGGCTCGTAACATCCCCTTCCCCTTCAGAACTAGCCTTGACCTCAAGGCTAAGTGGTGGTACTCGGGAGAGGGCATCCGCAACCAAATTTTCTGAACCCTTCTTGTACTCAATGTCGAAGTCGTAACCCAGCAGTTTCACAAGCCATTTCTGCTGGGCTTCGGTTGACACGGTCTGCTCCCAAAAGTGTTTGAGACTTTTATGATCGGTCCGAACGGTGAACTTGGAACCCAGCAAGTACAGTCTCCACTTTTGGACAGCTAATGCTAATGCCCGCATCTCCTTCTCATATGTTGATTTTCCTTGTTCTCTAGGAGGTAGCGCCTGGCTGAAGTCGGCGATGGGCTTCTTCTCCTGCGTGAGGACGGCACCAATGCCGTAGGATGAGGCATCACATTCGACAATGAAAGGTTTGGTGAAGTCGGGCAAGGCCAGGATAGGGCCGGTCATCATGGCTACCTTGTGTTGTTGGAAAGCTTGTTCCGCCTCAAGGTTCCATTGGAAGTTGCCCTTCTTTAGCAGCTGCGTCAATGGTCTTGCAATCGTTCCATAGTGCTGTACGAACTTCTGATAGTAGCCGGTAAGTCCGAGAAATCCGCGCAGCTCCTTGACACTAGTAGGGGGCGGCCAACTCATCATGGCAGTGATCTTGTCAGCATCCATGGCCACGCCTTCAGGAGAGACGACATGGCCTAAGTAACCAAACTGGCACTTGTCCTTCCTTAAGAGAAGTTGATGTTCTCTTAGGATGGTGAAGACGGTGGACAAGTGACCCAAATGCTCCTGCGTACTCCGGCTATAAATTAGTATATCATCAAAGAAGACTAGGACGAACCTGCGGAGCAAGGGCTCAAAGATGGAGTTCATCAAGGCCTGGAAAGTCGAGGGGGCATTGGTCAGCCCAAACGGCATGACAAGAAACTCATAGTGGCCATGGTGTGTACGGAAGGCTGCCTTCTCAACATTCGGCAGGTACATCCGGATCTGGTGATATCCGGAACGTAGATCCAGCTTGGAGAAGATGGCTGCATTGTGAAGTTCATCCAGCAACTCGTCAATCACGGGAATAGGGAACTTATCTTTGACGGTTGCTTTGTTGAGAGCTCGGTAATCGATGTACATGCGCCATGATCCATCCTGCTTCTTGACTAGTAGGACTGGTGATGAGTAGGGGCTGGATGAAGGGCGTATGACGCCATTTTTGAGCAGGGCAGCCACTTGTTGTTCTATCTCTGTCTTCTGGTATTGAGAGTACCGGTAGGGTCTCACATTCACCGGGCCTTCCTCGGGCTTCAAGGGTATGTGATGGTCCTGCTCCCGGCCAAGGGGAAGCCCTGTTGGCTCGGCGAAGAGATCAGTGTATTTCTCCAAGAGGGCGGTCAGAGCTGGGTCAAGGGGAATGTCCCCTACAGATTTCCCACCAAGGGTGATTCCGGTTGGACCGTCGGGACGATCTGAGCTTGGGCTGCTCTTCAGCATACAGAGCCATCCGTGATCTCCCCTACGGATGCTATGTAGGGCTGCGGCTTCTGAGTAGATCCTGGAGGGTGATGGTACCTTTATCCCTTGTAACTCGATCTGCTCCTCGCCGAGATGGAATCTCACCTTCAGCTCCTTGAGGTTCATCTGGATGTCTCCTAGGGTCAGTAACCATTGTGCACCTAGGATTGCATCACAACCCTGTAGAGGTAAGAGGAAGAAGTCCACGTGGACTAGGGCTCCCTGGAGATGGACGCCTACCCTCGGACACCTTCCCGGAGACTCTAGGCGTTCACCACTAGCCACGGTCACATGGAATCTGGTGTCAGTCCTGGGCGTGAGACCCAGCTTATGTGCAAGATGGTCCACCAAGAAGTTGTGGGTGCTCCCTGAATCAATGAGTAAGATGATCGGGACTGAGTTTATGAATCCTCTCACTCGAATGGTCTGCAGTGTAGGGGTCCTGACCATAGCATGGAAGGTGATGTAGGGTTCGGGTTCAGCCGTGACATCATCTTCTCCTGACTCTTCTTCTTCAGGTGGGGCCGGATTTCCATGTTCGGCTTCCATGGCTGGTTCCTCATTGACGATCTCAATGCTCAACAACTGCTTACAGCGGTGCCCCGGTGTATAGGTAGGGCTCGTCACTTTGGAAGCAAAGTCCTTGTGCTCTTCGTTGTTGTAGTTCAGCTAGAGATAGCTGTCTCTGTTGAGGTCGGACCATAGTTTGAGTCTGACAAGGAGTCCTAGTGTGAGTAGGATTAGGAGTCCTAGTCTCACTCGAACTCCAGTTCGCGGGCGTGGCACGGGCAACGGGGCTGGACGGGTAGGTGCAGGCGTCGTCCTTGCCGTAGCATGCCGGATCGCGTACTGCTTCGCCTCATGAGTCTTGGCGTAGCTGATGGCCTCAGCTATGGTGGCTGGTCTAACGAGCTGAACATCGTACCTCATGGCTGGCTTCAGTCCACTGATGAAGAGACTCAGTACCACATCCCGAGCCAAGTGTGGAACACGACCTAGACCTCGGTCGAACCGGATCTGGTAGTCTCGGACTGAGCATCTTGCTGAATCCGAGTGAGTTCGCCGATGGGGTCCTCGTAGGTCGTCGGTCCGTAGCGCAAGTGCAAGGCATGCTGGAAGGTATGCCATGTTGCGCACTCATCCGTATCCTTCGACAGCCGGTACCATGTCTGGGCATCTCCATCGAAGTGATAGGCGGCGTAACGGACCTTCTCTCGTTCATGGATAGGTGTTAAGAGAAGAACTACTCCGCCTTGAGAATCCAGTAAGTAGGATCTATAGCTCCATCGTAGCGAGGGAAGTCCATGCGGGGAATCCGGGCAGCAAAGGGTTGCTCACGGATTGGGTCATGGGGCTGTTCATATGCATGTGGGGTGTGAGGAGGGTAGTAATGGGATGGTGGAGGAGGTTGGTTGTAGGGGGCATATGGAGGGGGCGTAGGCTGCTGGTATGGAGGGGGGTGATAGGTTGGATATAGAGGCTGGTGTGGTGGGGGTGGAAGGATAGTGGAGCCAGGTGGTGGTGGACAGGTAGTGGTGGCAGCCAAGGGTGTGGTGTAGGCCGGTTGAGCAGGGGGTTGGGTAGGAGGGATAGGACCTGTTCCAACCAAGACATAATTGGGATGAAGGCCGGGTACTCCTAGGTTAGGGACAGCTTCAAGTGAAGTCCTAGGAGAAGTAGGGTTCATGGTAGGGGGTGGATTAGGGTTAGGGTTAGAATTACCTCCAGGTTCGCCCATGGCTTCCTGATTCCTTCCTTGCATCTGTATTGCCATAAAGGCAATCCTCTCCGAGATCCCTTGGGTGATGATCTGCATCTCCCGCTGCCAATCCCGCGTCTCCACTTGTGCGGTTTCCAACGTCCGCAACGACCCATGGATGCCCTCCATCTCTCCTCTGGTTTCGGGGCTCTCCCGCTCCATGGAAGCACTGGCGATGGTATCTCCCGCCATCAGCGCAGCTTCTAGAAGGCTTTGGGCGGCACAGCCGACGGAACAGTGCTCTGATACCAAGTTGATACGCCGAGCCTTCTCGTAGGCACGGGTACCTGGTCTCTGGCACGGGTACCTGGTCTCTTGCCCGGTCTCAGTTCCTCCTTAGCCAAATCTATGGCTAGGTCGAGAAATACCTTTAGGGTTTTAGGAAAAGGACCCTAGGTATTCGACGAGGAAGGCGAAGACTAGAGGAGGAGACGGATGAGAAGAGGGATACCTTGCAGCTCCTCTAGGGTTGGCTGGCTTCTATTAGAGATCCAAGCCTTGGAGAACGTGGTGGAGGGAAGCACAATAGCCAAGGATGGACGCCGGTGATGGGGATGTGCACTGTAGATGGCAGCGGTGGACGGCAATGGATGGTGGCCGGCTGGTGGAGAGAGAATCCGGGAGTAGAGAGATGAAGGTGGCTGGTGGCGTGGGTATTAAGTTATGGCTACTCCTAGGGTTACAGCTACTCCTATAATATCTCTTAATTTATTTCTTCAATGCATAAAACCCTAATACAAGCTATGGTCCTTTTATAGAGGCCTCAAAGAGTTCTACTCCAACCTGGATACCTACTTGCTTAAACAGCAAGTGACTTGACTCAACCCAACTAGGACTCATAATCTGAACTAGCAAAGAACAAACTGGACTCAAGCTAGGAAATCAACTAGGAAAGCAATGAAGACTCAACTAATGAAATAACCAGCTAGGACCTGCTTGGCTGAGCCGCCCAAGGGTCATGGGCCCATCATGGATCCGCCCATGCTTGGGCTTGGGTTTGGATCCGGTTCAGTTCTGAATTGGCTCCTTGGGTTTGGATATGGTTCAGTTCTGAATTGGCTCGTAACAGATGTGAAGTTTGTGACTGAGCGTCAAAAAGATCAGCAATATATGTCTCACTATCAGAAGTTTCAGAATCACCCTCGGGGCGTCTAGCAAATCTGCCTAATTCGTCTCTATACCGAGGCATACAGCAACAATCACACAATCCAAAAGATGCAAACCGAATAAATAAAGAAGGAAAATCAAAGCTGAAATAAAGAAATAAAGACTAAAGAAATTGAACGAAGTTATCGCTTTCGATGTCTACAATCACAGTAATCTGATTCTGGAGCTTTTCTGAACCGTCTCCCCGGCAGCGGCGCCAATTTTTGATATCGCTCAAATGTGTGTCACACAGCGATGCAATGCAACATAACATAGGAGAGGTCGAACCCACAGAGAGACAAGCAGGAAAGTTCCAGAAACACAGATAACAGTATAACGAAAACAATCAAGAGTGTAGAATTTAAGAAAGTAGATTGAAGATATAACGGTAAAATAAAATTAACGAAAGAAATCAGGATTTGGTTTAGGTTAGGCTTCAGGATGATTCACTCGGATTTAGGTTATTTTCTTCTCAATGGCTCATATAATACTCATTTAATGGATTCACATCCCAATCACATTAACTGGAAGATATGGAACTACAAACCTAATGAAATATATAAATTTCTCTTCCTACGACTGATTCTTCCTTTTATAACTCTAACTTCATCCTACCAAAACCTAAGAATATACGATACCGGCTATCACTACATGCAACGTATAGCAAAAGTTCATCGGGACAGATTCCTAACTCTATCTACCCATATCTCTAACAATACAAAATACCAACTCTCACAATCGGCAATGCATAGCAAAGATTTCATGAGATAAAGTAGATAAACATTAGATAAAACTATGGGATTATAAAATCATGAAAGAAGCATGACTAGATTGATACGAGTCGATCCGACTCGACCAACTAGACCCGAACCCAGAAGAGGAACCAAACATTAGATAAAACTTTGACTTGGACTTCCCTAATTAAAACTAGAGTATTTAATTAGGATTTATTATTATTCTTTTATTGAGTCCTAGTTAATATTTGATTGTTAGGAATTAATTAAGAGTCCATTTGAGTTAGGAAGTTGAGTTGAGTTTGAAAGCCTTATTACTTGCTAATTAAGCAAGGGGGTTTTCTAGTTGGATTAGGACTCTGTCAAGGTCTCTATAAAAGGACCTCGGTAGTTTGTATGATGAATGATGAATGAAGAAGAGAATTATTAAGAATAGTTGATAGAAGAGGAGTAGAATATCATAGGAGTAGAGGTAATGTAGATCCCACCAGATATCCACCATCGATCCACCTTCTTCCCCGTCGGTCATCTTCTCCGCAGCCGGCATCGCCTTCACCTTCATCTTTCTTCTTCACGCACTTTCTCTCTCCGCCACGTCAGCGACCCCCACGCCACGTCAGCATCATCTTCCTCCTCTCCTCCTCATGCCCGGAACCCTACCTTCCCACCGATCTCCTCCGTCCAGCCTCTCCGGCCACCCCCGTCACCACCTAAACCCGCCATTCTCTTCCCCTAAGCCCCACGACCCTGGCCATCTCTTTCCCGTCGCCCTTCACCGTCTCCGGCGCCTTCCCCGGCAAACCCGACCTTCGTCCTCACCGCCATCACCCGCGTCCATCCCAGATATCACCCCTAAACCATCCAAAAACCTTCCTCCTCTCCCCATGACCCATCCCCGATCATCTTCCCGACGTCCCAAACCTCCTGCCGAGCTCCCCGTCGTCCCCGACGCCGGTGAACCCAAACCGCGTCGTCGACCTCCAGATACCGTCACTCCGACGTCTATCTGACTGATCCGCTTCGGTGGATCTCTTCCCCATCAACCCGCGACCTTCCCTGCCAAGATACCTACCGCCGCCACCGCCCCTACGCCGGCGATCCACTCCGGCGACTTCTCAGCCCTCGGATCCAGGCTGGTTCAGCCCAACCAAATTGACTCAGCCACTTCAGTCAAGTCCATTCCGGTTCAGCCAGTTCAAACCTAATCCAGACTCAGCCAATTAATCTAGACCCAACCCAATCCAATTCCTTGAGCCAGATCCGATCCAGCTGACCAGATTCAGCCAATTGGACTCAAATCAAGTCCGATCAGGCCAATTCTGATCGATTGGAGCAGTACAGACCCAATACGAGAGGATTACGAGTAGACCGCTCATATCATGTTCAGAGTGCAATTTCATGCACTCATCACCAACCAACTGCCCGGTATCAACCCTCAAGTCATGTCTCAATATCCGGAGTACAGTCCAGGGTGTCCCCCGTTGTCGCTCCAGCATACCAAGCCAGGTGATCCAACCAACCCACGTGCTCCCACGCGACGCGAGTACCAAGAATAGAGTAAGGTACTCCCAACCACACCACCCTCCATGGGTAGGTGCCGGAGAACAGTACGTGTAACTGTCCTAACACACAACCAACAGTGTCCCTAGTGACCCTGACAAGCGCTACTACGCGTCATCTCAGAAGGAAGCAAGAAAACCGACAGCTTCCAAATGAGTGACACTGTCACACCCCGACCCAGAAAACCCATCCAAGCCGAGGTGTGAGGGAAAACCTGCACTATTCACATCCGATACAGCGCGACAGATACACAAAGCGGAATAAATTTGAACTTAAAGACTTCCAAGGCATAAAGGTAAAACTAAATATTACATTGTGGACGGAATAAGACTCAATCAAAAGAGGGAACACGATTTCATATATTAAACACTAAATACAACATCCTCAAAAGGTAACCTTAAACATAAACTGCCGAAATATACATCTGTCCCTCTGAAACCTCAAACGGCTCCGAAAGTCGACGCACCGCTAAGACCTGATCCAGCTGGAACCACCGAGGTAGAGCCGACATCTGCACCTGCAAACGCAGCCCGGGTAGGAGTGAGCAATACTCTCAGTAGGGTTCTACTCTACGACACACTGAAGGGAGGAAAACAACAACTGTGATGTCTCTCTGCCTAAGCCTAAGAAAAACCCCACAGGGTCCCACAACCCCTATCGACTCCCTAAGGGATCCCACTCTTCTCAACCGACCACGCTGGGAACATCAACCAACATGCTGGGAGGAACAAGAACCAGAACTAGTAGGATCACCCTTAACCAGCAAAAAACCACTGCCTGGGGACCATGTCAGGGACATCGACAATCATTCTTAGCACTTGGCCTTGGAGAAACAACACGACCTCTAAACCTCAAACAATAGATGATAGCCAACTAGACCCATCCTCGGGAATACAGAGATTTGGCATAACAATCACGCCCTAGTCCTTGCTACCCAACCACGGTCCTAGAGCTAGATCCAAGCTAACCGAGAGCCTCGGATCGGCGAAGACCCTATTCTCCTGCACCCTAGCCTAAAGCAAACAAGATGCATGCAATGCTCAGGCACAGATAGAGAGATATAAGCATGCAACAAGATGACATCAATTATACAAGGCTAGGCACAACCTATAGCTAGCCAAAGGGGTGAGCATAGCAAGGGTCTCAAATACATATAAGCTATACTAACAATACAACGATTAGAGCAATGCGATAAACACATATATACAATAGTATTCAGTGCTCTCTTGCACCTGACAGACTAAGGTTCCATAGTTACCCTGCATGTAACTGGCCAACAGCCAAGCGACAATAGCAATCGAGCCAATTTCGGCATTACAACGGCGTCCACAGCCGTCAACCGAAATTGCTACAAGGGGATACAACCCCGGCCAAACCAACAAGCCACACAATACAAGATATGTATTCTACCAATACAACGGATTATGCCCCCGGCGCATGCCGGCAATCAGTAGGGCTATTAATCAAAGCAGTAGATCTATACTAAGCATGTAGGACTGATACGACATCGAACCAAGCTCAGCCTGGGCCAGCCCAACCCATGACAAGGAAGGACTTGATCGAGTCTAGTCCTAGATGTGCAAGTCGAGCCCTAGCTGAACTGGCTTCAAGCCCAAGCCCGAGCATGGGCTGGACCAAGGAGCCTGCGCCCAGGAGGAACTAAGGAGGCCCCATGCAGGTCGGACCCCACCTCCTAGCTGACCCGACCATGGACCAAGTCCACGCCCAAGCATGGATCCATAGTCCCGGATTTGGAACCAGGTCCCAAGCCTAATCCGGCATTAGGGATCCTAATCCCTAGCTGGATCACTTTCTTAGTTGGTCATTAATTGATTTATTAGTTTGGATTATGATTGAGTCAGTTTTCTATTAGTAGTTATCTTGATTGAGTCTTATTAGGAAAGGATTGTAACTTGTTGATTATAGCAAGATAGTAGTTATCTGATTAGATCTTGTTGAGGCCTCTATAAAAGGACCTCCATAACTTGTATTAGGTATGCATGACGAATTATGAGAATAAAATAGAACTATTAGTAGGATAATTTAGGAGTAGCTGTAACCCTAGGAGTAGCTGTAACTTAATCTTCCACAAATCCCCCAGCCACCTTCATCTCTCTCTATAGCCGGATTCTTCTCCACCAGCCGGCCACTATCATCACCACCGCTACCAGCCACCTCCGCCGTCCAACCCCAAGTCCCCGGCGTCCCCTTGGCTGTCGTGCCTCCCTCCACCACGTTCTCCAAGGCTTGGATCTCCAAGAGAAGCCAGCCAACCCTAGAGGAGCTGCAAGGTATCCCTCTTCTCATCCGTCTCCTCCTCTAGCCTTCCTCGCCTTCCTCGTCGAATACCTAGGGTCCTTCTCCTAAAACCCTAAAGGTATCTCTCGACCTAGCCATAGATTTGGCTAAGGAGGAGTTGAGGCCCAGCAAGAGACTCGGTACGAAAGCCCTTGAGAAGGTGCATCGTAACAACTTGGTATCAGAGCTCCGTTCCGCGGACTGTGCCACCCAAAGCCTTCTAGAAGCTACTCTGATGGCTGGAGTACCAACCCCTATTCCGGCCTGTCTTGGTGGGATCAGAACCAACTTCTCCTTTCCCACTTCCTACTCACCCGACCTGTGCCCTACCAGTCTATCCTAGACCGCCACCTACGATACCTCTTCCACATGCCATAGTTGGATCCTAACCCTAACCCTAACCCTACTTGCCCTAGAACTCCCCAGGGAGCCGTCCCTATCCAAGGAGGAACCGGCCATATTCCCAACTATGCCATAGTTGGATCAGGTCCAATTACTCCTAACCAGTCTACTACCCAACCGGTTCAACCCCCGCCTATACCTGGCCCCACCACCTTTCCACCACCACCACATCAGCCTCTATATCCAACCTATCACCCCCATCCATACCAGCAGCCTACCCCCCCCTCCATATGTCCCCTACAACACAATTCTTCCCCAACCCTATTATTACCCACCTCACACCCCACCAGCCTATGAACCGACCCACTACCCAAACCATGAGCCCCCTATCCCTCCCTACAAACCAGCACCTCTTTATCAGCCATTACCTCCACCCTACAACCAATCCAAACCTGCAAACACCAACGGGTATTTGAGTACAACTTGGACTCCAAATCCTACTGGAACTAGGATTACAAATCCTACTCCAACTAGGAATTCGAGTCAAACTCAGAGTACGACTTGGACTCAAGATCCTACTGGAACTAGGATTGCAAATCCTACTCCAACTAGGAATCCTAGTCAAACTCGGAGTACGACTTACCCTACAACTGAACAATGGACGGAAGCTGTCCAGAGTTGGATCCCTTTGCCCCCTTCAGTAAAACAGTGGGAAGCAATCATCCAACGATATTCTCCTTTAAATTAGTCAAGCCCTATCGGAGTTCAGATTCCCAGTCAAAATCCCATTCTAGCTGCGACTTGGATAGCGGAACCTAAACCCAGCTCTACCTAGATTAGGACTCCACAGACGACTCCGACTCTGACTCCACATGAGATTCCGAGATCAATTCCAAGTGGGGCGGCAGCAACCATCAGGGAAGAAGAGATCAAGGAGATAGTTGAGGAGCAACAACTATCAAATCCTTAGCTTGAGCACCCCCCTCTGCCACCTTACCTGATACGAGTCGATCCGACTCGACGTACTGGACCCGAACAGAGAAGAGGAACCAAACTGGTTCAACCTCTTTCCTAGTTTGACTTGGACTTCCCTAGTTCAAACTAGAGTATTTAATTAGGATTTATCATTAGTCTTTTATATTTAATTGAGTCCTATTTGATATTTGATTGTTAGGAATTAATTAAGAGTCCATTTGAATTAGGAAGTTGAGTTGAGTCTGATAGCCTTATTACTTGCTAATTGAGCAAGGGGGTTTCCTAGTTGGATTAGGACTCTGTCAAGGTCTCTATAAAAGGACATCATTAGTTTGTATTAGGAGGATGAATGAAGAAGATAATTATTATGAATTAAGAATAGTTGATAGAATATCATAGGAGTAGAGGTAATGTAGATTCCACCAGATATCCACTATCGATCCACCTTCTTCCCCGTCGGTCATCTCCTTCGCAGCCGGCACCACCTCCACCGGAATTTCTCTCTCCCCGTCACTTTCTCTCTCCGCCACATCAGCGACCCCACGCCCAGTCACCTGCCAAATAAGCATCTCCTTCCCCCCCCCCCCCCCCCTCTGTCGTCTCCCGTGCCCGAGCCTCACGCTGACCACCGCCGTCTCGTCACTCCGGCCACCCCCATCCCCGTCCAAGACTTCCATCGACGTCCCCTTGGCACCATGACCCCGTCCAGCCGCTCCTCCGCCTCCGTCGTCTCCCCCGGCGCCTTCCCTTGCAACCCGACCTCCGTCCCCATCGACGTCAACCAGCGTCCGATCCCTATCCCACCTCCAACCCATCATAAATCCCTCGCCTATCCTCCCCGACCATCTTTTCGACATCCCAAGCCCCAGTCGAGCACCTCGCCGTCATCCCCGACGCCGATCCGCCACTAAACCCATCGCCGAACACACCCGATCCCGTCGATCTAGACCTTCCCCCGCAAATCCACTCTGGTGGATCTCATTCCCATCAACCCGTGACTTCTCCTGCCAAGGTCCCGACCGTCGTTGTCGCCCCTACGCCGGCGATCTACTCCGGCGAACCTCAACCTTGGATCAACTCCGGTTCAGGCCAACCAAGTTAGCTCAACCAACTCTAACTTGATTCAACTCAGCCACTTAATCCGAGTCAAGTCCAATCCAGCCACTTAGCCCAATCCAACCCGGTCAGCCTGATCCAGATCAATTCAGACTTGACCCAGTCAAGTCCTATCCTATCAGGCTCAGCCGGATCTGATCCAGCTCGAGCCAAATCCGATCCAGCTAACCAGATTAAGCCAATTGGACTCAAATAAAGCCCGATCAGGGCAATTCTGATCGATTGGAGCAGTAGAGACCCGATATGAGAGGATTACAAGTACACCGCTCGTATCAACTTGGTATCAGAGCTCCGTTCCACTAACTGTGCGGCCCATAACCTTCCAGACACGTCGTCATCATGTACGGAATATCTCATGAGTGGTGGGAACAACAAATTAAGATTCTGTAGGCCGAGGTAAATCTGATACGAGCGGTCTACTCATAATCCTCTCGTATCGGGTCTCTACTGCTCCAATCGATCAGAATTAGCCTGATCGGACTTGATTTGATTCCAATTGACTGAATTTGGCTAGCTGGATCGGATCTGGCTTCAGCAGGATCGGATCTGGCTGAGCCTGATTGGATGGGACTTGACTGGATCAAGTCTGAAGTGATCTGGATCAAGCTGACCAAGTTGGATTGGGCTGGATCCGGATTGACTGGCTTGGCTGAACCAATTAGACTTGGGCTGAGTCAGATTTGGTTGGGATGGCTTGGATGATCCGATGGCTGGGGGTTGCCGGAGTAGATCGCCGGCGTAGGGATGGCGGCGGCGGTCGGGATCTTGGTAGGCAAGGTCGTACGACGATGGGGAAGAGATCTACCGGATCGGATCTGGGCGATAGGCGGCGGATTGGCCGGATCTACGAGGTCGGCGGAAGGGGTTTGGGTTCACCGGCGTCAGGGACGACGGGGATGGATCTGGGGACGTCGGGAAGGGTTGTGGATGGTCGGAAGGGAGTTATGGACGATCTGCGAGGTGTATAGTACGGATTGGGGGTGAGGTCAGGGATGGACGTGGGGTTGACGGCGAAGGGGACGGAGGTCGGTTTGCCGGGGAAGGCGCCGAAGACGGTGAAGGGCGACGGGAAAGAGATGGCCGGGGTCGTGTGGCTTAGGGGAAGACTTTGGTGGTCTTGGCTGGTAGCTTGGCTAGGGGAAGACTGGGGAAAGGACACCGGCGGTGAAGCTTGGCTAGGGCACGGGCGTGAGGAAGAGAGGAGGAAGAAGGAGGTGACGTGGCAGGTGACTGGGCGTGGGGTCGCTGACGTGGTGGAGAGAGAAAGTGACGGGGAAAGAGGAATTCCGGTGGAGGCTGTGCCGGCTGCGGAGAAGATGACCGACGGGGAAGAAGTTGGATCTATGGTGGATATCTGGTAGAAGCTATATTATCTCTACTCCTATAATATTCTACTCCTATGATAATTTATTTATCAACTACTCTTAATAATTCATAATTCTCTTCATTCATCTCATGCATAACCTAATACAAACTAATGAGGTCCTTTTATAGAGACATTGACAGAGTCCTAATCCAACTAAAAAACCCCCTTGCTTAATTAGCAAGTAATAAGGCTTTCAAACTCAACTCAACTTCCTAACTCAAAGGGACTATTAATTAATTCCTAACAATCAAATATCAACTAGGACTCAATAAAAGAATAATAATAAATCCTAATCAAATACTCTAGTTTGAACTAGGTAAGACCAAGTCAAACTAGGAAAGAGTCTGAACCAGTTTGGTTCCTCTTCTGGGTTCGGATCCAGTTGGTCGAGTCGGATCGACTCGTATCATCCCCCCTTCCTTCAGAATTGGCCTTGTCCTCAAGGCCAGAGTCAAGTCAGGTAGGATGGCTCTATGTGGCTGGACCGAATCAACTTGCTGCTGTAGCGCTGGACTCGGTGGGGAGAAACCAGGTCGATCCTATGACAGGTCCAGGGGTAGCAGGGGCAGTGCGGAAGGAACATCTGGGGGTCGATCTGACGACTCAGGTAGCTCCAAGAATAAGATCTTCAATGGCTCTCCTGGATCATCCTCATCATGTCCCATCAGTAGTGTTGCCTATGACCATAGGATGGGATCTGATGTCCATGATCTGATCAACTGTGCAGGGACTTGGCTTGAATCTGGGTCAAGCTGGCTTTGGTCCAATCTGAAGTGAAGATGGTTGGACCACGCTTCTGCTGCACTAGTCTGGGCTTGAAGTTGGTTGAACCAAGTTGAATCTTCAGTCGTGCTGAGTTGTACTCTGGTCCAAACCTGTCTGACTTGGTTGGCTCTACCGGTGTCAATCTGGACTTGAGTCAGTTGAGCCAAACCGGTGTTACCATCATAGTCAGATCTGATCAGATTGAAATTGTCATCTGAATAAGGAGGGTAGCTCTTTTCAGGGCTCATATCAACCTTCGGATGCTTGATCAACGGCTGAGGATGCATCGTGATCACTTGGACATGATCTGGATGGTCCTGATTTCTTGGGACTCTTGGATCAGGTTCAGATCAAAGATCGGAAGCACTGGATCGAAGATCACGCTGATCAAACTGCCGGATCAAGTTGCAGTCTTGATCAGACGGCTGAGAAGCTGCCGGAGCTGGATCAACGGCGAAACCAGGTCGCCGGAGTGTGGCAACGGCACAGGAAGGTTCGCAGGTATGTGGGGGTTCCATCCGTACGGTTTGATCGACGGATTGGGCTGCTGATGCACCGGATCGGAAGGTGGCGGCGCGGTGGAGGTCGTCGCCGATGATCGTCGGTGATCTAGGCCGCGACGGTGCTTGAGATCATCGGGAACATGTACGGGAAGGTCTTGGGACCTTTCTCATGAGGTCTGATCTTGGGATCAACCTCGGAATATGGTGGAGTGGAGGATGCCGGAACAGGGGACTTCGTCGGAGTTGAACCCCTGCGATCCAAGCTTCCTCCGTGGTCGTGGTCGGCCACGGTGGCTTCCGGGAAGGACGCCGATGCTTCCTCGGTGAGTAGGTGGAGAGGACGGCGTTGGGGTGGCGGCTCGGGGACGAGCCGACGGAGCAGTGGATGAGCCGGGATGAAGGGTGGATGGCTCGAAGGTGAGCCGGGCTGGAGGTAAGGGGTTAGCCGCGGCTTGACGTAGGAGATGAGCCACGTGGCTAAGCCGAGAGTGAGCCGAACCGGGAAGAGAAGAAAAACCAGGGGAAATTCTGGAAAAATATGTGAAAATAGGGGAAATTCCGGAAAAATCATGGGAATGGAGGAGAGAGGTTTCACCCGGGGCAGGAGGTGAACTCGGAGTTGCAATTGGAGTTGCTCTCGGAGTTACAGTAGGAGTTGCAGCCGGAGTCCTAATCCGAGTTGGCTGAGGGTCAGGTTCCGTAATTTGGGTTGCAACTAGGGTAGGGGTCTGACTCAAAACCTGAATCCCTATGGGACTTGTTTGATTCACAGTTGACCATCTACTGGTAATCTGCTCCCACTTTCTGTTAAGACTAACCAACTGGTTCGCCTAGCCCTGCAGAATCTTGAAATGCTGCTCCCAACTCTCTTGGGGTACTCCGTACATGGTGGCGAAGTTTCCAGAAGGTTCTGATCCGCATAGTCGGTGGAACGGAGCTCTGATACCAAGTTGATACGAGCGGTCTACTCGTAATCCTCTCATATCGGGTCTCTACTGCTCCAATCGATCAGAATTAGCCTGATCGGACTTGATTTGAGTCCAATTGACTGAATCTGGCTAGCTGGATCGGATCTGGCTTGAGCTGGATCGGATCTGGCTGAGTTTGATTGGATGGGACTTGACTGGATCAACTCTGAAGTGATGTGGATCAAGTTGACCAAGTTGGATTGGGCTGGATCCGGATTGGCTGGCTTGGCTGAACCAATTAGACTTGGGCTGAGTCAGATTTGGTTGGGCTGGCTGGAATGATCCGATGGCTGGGGGTTGCCGGAGTAGATCGCCGGCGTAGGGATGGCGGCGGCGGTCAGGATCTTGGTAGGCAAGGTCGTACGACGATGGGGAAGAGATCTACCGGATCGGATCTGGGCGATAGGCGGCGGATTGGAATTTTTGCCAAAATGGACCCCCAATGTCCATATTTGGCAGATTGAGACCCCCCCACTGATTTGTTTACAACATAGGACCCCAAAGTAGATAAATCCCTAAATTACCCCTCCCTTTACATGCCATGGATGGCCATCCGTCTCTCCTCATCATTAAAGCATTTAATGCATAGGTTTAAAAAAAAAAACCTCCCGTCGCATTAAATGCGACGAGATGTGTCTTCTTGTTCCTTCTTCCCAAGCCTGGTCATCCCTCCCGCCAGCTTCTACTCTCCCTCTCCATTGCCTTCTCTTCTCTTCTCCATTTCCTGTTTCTCCCTTATTCTTTCATGACTCATCCATTTCCACTGCCTCGTCTCCTCCCTTTCCACTGCCTACTCTTCTCTTCTCCCTTATTCGTTCATCTCTCCTCTCTATCAACCGCCTCCTCTTTTCTACCTTCGATCGTCGCAGTTTTCTTCGCCAAAATAGTTCTATCTTGTGTGCATTATATACTGCAGTGTAGTACACCTCTTGGTGCAATGTAAAAAGCAGTCATTTTGGTGCTACACTGTTACGAGCGGTCTACTCGTGATCCTCTCGTAATGGGTCTCTACTGCTCCAATCGATCAGAATCGGCCTAATCGGACTTGATTTGAGTCCAATGGGCTGATTTGGCTAGCTAGATCGGATCTGGCTTGAGCTGGATCGGATCTGGCTGAAGCTGGATCGAATCTGGCTAATCTGGATCAAGCTGATCGGCTTAGATTGGGCTTGATCCGGATTAACTGGCTCAGCTGAATCAATTAGACTTGGCTGAGTCTGATTCAAGTTGGCTGGCTGAACCAGCCTTGATTGGGCTGAACCTGATTGAAGTGGCTGAACCGGGTTGATCCAAGAGCTGTGGTTCGCCGGAGTAGATCACCGGCGTAGGGCGGCGGCGGCGGTCGGGGTAGTAGCAGGAGGGGTCGTGGGACGTAGGGGATGAGATCTACCGGCTCGGATCTGGGAGATGGGTGGCGGATCGGCCGGATCTGGTGAAGACGGCGGTGAAGGTAGGTCGGCCGGCGTCGGTAACGACGAGGGAGGCTCGGCGGGGGTCCTTGGGACGTCGGGAAGGATCGTGGGATGCCAGGGAATGGTTTTAGGATGGTTTGGAGGTGGGATAGGGATCGGACAGGGGGTTGACGGCGGCGGCTGTGAAGTGGGGAACGGTGAGGAGGTCGCCGGAGACGACGATGGGCGGCGGGAAAGGTATGGCCGGAGTCGTGGTGCCAAGGGGAAGAGTATGGCGGGTTTAGATGGCGACGGGGGTGGCCGGAGAGGGGAGAACGGAGGTATGGCCGGCGGTAGGTAGGGTTGGGTCACGGGAGAGAAGAGAGGAAGGAGATGAGCTGACGTGGCGATGACGTGGCGTGGGGTCGCTGACGTGGCGGAGAGAGAAAGTGGTGTGGAGAAGGAAATTGAAGGTGACGGCGGTGCCGGCTGCGGAGAAGATGACCGACGGGGAAGAAGGTGGATCTATGGTAGATATCGGGTGGAAGCTATATTATCTCTACTCCTATGATAATTTATCAACTACTCCTAATAATTCATAACTCTTCATTCATCATTCATCATTACCTAATACAAACTACTAAGGTCCTTTTATAGAGACCTTGACAGAGTCCTAATCCACTAGAAAAACCCCCTTCCTTGATTAGCAAGTAATAAGGTTTCTGACTCAACTCAACTTCCTAACTCAAAGGGACTCTTAATTAATTCCTAACCATCAACTAGGACTCAATAAAAGACTAATGATAAATACTAATTAAATACTCTAGTTTGAACTAGGGAAGTCCAAGTCAAACTAGGAAAGAGGTTGAACCAGCTTGGTTCCTCTTCTGGGTTCGGGTCCAGTTGGTTGAGTCGGATCGACTCGTATCACCCCCCCTTCCTTCAAAATTGGCCTTGTCCTCAAGGCCAGAGTCAGGTCAGGTAGGATGGCTCCATGTGGCTGGACCGAATCAACTTGCTGCTGTAGTTCTGGACTCGGTGGGGAGAAACCAGGTCGATCCCATGTCGGTCCAGTGGTAGCAGTGGCAGTGATGGATGAGCAGCTGGCGGTCGATCTGACGGCTCAGGTAGCTCCAGGAATATGATCTTCAATGGCTCTCCTGGATCATCCTCATCATGTCCCATCAGTAGTGTTGCCCATGACCATAGGATGGGATCTGATCTCCATGGTCTAATCAACTGTGCAGGGACTTGGCTTGAATCTCGGTCAAGCTGGCTTTGGTCCAATCTGAAGTGAAGATGGCTGGACCATGCTTTTGCTGCACTAGTCTGGGCTAGAAGTTGGTTGAACCAAGTTGAATCTTCAGCTGTGTTGAGTTGTACTCTGGTCCAAACCTGTCTGACATGGTTAGGTCTACCGGTGTCAATCTGGACTTGGGTCAGTTGAGCTAAACCGATGTTACCATCATAATCAGATCTGATCAGATTGTAGATGAAATCTGGATAAGGAGGGTAACTCCTTTCATGACTCATCTCAACCTTTGAATGCTTGATCAACGGCTGAGGATGCATCTTGATCACCTGGAGTTGATCTGGATGGTCATGATTGCTGGGGACTCTTGGATCAGGTTCAGATCGAAGATCGGAACCACTGGATCGAAGATCAGGCTGATCAAACGGCTGGATCAAGTTGCAGTCTTGATCGGACGGCTGAGAAGCTGCCGGAGCAGGATCAACGGCGAAACATGGTCGCCGGAGTGTGGCAACGGCACAGGAAGCTCCGTAGGGACGAGGGGGTTCCATCCGTACGGTCTGATCGTCGGATTGGGCCTCGGATGCACCGGATCTGAAGGTGGCGGCGCGGTGGAGGTTGTCGCCGGAGATCGTCGGTGTTGTAGTCCGCGACGGCGCTTGATCTCGTCGGGAATAGGTACGGGAAGGTCTTGGGACCTTTCTCGTGAGATCTGATCTTGGGATCAACCTCTGGATATGGTGGAGTTGAGGAGGCCGGAACATGGGAGTTCGCCGGAATTGTACGTCGGCGATCCGGGCCTCAATCGTGGACGTGGTTGGCCACGGTGGCTTCGGGGATGGACGCCGGTTCTTCCTCGAAGGTTGGGAGAAGAGGACGGCGTCGGAGATCGGCGTTAGGGTGGCGGCTTGGGGACGAGCCGACGGAGCCGTGGATGAGCCGGGACGAAGGGTAGTCGGCTCGGAGGTGAGCCGGGCTGAAGGAGAGGGATGAGCCGCGGCTCGAGCCATACCGGGAGGAGAGAGAAAACCAGGGGAAATTCCGGAAAAATATGGAAAAATAGGGAAAATTCCGGAAAAATCATGAGAAGGTGGTAGAAAGTGTTCACCCTGATCTGGCAGAGGAGGTTGCAACAGCATGTGCTCCAGTTCGATCTGAGAATCGGACGGTTGTCGCTCCTCAACTGGCTTCTGGATCTCTTCTCCCTTATTGATTGCTGGTGTCTCAGTCATACTCGAAATTACAACCGGAGTCATAATCTGAGTTGGCTCAGGCTCAGGTTCTGCAATCATTATCCTCGGTGCTATAGTTGACCACCTACGAGAGATCTGCTCCAACTTTCTGCTTTGGCGTTCCATCAAAGTTGAACAAAGGTTCAACTGGGCCTGCAGAATCTTGAAATGCTGCTCCCAACTTTCCTGGGGTACTCCGTACATGGTGGCGAAGTTTCCAGAAGAGTCTGAACCGCACAGTCGGTGGAACGGAGCTCTGATACCAAGTTGTGATCCTCTCGTAATGGGTCTCTACTGCTCTAATCGATCAGAATCGGCCTGATCGGACTTGATTTGAGTCCAATGGGCTGATTTGGCTAGCTAGATCGGATCTGGCTTGAGCTGGATCGGATCTGGCTGAAGCTGGATCGAATCTGGCTAAGCCTGATTGGATGGGACTTGACTGGGTCAAGTCTGAAGTGATCTGGATCAAGCTGATCGGCTTAGATTGGGCTTGATCCGGATTAACTGGCTCAGCTGAATCAATTAGACTTGGCTGAGTCTGATTCAAGTTGGCTGGCTGAACCAGCCTTGATTGGGCTGAACCTGATTGAAGTGGCTGAACCGGGTTGATCCAAGAGCTGTGGTTCGCCGGAGTAGATCGCCGGCGTAGGGCGGCGGCGGCGGTCGGGGTAGTGGCAGGAGGGGTCGTGGGACGTAGGGGATGAGGATCTACCGGCTCGGATCTGGGAGATGGGTGGCGGATCGATCGGATCTGGTGAAGACGGCGGTGAAGGTAGGTCGGCCGGCGTCGGGAACGACGAGGGAGGCTCGGCGGGGGTCCTTGGGACGTCGGGAAGGATCGTGGGATGCCGGGGAATGGTTTTAGGATGGTTTGGAGGTGGGATAGGGATCGGACAGGGGGTTGACGGCGGCGGCTGTGAAGTGGGGAACGGTGAGGAGGTCGCCGGAGACGACGATGGGCGGCGGGAAAGGTATGGCCGGAGTCGTGGTGCCAAGGGGAAGAGTATGGCGGGTTTAGATGGCGACGGGGGTGGTCGGAGAGGGGAGAACGGAGGTATGGCCGGCGGTAGGTAGGGTTGGGTCACGGGAGAGAAGAGGGGAAGGAGATGAGCTGACGTGGCGATGACGTGGCGTGGGGTCGCTGACGTGGCGGAGAGAGAAAGTGGCGTGGAGAAGGAAATTGAAGGTGACGGCGGTGCCGGCTGCGGAGAAGATGACCGACGGGGAAGAAGGTGGATCTATGGTAGATATCGGGTGGAAGCTATATTATCTCTACTCCTATGATAATTTATCAACTACTCCTAATAATTCATAACTCTTCATTCATCATTACCTAATACAAACTACTAAGGTCCTTTTATAGAGACCTTGACAGAGTCCTAATCCACTAGAAAAACCCCCTTGCTTGATTAGCAAGTAATAAGGTTTCTGACTCAACTCAACTTCCTAACTCAAAGGGACTCTTAATTAATTCCTAACCATCAACTAGGACTCAATAAAAGACTAATGATAAATACTAATTAAATACTCTAGTTTGAACTAGGGAAGTCCAAGTCAAACTAGGAAAGAGGTTGAACCAGCTTGGATCCTCTTCTGGGTTCGGGTCCAGTTGGTCGAGTCGGATCGACTCGTATCATACACGTGTATTTGTTATACCGATACGTGTATTGTTTGAAAACGCGTGTTACAAAAAAAGGTGTAACTCTATGATGGAAGCACGGCTTTAATGTTTAGATGCGTGTGTGTGAAATTCTACATACGTGTATTTGTTACAACGATACGTGTATGTTTTATAATGGTACGTGTATGTTTTGAAAACGTGTGTTTCAAAAGAGTGTGTAACTCTATGATGGAAGCACGGGTATAATTTTTAGATGCGTGTGTGTGAAATTCTACATACGTGTCTCCACTTCCAAGCACGCGTATTGATGAATGTGTACGAGGTTTGTTACATACCACCTAAACAACTTAACATCAACGCAAACAGTTTGTTACATACCACTCAAACAACTTAACATCAAGGCAAACAGTATGATACATCAACTAAACTGCTTCTTCTTCTTTGCAGCTCGTGTTGGAGCAACCTTTCTTTTATCCCCACCGTGTTTCCTCATAGTTTCCCCATGAGCTGGCTCGGTGGGCAATTCCACTTCAGTAGGTATCGGGAGGAGCCATGCCCGGCGGGAGAGAGGAAGAGGCTTCGGCCACCGTGTTATGTTGTTTGGGTGGTATCCCCACCTAAGCCTCTTCCTCCCTCCCGCGGGGCATGGCTCCTCCCGATACCTACTGAAGCGGATATGCCCACCGAGCCAGCTCATGGGGAAACTGCGAGGAAACACGGTGGGGATAAAAGAAAGGTTTCTCCAACACGAGTCGCAAAGAAGAAGAAGTAGTTTAGTGGATGTAACAAACTGTTTGCCTTGATGTTAAGTTGTTTGGGTGGTATGTAACAAACTGTTTAAAGATATTAAGTTGTTTGGGTGGTATGTAACAAACTGTTTGCGTTGATGTTAAGTTGTTTGGGTGGTATGTAACAAACCTCGTACACATTTATCAATACGCGTGCTTGGAAGTGGAAACACGTATATAGAATTTCACACACACGCATCTAAAAATTATACCCGTGCTGCCATCATAGAGTTACACATTCTTTTGAAATACACATTTTCAAAACATACACGTACCGTTATAAAACATACACGTATCGTTGTAACAAATACACGTATGTAGAATTTCACACACACGCATCTAAACATTAAACCCGTGCTTCCATCATAGAGTTACACATTCTTTTGAAACACACGTTTTCAAAACATACACGTACCGTTATAAAACATACACGTATCGTTGTAACAAATACACGTATGTAGAATTTCACACACACGCATCTAAACATTAAACCCGTGCTTCCATCAACTACACATTCTTTTGAAACACACGTTTTCAAAACATACACGTACCATTATAAAAACATACACATATCGTTGTAACAAATACACGTATGTAGAATTTCACACACGCATCTAAACATTAAAACCTGTGCTTCCATCATAGAGTTACACCTTTATTTTGTAACACGCGTTTTCATACAATACACGTATCGGTATAACAAATACACGTGTAGCACCAAAATGACTGCTTTTTACATTGCACCAAGAGGTGTACTACACTGCAGTATACAATGCAAACAAGATAGACCAACATCATGTAGCGGACGAAGATGGTGATGTACCGGACACAGCTACAAGACGTACAGGTGCATCGGGTTGAAGTGGCAGCATCGCGTTCATGATTTATAACCCGTCCGTTGAAGTGGCAATGCAACGAAACGCTTCTCATCGCCTTGCATGTGTGGAGAGCTCTCTCCAGTGAACTATTTGGGCGAAGAAAACTGCGACGATCGAAGGTAGAAAAGAGGAGGCAGTTGATAGAGATGAGAGATGAACAATAAGGGAGAAGAGAAGAGTAGGCAGTGGAAAGGGAGGAGATGAGGCAGTGGAAATGGATGAGTCATGAAAGAATAAGGGAGAAACCGGAAATGGAGAAGAGAAGAGAAGGCAATGGAGAGGGAGAGTAGAAGATGGAGGGAGGACCAGGCTTGGAAAGAAGGAACAAGAAGACACATGATGAGGAGAGACGGATGGCCATCCATGGCATGTGAAGGGAGGGGTAATTTAGGGATTTATATACTTTGGGGTCCTCTGTTGCAAAACATCAGTGGGGGGGTCTCAATTTGCCAAATATGGACATTGGGGGTCCATTTTGGCAAAAAATTCCGGCGGATTGGCCAAATCCACGAGGTCGGCGGAAGGGGTTTGGGTTCACCGGCTTCAGGGACGATGGGGATGGCTCTGGGGACGTCGGGAAGGGTCGTGGATGGTCGGAAGGGAGTTATGGACGATCTGCGAGGTGTTTAGGACAGATTGGGGGTGAGGTCGGGGATGGACGTGGGGCTGACGGCGAAGGGGACGGAGGTCGGTTTGCCGGGAAAGGCGCCGGAGATGGTGAAGGGTGACGGGAAAGAGATGGTCGGGGTTGTGTGGCTTAGGGGAAGACTTTGGTGGTCTTGGCTGGTAGCGGGAGTGGCCGGAGAGGGCTGGGGAAAGGACGCCGGCGGTGAAGCTTGGCTAGGGCACGGGCGTGAGGAATAAAGGAGGAAGAAGGAGGTGACGTGGCAGGTGACTGGGCGTGGGGTCGCTTAAGTGGTGGAGAGAGAAAGTGACGGGGAAAGAGGAATTCCGGTGGAGGCGATGCCGGCTGCGGAGAAGATGACCGACGAGGAAGAAGTTGGATCTTTGGTGGATATCTGGTGGAAGCTATATTATCTCTACTCCTATGATATTCTACTCCTATGATAATTTATCAACTACTCCTAATAATTCATAATTTTCTTCATTCATCTCATGCATATCCTAATACAAACTAATGAGGTCCTTTTATAGAGACCTTGACAGAGTCCTAATCCAACTAGAAAACCCCCTTGCTTAATTAGCAAGTAATAAGGTTTCAAACTCAACTCAACTTCCTAACTCAAAGGGACTCTTAATTAATTCCGAACAATCAAATATCAACTAGGACTCAATAAAAGAATAATAATAAATTCTAATCAAATACTCTAGTTTGAACTAGGTAAGACCAACTAGGAAAGAGTCTGAACCAGTTTGGTTCCTCTTCTGGGTTCGGATCCAGTTGGTCGAGTCGGATCGACTCGTATCAAAATCTCGGTTCAACCTTGATGGAACGTAATAGTAGGAGGTTGGAAAACAATATCAAGGAGTTGAAGCAGATCTCCAACAGGTGGTCAACGATAACTCAGACCCCGAGCCAGACCCCTATTCCAGCTGCCATCCAGATTTCGGAACCGGACCCTGAGCCAACTCAGATTATGACTCCGGTTGTAATTTCGAGTCTGACTGAAACACGTTTATCAGTAAGGGAGAAGAGATACAGGAGCTATTCGAGGAGCAACAACCGTCCGATTCTCAGATCGAACCAAAGCACCTGCTGTTGCAACCTCTGCCAGACCAGGGTGAACAGTTTCTACCACCTTCTCCTGATTTTTCCAGAATTTTCCCTATTTTTCCATATTTTCAGGAATTTCCCCTGGTTTTCTCTCTCCTCCGTGGAATCAGCTCGACCCTGGCTCAACTGCGGCTCTCCATCGGCTCACCACCCTCACCCGCGCCCGGCTCACTTCAAGCCGACCCATCGTCGTCCCGGCTCAACACCAGAGCCTGTCGGCTCGTCCCCGAGCCGCCACCCCCACGCCGCCCTCCGACACCGTCCTCTCCACCTACTCACCGAGGAAGCATCTGCGTCCTTCCCTGAAGCCACCGTGGTCGACCACGACCATAGAGGAAGCTTGGATCGCCGGGGTTCAACTCCGGCAAGCTTCCCTATTCCGCCCTCCACTCCACCATATTCCGAGGTTGATCCCAAGATCAAACCTCCTGAGAAAGGTCCCAAGACCTTCCCATACCTTTTCCCGACGAGCTCAAGCACCGTCGCGGACTACAACACCGGCGATCACCGGCAATGAACTCCACCGCGTCGCCACCTTCAATTCCGGCGTGTTCGAAGCCCCATCCAGGGATCAAACTGTACGGATGGAATCTCCAAGTCCCTGCGATGCTTTCTGTGCCGTAGCCACTCTCTGACACGACAACGTTTTGCCGTTGATCCATCTCCGGCAACTTCTCAGCCGACCGATCAAGACTCCAACTTGATCCAACCGTTTGATCTGCGTGATCTTCGATCCAGTGCTTCCGATCTTCGATCTGAACCTGATCAAAGAGTCCCCAGCAATCAGGACCATCCAGATCAACTCCATGGACACTAAGAAATCCAACTTTGGATGATCTAATCCTCCGAATTAAATCAAATTGCCCGAAAGCCGACGAAACCAACGAAAAACTCAATTTGTTGGATTTGATCTATCAAACGGCGATGGAATCCATTCAAACTTTGCAGGGAGGTCTATTTGATGGTGGGGAATTCATTCATGCAATAAAAACCAAACTTCAGATCGTGAAATATCAAATCTGAGTCCAACCTCGTCGAAAAACCGACAAAAATACGGAATTCGTCCGAAAGAATACAGAACTGAAACCATAGTTAGCTTCTAAGCATGCTAAGGAAACTAGAATACAGAAATTCAAAGCATTCCAATACAAACACCAGACACAAATCACGAAAAAGCAATCCTAGGGTTATCACTTCACCAGAAATGGGTAGAAACACCTACATGTAGCAACAAGCAGGCGATCTACGAGATCCTCCACTCCGATCGCCGCGGATCCACGCCGAAAAGCCGCAGCCCAAAGCTCCAGCCGGCAGCCCACGAGGAGAGAAGAGAAAAGAAGAAAAGAGAGAAAGGATAGGGGTTTAAATAGAACGCTGGAAACGATCACAGCCGTCCGATTCGATCTCTCCCGATCGAGCTCCGATATTCCTATCGAGCTCTGATCTTCCGATCGGAAGCGCCCTTAAGGTTCTAATCAAACACGTACATCAATCAAAGGCAGTGTGTGCAACGCGGGTGTGAAACAGACCACCAGGGAGCATATTTACCAAAATGCCCCTGGGTCAAAAACAGCGATGCGATTAACCGATCGCATCCCAAGGCCAACCGAGCCAAACCCCAAAAACCAGACCCTCGACCTAACGCGGTCGGACCCGGTTGGAGGTACGGGTCCTCATAGACACTCCTTGATGTCCAAGGCATCAAGGATCCATAACACCTCCTTCCACCAGTAATTTACTATCAAAGGATCTCCAACATCGTCTCTGGACCAAAATGGGTCCACCTCTCGCGATTCCAAAAGCACTGAGGCAACACATGTTGATACGAGTCGATTCGACTCGACCAACTGGATCCGAACCCAGAAGAGGAACCAAGCTGGTTCAGACTCTTTCCTAGTTTGACTTGGTCTTACTTAGTTCAAACTAGAGTATTTGATTAGGATTTATTATTATTCTTTTATTGAGTCCTAGTTGATATTTGATTGTTAGGAATTAATTAAGAGTCCCTTTGAGTTAGGAAGTTGAGTTGAGTTTGAAAGCATTATTACTTGCTAATTAAGCAAGGGGCTTTTTTAGTTGGATTAGGACTCTGTCAAGGTCTCTATAAAAGGACCTCATTAGTTTGTATTAGGTTATGCATGAGATGAATGATTTAGAATAGTGATAGATTATCATAGGAGTAGAATATCATAGGAGGAGTAGAGATAATATAGCTTCCACCGGATATCTACCATAGATCCACCTTCTTCCCCGTCGGTCATCTTCTCCGCAGCCGGCATCATCTCCACGCCACTTTCTCTCTCCTCCACGTCATCACCACTGTTCATCATCTCCTTCCTCTCTCTCCCGTGCCCTAACCCTAGCCTCACCGCCGTCCCGCCTCTCCGGCCACCCCCGCTGCCATCCAAGGCGACCATCCTCTTCCCCAAGCCCTCACGACTCCGGCCAACCCCTTCACCGCCCCGTTCGTCTTCTCCGGCGTCTTCCCCGGCAATCCAACCTCCCGAGCTCCGCCGGCCCTTCCGTGTCCGTCCCCGATATCACCACCAAAACCACCCTAAATTTATCGCCGATCCCTTACGACCATCCACGACCCTTCCCGACGTTCCCAGAGCCCCCGCCGTCGTCTCCGACGCCGGTCAACCCAAACCCACCGCCGTCGACCTTTAGATCCCGCCAATCTAGACCTTCCCCGGCCAATCCACTCCGGTGGATCTCATCCCCACCTCCAGGCGACCCTTCCTGGACGTATCCCGACCACCGCCGCCATCCCTACGCCGGCGATCTACTCCGGCGATTCTCAGCCCTTGGTTCAACCCGGTTCAGCCACTTCAAATCAGGTTCAGCCCACTTAACCGGTTCAGCCAAGCCAGTCAATCCGGATCAAGCCCAATCCAACTTGGTCAGCTTGATCCAGATCACTTCAGACTTCATCCAGTCAAGTCCCATCCAATCAGGCTCAACCAGATCCGATCCAGCTCAAGCCAGATCCGATCCAACTCAAGCCAGATCCGATCTAGCTAGCCAAATCAGCCCATTGGACTCAAATCAAGTCCGATCAGGCCGATTCTGATCGATTGGAGCAGTAGAGACCCATTACGAGAGGATCACGAGTAGACCGCTGGTAACACATGTCCAATCCCCTACTCGCTCATCTCCAGCACGGAGGGAGACACCGTCAGGCGAGGGAAGGAACGACACCGACGTGCATGCACATCTCCCCCTAAGACGTCATGTCACAACCGGAAAACAACAAAATAAGCAACAATCAATAATGCGGAAACACATCACACACGAGCACAAACAAAACATGCAGGGATGTTCTAAGCCTAAAACTATCCCAACCCACACTAAAAACCTTAACCGCAAGCCTAATCCTCTCCCTAGGACCTATAGCCTGCTCTGGTACCAAGTTGTCACACCCCACAAAGAAAACCCATCCGGTTCAGGGCGTAAGGGTTCCTGTACTATTCACATCCAAGCTGGCGCGTTACAACACAGATCGAAATTAATTTAACCTTAAAGACTTCCAATGGCATGATAAAAGATCTAACAATCTAGAGATTAATATTGCGAAATAAAACTCAACCAAAAGAGGGAAACATGATTTCATATATTTAAGATCAAGTACAATATAAACCAAATCGTCAAAAGATACTATAAAAAAATACCGCTGAAAAATAAGTATGTCCCTCAACGACCTCAAGTGCATCCGAAAGTCGACGCGCCACCAAGACCTGATCCAGCTGGAATTGCTGAGGATGAGCGAACGCCTGCACCTGCAAATGCAGCCCGGGTAGGAGTGAGCAACAAAGCTCAATAGGGTTCTACTCTACTCTACGTCGCACAAGAAAAAGGGAAAACTACAAAGTCATGGGTTATGTCTCATCTCTAAGGGAAACTCACGTTACGTCCACTGCCTACCCCAGGGCACGCGGCCTATAACCTCCACTGTCAACAACCATCCGTCACAAAAACCAAGAGCTCCAGCGCTGGAACAACAGGACTTAGTACACAGGGTGGCACATAACTTCTCTTAACACGGATACTGAGCATGACACTTAATCTCTAGGTGACCTCTACACCTCAAACAACAGATAGTATCCAACTAGACACATCCTCGAGAATACAGAGATTTAGGATAATAATCTCGCCCTAGTCCTTGCTACCCAGCCACGGTCCTAGAGCTAGATGAGAGCCCTCAGAGGAGCAGCCCAAGCTGTATCCCCAAGCTATCATCAACCATCGGCATCCTCCCCGTCACCAAGAAGAAGTTCTAGTACATTGAGGACAAGCCACTTTTTGAAGGGGAAGGGGATGATACGGTTCGAAGTCCAGCTCAACCTGGGCTATACCAACCCAAGCCCAATTCTGGGGCAGGGCCCACTCAAGGGGTAGGCCCAGGAGGGACCCACGTAGGTCAGGGCCCAGGAGGGACCCACGCAGGTCAGACCCCACCTCGTAGGAGGACCATGCCTTGGACCAGGTCCCAAGCCAAAGACAGTCTTAAGGAATCCTATTCCTAGCTGGTTACTGATACGAGGTCGAACCGAGCCATTCCAAGAAGGGACCCACGTCCTTGCTTGGATGGGCCCACGCCAAGGAGTTGGCTGCACCCAAGTCCCTTTGGGCGTTCTAAGCTCAGCCGGCCAAAGGAATCCTATTCCTAGCTGGTTTGCTTACTTAGATGATTTCCTAGTTAGTAGTTATCTTGATTGAGTCAGTTTCCTAAATTGAGTTCAGTTTATGATTTGCTTAAATAAGTTCCTATTATGAGTCCTTGTTATTAGGAAGTTGAGATAAGATTGAGTCTTATTAGGAAAGTCTGGTTACTTGCTGATTAAAGCAAGGTAGTTCTCTAGTTGTAGTAGAACTCTCTTGAGGCCTCTATAAAAGGACCTCCATAGCTTGTAATTATGCATGGACGAATTTATGAGAGTTATTATTTAGTAGAGATAAATCCTAGGAGTAGAAGTAATATAGGAGTAGTTGTAACCTAGTTTCCTCATAATCCACCAGCCACCTTCATCTCTCTCTACAGCCGGTCCTTCTCCATCACCGGTCTCCTTCTCCGCTGCCGTCCACTCCTCCGCCACCATCATCACCACTACCAGCCATCACCCACATTCTCCAAGGCTTGGATCTCCAAGAGAAGCCAGCCAACCATGGAGGAAGCTGCAAGGTAATCCTCTTCCTCATCCGTCTCTCTCCTCCGGTTTTCGGCCTTCCTTGTCGAATACCTAGGGTGCTTCTCCTAAAACCCTAAAGGTATATCTTGACCTAGCCATAGCTTTGGCTAAGGAGGTGCATCGTAACAACTTGGCATCAGAGCTCCGTTCCGACGACTGTGCCGCCCAAGGCCTTCTAGAAGCTTCTCTGATGGCAGGAGTACCAGGCCCACATCATTATCCCTTACCTTCATCATCATCCCTACGGAACCCTAACCCTAACCAACCTCTCCCTACCTATAATCCGGCCTATCACCCACCTTACACTCCGCCTGCCTATGAACCGAGCCAGTATCCAAACCTTGAGCCCTCTATCCATCCCTCACCCATACCTGGCCCCACTACCCTTTCTCCGCCACCATACCAGCAGCCTATGCCTCCTCCCTACACACCGTACAACCCTAGTCTTCCCTACAATCCATCACCACCGTATCAGCCATTACCTACTCCCTACAACCAACCCAAACCTACAAACACCAATGGCTACTTGAGTACAACTTGGACTCCAAATCCTACTGGAACTAGGATTACAAATCCTACTCCAACTAGGAATTCGAGTCAAACTCAGAGTACGATTTGGACTCAAGATCCTACTGGAACTAGGATTGCAAATCCTACTCCAACTAGGAATCCTAGTCAAACTCGGAGTACAACTTACCCTACGGCTGAACAATGGAAGGAAGCTGTCCAGAGTTGGATCCCTTTGCCTTACCCTTCAGTAGAACAATGGGAAGCAATGATCCAACGATATTCTCCTACAAATCAGTCAAGCCCTACCAGAGTTCAAATTTCCAGCCAAAATCCCATTCTAGCTACAACTTGGATTGCAGAACATAAACCCAGCTCTACCTGGATTAGGACTCCTTATCCACCTACCCCCGAGCTTCCCCTTGACCCAACCCATGAACAACACTCGCTGCCCCCTTACCCAACCACACCACATCCCAGCCCAGTCAACATCCATGAAGCTGCAGCCACCGACCTCACCTTCGTTGAAGAACTCCCCACACCATGTAACCTCCACCAAGGTCCCCCTCACAACCACCCAACCTCTCCACCCATAGCCATATCTGTTCCATGTACAACCTTGCCAGCCCCCAACTCCATTTTCCCCGACTCCGGCGACAAACCTCAAGGAAGTCACGGTCTACCGTGGCCCAAGACTACCATGACCTCCTCCCCTCACAGCCCACTGAAGGATCTTCTGGGGCAACAAAGGCTGTCCCCTAAACCTCCTGACCCTTCCCGTATCCTTACCGAGGCCGACCCCAAACCCCCTCCAGATCCGCCACCCGTACCAAACCCCCATCCTCTCATCCCCTCTTCTCCATGGGATCCAAACCCTGATGAACATCCCTCACCGGCGACCAAGTTCAGTTCCCTCTCAGTTGCTAGAGCCACTCAGCTATCTGATCAGATCAAATCAAATCACTACGGTTTGAACCTGATCAAACTCCGACTCCGTCACCTACAATTGGTCGAGTCAGATTGCAGCTTACAAGACTTGGTCAGATTCCATCCAAGCACAACCAGGTTTGGTTACACCAACCAGATCCGACCAAGCTTAGATCAGACCATGCTAAGTCAGACTCAATTGGATGCAGCCAGAATCAATCCGGCTAGATCTGATTGCACCCAGCCAAGCTCCATCAAGCTCAGTCAAACTGAACCTGATCAAGATCCAAAAAGTGCAGCAGAAGCGTGGCCCAGCCGACTTCACTTCAGACTGGGCCAAAGCGAGCTTGACTCAGCATCAAGCCAAGACCATGCACATCCGACCAGGCCATGGAGATCAGATCCCATCCTATGGTCATGGGCGACACTACTCATGGGACGTGACGAGGATGATCCAGGAGAACCATTGAAGATCCCATGCTTGGAGCCAACTGAACCATCAGATCGTCCCTCGGATGCTCCGTCCTCGGCACGACTGTATTCAGCTGCCACATTGGGTCTACTTCCACCTTGGAAGGACTCGATTCAAGTTGATTTAGTCTTTGACCCAGGAAGCCAGGTACTAAGGACACACCACCGCCGATCTATGGCCGTCCTTTACTTCAAGGAGTTCCAGCGACCCCCGGATATGCCTAAGTTTCAGCTCCCTCCTTCTAGACCGGCAGCATGGCTCTTTGATTCACCGATCCGGTTACCACCTGATCCACCATGGGTGCGACCAGGGTTCTCACCAGCTGCATGGCCCCCTGATTCAATGGCCCAGTTACCATTAGATCCACCATGGGCCAGACCGGGATTCTCACCGCCGAGTACAGAGCAACAGTTGCGGTCCAGCCACATCACTCCGGTTAGAGAAGAGAAGAGCCCTCTTTCCTCATCACATTCAGGCCTTGAGGACAAGGCCAATTTCGAAGGGAGGAGGGATGATACGAGGTCGAACCGAGCCATTCCAAGACGGGACCCACGTCCTTGCTTGGATGGGCCCACGCCAAGGAGTTGGCTGCACCCAAGTCCCTTTGGGCGTTCTAAGCTCAGCCGGCCAAAGGAATCCTATTCCTAGCTGGTTTGCTTACTTAGATGATTTCCTAGTTAGTAGTTATCTTGATTGAGTCAGTTTCCTAGATTGAGTTCAGTTTATGATTTGCTTAAATAAGTTCCTATTATGAGTCTTTGTTATTAGGAAGTTGAGATAAGATTGAGTCTTATTAGGAAAGTCTGGTTACTTGCTGATTAAAGCAAAGTAGTTCTCTAGTTGTAGTAGAACTCTCTTGAGGCCTCTATAAAAGGACCTCCATAGCTTGTAATTATGCATGGACGAATTTATGAGAGTTATTATTTAGTAGAGATAAATCCTAGGAGTAGAAGTAATATAGGAGTAGTTGTAACCTAGTTTCCTCATAATCCACCAGCCACCTTCATCTCTCTCTACAGCCGGTCCTTCTCCATCACCGGTCTCCTTCTCCGCTGCCGTCCACTCCTCCGCCACCATCATCACCACTACCAGCCATCACCCACGTTCTCCAAGGCTTGGATCTCCAAGAGAAGCCAGCCAACCATTGAGGAAGCTGCAAGGTAATCCTCTTCCTCATCCGTCTCTCTCCTCCGGTTTTCGGCCTTCCTTGTCGAATACCTAGGGTGCTTCTCCTAAAACCCTAAAGGTATATCTCGACCTAGCCATAGCTTTGGCTAAGGAGGAGCCGAGAATAGGCAAGAGACTAGATACGAAAGCCCTAGAGAAGGTGCATCGTATCAGTTACATCCTTAGTTAGTTCTTAATTGCTTTTCTAGTTGATTTCCTAGTTTGAGTCCAGATTATGCTTTGCTTTATTAGTTCCTATTTTGAGTCCAGGTTATAGGAAGTTTGAGTTATGATTGAGTCTTAGTAGGAAAGGATGTTTACTTGCTGATTTCAGCAAGGTAGTTCTCTAGTTGGAGTAGAACTCTTTGAGGCCTCTATAAAAGGACCTACATAGCTCTTGTATTAAGGTTTTATGCATTGAAGAATAAAGTTGATACGAGTCGATCCGACTCGACCAACTGGACCCGAACCAAGAGGAGGAACCAAGCTGGTTCAACCTCTTTCCTAATTTGACTTGGACTTCCCTAGTTCAAACTAGAGTATTTAATTAGTATTTATCATTAGTCTTTTATTGAGTCCTAGTTGATTATTAGGAATTAATTAAGAGTCCATTTGAGTTAGGAAGTTGAGTTGAGTCAGAAACCTTATTACTTGCTAATCAAGCAAGAGGGTTTTTCTAGTGGATTAGGACTCTGTCAAGGTCTCTATAAAAGGACCTTAGTAGTTTGTATTAGGGAATGATGGATGAGATGAATGATTAAGAGTAATTAGTAGAATATCATAGGAGTAGAATATCATAGGAGTAGAAGTAAAGTAGATTCCACCCGATATCTACCATAGATCCATCTTCTTCCCCGCTGGTCATCTTCCCCGCAGCCGGCACCGCCTCCACCAGTGTTTCTCTCTTTCCCGTCACTTTCTCTCTCCGCCACGTCATCGACCCCACCGCCACGTCAGCGCCACGTCACCCGCACTATTCATCGTCTCCCTCCTCAAGTTATACCCTCGCTTCCGCCGATCTCCACCGCCGTTCCCTCTCCGGCCACCCCCGTCGCCACCTAATCACTCCAACGTCTTCCCCAAGCCCTCACGACTCCGGCCAACCGATTCACCGCCCCGTTCGTCTTCTCCGGCGTCTTCCCCGGCAACCTCATCTTCACAACCACCGTCAGCCGTCCACCATACGACCCCGATCTCACTCCCAAATCCCTCCTAAGTACCCGGCCGGCCTCCGTAGACCCGATCCCAACCATCCCTGACCATTCCCGGCCTCCAGCCGAGCTCCTCGTCGTCCCCGACGCCGGTGAACCCAACCCCGCCGCCCTCGACCTCTAGATCCCGCCGATCTAGCCCACCTCCGACCAATCCACTCCGGTGGATCTCTTCCCCAACAACCCGCGATCTTCCCTGCCACTATCCCGACCGCCGCCGCCGCTCCAACGCCGGCGATCCACTCCGGCGATTCTCAGCCGTCGGATATTCCCATCCATCTTTGGCCAAATTGGCTCAGCCACTTAATCCGGATCCAGCCCAATCCACTTGGTCAGCTTGATCCAGATCAATTCAGACTTGACCCAGTCAAGTCCCATCCAATCAGGCTCAGCCAGATCCGATCCAGCTCAAGCCAGATCCGATCCAGCTAGCCAATTCAGCCAATTCAGCCAATTGGACTCAAATCAAGTCCGATAAGGCCGATTCTGATCGATTGGAGCAGTAGAGACCCATTACGAGAGGATCACGAGTAGACCGCTCGTAACAAAAGTTAAGAGATATTATAATAGTAGCTGTAACCCTAGGAGTAGCCATAACTTAAATATCCCACTACATTATCTCCCCCACGTCCTCCTCTCTCCCTACAGCCGGATCACCTTCTTCCACCAGCCGGCCACCACCATCATCACCGCCGTCCGCCGCTACCAGCCACGATTCCAATCCCCGGCGTCCTCCTTGGCCGCTGCCCCTCTTCTTCCACCTTCCTTGGCTTGGATCTCCAAGAGTAACCAGCCAACCACAAGAGGATCTGCAAGGTATCCTCTTCTCTTCCGTCTCCTACCTCCCCGTCGTCACCTTCCTCGTTGAATACCTAGGGTCCTTCTCCTAAAACCCTAAAGGTATCTCTCGACCTAGCCATAGATTTGGCTAAGGAGGAACTAAGACCAGGAAAGAGACCAGGTACCCGTGCCTACGAGAAGGCTCGGCGTAACAAAAACTCTCAAAAACCGGAAAGACAAGTAGGTAGCATCCCAACCTATACTAAAGCAGCTTCTATCCACGCTGCTGAACGGCGAATTTCAAAAGGGGACAAGAGAAGTGGGTTGCGTCCGTTTTATAGACGGACAAACCGACTTATAAATGATCGATCTTTTCCTCAAGAAAAGATCGATCCTTCATGACGATGTGATGAGTCACAAATTATTCATAATTAAACCCCTTAAATTACCTTTGTTAGACTAAGAGTAGGTGTATTTGATATCTTATTGTTTGATTTCAGGTTTAAGTAGGATTTGAGAAGTAATATAAGAAATTCAGCCAAAAATCATTAAATGCAAAACAACTGCTCTGTTGACTGTTTGGAAGTAAATCACCAGACATTTTACCAAAATCTAAATATTCAGAAATTCTGGAATATGAAAGAAGACTTCAAGAGCTACAATTTTCATGTTGAAGACTTTGTGAGAGTTTGATAACATTGGTGCCAGTTGTGAAGCAAAGTTGGATCTATGAAAGCTGAAATTTGAGAAAGGCTGAAATTAATTAATGACATGGTAGTGAAGACCCAGTCAAACCGACTTGAGCGATGGCTCAGTGTTGAGTCCGATCGGTCGCTCCGATGACATTAGTAGGATGGAATTTAGGAAAATTAGAGTTTAAGTTCAATTATAACTCCTAATTCCGGGATTAAGGGTTTCTGAGACATAAAGGGGTTATTCCAGCCGAAAATTATGATCTTTTGGACCACTTTTGGAGGAGAAGGCTAGGGTTTTGAAGATGGAGACCTTTCCGTGGGGATCGACGGCTTCCTTCCTAACACCTATGAATCTTTCCCAGAAGATGAGTAACTAATTCTTAAACTTAAGGATTGATACGGTTCGAAATCCAGCTCCATCTGGGCTAGACCAACCCACGCCCAATTCTTGGGCAGGGCACACATGTGGGGTAGGCCCAGGAGGGACCCACGCAGGTCAGGGCCCAGGAGGGACCCACGCAGGTCAGGGCCCAGGAGGGACCCACGCAAGTCAGGCCCCACCTCCTAGGAGGACCCGGCCTTGGACCAAGGCCCAAGCCAAAGCCAGCCATAAGGAATCCTATTCCTAGCTGGTCACTTCCGAAGTTGGTTCTTAGTTGATTTCCTAGTTTGAGTTCAGTTTGTACTTAGCTAGTTTCTATTTAATTGAGTCCAAGTTTTGGTTGAGTCAAGTCACTTGCTTACTTTGTTCATTCCTGGTTATTAGGAGTCAGTTTGAGTTGAATTAGTAAAAGTCTGTTTACTTGCTGTTCAAGCAAGAAGGTATTCAGTTTGGAGTAGAACTCTCTTGAGGCCTCTATAAAAGGACCTCTATAGCTTGTAATCAGGGAGGACGAATTTTGAGAATAATATAGAGTTAGGCTAAAGTATGCGTTTGATACCTGGGTTTTCAAGCAAATTTTTATGTGATACCCGTGTTTTCAAAAGTAAACATTGAATACCTATATTTTTCGAACCATTTTTAATTGATGCCTCCGTCCACCTGCCGTCTGCCGGTCTAACGGCGGCCCGAGCGAACCGGTCACGTGTAGGCACGTGACCGGACAACCTCCTTCTTCCTCTACGCGATGCCCTTCGATGCCAACCACGTCTTTGACGCTGCCTAGCATCCCTCAGAGCGTGGTGGGAGGCTTTGACGCTCTCCGACGCCGCAGCCACCTCGCTTACTTGCAGGGGTTTCGCAGAGATGGTGTCGCGCCCCGACCTGCAAACCCCAGACCGGGCCGGGACACGAGGGGGAAGAACCTACAACTACTAGCCTCAACTGGCAGAAACAGTTGAGACTAACACACAGCTGGCGGAAACAGCTAACAACAGCACAAGGCGGAAGCAAACTTAACAACATCTATTAACATCTATTACAAAACAGATATAATAGAGTTAAACCAGGGTTCCAATACAACAGATTTACACGGGATCAACAACAGTCCCCAAAAAGCTACAACACCCACCGGGGTCTCTGCAAAGGCACAAACAAAACCAACCTGACCCTCAGACATGGTCAGGTACCTGCGCGCCACCACGAGACGACCGACGGGGAAGCACAGGAGAGGAGCTGGGACCTGCACCTGCAAACAACACAGTCCAGGTAGGAATGAGCAACAGCTCAGCAGGGTCCTACTCTACCACTCTCGCTAGGAAGGCAACACCCAACGAACCAACTCTGAAGCCAAGTACTGAGGCTTGCCAAGGATCCCATAAATCCCGTCAATAACCCGAAGGGCACCTGTCCCAAGTACGCCCCTCCGACAACCACTGCTCGGGGGTGGGCAACTCCGACAATCCCTGACACAGGGTGGACATGGCGCTACTAGTAGGACACCCTTCTCCAAGTGGGATCTCCACACTTGGCGGAACGACCGTAGTTAAGACTACCATCTCTCAGTACTCCAAGCAGCAGAGCCAACGCGACCCCTAACTCCTGACCAAAGACTAAGTCTAGCCAGGGAGTCCATCGATCCCATCGATGTCTCCCCCCCCCTCCCCCCCTCCCCCCCCAGGTTTCCTTTCCAACCTACGTCCCTTCGACAGCCACTGTTCGAGGACTAGGCTACCTCCGACGGTCCCTGGCACAGGGTGGGCCAGACGATGCCTGTAGGACACTTTCACCCATACTGGACACCAGCATGGGGACACAAGTCGGGTAACGGCATCCACCACTTAGCCTTTGATCACCGAAGTCCACGGGTCAACCCCACCCAGTCTAACCTAGCATGTCTAATGCACAGGGAGCAGGGCAGGATATGAGTAGGGCAATAACAAACAACACAACAAGGGCACACCTTCGGCAATAACAAACAACACTATCACTCCCGAGGGTCATGACTCTTTCGGTTCACCACAAAGTGGGAAAAAAGCATTAACCCATGGCCCATTTATACTAAGCATTCCCGAGGATTCATTACTCCATCGGTTAACCACAAAGCAGTAATCAATAAGCATGATAAGCAGCATGTTAAGCCCCGAGGGCAAAACCGTCAAAACCACTTGTATGCGCAACCCCGTGGGCAAAACAGCACTTAAAACAAGTAAAAACCCTCTCTGCACCGAAGGAGATCGATCTCATATAGTAATGAGATCGATCTGCTTCGAGGCTAGAAGCACCCGTCCTGGTCACCCCAACGGGATCAATCTCCACCCATATGAAGATCGATCTCATATGTGACCCTTAACGTACCGACGCCACCCACCAAGAGATCGATCTCCCTCCCAGGGAGATGGCTCTCTCTCGGGCGGGGCGTGCCACCCCAAACGAGATCGATCTCATCCCATGAGATCAATCTGGATTGGGTTCACCGGCGGCCGGACGGTGAGGGATACCGCCGGAAACCTCAACCACACCTCACCAAACTAGGTGGGCTGGTAAATCCAAGTGCCACGAAGCTACTCATGGCTTCAAAACCGGAAAACATCAACTCCACAAGGAGATCTATCGAAATCAAAACCGGATTTCAAACCCTCATAACAAGCCGGAGTTTTGAGTAGGAACCCTACCTCCACAGAGCTGCTTCGATCCACGAAGCCTAGCCTAGGATTCCTCACGCCGTCACGGTTCCAACGAGCCTTCAAGCTCCAGAAACGGTGGGCGGAGGAGGGAGAACGGAGGAGAAAAGGGCTGCCGGAACAGGGGAAGAAAAACAGAGCTCTCGCGAGGAAGAAGAAGAAGGAAAACGCAGCCAAGGAGAAGGGAAGGAGAAGGGGCTAAGGCCGGGGAAAGCCGGCGAAGGCGGGGGAAAGGCGAAGGAGGGGAGCAAAAGTCTCCCCTCCCCTGACAGGGGAAGCGACGGCCATTGCCGTGGCCGTCCTTCGAACGCCACCGCCAACGACTTCCAGGCACAGAGAGATCGATCTCCATGCCATGCAGATCGATCTCCCTTGCCCAGAACGGCGACTTCCAGGCACAGAGAGATCGATCTCCATGCCATGCAGATCGATCTCCCTTGCCTAGAACGGCAACCCTGGGCTGAGACTCAAGCCCAAGCCCAGAACTTCCGATCTCGGGTCCACCTAACCTTTCTAAACAAACACAAGCACCAAACAAGGTCTGTGTGTGCACACCCAGTGTGAAACGACCGCCAAGGCGCAATTTCCCAAATTGCCCTTGTGGTCAAACACAAGCCACAGGAAAAAGAGGGGCGGGTCCTCACAGATGGTGGCGCAAGCCGAGGTCGACCATCAGACAGTCCGAGCTCGTGCGGGGGATCGAACGGTTCTCACGGTCCAAGATGTACCACAAGCGTGGCATCTGGGCCATGAAGGCCAAGAACGGTGGTGCTTGTCCCCGCCATGAGCCGTAGGCGGCGACGCCCAAGCCGGCGGAGAAGCCGCCCAAGTTCTACCCCGCTGAAGATGTCAAGAAGCTCATCGTAAACCGCCGCAAGCCAAAGCCCACAAAGCTCAGGTCTTATCCGAGTTCTTCTCGACTTCCCTTAATTCTCTTCATTGTTGGGATTGTTTGGTGGTTTTAACGTGTCTTGGTCATGGTTTTGGGGCTTTTAGGGCGAGCATTACCCCGGGGACGGTGTTGATCTTGCTGGCGGGGAGGTTTATGGGAAAAAGGGTAGTGTTCTTGAAGCAGCTGACATCTGGATTGCTTCTTATTACTGGTCAGTGATTGCTTCTTGTTACTCTTTGTTGCTTTTAATATGGGGGGAGATCTGTACACAACTTTGAGCGCGATTGGTTGTAAAGCCAATGATACGAATTTTTGTTATTAAAGCTTAGTGAAAGCTGGATATCTGGTGCTCTACTGTCTGTTAGGCAATTTGAGAAAAATGTTAGATATTTTGATGAACGTATGCATTTGCCGAGCCATAAACTGTATGATTGACATGACACTCCTTTAGTTTTTAATTAGTAATACAAGACAACTATTTGAGAATTAAGATGAGGCTTCAATCCTACCAGAAACAACTGTTAATAAGTCGTTTCCACCAGCAAGAAGCTATTACTAGTGGGATTAATGTTTTTAGAGCTACTTGCACTGTTATTAACCTGATACAGTATGGCACAATCTTTTCTTAATCCACAGTTTGTCATCCTACTTTTGAATGACTAGATTTACCTTATTGAAATTGCTTTCATCCATCCTTGGAGATAAGGATTCCATTCCTTTGGTATATAGCAACAATAGCCTAATTACGGTACTGAAGGTCTATAGATGTCAAAATGAATTCTGTGTGTTGTCATATCTAGGTACTTAGCTGGTCAGAAAGCTAAAATATAGAACAAATCATCATAGTTCATGACTAAGTTTTGGAGAAAATGTGTGATTGGGGAAGTTTACACTTCTAGCTGTCCTCCACTGGTAACCAGTTCAGCCTCCAGGGGACCTTTCTTAGTTATTTATGCTATTGTCTATTTTTTCTATGTATGCTGTGTACATGTCCTGAAGATGCCACAAATATCAACGTGATGAGTTTAACCTGTATAAGAACGGTTAGCGGAGTATTGTGTGATTGAAGTCATCGCGTTCTGTGCCACTGCTGTTTTAGTCATTCAGAGTCTGATTTCCTATGTGGGAGAGTGGCAATGAATGGGAAAGTGTGATAGTGCAAAAGAAATTTGTTCAGTATATCGTTTTGCCTTCTGTTGCATGAGAACTAGTTTTCTAGATTGAGTGGGTAATGATTGTTGTTCTTTGTATTCTTAATGTCTGATGTTGGACATAACTGCTTTCATTGGCAGTTGTGTGCTTCATTATCTATGACTCTATTTATGTGTGTGACTTTGTGGTGATTTATTTCTTTCTTATTTCATAATTTTGTTATGTACCTATTCTCAGTTTGTGATATTCATCGTGTATATAATAGCTTCTATGCATATACAGGGCCCTTCAAGGTCAATGGAGTGCCTTTGCGACGTGTGAATCTATCCTTTGTCATTGGGACTTCCACCAAAGTTGATATTTCTGGGGTCAATGTCGAAAAAATTGATGACAGATATTTCATGAAGGAAGCTAAGAAGAAAAACAAGAAGACTGAAGGCGAATTTTTCAAAATTGAGAAAAAGGTATGTTCTTTCTTTGAGTGATAACTGACACATTTGTACACAAGCGCCTTTTATGTTGCTCAGTTCTACACCCCATCCTTATTGCTGCAGGAAACCAAAACAATCCCACAGGAGAAGAAGGATGATCAGAAAACTGTGGATGCTCAGTTGTTCAAGGCAATTGAAGATGTTCCCGAATTGAAGGCCTACTTAGCTTCCAGATTTTGGGTCAAGAATGAAACCGCATGAGCTTGTATTCTAGACGGAGGCAGTAGAAGTTTCAGTCTCTTTTTTTTTGCTTAAATGAGCCCCAAGGCTGTGTTTCATACTGAATTTCATATTTTTGAGTCAATTCCTACATTTCATTGATAGCAATTTTGAACATCGACGGTGTGAACTTGAACTTCGGAATGTATTCTTGCGTGTTATGGCTGAGTAATTCCGTTTTGTTAACGTTATTATTGGTTGTTTCACCATTTACCTAATTCCTGTGCACAATGATTCATCATTATACTATCTTATTATAGCATCTTGAGTGTTTGCTAGACAGCCACTGAAAACTGTCCAGGGACTAGAAAGAGGTCACGATGAGAAAATCTAACCCTCACTGAGGATTGCTGGTGGAAATTTTTTGGTGGAAGAGTTAAATTACCAGTTCCAAACATTCTGCAAAAAACCATAAATAATACAACCATACAACCAAACTGAAAAACCATGACAAAAATGTGAAGAAAAATCTAGCAATCACAGCTACTATACACTCACTGTTCTACCAACACAAAAACCAAACACCATCACCAGTTGAGTAAACATGTCAAATTGAGCTACTATACACTCACTGTTCTACCATCACCAGTTGAGCTACTATACACTCACTGTTCGACCAGCCTCGTGTCCATGTGCGGTGGATGCCTCAGCCGGAACCGATAGTTCCACAACCCAATCAGAAACATGTACAAGAACACCGTCAGCAGGATCAGCTCCGGGTAGCATATCAGTATCACAAACAACACATGGACGAGCACGGTGGTCGCCGGATTCCTCCGCCGGCTTGGGCGCCACCGCCTAGGGCTCATGGCGGGGAAAAGCACCACCGTTCTTGGCCTTCATGGCCCAGATGCCACGCTTGTGGTACATCTTGGACCGTGAGAACCGTCCGATCCCCCGCACGAACTCGGACTGTCTGATCGTCGACCTCGGCTTCCGCGCCGCCATCTCTGCGAAACCCCTGCAAGCAAGCGAGGCGGCTGCGGCGTCGGAGAGCGTCAAAGCCTCCCACCACGCTCTGAGGGATGCTAGGCAGCGTCAAAGACGAGGTTGGCATCGAAGGGCATCGCGTAGAGGAAGAAGGAGGCTGTCTGGTGACCGGTTCGCTCGGGCCGCCGTTAGACCGGCAGACGTCAGGTGGACGGAGGCATTAATTAAAAATTGTTCGAGAAACATAGGTATTCAATGTTTACTTTTGAAAACATGGATATCACATAAAAATTTGCTTGAAAACCCACGTACCAAACGCATACTTTAGCCTATAGAGTTATTAGTAGAGTAATTATAGGAGTAGCTGTAACCCTAGGAGTAGCCATAACTTAATACCCCACAGCCACCAACCACCTTCATCTCTCTCTCCTGCCGGATTCTCTCTCCACCAGCCGGCAACCATCCATTGCCGTCCACAGCTGCCATCTACAGTGCACGTCCCCATCAGCGGCATCCATCCTTGGCTGCCGACTCTCCACCGCCACCTCCCTTGGCTTGGATCTCCAAGATTAACCGGCCAGCCCTAAGAGGATCTGCCAGGTTCTTCTCTTCCGTCTCCCACCTCCAGTCTTCACCTTCCTCGTCGAATACCTAGAGTCCTGCTCCTAAAACCCTAAAGGTATCTCTCGACCTAGCCATAGGAGGAACTGAGACCGGGCAAGACCAGGTACTCGTGCCTACGAGAAGGCTCGGCGTAACAACATGGTATCAGAGCTCCGTTCCATCGGCTGTGCCACTCAAAGCCTTCCAAAAGCTGCGCTGATGGCAGGAGATACCACCGTGAGTACTTCCCAGGAGCGGGAAAGCCCCGTAACCAGAGGAGAGATAGAAGGCATCCACGAGTCGCTGCGGACGTTGGAAACTGCGCAGTTGGAGATGCGGGATTTACAACGGGAGATGCAAATCATCACCCTAGGGATTTCAGAGAGACTTGCCTTCATGGCAATACAGATGCAAGGGCGAAATCAGGGAGCCACAGGAGAACATGGAGGTAACCCTAACCCTAACCCTAATCCACCTCCTACCATGAACGCTACTTCTCCAAGGACTCCACATGAAGCTATCCCTAACCCAGGAGGACCCGGCCCTAGTCCCAACTATGTCTTGGTTAGACCAGGTCCTATCCCCCTATCCAACCCCCTGCTCAACCGGCCCACACCACACCCCTGGCCGGCCCCACCACCTGGCTCCACTATCCTTCCACCCCCATCACGGCAACCTCTATATCCAACCTATCACCCCCATCCATACTAGCAGCCTACGCCCCCTCCATATGTCCCCTACAACCCAGCTCCTCCACCACCCCATTACTACCCCCCTCATACCCCTCATGCATAGAATAGCACCCTGTCCCAATCCGTGAGCCACACTTGGCTGCCCGGATTCCCAGCATGGACTTCCCCCGCTATGATGGTGCTACAGATCCTTCTCACTGGATTCTCAAGGCGGAATAGTTATTCTCTTCTCACCCTATCCATGAACAAGAGAAGGTCGGTTACGCCGCCTATCACTTCGATGGAGATACCCATGCATGGTACCAGCTGTCGAAGGATACGGATGAGTGCGCAACATGGCATACCTTCCAGTATGCCTTGCACTTGCACTATGGACCTGATACGAGTCGATCCGACTCGACCAACTGGACCCGAACCCATAAGAGGAACCAAACTGGTTCAACCTCTTTCCTAATTTGACTTGGACTTCCCTAGTTCAAACTAGAGTATTTGATTAGGATTTATCATTAGTCTTTTATATTTTATTGAGTCCTAGTTAATATTTGATTGCTATGAATTAATTAAGAGTCCATTTGAGTTAGGAAGTTGAGTTGAGTTTGAAACCTTATTACTTGCTAATTAAGCAAAGGGGTTTTCTAGTTGGATTAGGACTCTGTCAAGGTCTCTATAAAAGGACCTCATTAGTTTGTATTATGATGATTAATGAAGAAGAGAATTATTAAGAATAGTTGATAGAATATCACAGGAGTAGAATATCATAGGAGTAGAGGTAATGTAAATTTCACCAGATATCCACCATCGATCCACCTTCTTCCCCGTCGGTCATCTTCTCCGCAGCCGGCACCACCTCCACCAGTATTTCTCTCTCCCCGCCACTTTTCTCTCTCCTCCACGTCAGCGCCACGTCACCACTCTCTCCACGTCACCGGCCACCTCAGCATCATCTTCCTCCTCTCTCCTCACGCCCAAACCCTAGCTTCACCGCCGGCATCCTTCCCGTACCTTCTCCGGCCACCCCCGTCACCACCTAAACCCGCCATCCTCTTCCCCTAAGCTCCACGACCCCGCCCATCTCTTTCCCATCGCCCTTCACTGTCTCCGGTGAGTTCCCCTGCAACCCGACCTCCGTCCCCATCGGCGTCAACCCGCGTCCGATCCCTATCCCACCTCCAAACCGTCCTTTTCCCTTCGCCGACCATCTTCCCGACGTCCCAAGCCCCATCCGAGCTCCTCGCTGTCGTTCCCGACGCCGATCCGCCATTAAACCCATCGCCGGCCACACCCGATCCCATCGATCCAGACCTTCCCCAGCCAATCCACTATGGTGGATCTCTTTCCCACAGACCCGTGACCCTTCCTGCCAGTATCCCGACCGCCGCCGACGCCCTACGCCGGCGATCCACTCCGGCGACTCTCAGCCCTCGGATCCAGGCTGGTTCAGCCCAACCAAATTGGCTCAGCCACCAAATCCGGGTTCAGCCAAGCCACTTAACCCAATTTCAGCCAGATCCAATTCCTTGAGCCAATCAACCAATCAGACTTGACCCAGTCATCCTATCTAATCAGGCTCAATCAGATCCGAACCAACTCAAGCCAGATCAGCCAATTGGACTCAATCAGATCCGATCATGCCAATTCTGATTGATTGGAGCAGTAGAGACCCGGTACGAGAGGATTACGAGTAGACCGCTCGTATCAACTTGGTATCAGAGCTCCGTTCCACCAATTGTGCGGCCCATAACCTTCCGGAAACGTCGCCATCATGTACGGAGAGTATCCCATGAGTGGTGGGAACAACAAATTAAGATTCTGCAGGCCGAGGTAAATCTCTGTTCAACCTTGATGGAACGTAATAGTAGGAGGGTGGAAGGCAATATCAAGGAGTTGAAGCAGCAGATCTCCAATAGGTGGTCAACAATAACTCAGACTCCGAGCGAGACCCCTATTCCAGCTGCAATCCAGATGGAACCTGACCCCGAGCCAACTCGGGTTATGACTCCGACTGCAACTTCGGCTGCAACTCCTACCGCAACTCCGAGAGCAACTCCAATTGCAACTCCGAGTTCAACTCCTCCAGACCGGGGTGAACACTTGCTGCTACCTTCCCATGATTTTTCTGGAATTTTACCTATTTTTCCAGATTTTTCTCAGGATATTCTCTCTCCTCCCGGTTTGGCTCGAGCCGCGCCTTCTTGGAATCGGCTCGTCCTTGGCTCAGCTGCGGCTTGCCATCGGCTTACAACCCTCACCCGCGCCCGGCTCACTCCGAGCCGACCCATCGTCGTCCCGGCTCAAAACCATAGCCCATCGGCTCGTCCCCGAGCCGCCACCCCCACGCCGCCCTCCGACGCCGTCCTCTCCACCTACTCACCAAGGAAGCATCGGCGTCCTTCCCCGAAGCCACCGTGGCCGACCACGACCACGGAGGAAGCTCGGATCGCCGAAACCCAACTCCGGCAAATTCCATTGATCCCGCAACCTTCACTCCGCCACTTCCCGGAAAATGATCTCAAGATCAAAACTCTGGAGAAAGGTCCCAAGACCTTCACGAACCGTTTCCACCCATCCCCGGCTACCGATGAGCACTCCTTCACCGACGATCTCTGACGACGACATCCACCGCGCCGCCACCATCAGATCGGCGTGTTTGAGGCCCAATCCGTCGATTAGACCGTACGGATGGAACCCCCACGTCCCTGCGAAGCTTCCTGTGCCATTGCCACACTCCGGCGACCTTGTTTCGCCGTTGATCCAGCTCCGGCAGCTTCTCAGCCGTCCGATCAAGACTGCAACTTGATCCAGCCGTTTGATCCGCCTGATCTTCGATCCAGTGGTTCCGATCTTCGATCTGAACCTGATCCAAGAGTCCCCAGCAATCAGGACCATCCAAGATCAACTCCAGGTGATCAAGATTCATCCTCAGCCGTTGATCTTCAAAGGTTGATATGAGCCATGAAAGGAGCTACCTTCCTTATCCAGATGCCATATTCAATCTGATAAGATCTGATTATGATGGTGACACCGGTTTAGCTCAACTGACTCAAGTCCAGATTGACACTGGTAGAGCCAACCAAGTCAGACAGGTTTGGACCAGAGTACGACTCAGCACAGCTGAAGATTCAACTTGGTTCAACCAACTTCTAGCCCAGACTAGTGCAGCAGAAGCATGGTCCAGCCATCTTCACTTCAGATTGGATCAAAGCCAGCTTGACCCAGATTCAAGCCAAGTCCCTGCACAGTTGATTAGACCAAGAAGATCAGATCCCATCCTATGGTTATGGGCAACACTACTGATGGGATGATACGAGCGGTCTACTCGTAATCCTCTCGTATTGGGTCTCTACTGCTCCTATCGATCAGAATTGGCCTGATCGGACTTGATTTGAGTGAAATTGGTTGAATCTGGCTTATCTGGTTCAAATCTGGTTGAGCCTGATTGGATAGGACTTGATTGGGTCAAGTCTGAGTTGATCTGGATCAGGCTGACCGGGTTGGATTGGGCTAAGTAGCTGGATTTGGATTTGGTGGCTGAGCTAATTTGGTTGGGCTGAACCGGCCTGGATCCGAGGGCTGTGAGTCGCCGGAGTAGATCGCCGGCGTAGGGACGTCAGCGGCGGTCGGGACCTTGGCAGGAAGGTTCGTGGGTTGATGGGGAAGATATCCACCGGAGTGGAAGGATGCCGGATCGACTGGATCTGGAGATCGACGGCGGCGGGTTTGGGTTGACCAGCGTCGGGGACGATGGAGAGGGTTATGTGGGGTAAAAGACGTCGGAGAAGACCGGAGGAAGGGCTAAGGCAGTGTGGCGAGGGTTTTCTAGGGGTCTGAGGGTGAGATCGGGGTCGGAACCGGGTTGACGGAGATGGGGATGGAGGTCCGGTTACAGGGGAAGCCGCCGGAGAAGACGACGGAGGAAGTGGAGAAGCTGGGCGAGGTCGTGGGGCTTGGGGGAAGAGGATGGAGGCCTTGGTCGGCGATGGGGACAGTCGGAGAAGCTGGACGGAAGTGGATGGTGGTGAAGCTAGGGTTCCAGCACGAGGAAGAGAGGAGGGAGATGAAGCTGACGTGGCGAGGGGTCGCTGACGTGGCGGAGGGAGAAAGTGGCGTGGAGAAGGAAGATCAAGGTGAAGGCGATGCCGGCTGCGGAGAAGATGACCGACGGGGAAGAAGGTTGATCTATGGTGGATTTCGGGTGGAATTTACATTACCTCTACTCCTATGATATTCTATCAACTATTCTTAATAATTCTCTTTATCATTCCTCCTCATACAAACTGCTGAGGTCCTTTTATAGAGACCTTGACAGAGTCCTAATCCAACTAAAAAACCCCCTTGCTTGATTAGCAAGTAATAAGGCTTTCAGACTCAACTCAACTTACTCACTCAAATATCAACTAGGACTCAATTAAATATAAAAGACTAATGATAAATCCTAATCAAATACTCTAGTTTGAACTATGGAAGTCCAAGTCAAACTAGGAAAGAGACTGAACCAGTTTGGTTCCTCTTCTCTGTTCGGGTCCAGTTGGTCGAGTCGATGATCCAGGAGAGCCATTGAAGATCTTATTCTTGGAGCTACCTGAGCCGTCAGATCGACCTCCAGATGCTCCTTCAGCACTGCCCCTGCTACCCCTGGACCCGTCATGGGATCGACCTAGTTTCTCACCACCGAGTCCAGAGCTACATAAGCAAATTGGTTCGGTCCAGCCACATAGAGCCATCCTACCTTACTTGACTCTGGCCTTGAGGACAAACCCAATTCTGAAGGAAGGGGGAATGATACGAGTCGATCCGACTTTACCAACTGGACCCGAACCCAGAAGAGGAACCAAACTGGTTCAACCTCTTTCCTAATTTGACTTGGACTTCCCTAGTTCAAAGTATAGTATTTGATTAGGATTTATCATTAGTCTTTTATATTTTATTGAGTCCTAGTTAATATTTGATTGCTATGAATTAATTAAGAGTCCATTTGAGTTAGGAAGTTGAGTTGAGTTTGAAACCTTATTACTTGCTAATTAAGCAAGGGGGTTTTCTAGTTGGATTAGGACTCTGTCAAGGTCTCTATAAAAGGACCTCATTAGTTTGTATTATGATGATGAATGAAGAAGAGAATTATTCCACCAGATATCCACCATCGATCCACCTTCTTCCCCGTCGGTCATCTTCTCCACAGCCGGCACCACCTCACCAGTATTTCTCTCTCTCCCCGCACTTTCTCTCTCCTCCACGTCAGCGCGCACATCACCACTCTCTCTCCACGTCACCAGCCACCTCAGCATCGTCTTCCTCCTCTATCCTCACGCCCAAACCCTAGCTTCACCGCCGGCATCCTTCCCGTACCTTCTCCGGCCACCCCCCGTCGCCACCTAAACCCGCCATCCTCTTCTTCCCCTAAGCCCCACGACCCCCGCCATCTCTTTCCCGTCGCCCTTCACTATCTTCGGTGAGTTCCCCAGCAACCCGACCTCCGTCCCCATCGGCGTCGACCCGCGTCCGATCCCTATCCGTCCTCCAAACCGTCCTATTCCCTTCCCCGACCATCTTCCCGACGTCCCAAGCCCCAGCCGAGCTCCTCGCCGTCGTTCTCGACGCCGATCCGCCACTAAACCCATCGCCGGCCACACCCGATCCCATCGATCCAGACCTTCCCCGGGCAATCCACTACGGTGGATCTCTTTCCCACAGACTCGCGACCCTTCCTGCCAGTATCCCCACCGCCGCCGACGCCCTATGCCGGCGATCCACTCCGGCGACTTTCAGCCCACGGATCCAGGCTGGTTCAGCCCAACCAAATTGGCTCAGCCACCAAATTCGGGTTCAGCCAAGCCACTTAACCCAATTCGAGCCAGATCCAATTCCTTGAGCCAATCAACCAATCAGACTTGACCCAGTCAAGTCCTATCTAATCAGGCTCAGTGAGATCCGAACCAGCTCAAGCCAGATCAGCCAATTGGACTCAATCAGGTCCGATCAGGCCAATTCTGATCGATTGGAGCAGTAGAGACCCGATACGCGAGGATTATGAGTAGACCGCTCGTATCAGGACCGACGACCTATGAGGACCCCATCGGCGAACTCACTCGGATTCAGCAAGATGGCTCAGTCCGAGACTACCAGATCCGGTTCGACCGAGGTCTAGGTCGTGTTCCACACTTGGCTTGGGATGTTGTACTGAGTCTTTTCATCAGCGGATTGAAGCCGACCATCAGGTACGACGTTCAGCTCGCGAGACCAGTCACCATAGCTGAGGCCATCAGCTATGCCAAGACTCATGAGGCGAAGCAGTACGCAATCCGGCATGCCACCGCAAGGACGACGCCAGCACCTACCCATCCAGCCCTCGCTGCCCGTGCCGCGCCCGCGAACTGGAGTTCGAGTGAGACTAGGACTCCTAATCCTACTCAAACTAGGACTCCTAGTCAGACTCAAACTCTAGTCCGACCCCAACGGAGACAGCTATCCCTAGCTGAACTGCAACAACGGAGATCACAAGGACTCTGCTTCCAATGTGACGAGGCTTATACACCGGGGCACCGTTGCAAGCAACAACTCTACAACATAGAAGTTGTCAACGACATCCTTGAGGAAACAGCCATGGAAGATCTGGTTGGAGCTGAGCTTGAAGAGGAGACCACAGTCCTAGCTGAGCATGGAGAACCCTCACTTGGCATGATGATTGGCCAAGTGCTTGTGGCTCTTCCAGCTACCGAGTCCATGGTAGAGGACCCGCTGCCGTCGCCTACTTCTGATCCTCTACCACCTGATCCGGACAACATCTCCCACGGCCAACCTGAGTTCAGTCCAGCTCTCATGGCAGCATCAACCCCCTCGATAGCTGCCATCTCTAGTCCGGTCCCTCAGTGGTTGGAACCAATTCAGGAGGATGTCAAAACCAATGCAGAGATGCAGAAGCTCGCTGAGAACATACAAAACGGAGATATCAAGGGACCATGGACAGTTCGCAACGGAGTCATCTTCCACAAAGACCGCATCTTCTTGAGGAAGAACTCCCCAGTCATTCCAGTGATCTTGGCGACCATACACTCCAGCACACATGAAGGGTTTGTCAAGATGTGCCATCGGCTGCGAACCACCTTCTAATGGAAGGGAGTTCAAGCGCGGATCAAGGATTTCATCCGTCAGTGTGACACCTGCCAGCGACACAAGGCCGAGACCCTGAAGCCAGCCGGCCTACTCCAGCCGCTACCCATCCCTCACGAGGTATGGACTGATGTCTCTATGGACTTCATCGACGGACTCCCATCTTCTAGAGGGTACACAACCATTCTAGTAGTCATTTTCTTGTCCAAATATGCACACTTCGCTCCCCTACGACATCCCTACACGGCATACTCAGTAGCTCGAGTTTCTTCGACACAGTGTTCAAACTCCATGGCATGCCAACCAGCATCGTCTGTGATCGAGATCCTACCTTCACCAGCAACTTTTGGCAGGAGATCTTCAGATTGCAAGGAGTCAAGTTTAGATTCTCCTCAGCATACCACCCCCAGACGGATGGCCAAACTGAGGTAGTAAACCGATCCCTGGAGATGTACTTACGATGTTTTTCAGGTGATCGCCCTACACAATGGACCCAATGGTTGACTTGGGCGGAGTACACCTATAACACTAGTTGGCACGCCAGCATCCAGCGGACACCCTACGAGGTAGTGTATGGGAGACCTCCACCATCCCTCCTCTCCTATGTACCCGGGACAGCCAGATCAGCAGCTGTAGATCACTTCCTAGTTGAACGGGATCAAGTGATAGCAGATGTTAAGTCAAGGTTAGCAGCTGCCCAGAACAGGATGAAGCAGACTTATGACCGTGGACATCGAGACGTCAAGTTTCAGATTGGTGAGGTGGTCTACGTCAAGTTACAGCCCTATCGACAGAAGTCCGTGGCCAAGCGCAAGTCACAGAAGCTCACCGCGAAGTTCTATGGGCCGTAACGAGGTACTGGAGCGTATAGGAGTTGTCGCCTATCGCCTCCGTCTTCCATCAGATTCCAAGGTGCACCCCGTTTTACATGTGTCACTTCTGAAAAAGCACGTTGGAACTGAAGTATCATCACCGAGATTCCAGACCCCTCAGAGGAGCAGCCCAAGCTGTACCCCCAGGCTATCATCGACCATTGGCATCCTCCCCGTCACCAAGAAGTTCTAGTACATTGGAAGGGCTATAGTCCAGCTGAAGCCACATGGGAGGTATTCGCTGATTTCTTGGATCGTTATCCCGACTTCGGCCTTGAGGACAAGGCACTTTTCGAAGGGGGAGGGGATGATACGGTTCGAAATCCAGCTCCATCTGGGCTAGACCAACCCACGCCCAATTCTTGGGCAGGGCACACATGTGGGGTAGGCCCAGGAGGGACCCACGCAGGTCAGGGCCCAGGAGGGACCCACGCAGGTCAGGCCCCACCTCCTAGGAGGACCCGGCCTTGGACCAAGGCCCAAGCCAAAGCCAGCCATAAGGAATCCTACTCCTAGCTGGTCACTTCCTAAGTTGGTTCTTAGTTAATTTCCTAGTTTGAGTTCAGATTGTACTTAGCTAGTTTCTATTTAATTGAGTCCTAGTTTTGGATGAGTCAAGTCTCTTACTTAGTTCATTCCTGGTTATTAGGAGTCAGTTTGGGTTGAATTAGTAAGAATCTGTTTACTTGTTGTTCAAGCAAGAAGGTATGATACGAGGTCGAACTGAGCCATCCCAAGAAGGGACCCACGTCCTTGCTTGGGTAGGCCCATGCCAAGGAGTTGGCTGTACCCAGATCCCTTTGGGCGTCCTAAGCCTAACCAGCCAAAAGGATTCCTATTTCCTAGCTGGTTTGCTTACTTAGTTGATTTCCTAGTTTGAGTCCAGTTTGTGCTTAGCCAATTTCTATTTAATTGAGTCCTAGTTTTGGTTGAGTCAAGTCACTTGCTTACCTAGTTCATTCCTGGTTATTAGGAGTCAGTTTGAGTTGAATTAGTAGGAGTCTGTTTACTTGCTGTTCAAACAAGAACGTATTCAGGTTGGAGTAGAACTCTCTTGAGGCCTCTATAAAAGGACCTCTATAGCTTGTATTATGGAGGGACGAATTTATGAGAGATTATTTAGTAGAGATAAATCCTAGGAGTAGAAGTAATATAGGAGTAGCTGTAACCCTAATTCCACAAACCACCAGCCACCTTCAACCTTCTCTCTCTACAGCCGGATTCTTCTCCACCAGCCGGCTGCTACCAGCCACCTCCGCCATCCCCTTTGCTGCCGTGCTTCCCTCCACCACATTCTCCAAGGCTTGGATCTCCAAGAGAAGCCAGCCAACCCTAGAGGAGCTGCAAGGTATCCCTCTTCTCATCCATCTCCTCCTCTAGTCTTCGCCTTCCTCGTCGAATTCCTAGGGTCCTTCTCCTAAAACCCTAAAGGTATCTCTCGACCAAGCCATAGATTTGGCTAAAGAGGATCTGAGACAAGGCAAGAGACCAGGTACAAAAGCCCAATAGAAGGTGCATCGTATTAGAGTAGAACTCTCTTGAGGCCTCTATAAAAGGACCTCTATAGCTTGTAATCAGGGAGGACGAATTTTGAGAATAATATAGAGTTATTAGTAGAGTAATTATAGGACTAGTTGTAACCCTAGGAGTAGCCATAACTTAATACCCCACAGCAACCAACCACCTTCATCTCTCTCTCCTGCCGGATTCTCTCTCCACCAGCCGGCCACACCATCCATTGCCATCCACCGCTGCCATCTACAGTGCACGTCCCCATCACCAGCGTCCATCCTTGGATGCCGACTCTCCATCACCACCTCCCTTGGCTTGGATCTCCAAGAGTAACTGGCCATCCCTAAGGGGATCTGCAAGGTATCCTCTTCTCTTCTGTCTCCAACCTCTAGTCTTCACCTTCCTCGTCGAATACCTAGGGTCCTTTGTTACGATGCACCTTCTCTAGGGCTTTCGTACCTGGTCTCTTGCCTGATCTCGGATCCTCCTCAGCCAAATCTATGGCTAGGTCGAGAGATACCTTTCGGGTTTTAGGAGAATGACCCTAGGTATTCGACGAGGAAGGCGAAGACTGGAGGAGGGAGACGGATGATAAGAGGGATACCTTGCAGCTTCCTCTATGGTTGGCTGGCTTCTCTTGGAGATCCAAGCCAAGGGAGGTGGCGGAGGAGTTGCGGCGGCCAAGGATGGACGCCGGTGATGGGGATGTGCAGTGTAGATGGCAGCGATGGGCGGCGATGGATGTTGGCCGGCTGGTGGAGAGAGAATCCGGCAATAGAGAGAGATGAAGGTGGCTGGGGAATTTGTGGAAGATTAAGTTACAGCTACTCCTAGGGTTACAGCTACTCCTAAATTATCCTACTTTTAACTCTATTTTATTCTCATAATTCGTCATGCATAAAAACCCTAATACAAGCTATAGAGGTCCTTTTATAGAGGCCTCAAGAGAGTTCTACTCCAACCTAAATACCTTCTTGCTTGAACAGCAAGTAAACAGACTCTTACTAATTCAACTCAAACTGACTCTTAATAACCAGGAATGAACTAGGTAAGCAAGTGACTTGACTCAACCAAAACTAGGACTCAATAGAAACTAGTAAATCAACTAGGAAAGCAATTAAGACTCAATTAAGGAAATAACCAGCTAAGGCCGGCTTGGCTAAGCCACCTCATTGGTCAGGGGTCCATCATGGGTCCACCCATGCTTGAGCTTGGGCTTGGAACCGGTTCAGCTCTGATTTGACCCTAAGGCTGGCTTGGCTCAACCTGGTCCAAAGGAACCTGGTTGAAGCCAGTTTCTTGGCATGGGCCTGCCCAAGCAAGGACGTGGGTCCCTTCTTGGGATGGCTTAGTTCGACCTCGTATCATCCTTCTCCTAAAACCCTAAAGGTATCTCTTTCCTAGCCATAGATTTGGCTAAGGAGGAACTGAGACCGGGCAAGAGACCAGGTACCCGTGCCTACGAGAAGGCTCGGCGTAACAAAGATATCATGAAACCCTAGTGTAGCTTTTAATTTTCTTTGGTTTGATTCTTGTAAACTTCTTTTCAACATGATCTGGTAAATATTGTTTTAATGATTAGAGATTTGAGCGAACAGAGTTCCTTTGAAGCATTTTCAGTCGTATAAGCTTTCTGTGATTGTTTATACAGATTTATGAGATGGTTTTCATGTGATTTATGGTTTGCTTTTGAGATATCCTATGTTATGCTAGGATATGTTGTGCCAAGGTCATTAGGAGTAGTATCACTTAAAGTAATTATAGGATCGAAGACAACCTATGCCAAGAAAGATAGGCTATGCCGTTAGAAACATAAATCTTATTTTAGGGATTCATGTGAGCTTGTAGCCATATGATCCATAATGTTGATAGAAGGGAACAAGAGGATGACTAGAGAAGATTGAAGGTGAAGCTTGGGTGGATTGAGTAATCCCTAGGTAATTCATAACTTAGTTCAAATCCCGATCACTTTACTTGCTTTCTTAGATAAATTTTAGATAATTCAACCAACCTTTTGGTTACTCCGCTGACGGATCAGTTTCGAGAATTGATTTTACTTTCCAACGTTTTCCCAGTGGATGGACTCCGAACATTACCACTAGTCTACCCTGTAGGATAGTGTTAGAATAAGGATATAAATTTAATATTTGATTTAGGTTAGCAACGTTTAGCGAAGACGTTTGCGAGCAATCAATTTTTGGCGCCGTTGCCGGGGAATTCGACTGCTAACTAATTTGATTTTCTCTTAACTAGTTTTCTTTGTTGAGTTAAGTTTTTATCGTTCTTATTTTTCCTTATCTTTATTTTACTCTTTTTAGGAATTGTTTGACAATGTTTTGAAATTTTTGCAGCATTGGAATGGATTTTTCTTGAAGAAAAACAACTCACCATCCACCTTGAGACTTGAATCCGATCGGTTGACCTGCACCATCTACGTTGAATTGGACTTCGAGTGAAGGAGCCTGCGGCTTGGAGCGACCGATCGGATTGGAAACTGACCGATCGGAACTGCACAGCCAAGTAAGTCTTTTTGCTAAGAAACTTTTGATTTCAATTGTTGTTTTCCGGGTTTTGTCCTCTCCTCCAAATCTTCTATGTTCTTTTTCTCTTTTTGTGTGATCTTGCATGTAAGGCATATGATCCTTAAATACCCCGCTGGAACCTTTGGATCTAAAACTAGAGACCACACTCTGAAAAGCTAGAGCCTTAGGTAAAACATCTTTGAGTAATTATCAGGAGGCCTTGAGTAACTTGCAATCTATTCACGAGACCTTTGTCACCATGGTTGAAAACGAGAGACTTGTCATCAACCCTAATGCTAATTTTGGAAGGGGAGATAATAATAATAACAATAGGGGTGTATAACGTGTTCCTTTGAGAAATCACTTCTTACCCACTGCATATACTTACACTCCTTCCATTGATCCTCCTGCAATCACAGCCTCACAATATGAGATTAGACCCCAAAGATTCAAATGTTACCTCACTTTCATGGTCTAAGTAATGAGGATCCATATGAGCAAATTCACAATTTTATCGATATTATCACTACACTAAAATAGAAACACAACTAGGGCAACTGGCTAACACTATGTCAAAGAGAGAAGGTCACTTACCGAGTCAACCTATGACCAATCCTAAGGCCCTACACCACATTGATAACCAGAACTTTGAAAGTGCACAAGCTGTAGTAACACTAAGGAGAGGTAAGCAAGTGGATTCACGTCCTGATGCTGCCCAGAGCGATGGATCGCTCTCAGAACCGACTGGTCATAATCATTCTGACCGATCAGATTCTGGTCCGACTGGTCGGTCTCAGTCCCCTCAGCCTGATGACACTCCCGATCAAACGGATGCGAGTCTAGTTGATCATAGGGAGCCTGACCCCGCTAGATATGTGCCCAAAGTACCTTTCCCTTATGCACTGATGGACCCTTCCTCCATACCCAATAAGAAATCATATGTAGAGGAAATCACGGAGATATTCAAGCGAGTAAACATCAATATACCACTTTTAGAGGCCATCCAACAATTCCCTTCCTATGCAAAATTTCTGAAAGACCTTTGTACCCAAAAACGCAAATCCAAATCTCAGGTCTCTAAGAAAATCTTTCTGACTGAACATGCAAGTTTGATCATGAAGTATGGTACTCCACCAAAACTTAAGGATCCAGGCACCCCAACTATTTCTTGTTGCATAGGCGACTATCGTATTGATGGTGCCCTTCTTGATCTTGGTTGTAGTGTTAATTTACTGCCATACTCCTTATATCAGAAATTTGGCATGAATGATTTGAAACCTACGACAGTAACCCTTCAGTTAGCTGATAGGTCCCTCAAGACGCCGCGAGGTATCTTGGAAGATGTGATGGTTAAGGTTGATAGCTTCTTTTTTCAAGTTGACTTCATTGTCTTAGACATGGAGCCCATTGTTCTTTGCAAGAAATTCGTGCCTACTATCTCAGGTCGACCTTTCCTAGCTACGGCAAATGCTTGTATTAATTGTCGTACATGTGTTATGGATATCTCTTTTGGCAACATGAAGAAACGTTTGAACATATTTAAGGATGCATGTTTGCCTGCAAATAATGACTGCATTGCTATTGATGTTATCAATGATTGTGTCTATATTTCTGATTCATCCTTATTTGACATTGACTTAGATATTGGACAATTTTGTGTTGATTATACTAAAGCAAACTTATACATGAAAATATCAAAATTTTCTAAAGTTGAACCACCACCTCCTCCTTTACCTTTATCTGCACCATCGTCCACGCCCACAACATCTATCTTGAAATTAAAAACCTTCTACCGACTTACGGATTATCTCAAGGGTGATTTCATAACTATTGGGGAGACATACCGTAAACCTAGGTATAAGATGAAATATGAAGGTTTGATCCAAATTTGAAAAAAGGATGATATGTTGTCTTTTATGGAGGGTGGGGTTTCTAATGCACTTGTTGGGATGAATGTATTAATAGGTCTACATCATCAAATGCTTAACATATTGTGGGACAATTATGTGGAGGAAATTATCCTTGTGGGTGTGATTGAAGTCCATCAATCTGATGGATCCATGCAATAACTGACTTTTTCATAAAGTCTAGCGAAAGACATAAAATTGCACGCTTACTGGGAGGCAACCCTGTAGTTTTATATTTCTTTCCTTAGTTTTAGGATTTTCCATAATTATTAGGATTTTTTCATGATTTTGTTTCAATTTTTTTTCATTTTTTTCCGAAATTTCCTTGATTTTCCATTGGTTTTTCTCTCTCCTCCCGCGCTGTGGCTCGACCACGGCTCACCCGAGCCCGATCTGAGCTGGAACTTCATCGTCCTCGTCCCGGCTCCGCCTGGCTTCCATCAGCTCGTCCCCGAGCCGTTACCCATCGTCGCCCGCTGCAGCTTCTCCGACCATCCTCATCTCTCCAAAACCTCCGCCATCATTCCAGCTCTTCATCCACGATCTCATCTCCCCACGAAACTATCTTCTCCGACGCCGGTGAGCCCCTCGGCCATCGTCGATGCCTTCATCCACGGCCTCCCAGTCACGCCCCGACCCAGAAAACCCATCCAGATTGGAGAGTGAGCAACCTAAACCTGTTAAATCATCAATGGGCGTAAAAATTTCAACAGAGTCTCCTCTATAATTCTTCAAGGAACCTGTAGAATCTCTATATTACACGATAAATTTAAATACTTGATCATGAGGGCATAAATGTGGATTTGCAACTACTATAGCTATTACAGACCCAATTTACATAATTGAAGAAACATCATTCCACACTAATATCAAAATTAAAGTTATACACTTTGTCTTCAAATAAGAAGCATAAGTTCCCAAGATTTAAATACATCAAATAAATGTGAAATACTGAATTGAGCCCTCTAATCTTCCAACAACCTCAAAGTCCACCCGAAGTTGAAGCGCCTCCGAGAGTTGATCCGCCTGGGAATACTGAAGTGGAAGGGACGACCCCTGCACCTGCAAAACACAGCCCGGGTAGGGTGAGCATAAAGCCCAGTAGGGTTCTACTCTACGGCACTCTCAAGGAAAGGGTAAACCTACAACTGTATCCACTTTCGTCAAGGCTAAGTATACCAAGAGGCTAACCCTAGCCTCGTCGATTCCCCGAGGGCTCCTGTCCAAGTCCCACCCTCACCCAACAACGAGGGGAAACAACACGACTGTGGGCTCCTATCCAGGTTCCACCCTGCCCAGTCTCAATACCACATTCCCTCGTGGGGACATAAGTCAGGGACATCGACATCCATATCTAGCACTAGGAGCGAAAGTAGACACGACCTCTACACCTCAATATCATAATTCAAATGAGTATATCTAGGTTGCAACATTGATCAACACAAGATCAAAACCACACAATCTCGCCCTAGTCCTCCTACCCATACCTCGGTCCTACAGCTAGATCCGAGCTACCCGAGCCCTCGGATTGGTGATCGAACCCCATCGCCCGCACCTAGCCTTAATGCTTCTAATGTATACAATATACATGAGCCTAATCAAGCAACTAGGCCTAGGTGTCCCTACATGACATATTATCAAGCACATGTCCAACAAGGGATAGCATAGCTATAGGGTAGGTTTAGCATTCAAGAATAAACAAAGCCAAGCATAACATTCACATATTCCAATTGTGCATAATCATTCAACACATACAAAAGGGCACCTCTTCGGCCCAATTAAATCTAAACATTTCCAAGGACATCACTTCCTTGGTTAGCCCCCACAAATAAAATAGAAACGGGCACACATCCAACCTAACATTTCAACAAACAACTATAAGACATTGCATAAATGGATTAGGCTGGGGAGCTAGGAATCTGAAAACCACAACTTCAAGACACCGGGACAGCGAGTAAAAACCTCCACAACTCGTCCCAGCTTCACCCTTGTTCAGTTGCCGGCCGTCGGCTCCCCTACCGACCGACTGGCAAACAGGGCTGGTAAGGCTGACGGGAGGAAACCGAATGAAACACCAAGGGGCTCAAGTGAATCGAGAACAAGAGGATGGAGGAGGATCATAGACATCCGGTGAACCCAAGGGAAACAAGGAAGAAAACCCAACCAATACCCGGCAAGCAATCCGCAAAGGGGAGAAAACTCACTAAAATCCTTGAAAACCCAAGCCACAACCATTGCAGCTAGGAGAGGAAGAAGAAAGCTTCACAAGGCCATGAAATCATGGAAGAAAACTCACTATCCAAGGAAACAAAGGTTCCTTTTGTTATAGATTACTCTTGATAGATGTATTAAATGTATAATTTCCCTCTTCGAGGATTAGATGTTTATGAATTTGTATTCGAGGACTAAAATTATATAACTATGAGGTTTGTATAATTATGTAATGTTGTTTACTCTGATGTTAATCTGGAACTGTTTTAGATAGTAGTTTATTAGAAATTGCTATGCTGCTCCTCTGATAGAATTGTTCAAATTAGTTGTGTAATTTGTATATAAATGCGCCAGAGATGATTGAATAGGTTTAGGTCTCTCATGCATCGATCCGGATGGGTTTTTTTATTCGGGGTGTGACAACTTGGTATCATAGAAGGTTGTAGGTCCTAGGGGTAGGATTAGGTTTGCGATTGAGATTTTGAGTGTTGAATGGGATAGATCCAGGTCTAGAACATCCTTCCTTACATGTCTGTTTTCTTCTGTGTGTGACATGCTTTTCCCTTTTTATTTGTTGTTTTGTTTTGTTGGTTTCTGACTATGGCATGACATCTCAAGGGGAGATGTTCATGCATGCCGGTGTCGTCCGTTCCCTCGCCTGACTATGTGTCTCCCCTCGTTCTAGAGATGAGTGAGTAGGGAGCATGACGTGTCGCCTTTGTACTCTCAAAATCTTGAGAGGTGAAATGGTTGAGGTTCAGAGGCGGTGTTGGAGATCCTTTAACAGTAGACGACTAGTTGAAGGAGGTGTTCTGGATCCTTGATGCCTTGGATATCACGGAGTGTCGCTCACTTGGAAGTTGTTGGTTTTCTTGCTTTCTTTTGAGTTGATGCATAGTGGCACTTGTCAAGGCCACTAGGGACACTGTTGGTTGTGTTTGAGAACAGTTTCCTGTACTGTTCTCCGGCACCGACCCTTGGATGGTGGTGTGGTTAGGAGTACCTTTCTCTGTTCTTTGTACTCACACAGCGTGGCAGCACCCGGGTTGGTTGGATCACCTAGCTTAGTATGCTAGAGCAACAGCGGGGGACACCCTGGACTGCACTATGGATACTGAGATAGATGACTTGAGGGTTGACACCGGGCAGTTGGTCGGTGGTCGTGGTGAGTTTCGGGGTTGTCGTTCCTGCTTATGGGGAACGCAGGTTAGCCGTTGGTAGAGGCAGTGGTTTCAACATCAGTGACAGCCGTGGCAGCAGTAGCGTCATGCCGGTCCTTTGAGAGGTAGCCTGGACCGCTAGACTAAAAGGGATCCCACAAGGTGCTCGAATGCTGGCCATCGGGTGCCTTTCCGCCGACGATGCTTGTAGCGAGGGGCGCGAGGCGCTTACCGCAGAGTAGTCGAGCGTGACGCATGGCGAGGGGCAGAGTAGTAGGTTGATGCCTCAATTGGGGTAGGTACCTGGGACAGACGCAGGTAATCAGATTCCGGATAGAGCCTTATTGGAGACGAGAGAGCGACTGGTCTAGCCAGCGGTTCGCGCACCCCAGAGGAGGGAGCAGCTTCCACAACAGCCAGTTTCAGAGCCGCAAGCTTCGACCTTCAGCCTTCAACTTCCGGAGCTTGGGACTGGAGTCGAGTGTGGTTTTGGGACTAGCCACCGATTTGGGACAAGAGCTTGGGCTGGTTGCTCTTGTCGGGGCGTTTGGGTCCGTCACCCGCGTGTGGTGCATGTTGGGGTTTGAAGGCTTTCTCGGTTGCATCGGTTGGCCACGCACCGAGTTGTGCTTCTTTGGCCGTGGGAAGGTGTTGTGGGTACACCTGACGGCGTTGTTTTGCTCACGTTGAAGGTCACGGGTTGATGATCCTTCTAGTTGTTGAGATTTGGGGCTTGTTCACAGGCTCATGTTGAACTTCGTCCCCTTTGCTTTCGAGGGTGCTCGGGAGAGTGGCTTTGTCACACCCCAACCCAGAAAATCCATCCATTTCAGGGCGTGAGGGTCCTAAACTAGAAAATCAAACGTTGAGAGCCACCCCTGTATTTCATCAATTTGAACCTTGTGCAGTTTACAATTTCACCATAAATTAAAACAATAATTCTAACAGTTCTAAATTCAAAAGGAATATAATATTACTATTATCATTTCACTAACTGGCACAGGTTCTAGTATAATATTTATACAACAATTCCACCAACCCTCAATACATAATTTAATACAAATGATCAAATCCTCGAAGAGGGAAATTATACACTTAATACAACTACAAATATACAGCTATTAACAAACGGGGAAACTCCGGGATCGTCAAGTACTCCTCGAAACTCCAAGTCTGCGATCACCTCGAGAATGGCGCGCCAACACCTAGAAGATCATGATACGAGCGGTCTACTCGTAATCCTCTCGTATCGGGTCTCTACTGCTCCAATCGATCAGAATTGGCCTGATCGGACTTGATTTGAGTCCAATTGGCTTAATCTGGTTAGCTTGATCGGATCTGGCTCAAGCTGGTTCAGATCTGGCTGAGTCGGATAGGATAGGACTTGACTTGACTGGGTCAAGTCTGAGTTGATCTGGATCAGGCTGACCGGGTTGGATTGGGGTGGATCCGGCTTAAGTGGCTTGGCTGAACTGGTTAAGGTTGGCTGAGTGGGTCAAGAGTTAGCTGGGAAGATCCGACGGCTGAGAGGTAGCCGGAGTGGATCGCCAGCGTAGGGGCGGCGGCGGCGGTCGGGATCTTGGCAAGGAAGGTCGTAGGACGGTGGGGAAGCGATCCAACTGCTCGGATCTGGGAGGTAGGTGACGGATTGGCCGGATCTGGGAGGTGGACGGCGGGTTTAGAGGGGGCCGGTGTCGCGCCGCGACCCGCGGAAGCCCAACCGGGCCGGGCGACGCGAATCGAAAACTAACTAAATGCGGAAATAAAGGCGAGGGGTTCCCCCCCAGTTTACTGATTTCACAATTCAATTCATAAGCACACCTGAATATTACAACAAATTTAAACCCCTACAGATATAATATTATAATCCAAAACCTCAAGGGGTTACAACAGTTTATACATCATACTCCCGTAGGAGACTAACTATAACAAAAAGTGTAGGAAGATAATCACCGATCCTCAGACCCCGCCAGACGCCGCCGCGCCACCAAACACCTGCCCAGTAGGGGCTACTGAAGAAGAGCTGGCGCCTGCACCTACAAAACGCAGTCCGGGTAGGAGTGAGCATAAAGCTCAGTAGGGTTCTACACTACGTCACACAGAAGGAAGGGGAACACAAAAGTGTCGCCCTCAAGTAAGACCTGGGTGTACACAGGGGTCCCATAACCCCACCGCGTGTCCCTGAGGCCCACGATCATGGTCTTCCAGCCGAGCTGGTCACATGTCTGGTCGCACTCAGTAGCAGGAAACAACACTGCTGACCCACAAGCAGGTATCGGCACTGCAGGCGGGAAACTGCACCACTAAGTAGGCAACCCCTCTACTCAAGGGTCAACACAGTGGAACACCGGCTACACCTCAGTATCCAACTTAAGGCCGACACGACCTCTATAATCATCAAGTAACATGTGTACCAGTCATCTAAGCCTATCATCAAGTTTGACTGGACATCACAATTCGAACCTGGACCAAGCTACCCAACCCCGGTCCTAGGGCTAAATCCGAGCTTCCAGCCTCGAGACGGCGATCCACAAATCACCCACGCCCTAACCATGCAACTAATGCACAACAGAGAATGCATGCTATGAACATACACAAGCAAGAGGAAAATAGGCATGCAATAGTATGTCAAGGCATCATACAAGTCCAACAGGATCGCTGCAGCGGTACTACCAACCGATGCCAGCCGATCCGCAGCGGGTCCCGGCATTACGACGGTACCACGACCGTCAACCGCGGACTCCTGCAACGGGAAGCAACCCCGAAAACTTCGATCAACAGTAAAAATATATTATTATAATCCGAGCTTATAATATCCTATTCAAAACATCAAAATGTTCTCTACAAGCTGCTAGTTGACCCCGTCGATCCGACGTCCAAACGACGTCGGATTCAAGATCCAACTTATAAACCAGTAGATCTATATGCATGGATCAACATATCCAAAATCCAGGATCATCCAACGGTTGGATTCACGGGAAACCATTACTCAAAACGGCTAATCAAAACTCCATAAAATTTCATCAGCCAGCCTTGGGAGCGATCCTGGGGTATTAGGATCGATCCTAAGCTCATACCGGTTTCAGCCCAGCCTCGTCGCATGCCACGAGAAAAATCACCAAAATTCGTAGGAAAATCGTAAAAATACAAACTAAGATGGCATGGAAAGATAACGAAGAGATCTACAACTCTTCTGTTTATCAAAAGCCAAGATCATACACATACAAGCCGAAAAACTCGCCGCAAGCCGGCTGTTCTTCAAGAACAGCAGAAAACCGGAAATTTCGAGATTAATCATGCATAAAAGCTACTCAAATCTCAACCAAAGATTATGAAACTTATATCAGTAATTCTAATAGATAAGATACATCAACAAGGTTCCAAACCCATTAATTAACTCATTAATTAACTCATGTAGGTAGACCACTTACCTAACAGCGCTTTCCTCGGCTGATTCCCCGCGAGTTGATCACCAACAAGGTTCCAAACCACTTCAGGGGTCTTCCTCTCGTCGCCACGGATCCAATGAGCTTTAGAACGCCCAAAACGGTGGCCGGAGGAGGGAGAACGGAGGAGATGAAGGTGGGCTGCCGGAAGAAAAACAGAGCAAACCAGAACCGGGAAGAAGAGAGAAAGAAGGGAGAAGAAGATAAGGAAGAAGAGGAAGAGAAGAGAAGGAGAAGGTAGGGGAAGGCCGGGGAAGGTGGGGGAAGGTCAGGGAAGGTGAAGGAGAAGACCTCTCCTCTGACAACGGAGAGCAACGGCCACGACGGCCGTCCTCGCAAACCCAACTGCCCTAACTTGCTGGAAGGGGAGGATCGATCCTTTTCTCAAAGAGGATCGATCTTCTTAGCAAGAAAGATCGATCTTCTTCTCAAAGGAGATCGATCCCCTTTGCCAAGAAAGCAAAACTTGGGCTAAAACGCAAGCCCAAGCTCGGATCTTTCGATCCCGGGTCCACCTAATCATTCTAATCAAACACTAACACAAACAAGGTCAGTGTGTGCATTCGCGGGTGTGAAACAAGACGACAAGGCGCAATTTACCAAATTGCCCTTGTGGTCCACAACGAGCCACGGGCCTGACCCAGGCGGTCGACCCAGGAATGGAGGGACAGGTCCTCACAGCCGGCGTCGGGGACGACAACGGGGAGCTCGGCGGGGCTTGGGACGGTCGGGATCGGGTCTAGGAAAGGTCAGCGAGGGTTTTAGGATGGTTTTGGGGGCGATATCGGGGACGGGCTCGGAAGGGCCGGCGGAGCTCGGGAGGTTGTGTTGCCGGGGAAGACGCCAGAGAAGACGAACGGGGCGGTGAAGGGGTTGCCCGGAGTCGTGAGGGCTTGGGGAAGAGGATGATCGTCTTGGATGGCCGGAGAGGTTGGACGGAAGTGGACGACGGTGAAGCTAGGGTTCCAGCACGAGGAAGAGAGGAGGGAGATGAAGCGTGGCGTGGGTCGCTGACGTGGTGGAGAGAGAAAGTGGCGTGGAGAAGGAAGATGAAGGTGAAGGCGATGCCGGCTGCGGAGAAGATGACCTACGGGGAAGAAGGTGGATCAATGGTGGATTTTCGGGTGAAAACTACATTACCTCTACTCCTATGATATTCTATCAATTATTCTTAATAATTTTCTTCATCATTCATCATCATAATACAAACTAATGAGGTCCTTTTATAGAGACCTTGACAGAGTCCTAATACAACTAGAAAACCCCCTTGCTTAATTAGCAAGTAATAAGGTTTCAAACTCAACTCAACTTCCTAACTCAAATGGACTCTTAATTAACTCATAACAATCAAATATTAACTAGGACTCAATAAAATATAAAAGACTAATGATAAATCCTAATCAAATACTCTAGTTTGAACTAGGGAAGTCCAAGTCAAATTAGGAAAGAGGTTGAACCAGTTTGATTCCTCTTCTGGGTTCGGGTCTAGTTGGTCGAGTCGGATCGACTCGTATCATTCCCCCTTCCTTCAGAATTGGCCTTGTCCTCAAGGCCAGAGTCAAGTCAGGTAGGATGGCTTAATGTGGCTGGACCGAATCAATTTGCTTCTGTAGCTCTGGACTCGGTGGTGAGAAACCAGGTCGATCCTATGACGGGTCCAGGGGTAGCAGGGGCAGTGCTGAAGGAGCATCTGGAGGTCGATCTGATGGCTCAGGTAGCTCCAAGAATAAGATCTTCAATGGCTCTCCTGGATCATCCTCATCATGTCCCATCAGTAGTGTTGCCCATGACCATAGGATGGGATATGATCTCCATGGTCTGATCAACTGTGGAGGGACTTGGCTTGAATCTGGGTCAAGCTGGCTTTGGTCCAATCTGAAGTGAAGATGGCTGGACCACGCTTCTGCTGCACTAGTCTGGGCAAGTTGGTTGAACTAAGTTGAATCTTCAGCTGTGCTGAGTCGTACTCTGGTCCAAACCTGTCTGACTTGGTTGGCTCACCGGTGTCAATCTGGAGTTGAGTCAGTTGAGCCAAACCGATGTTACCATCATACTCAGATCTGATCAGATTGAATATGGCATCTGAATAAGGAGGGTAGCTCCTTTCATGACTCATATCAACCTTCAGATGTTTGATCAACGGCTGAGGATGCATCGTGATCACTCGGACATGATCTGGATGGTCCTGATTGCTTGTGACTCTTTGATCAGATTCAGATCGAGGATCGGAAGCACTGGATCGAAGATCACGCTGATCAAACGGCTAGATCAAGTTGCAATCTTGATCGGACGGTTGAGAAGCTGCTGGAGCTGGATCAACGGCGAAACAAGGTCGCCGGAGTGTGGCAATGGCACAGGAAGGATCTGAAGGTGGCGGCGCGGTGTACTTCGTCGCCGGAGATCGTCGGTGATCTAGGCTGCGACGGTGATTTAGCTCGTCGGGAACAGGTGCGGGAAGGTCTTGGGACCTTTCTCGTGAGGTGTGATCGTGATATCATCCTTGGGAAGGGGCGGAGCGGAGGAGGCCGGAACATGGGAGTTCGCAGGAATTAGATCTCGGAGATCCAGGCCTCAATCGTGGTTGTGGTTGGCCAAGGTGGCTTTGGGAACGGACGCCGGTGCCTCCTCGATGGTTGGGAGAAGAGGACGGCGTCGGAGATCGGCGTTGGGGTGGCGGCTTCGGGACGAGCCGACGGAGCCGTGGATGAGCTGGGACGAAGGGTAGTCGGCGCGAAGGTGAGCCGGGCTGGAGGTAAGGGATGAGCCGCGGCTCAAGCCAATCCGGGAGGAGAGAGAATATTTCGGGAAAAATCTGGAAATATAGGTAAAAATCCAGAAAAATCATCGGAGGGTAGAAGGAAGGTTTCACCTGGGTTAGGCAGAGGTTGCAACAGCAGGTGCTCTGGTTCGATCTGAGAATCGGACGGTTGTTGCTCCTCGACTAGCTCCTGGATCTCTTCTCTCCCTTACTGATTGCTGGTGTCTCAGTCGGACTCGAAATTACAACCGGAGTCATAATCTGAGTTGGCTCAGAGTCAGGTTTCGCAATCTTTGTAGCTGGGGTAGGAGTTTGGCTCGAAGTCTGAGTTATCCTCGACCAACTATTGGAGATATGCTCCAACTCCCTACTTGTGCGCTCCATGTTTCTGCTTTGTCGTTCCATCAAAGTTGAACACAGCTTCAACTGGGCCTGCAGAATCTTGAACTGCTGCTCCCACCACTCCTGGGATACTCCGTATGATACGAGTCGATCCGACTCGACCAACTGGACCCGAACCCAGAAGAGGAACCAAACTGGTTCAGCCTCTTTCCTAGTTTGACTCCCTAGTTCAAACTAGAGTATTTGATTAGGGATTTATCATCATTCTTTTATATTTTATTGAGTCCTAGTTAATATTTGATTGTTAGGAATTAATTAAGAGTCCATTTGAGTTAGGAAGTTGAGTTGAGTCTGAAAGCCTTATTACTTGCTAATTGAGCAAGGGGGTTTTCTAGTTGGATTAAGGACCCTGTCAAGGTCTCTATAAAAGGACCTCATTAGTTTGTATCATGATGAGGAATGATGAAAAGAATTATTAAGAATAGTTGATAGAATATCATAGGAGTAGAGGTAATGTAGATTCCATCAGATATCCACCATCGATCCACCTTCTTCCCCGTCGGTCATCTTCTCCGCAGCCGGCACCGCCCCCACCGGTATTTCTCTCTCCCCGCACTTTCTCTCTCCTCCATGTCATCGCCACATCAGCGCGCTGTTCATCATCTCTTCCTCTCTTCCTCAAGCCCGAACCCGAGCTTCACCGTCGTCCACCTCCGTCCAGCCTCTCCGCCCATCCCCGTCCCCATCCAAGACCGCCATTGACCTCCCCTTGGCACCACGACTCCGTCCAGCCGCTCCTCCGCCTCCGTCGTCTCCCCCGGTGTCTTCCCCAGCAACCCGACCTCCGTCCCCATTGCCGTCAACCCGTGTTCTACCCAGATCTCACCCCCAAACCACTCTATAACCCTAGCCGACCTTCCCTATAACCGATCCCAGCCTTCCCCAGCCACTCCGGAGCCTCGCCGTCGTCCCCGACGCCGATCTACTCTAAGCCCACCTCCAGCCACACCCGATCCCGCCGATCTAGACCTTCCCCGGCCAATCCACACCGATAGATCTCTTCCCCTCCGCTATACTACCCTTCCAGTGAAGACCCCGACCGCCGAATACCCCGTACGCCGGTGATTTCCCTCCGGTGGCCCTCCACTGTCGGATCCACCTTAGCCTCTCCCTCAGGCCTCAGCCACTCTCGGCTGACTTGTCAACCGGATCCAGTCAACTTGACTTAGGTCCAACCACTTAACCCAATCCAGCCCAATCCAGTCAAGCCTGATCCAATTCCTTGAGCCAGATATGAACCAACTGCCCGGACTCAGCCTATCAAGCCTTATCATAGTCAATTCTGATCAATTGGAGCAGTAGAGACCCGATACGAGAGGATTGCGAATAGACCGCTCGTATCACAAATGGACTCTTAATTAATTTCATAACAATCAAATATTAACTAGGACTCAATAAAATATAAAAGACTAATGATAAATCCTAATCAAATACTCTAGTTTGAACTAGGAAAGTCCAAGTCAAACTAGGAAAGAGGTTGAACCAGTTTGGTTCCTCTTCTGGGTTCGGGTCCAGTTGGTCGAGTCGGATCGACTCGTATCTGATCACCTGAAAGGAAGGAACTGCATCAACTTGCATCGATGAAGTAGCCCGGGTAGGACTGACCAACAAAGCTCGGTAGGGTTCTATTCTATTCTACGTCGCACAGAAAGGAAGGGAAACTACAAAGTCCCAGGTTCTGTCTCATCTCTAAGGGAAACTCATGTTACGTCCACCGCCTACCCTAGGACACGCGGCATGTGACCTCCACTGTCAACAGTCGTCCCTCACAACAACCAAACGCTCCAGCGTTGAAACAACAGGGTGTAGGACCCAGGGCCTATATATTGTTACAAAACTGAAGATCAAGGAATGATAATGAGGAATATGAAGGGATATGCAAACTTGAGACTAGAAAGCTGGCTCTTGATACCAACTGATACGAACCTCACCAAGTCCTGACGAAACCCGTAGCAAGTTCAGCTTCTATGATCGTTCTAAAATCAGGTTTGGGATGGAAAATAACCCTCGACCTGTTGCTTATGAAGAAGCACGAACCTTGGTATAGAGATTGAGGATGCCACCAACGGCGATGGGAATCCATTTGATAAGTCTAGATGAACGGCACAGGAAAAATCCTGATAAGTTTAATGATACGAGCGGTCTACTCGTGATCCTCTCGTATCGGGTCTCTACTACTCCAATCGATCAGAATTGGCCTGATCGGACCTGATTGAGTCCAATTGGCTGATCTGGCTTGAGCTGGTTCGGATCTGACTGAGCCTGATTAGATAGGACTTGACTGGGTCAAGTCTGATTGGTTGATTGGCTCAAGGAATTGGATCTGGCTCGAATTGGGTTAACTGGCTTGGCTGAACCGGCTTAAGTTGGCTGAGCCAATTTGGTTGGGCTGAACCAGCCTGGATCCGAGGGCTGAGAGTCGCCGGAGTGGATCGCCGGCGTAGGGCGTCGGCGGCGGTCGGGATACTGGCAGGAAGGGTCGCGGGTCTGTGGGAAAGAGATCCACCGTAGTGGATTGGCCGGGGAGGGTCTGGATCGACGGGATCGGGTTTGGCCGGCGATGGTTTAGTGGCGGATCGGCGTCGGGAACGACGGCAAGGAGCTCGGCTAGGGCTTGGGACGTCGGGAAGATGGTCGGGGAAGGAAATAGGACGGTTTGGACGTGGGATAGGGATCGGACACGAGTTGATGCCGATGGGGACGGAGGTCGGGTTGCAGGGGAACTCACCGGAGACAGTGAAGGGCGACAGGAAAGAGATGGTCCGGGTCGTGGGGCTTAGGGGAAGAGGATGGAGGTCTTGGATGGCGACGGGGATGGCCAGAGAGGAGAGAACGGCGATGGTCGGCGGTAGCTTAGGGTTTGGGCACGGGAGAGAGAAGAAGATGACGATGATGTGGCAGGGAAGCTGACGTGGCGCTGACGTGGAGGAGAGAGAAAGTGACGGGGAGAGAGAAATTCCAGTGGAGGTGATGCCGGCTGCGGAGAAGATGACCGACGGGGAAGAAGGTGGATCGATGGTGGATATCTGGTGGAATCTACATTACCTCCACTCCAATGATATTCTACTCCTATGATATTCTATCAACTATTCTTAACTAATCATAATTCTCTTCTTCGTTCATCATTCATAATACAAACTACTGAGGTCCTTTTATAGAGACCTTGACAGAGTCTTAATCCAACTAGAAAACCCCCTTGCTTAATTAGCAAGTAATAAGGCTTTCAAACTCAACTCAACTTCCTAACTCAAATGGACTCTTAATTAATTCCTAACAATCAAATATTAACTAGGACTCAATTAAATATAAAAGACTAATGATAAATCCTAATCAAATACTCTAGTTTGAACTATGAAAGTCCGAGTCAAACTAGGAAATAGGCTGAACCAGCTTGGTTCCTCTTTTGAGTGCGGGTCCAGTTGGTCGAGTCGGATCGACTCGTATCATTTAATAGTTTTACGAAGAACCAAAGAGAATTCTCTTACCTTTTTTTATCAATCAAAATCTGCCATCCCATTCATAGATAGGCCACTACATTAAAAGTCATACTCCTAATACAATAAATCCGAAATTATATCTTCTCTAATTCCGAAAGACACTAAATGCTCAGATTTCCAATGCTTGAGCAATTTAGAGCACTAAATAACCAATAAGGTGAGTTCCCAATGTCAGACCAGCCCAACTATCTTGACTTGTGAACATTAAATGCCATGCCCAACTCTTGCCACCTAATTCTTGATTGCCTTGATGACTTGGACCCACATTGGTTCTTCATTAGTTTTGATTATGCTTTCTTCTCCACTCTGAACCTCTTGAATTAATCCACCAAGTGCCTCTTTGAATCTCTTAGCCCTAGCTCTTGTGCCTGGTCTTATTGCCATTTGAAGCGGGTCTTGACTCCATTTGTTAATCCTAACCATGTCCCCATCATTCCCCTTCTCTTGAAAAGGATTTGTCCTCAAATCATCACCTGCATCAAAAGGGGATAGATTAGAAACATTAAATGTAGCGCTAACATTATATTTACCGGATAAATCAAGCTTGAATGCATTGTCATTGATGCACACAAGAACTTGAAATGGACCATCCCCTCTTAGAAGGAGTTTGGAGCGCCTCTGTTCGGGAAACCTTTCCTTTCTAAAGTGCAACCAAACCCAATCCTCGGGTTCAAAAAACAGCTTCTTTCTCCCTTTGTTGGTTTGCTTCGCATATTGCTCCATCCTTCGTTCAATGTTGAGCCTTAGTTTCTCATGGATCTGCTTAACAAATTCAGCTTTGCTCTTTCCATCTAAGTTAACATGATCAGAAATTGACAAAGGAGTTAAATCCAAAGGAGTTAATGGATTGAAACCATACACAATTTCAAAGGGTGAAAACTGAGTTGCAGAGTGAACAACACGATTATAAGCAAACTCAATGTGTGGTAAACAATCCTCCTAATTGTTTTATATTCTTTTGACTTATAGCCCACAACAAGGTTGATAAATTTCTATTGACTACTTGAGTTTGACCATCAGTTTGGGGGTGACACGTAGTAGAAAACAACAACTTAGTTCCTAACTTTTCGCATAAGGTCTTCCAAAAGTAACTCAAGAACTTAGCATCCTGATCTGAAATAATTGTCTAGGCATTTCAAAAGTAACTCAAGAACTTAGCATCCTGATCTGAAATAATTGTCTAGGCATTCCAAAAGTAACTCAAGAACTTAGCATCCTGATCTGAAATAATTCTGCTACATTCGAAACGTCACCAGTTTTGTGATATGGAATAAAATATGCCATCTTAGAAAACCAATCCACGACCACAAATATTGAATCCCTACCCCGTTTTGATGTAGGTAAATCTAAGACAAAATTCATCAAAATGTCAACCCAAGGCTCCTTAGGTATTGGCAATGGAGTGTATAAACCGTGGGGCTGCACTCTTGATTTAGTCTGCTTACAAGTGACAGATCCACAACAAATTCTCTCAACGTCACGTTTCATATGTGGCCAATAAAATTGCTCTTGTAAAACATCAAGGGTTTTAACTATCCCAAAGTGCACCATTAACCCTCCACCATGGGATTCCCTTACTAACAAATCACGCAAGGAACAATTAGGGACACAACTTATTTTCTTTAAATAGATAATCATCATGTCTAATATTACTTCCCAAACACAAAATTTCTCACAAGATTGATACACATCACTAAAATCATGATCAGAAGCATATAATTCTTTGATATGTTCAAAATCAAGTACTTTTGTATCAAGAGTGGAGATTTAAACGTACATGCGGGATAGTCCATCTGCCACGATGCTCTCCTTCCCTTGTTTGTACTGTATCACATAAGGAAACGTCTCAATGAATTCCACCCATCGCGCATGCATTTTGTTCAGCTTGTGTTGGCTCTTCAAATGCTTTAATGACTCATGATCAGTGTGTATCACGAACTCCTTAGGCTATATAAGTAGTGTTACCATGTTTCCAATGCTCGAACCAATGCATACAATTTTCTTGTCATAAGTAGGGTAGTTTAAGGCTGCCGCACTTAGCTTCTCACTAAAATATGCAATTGGCCTCCCGCCTTGCATAAGAACAACTCCTATTCCAAAACCTGAAGCATCACATTCAATCTCAAATGTTTTAGTAAAATCAGGTAAAGCAAGTATGAGATCATGGTTCAAATTTTTCTTCAGCAACTGAAACGCTTTCCTTGCTCTTCGCCCCACTGAATCCAACGTTCTTCTTGATGACTTCGGTAAGTGGTGCAGTAATGCTACTAAACTCTTTCACGAACCTTTTGCAAAAACTAGCAAGACGATGAAAACTTCAAACATTACCAACACTAGTAGAACTCAGCCAATCTTGAATTGCACGAATCTTTTATTCATCAACCAGTATGCCTTGTGCACTCACAATGAAACAAGGGCACACAAGCTTATCGGTGCAAAAGGTTCGCTTCTTCAAGTTAGCAACAGACTTTGAATGCTCAACATGATCTTCCAAGCTTTTGTAATAAATGAGGATATCATCAACATAGACAACAACAAATGTGGCAATGAATGCTAGCAAAACATAGTTCATTAACCGTATAAAAGTACTTGGTATGTTAGTTAATCCAAAAGGCATAACCAGCCACTCATATAAACCATGCTTTGTTTTAAAAGCAGTTTTCCATTCATCGCCTTCTTTCATTCTGATCTGATGATACCCCACTCTTCAAATCAATTTTTGAAAACACACTAGCACCATGCAACTCATCTAACATATCATCTAAGCGAGGAATAAGATGACGATACTTTACTGTAATGTTGTTGACGGCTCGACAATCAACGCACATCCTCCAAGTCCCATCTTTCTTAGGAGCCAAAATCACCGGAACAGCACATGGACTCATGCTCTCCCTCACGTAACCCCTTTCCATAAACTCTTGAACCTGCCTTTGTAGCTCCTTTGTCTCATCAGGATTGCTTCTATAGGCTGGTCGGTTCGGGATGGTGGCACTAGGTATGAAATTGATACGAGCGGTCTACTCGTAATCCTCTCGTATCGGGTCTCTACTGCTCCAATCGATCAGAATCGGCCTGATCAGACTTGATTGAGTCCAATTGGCTGATCTAGCTGAATCTGGATCGAATTTGGCTCAAGGAATTGGATCAGGCTTGACTGGATTGGGCTGGATTGAGTCTGATCGGAATTAGACTTGACTCTGATTGGGCTAAGTGGTTGGACCGAGTCAAGTTGGCTGGATCAAACAGGGAACTTGGCTGAGGGTTCACTGGAGTGAATCCGATGGCTGAAGATCACCGGAGGGGATCGACGGCGTAAGGATGGCGGCGGCGGTAGTGATCTTGGCAGGAAGGTTCGCCTGATGTTGGGGAAGAGATCCACCGGCTCAGATCTGGGAGATGGGTGGAGGATCGGCCAGATCTAGGAGGTCGACGGAAGGGGTTTGGGTTCACCGGTGTCGGGGACGACGGGGATGGCTCTGGGGACGTCGGGAAGGGTCGTGGATGGTCGGAAGGGAGTTATGGACGATCTACGAGGTGTTTAGGACGGATTGGGGGTGAGGTCGGGGATGGACGTGGGGTTTCCGGCGATGGGGACGGTGGTAGGCTTGTCGGGGACGGCGCAGGAGGGGACGAAGGAGGGAGTGGAGGTGCTTACCGAGGTCATGGGGCTTGGGGGAAGAGGATAGTGGCCTTGGTTGGCGACGGGGGTGGTCGGAGAGGGAATGGCGGTGAAGCTAGGGTTGCAGCACAGGAGAGAGGAAGGAGATGATGAACAGTGGATGATGATGTGGCGCTGACGTGGTGGAGAGAGAAAGTCCGTGCTGGCGGTGCCGGCTGCGAAGAAGATGACCGACGGGGAAGAAGGTGGATCTATAGTAGATATCTGGTGCAAGCTACATTACATCTACTCCGACGGGGAAGAAGGTGGATCTATGGTAGATATATGGTGCAAGCTACATTACATCTACTCCTATGATATTCTACTAATTACTCTTTATCATTCATCCATGCATAACCTAATACAAACTACTAAGGTCCTTTTATAGAGACCTTGACAGAGTCCTAATCCAACTAGAAAACCCCCTTGCTTAATTAGCAAGTAATAAGGCTTTCTGACTCAACTCAACTTCCTAACTCAAATGGACTCTATGACTCAACTCAACTTCCTAACTCAAATGGACTCTTAATTAATTCCTAACAATCAAATATCAACTAGGACTCAAATAAATATAAAAGACTAATGATAAATACTAATTAAATACTCTAGTTTGAACTAGGGAAGTCCAAGTCAAACTAGGAAGAGGCTGAACCAGTTTGGTTCCTCTTCTGGGTTTGGATCCAGTTGGTCGAGTCGGATCGACTCGTATTAGAAATCGATTTGATGCTCAATTCCCCGAATAGGTGGTAAACTGTGTGGAACCTCCTTTGAAAGGACGTCATCAAACTCCTGCAAAAGGCCAACAATAGAACTAGGCAAAGACACGCTAAGTTGGTTAGTATTCAAATATGCCTTCTTGTACAAAAGTATAATCATCGACTGACTTGAAAACATTGTTCGCTTTATCTCATGTGCCCTTGCATAAAAGTTATTTTTTTCACTCTCTTTTAATCATTCTCTTTTTGATTCTCGCTCTTTTTCTCTCTTTCAAACTTTCGCTTTTCATCACTCTCTTTTTGATTCTCACTCCTTTTGTTTCTTTCACTCTCTCTCTCTTTTCATCACTCTCTTTTTGCGGCCTCACTTGATCATTGTAAACCTGTTTTGGCATCATTGGAACAAGAGTGATTGGCATTTGATTGAACTCAAAAGAGTACTTGTTCGTATAGCCATCATGCTTCATAGGCCTATCAAATTGCCAAGGCCTCCCAAGCAACAAGTGTCCAGCTTGCATTGGTCACACAGCACCTCATCTTCATATTTGCCGATTTGGAAGAAAACTAACACTTGCTTGTTTACTTTTACTTCACCACTATCATTTAACCATTGTAGCTTGTATAGATGTGGGTGCTTGAGCATTGGCAACCCCAATGTTTCCACCAAAGTCATGCTAGCAACATTAGTACAACTTTGATACGAGCGGTCTACTCGTAATCCTCTCGTATCGGGTCTCTACTGCTCCAATCGATCAGAATTGGCCTGATCGGACCTGATCGAGTCCAATTGGCTGATCTGGCTTGAACTGGTTCGGATCTGGCTGAGCCTGATTAGATAGGACTTGACTTGGTCAAGTCTGATTGATTGATTGGCTCAAGGAATTGGATCTGGCTCGAATTGGGTTAAGTGGCTTTGCTGAATCGGCTTAAGTTGGCTGAGCCAATTTGGTTGGGCTGAACCGGCCTGGATCCAAGGGCTGAGAGTCGCCGGAGTGGATCGCCGGCGTAGGGGCGTTGGCGGCAGTCGGAATACTGGCAGGAAGGGTCGCGGGTCTATGGGGAAGAAATCCACTGTAGTGGATTGGCGGGGGAAGGTCTGGATCGACGGGATCGGGTGTGGTCGGCAATGGGTTTAGTGGCGGATCGGCGCCAAGAACGACGGCGAGGAGCTCGGCGGGGGCTTGGGACGTCGGGAAGATGGTCGGGGGAGATAGACGAGGGATTTATGATGGGTTGGAGGTGGGATAGGGATCGGACACGGGTTGAAAGCGGTGAGGACGAAGGTCGGGTTGTCGGGGGAACTCACTGGAGACGGTGAAGGGCGACGGGAAAGAGATGGTCGGGGTCGTGGGGCTTAGGGGAAGAGGATGGTCGTCTTGGATGGCGACGGGGCTGGCCGGACAGGCTGGACGGAGGTGGACGGCGGTGAAGCTAGGGTTTCGGCTTGAGGAAGAGAGGAGGAAGACGATGCTGAGGTGGCAGGTGATGAGGAGAGAGAGTGGTGACGTGGAGGAGAGAGAAAGTGACGGGGAGAGAGAAATATCGATGGAGGCGGTGCCGGCTGCGGAGAAGATGACCGACGGGGAAGAAGGTTGTTACGAGCGGTCTACTCGTGATCCTCTCGTAATGGGTCTCTACTGCTCCAATCGATCAGAATTGAGTCTGATCGGGCTTGATTGAGTCCAACTGGCTGATTTGGCTAATTGGATAATCTAGCTCAAGGAATTGGGTCAGGCTTGACTCGATTGGGCTAAGTGGCTTGGCTCGGCTGAACCGGACTTGATCCAATGGCTGAGTTGGTCAAGATCGGCTGGGAAGATCTGACGGCTGAGGAGTCGCCGGAGTGGATCGCCGGCGTAGGGGCGGAGGAGGCGGTCGGGATAGTGGCAGGAAGGTTCATGGGTTGATGGGGAAGAGATCCACCGGAGTGGATTGGCCGGGGAAGGTCTAGATCGGCCGGATCTGGAAGGTCGACGGCGGTGGGTTGGGTTGACCGGCGTCGGGGACGACGGGGAGCTCGGCAGGAGGCTTGGGACGTCGAGAAGATGGTCGGGAAAGGGTCGTGGGGAGACGACGAAGGTTTTAGGAAGGTTTAGGGGTGAGATCAGGTCGTATGGCGGACGGCGGACGGTGGCTATGAAGTTGAGGTTGCCGGGGAACGGCGCCGGAGGGGACGAAGGGCGGAGGGAAGGGTATGGCCGGAGTCGTGGTGACAAGGGGAAGAGGATGGCGGGTTTAGATGGCGACGGGGGTGGCCGGAGAGGGGAGAACGGCGGTGAGCTAGGGTTTGAGCACGGGAGAGAAGATGGGGAAGAAGATGAACAGTGCTGGGGTGACGTGGCGGTGGGGTCGCTGACGTGGCGGAGAGAGAAAGTGACGGGGAGAAGGAAATTGAAGGTGGAGGCGATGCCGGCAGCGGAGGAGATGACCGACGGGGAAGAAGGTGGATCTATGGTAGATATCTGGTGGAAGCTATATTATCTCTACTCCTATGATATTCTACTCCTATGATAATTTATCAACTACTCATAATTCATTCATCTCATGCATAACCTAATACAAACTAATGAGGTCCTTTTATAGAGACCTTGACATAGTCCTAATCCAACAAGAAAACCCCCTTGCTTAATTAGCAAGTAATAAGGTTTCAAACTCAACTAAACTTCCTAACTCAAATATCAACTAGGACTCAAATAAATATAAAAGACTAATGATAAATACTAATTAAATACTCTAGTTTGAACTAGGGAAGTCCAAGTCAAATTAGGAAAGAGGTTGAACCAGTTTGGTTCCTCTTCTGGGTTCGGGTCCAGTTGGTCGAGTCGGATCGACTCGTATCAAAGGTGGATCGATGGTGGATTTCTGTGGAAACTACATTAGCTCTACTCCTATGATATTCTATCAACTATTCTTAATAATTCTCTTCATCATTCATCATACAAACTACTGAGGTCCTTTTATAGAGACCTTGATAGAGTCCTAACTCAAATGGACTCTTAATTAATTCCTAACAATCAAATATTAACTAGGACTCAATAAAAGAATAATAATAAATCCTAATCAAATACTCTAGTTTGAACTAGGGAAGACCAAGTCAAACTAGGAAAGAGGCTGAACCAGTTTGGGTCCTCTTCTGGGTTCGGGTCCAGTTGGTCGAGTCGGATCGACTCGTATCAAACTTCCACCATCAATAATCACACTAAACACCTTGTCTTTAACGTAGCACCTAGTATGGACGAGATTATCTCGCTGCAACTCATCTTCTTCCTTTGCATGCACACTTAAAGCTCTCCTTGCCACCAACAAGTCACTATGAACAACACACTTTTCCTCATAAATATCCTCCAATGGCGGCTGATGAATAAATTTTATATCTCGCAAGTATACGAATCGGTGTGATCAGTATAGCAGCAAGACGAGTATCGTACCCACAGAGATTTGTAGAGATTATTAGAGTAAAACGCTAAAGAACATAGAAAAAACAAAATAAGGGAAAGTAAGAAATATGAAGTATCGAAAATAGAAGATCTAATAACGAAATAAGAAAACGATGAAAATATGATGGATGAATACTAAGGTTCCGATTTCACTATAACATCCTCATTCTATGTATTGAATCAACAAAATCTCAATTTAATTCCAATGGCTCGTTCTTTCGGTATGATGATCCGTTCGATCGCGGTCTTCACCAAGTACCCTCAATTAACCCTAGCTAATGAACCCATAACTAACTGTTAATCAAGAATCCATTAAGCTCTGAAGAACAATTATGAACCAAGAATTGTCTTAGCTTGAACCCGGCTTCGACATAAACTCATTCATTCATAGATCCTGCAAGATTAGGGAATGAACCCTCGCCTAATCTCACATAAAACAATCTACAGTACTTCTATTGGCTAGATAAAGGTATTTAAGATCTCAGTTATAATAATGAATGAAACAAGGAAAATAAACTTATTAAAACATTAATTCAATAACATAGAATGGTTCAGTTAGGGCTACATCGGTTCCTTAGCAAAGGGATTAGCCACTCATGTTAATCATAAAAACAACCAAGATATTTATAAGAAAGATAAGAAAGAAAAACCCTAGATCTTCGTGCGGTCTTCTCCCCTCTTTCCGGCCTTCAAAACTCCTCCAATAGTGCTGGCCGACCCCCTTTCGTATGTCTTGGACGACTTCCTTAAATATGGGTAAGAAACCCTAACTTTACTTCAGCCTTTGAATTAAATCTGGTACATTCATTTTTAGGTCGTCCGACAAGAGATCGATCTTCTTAAGGATAAAGATCGATCTTCTTTCTTTTCTCAATTTTTGTAACATGGTTCGCCCCGACTAAGATCGATCTTCTTTGGGAAAGGATCGATCTTCTTTCTCCGTAGACTGGGTCACTTTCAGATCGCCCAGGTTCAGATCGATCAGATCGATCTTTTGAGGATTAGATCGATCTTTTCATAATTGGTTCTCTGTCAACTCTCTGTCAGCATCTGAGCACAAAAAGATATCAATCTTCTTTGGCATCAAATCGATCTTCTTCTTCCGTAGCTGGTTGCTCCTGCACCTCTCGTACTAACAACGGCATATCTTCCTCTAGGAAACTCCAAATCATGAACCGTAAAAACTCTCGGAAACTAAACTTCCAGAGCTTTCCAACCATGTATAGAAGATTATCTGGTACGTTCTGAGTAGGTACAGATTTGATGTTGAATATGACATATCTTTGCTTCTTTAGCTCCACTTTCCTGCATATTCCAAATAACTTTGTGAAGCAACATATAAGTATAAAAATAGTACTAAAGAGACTAATTAAGGATGAAAAATCCAGTAATTAAACTAGTTATACGGCTATTCAGAGTGCACTTTCATGCACTCATCAGCGACATAGAAGTAATGTCTGATTCATCATCGGTTTCAATCTCACCGTTTTCACATACTAGCATGACTCTCTTGTTCGGGCATTGGCTTGCTATGTGACCCCTTCCTTGAAATTTAAAGCACTTAATGTCATGATTTCGAGAAGTAGATGGGTCTAGTTTCCCTTGAGAACCGTGGCTGGTGGATTCTTGCTTTGGCTCAGGTTTGGACTTTGTAGCCGATTTCTCCTTCTTCACATAATTTGGCTTCCACTATGAAGTAGAACCTGATCCTTGGGCTGCACATATACCAACCCTTCTCTTGAGTTGCCGCTCTACCTTGTTAGCCATGTGCACCATATCTTCCAACTGTACATAATGTTGCATCCCCACGTTATCTTGGTTTAATCCACTCAAAAATCTGGCCATTGTAGCTTCTCGATCTTCCTCTATATTAGCCCGGATCATAGCAATGTCTATCTCCTTGTAGTAATCCTCCACACTTCGATTACCTTGCTTGAGATTTTACAGCTTTGGGTATAACTCATGGTAATAGTAACTAGGAACAAATCGCTTCCTCATCACAATTTTCATCTCCTCCCACATCTCTATTGGTCGTTCTCTATTCCGCCTCCTATTTAACACTAACTGATCCCACCAAACAATAGCATAGTCAGAAAATTCAATGGCTGCAAATTTTAGTTTCTTCATCTCGAAGTAGTTGTGGCAATCAAATACTAACTCCACCTTCTTCTCCCATTCAAGGTAGGCCTCAGGGTTGATTTTACCTTGAAACGAAGGAATATGCATCTTTATACTACTGAGGTTGTTATCTTCCTGATTCCAAACTCGTCTATCTCGAGCATTCCTCCTATGGCTTCCCTCTGAATCTCGGTCATCATCCTCCTCGGATCTGCCCCAATCATCCCTTTCTTCCCTCGAATTTTCCACTCTATCCAATCATTTGTGAACCTCTTCCAATTCTCGCCTCATCACACGCCACATCTCTCCCACAATAGCCTCCATAAACAACTTTGGATCAGCACCTTCCACGGCAACGTTTTCACCACTTTGAGACATGATTTCCTGTAAAAACAAAAACTCACAAACACTCCCTCTTGTGTTTTACTCAAATCACTCAACACTCTTATAAATTCTCTTTCGGTTCTTATCGAACTAGTCAAAACTCAAATCAGAAATTTTCAACAACTATTCACACTAGAACTTATCAAAGGATGCAAAGAAAGGCAAGGGATGCAAAGAAAAGGAAAGGTATGAAAAGAAAAGGCAACGTTGATACTTCTGGATGATGAGACAGTTCTTCTTCTTCTTCTTTTTCTTCTTTTTCATGAATTTCTTTCTTTCTTTCTTTCTTTCTTTCTTTTTGAGAAGAAATACGAACACACTTGATTGGAAGAAGAAAGAACTTGATCTCTTCTTTCTTTCTTTCTTTCTTCTTTTTTTCATCAAATTTGATAATAAAAAATGACGATCAAAGATTGATAATGAGGCATATGAAGGGAATAAGCAAGAAACGAATATGATCTTCTATCAGATTTGGTACAAAACTGAAGATCAAGGAATGATAATGAGGAATATGAAGGGATAAGCAAACTTGAGACTGGAAAGCTGGCTCTTGATACCAACTGATACAAACCTCACCAAGTCCTGACGAAACCCGTAGCAAGTTCAGCTTCTACAATCATTCTACAATCAGGTTTGGGATGGAAAATGACCCTCGACCCGTTGCTTATGAAGAAGCACGAACCTTGGTATAGAGATTGAAGACGCCACCAACGGGGATGGGAATCCATTTGATAAGTGTAGATGAACGGCACAGGAAAAATCCTGATAAGTTTAATAGTTTTACGAAGAACCAAAGAGAATTCTCTCACCTTTTTTATCAATCAAAATCTGCCATCCCATTCATAGATAATGCCAATATAGGTCACTACATTAAAAGTCATACTCCTAATACAATAAATCCGAAATTATATCTTCCCTAATTCAAAAAGACATTAAATGCTCAGATTTCCAATGCTTGACCAATGTAGATCACCAAATAATCAATAAGCTGAGTTCCCAATGTCATACTAGCGCAACTATCTTGACTTGAGAACATTAAATGCCACACCCAACTCTTGCCACCTAATTCTTGATTGCCTTGATGACTTGGACCCACCTTGGTTCCTCATTAGTTTTGAGTATGCATTCTTCTCCACTCTGAACCTTTTTGATACGAGTCGATCTGACTCGACCAACTGGACCCGCGCCCAGAAGAGGACCCAAACTAGTTTAGCATCTTTCCAAGTTTGACATGGACATCCCTAGTTTAAACTAGAGTATTTAATTAGGATTTATTATTACTCTTTTATATTTTATTGAGTCCTAGTTGATATTTTCTTGCTAGGAATTAATTAAGAGTTATATTTGAGTTAGGAAGTTATTGTTAGAAGTTGAGTTTGAGTATAGAAGCCTTATTAGTTGCTAATTAAGCAAGGGAATTTTCTAGTTGGATTAGAACTTAGTCAATGCCTCTATAAAAGGACCTCAATAGCTAGGTATGATGTATGGATGATCAATGATGAGTTGAGTTTATAAATAAAGTAGAGAGTAGTTTAGAAGTAGCTTCTCATAGAGTAATGGTTTAATCCTCTAGGGCTATCCAAGGGTTAGTTCTCCATCAAGAACTATCCAGAGACTGAGTTCTCTTCCCCAAAAGTTCTCTTCAACCGACGTCCACCGATCCACCTTCTTCCCTGTCGGTCACCTTCTCCGTAGCCGACACCGTCTCCGCCCTATCGGTATTTCTCTCTCCACTTCACTTTCTCTCTCTGACACGTCAGCGCTACATCACCACTCTCTCTCCTCGTCACCTACCACCTCAACATCGTCTTCCTCCTTCCTTCTCTCCCGAGCCCTAGCAACCCTAGCTACCACTGCCATTCTCTCTTCTCCAGCCACTCCCCGCTGCCATCCAAAGCCACGGCCAACTCCCTCCTAGCCCCACGACTCCGTCCAACTCCTTAGCCATCACCACCGTCTTCTCCAGTGATCCCCATGGCAACCCAACAACCCGACCTCCGACCCCATCGCCGTCAACCCGTATCCTACCCAGATCTCAACCCCAAACAACTCTAAAACCCTCGCCGACCTCCTTGGACCCGATCCTAGCCTTCCTCAGCCACTCCGGAGACTCGCCGTCGTCCCCGACGCCAATCCCCTCTAACCCATCGCCGACAGTACCCTAGATCCCGTGAATCCGGAATCCCTCCGGTCGATTGGCTCCGATTGATTGAATCCCCGTCCTCCCATGACCCCACTACCAAGATTCCGACCCCCGACAACATCTCTTTGCCGGCGATCCACATCCGGTGATCCTCAGCCGTCGGATCTTCCCTGCCACCCTTGACCAACTCAAGCCAGATTTAACCGGTTCTGCCAAGCCACTTAACTTAATCCGAGCCAGATTCAATTTCTTGATCCAATCAACCAATCAAACTTGACCCAGTCAAGTTCTATCCCAATCAGGCTCAGCCAGATCTGAACTAGCTCAAGCCAGACTTGATCCAGCTAGCCTGATTCAGCCAATCAAGTCCGATCAGACTCAATTCTGATCAATTAGAATAGTAGAGACCCGATACGAGAGGATTCCGAGTAGACCCCTCGTATCACTCTTGAATTAATCCACCAAGTGCCTCTTTGAATCTCTTAGCCCTAGCTCTTGTGATTAATCCTATTGCCATTTGAAGCAGGTCTTGACTCCATTTGTTAATCCTAACCATGTCCCCCCATCACTAGCCAAGCTGACTGGTCTGATCTATCGATGACATGGCAAGTACGGAAAATAGAAAAATCAGAGCTTAAGTCCAGTTATGACTTCTTAACCCTATTCCAGGGTTGCAGCTATAAATAGGGCTATTCGAGGTAGAGTTTTTCATCTTTTTTACTATCTTTGGAGAAGGAAAGAGGAGACAACAAGGGCGTAGACGACGACAACAGTCTTCCCCAATCCGATGGCCTTCATTCACAAGATGAGTGGTTAATTATTGTACTTAAGGATCTTATGAAACCCTAGTGTAGTTTTGGTCTTTGTTTACTTTGAATCTTGCAAACTTCTCGATGCATGATTTCAAAAATACAGTTTTATTGATTAGAGATTTGGAGTAGAACTCCCTTGAAGTACTTTCAGTCATGCAAGCTTTCAGTAATTGTTTGTATAAATTTATGATATGGATTTCATGAAGTTTTTTGTTTGCATTTGAGATAATTAGTTATGCTAAGAGAGGATAGGTTATACCAAAATCATTAGGAGTAGTTTAACTTAAGGTAATCATAGGATCGAAGAGAAGTTATGTCAAGCAAAGATTAATTGTGTCATTGGGAACATTAACTTTTTTGGGGAATTCATGTGAGCTTATAACCATATGATTCATACTGTTGAGAGAATATAACAAAATGATAACTAAAGAAACTAATAACTCAAATCTATATTTGATTCTTGTCCTTAGATTTAGGGTTTTAAGAATTGATATCATTTCTATCATCGTTTTCCATGTAGATCGATTCCAAACTTTACTGCTATTCTACCCAATAGTATAATGATTGAATACAAATTATAAATTTAATATTTAATTAAATTTGTAATGGTTTAATGGCACGTTCGCAACACATCACTTTGTAGTAATGATATAATCAAGGGGAAAATATCATAGAACAAACGATCATACAACCAGAGGATTAAGAAAAAGTGATACAGCAGTCATTTGAATCATGTACATCTACCTCTTAACTGCCATACATCTTAAACCCGAAAACGTGACTCATCTCTAGCTCCACCTAAGAGCATCTCCAGATGCATCCATCCAAAGCATTATATACATGGGTTCTCCAAGCTTTTCTTGCAATTGATTAAAGAGTCATCAAACCTTCTATTTCTTGCTTATCCATGTGGGATTCTACAAATCAGAATTCAGACGGGAAAAGGAGAAGCCTGAACATATTTTACAGAATTATTGGTTAACCAGTTCTCTAATTACATTCAGATGCTTCAAAATTTACACCCAAAAAAACAAAAACAAAAAATCAGGTTAGTTTCATCTTTCTTGGTGAAAGAATCATCACCAGCTCCTCTATCTGCTTATGATGGTGTTATATGTAACTTTCGAAATTACTGACACCGGAAGAATGGTAACATGGCCGTCGCTTCCATAAAGCCCGACTCTTCCAAAGCTCGCAGAGGAGCTATTCATGGTGGCATTCAAAACGAAAGACAGGATCTGTGTCTGTCCACTCGCAATGGAAAACCTTGTGGGCGATACTGCCAGTGAAACACCAAATGGAGCACTCCAGCTAACAAGGAAAGTCTCATCATTAGCGATGTTAGTGACTGTTCTTGAAATAGTTCTTGACTGGTTAAGGACCGCAATGGTGATAGAAGGCAAATTTAGATCAGCACCGCTAATATTGGCAACCCCACAGCTCTGACCAGTGTAATTTAAAACTACAGGAGCAGATCCATTAATAGCGCAAAGAAAGGAGAAAAAATCATCATAACCTGAAAATCAGTAAATACATTAGGCCACAACTAGAAGTAAGCATTTTGGGCAAGATAAGATCAAGTAATGCACCATGGTGCACAAGCTCTGATCCGAGGTTTATGAAAACCATAAAGTAATCCAGATTATAGCTGTTCTGGCCTAATGTTTTATTACGTCTTGAGCATATTTATGTAGCAGAAAAAATTTAATTTCCACATACTGATAAACTAGAGCAAGATTGACAGGGTGATGCAGTCCAATTTGGAGGTGTTTTATTACCAAGTTTTGCTGAAGGGAAGAGGTTAAATTGGACATTAATGACTCATGTATAGTATAAACTTTGTAAGGGAGAATTTGTAGAGAAAATTGGGGCACCACTGTTCTTGGGATCTAGGAAGATGTAGGTAACAACTTTAGTATTTCATCCAAAAGTCCAACTGGAGATTCTTGTCGTGGAAACCAGCAAATGGTTAAAACCAGAAAAGGACCTCTAGTACGTAGTTTAACACTTTAAGATATGCAAATTGCTAAAACCACTATTATTAACACAACAAACCATATCACCACTACATAGATTTTCTGGGAAACACTTTCTGCACATTGTTAATGCTCATTGTAGAAACTAAATGAGTAAAAACTTACTGGAATCGAAGATCAGTCCAGGGTCTAAGGCAGTCGTTGCATTGACGAAACCGCTGCCCATGTCAAAGGGTGTTGCAGGTGACTGGGTTGAATCTGGATTGCTATAAGCACGCTGGGCCATGATTGGTCCACCTTGCTTGTCATAGAGAGCAGCAGTTGTAGATAGAGCAGAACCAATGGCTGAAGGACTAAATGTTGGAAATTTTTGCTTGATAAGTGCAGCAAGTCCAGCAACGTGTGGAGCGGCCATGCTTGTGCCAGAGATCATTGCAAAATTTTCACCTGATAACTAGTGGTAAGAACGTGCATAGCAACATGGAAATATATTTGGATATAAGCATTCAATTTGTTCTACCTAGATGAGATAACTGAATAACTGATGCAAGTACTTTACACGCATGTGGCTTTCCTTAATAAATACAAAGGTCACAAAAGCGGCCAAACATTAGATAGTTAGAATAGTCAATCCTGAATGTAGTGATCAAGATATTATAATACTGCCACTAGGTATCATTGTAGGCTAACATACCTTTAAACTCAGTGGAGTCAGTACCCAGAGAACTCCAGGCACCCCAAATGAAATTACCAGGAGCAATGAGATTGGGCTTCATTATTTCAGCATCAGCTAGTGAATTGTCCTCTGGATCTGGACCTCTGGCAGAATAATACAGTACTTTTGGTGCTAAATTGCTGTAGTTAGCTTCTATGCCTCCTAAGATTTTTGCAACACCACCGAATTTGATGATTGATTTTGTAGTATCATCTCTCACTAAGGAGCTATTATAGTAGTTCAGGAATACCTGTCCAGAGAAGCGCAGCAACACAACTTAAGCATGTTCCTACGATGCATACTAGAGAGACAAAAAGCCTTGCATCATAAATCTCCTTTGAGTTTCATTCATTTTCTAAATCCACATCTTATTGTAATAGTAATTACATGATCGATGGAGGAAATACCACCCAGCAAGGTTAGGCAACACAAATAAACCGGGCACCACAATTTGTGTGATAGAGGTTCTATAAAAACCAGTAAATCTGAATAGATTTGTCCCTGAGTTGATATTCGAGATTGTTAGGTATCCCATCAAGCTGGCTCTCAGTTGCCATCAGACAACCATTCATAGGAGTTACAGGAATGATTGTTGAGAAGGATTAGCCTTGGTAGGAGATGTGATATCCAGATCTGATAAAAAGTCGATAGCATCTGATCCATAACAAGAAATGTTTAACTTGCAGCATATTTAACTTGCAGTTGGTTGGCACTTGATAGTAAGCTACCTAACTATCTGTTGGGCTTGGCACTCGATAGTAGGCTCAAACAACACAACAACATACAAGGCAAAAGGAATCACACAAGGCACATTAGCCGCAACTAGGCGCAAGCATTTTGTAAAAAGAATAATTGTGAAACATGTGAACGTATGAATCCTCCCACATATAGACACAAGAAGCAAATGATACTTAAAGCTTTGGAATTTGACCAGGCATTAGGAATACAGGGCAGAAAAGACGACGAATCCTGGGAAAACATACCTTTGAATCATCAGGAGAGGGTATTATTAAACCTGGAATATCCATAGGAGTAGGGTTGAGCTGAAACCCTAAAACAAAAGGATCCATATAGAAGATTATGCCAGCTGCACTTATGTTCTTTGCCGTGTCTAAAGCTTGTTTTACGGAGGAAAGGCCAAGTACAAATCTGATAGAATAACTGCAAATTAAGAGTTTTCCATTGACCAGATCTGGATCCAGTTGACTCGGATCTTGGCATTCTCCTAAATACATTTCATTTACACTGGTTGTGCCATTTTTCAAGGCATGAGGTGCAGAAATTATAGTGTACATTGAGTCACCATCGGTGCCAGCTGCAGCAAATTATAAGAATCAGTTTTGGCCAGTTGGAACAAATATTGAAGGTATTGTATGACAGTAACAGTATAGAAAGTCAATAAGTCACAGATAACACATTCAAATCCTGTTATTGTATGACCTCAAACAAGCAAATTTTAGTGCTTCTACAAGATTAAGGACCAAGATGCATGAAGAGGAAGACTATATACTAAAAGCATGATCTACATTGGTTAAATTGAATACTTACCTGCAAGTCCAACTCCTGTTATGGTAAGATTGTTGCCAAGTACAATGTGATTACTGTAGATTCTATCGTGTGTTGCTGCACCTACAGTGAATATCCATGGACTGAAGGAAGACATGCTCTTGGGCGAAGGACCAGTATTCCCTGCTGCTTGGACAACAAATATTCCAGCTTTGACAGCTGAAAGCAATGCCATATCTATAGGATTGAAGAATGTCGCTAGCCCAGGAGGACGTCTGTTGGGAGTGATTGACAAACTTATTATATCAACACCATCTTGAGCTGCCTGTTGATGTAAATTAACCATGAATACCAACTAATGACTGAAAATTTGAACCTACTGAAATGAATCGCTTCTATCCAATTAGTAGAACATACATCCGGTAGAATGGGTTCATCCATGACTAAGATGTATAACATTGATCCAATCCAACAGGCATGACAATTCATTCAGAAAACAGGGTGATTATTTTCCCAATCACAATAAATTTAGAGGACAAAAGGATCCTCTTTTACAACCAAGATTATGATATAGTGTAGTGAAAGAAGTACTTATGGCACAAAAATCGAAGTTCATGTATTGGTAGAACTGCTTAACCTATAAAGTCTTTTTTATCAAGTTAAGAATGGTGGAATGGCCATTCTTTTACAACCACATAAAACACCAACAAATTAGATCTATGCTAGCCAACATGAAGCTAATACGATGAGAACTTAAAGGATTTGTCCACCTGATCTATAGCAGCAACAACATCTGCAGCAAATCCTCCAAAGCTTTTGTACAGAGCCTTATAAACAGCAATGCTGAAAAGAAAAACACAGCCAACCACATTGGTTTCCTGACAGAATGCCCGCGTTGACTTATCAATGAACATACTAAAATCTATAAATTACTGTGCATGAGGTGCCATCCCACTCGCATTCCCAAATTGATGCCCAGAAACAACAACGGGGATCCCATGATTGCCAGCTGCAATTGATGCTGTGTGCCTATGCTTGAAGAACAAATATTGGATTAGCAAAGCACTCCAACAATAGTGACTTAAGGAGATAACCACTACCAAATACATGTATCATCACATGGAAAGTGAAAAGCTTAAGTACACTTTTACCAATGGAGAGTAAAGACTCACGTTCCATGGCCATCACCATCAAATGGTGAAGCGTAATCTTTAGAAGCATTAAAAATTCCCCTGGTTATGGCAGAAGCTGCAAAATGACGAGCTCCAACAAGCTTTCTATTGCAGGATCCAGAAGGAAAATCTGCTGTTACTTCACAGACACCAGAAAAATGGGCAGGGATTGGATAAAGATTTCCGGAGATATCATCTGAAAAACTTGGGTGTGTTGGGTCGATTCCTGTGTCAATAAAGCCTATCACAATACCCTGTCCAGCAACTTCAGCCCCTCCTTCTTGGACCCATGCTCCCTGTGGCAGACCCAGAAACTCAGGAGTGTGTGTAGTTGCAGTCCTCACTGAGAAATCCGAGATCACATTTGCCACTTCGCGTCTCCGGGAAAGCTTGTCAGCCTTCGATTTTATCAAACAAAAAAAAAGTGTTATTGAGGGTTCAAAAATAACAGGACATGTGTTACTGATGAATATTATCAATCTCATAAGACTTAAAATCACACAAGGTAGATGCCATCAAGGATAAAACACCATAATTTAACCAGCAGGTTTTACAATACAATAACCTAATTGACCTTTTTCTGACGTGATAGATCAGAAAGCTATCCATACAAATATATTTTAAGCAGCATAACTGATAATCCAGTAATAAAAAAAATACACTCTAAGCAACATAGAGAACTATGCTAGGTACCTATGAAATTAGACTTCCAATGTAATCTGCAAAAATCAACCATCTATCATTAGGTCCTATTTGGCAGCTTGAAACCCTTCAAGATTTAGCAAATTTGAGTGCCATAAAAGTGCACTCCTAACAATAGATAGAAATACTATATGCTCTCTCTTTACCTAGTAGACCATGTTCAGAGGGATTGGGGGTCTGACATAGCTATGTCTATGTCAGAGCCTGCCATAGTGTTTGGCCCAATCCTCATTGGACACCTGGATCTCACTTCATTCTCTCCCTCACGCATACATATATTGCACATACATGCATGGTGCATGCATATACATATTATGCATTTATATATTGTTGTATGCTATGAAAATACTTTATATATATAATAATCCGTAGATATATTATAAATGTACTTATATATATGCATACATGGGCTCTGATAACAAATTTGATTCAATCTGCTAATCCACTCATACATGTCTGAAGCTGAGTGGTTGATGGATGTTGGGCGAAGCTCACGGATCTAATCAGCTGGATGATGGCACCCGAATAAGGAGGGAAGCTCCTCATATTGATTATTCGATGCTTGATCAACTGAAGATGCGTAGGGAACATCTGGATCTGATCTGGACGATTCTGATGGCCTAAGGGTGCTTGATCAGGTTCAGATCGTCGATTAAGCCTGCCGGATTGGGGACTGGATAGATCAAATGGGTGGATCTCGTTGCAAGCTGTTTGGAAGGCTGAGATCATCTGGAATCTGGTCTGATCTTGCCGAAGTTCGGAATTTGGCTTGACCATGTTTGATTGGCTGAGCTTGACTGGCTAAGATCAAATCTGACTGAACCCACTTGAGTCTGAGTTAGCCCGAACTGGTCTGGATCTAGGCTTGATCGGATCTAGGTGGTGTAGCCAAATTGGAGTGAACCTGACTTGTGGAAATCTGATTCGATCAGGTCTATGTGTCTGAATCTGAGTTGGATTTGACCCAGTCTGTTAAAATCTGATCAAATCATATATGCACGGTCGAGATTGGCCCAAAGTTGGTTGAAATCAGGTATGGCTCGATCGGAATTTGACTCGATCAAGTCTGTGAGACTAAGTCCGACTCTGATTAAATCCAACTAGTTCATATCTGATTTGATCAGATCGGACGGTTGGAGCCTATCTATAGATTGATGAAGCTTCAGGAAGGATGAAGGAGGTCTGGCGGCTGAGAGTGGCCTGAACTCAATCGCCACTGAGGGAAGCTCGTCGGAGTTCGAATCCCATGGAAAAGAGGTTTGGTGGCTCTAGAGAGCTTCAGAAGCTTTAGAGAGGTAAACACAGTCGGAGCTTAGTTTGTCTCGGCTGAGGGTTTCGAGGTCAAGAACGACGGTGGGATTTGAGCTTCCGCCGGGGTCGATAATGAAGAAGGCATGGTCAAGGAAGGTTGTGATTGGATTGGGGTAGGAATAAGGAGGACCTTGATGGCGGTTACGTAGTGCGGGGAGGGCTTCAACTAAGGTGAGGTTGGCAGCTGAGGGTTTGTGAACGACTGATAGATTGCCAGAGACGACAATCGGTAGTGGAGACGGCGAAGGAAGGGTCATGGGGTTGCAGGGGAAAAGGTAGCGACCTTGGTTGGTAACGGCAGCTGCCGGAGAGGAGTGGGGAGAATTGCCGGTGGTGGGAATGTAGGGTTTGGATGAAGGGAAGGAGGAAGAAGATGATGACATGGTGCTGAATGGGCTGAGATGCGGGGCGGGATCTGACTGAGGTGGCGAGGCTAGGTAAGGTGGCAGCGGGTGTTGCTCAAACTAAGGATTTGATGGCTCTGGCCTCTCAACTAGCTCCTTGATCTCTTCTCCAAGATATGCTTCTTTGATTTCTTCTCCTATGAGGGTTGTGACGTCCCGATTGGAGTTGATCTCAAAGTTGTCTGCGGAGTCAGAGTCGTATGCGGAGTCTTAATCCAGGTAGAGCTAGGGTTAGGTTCGGCAATCCAAGTTGCAGGTAGAGTGGGATTCTGACTTGGAATCTGAACCCCAGTAGGGCTTGACCGATTTGTAGGAGAATGTCTCTGAATGGTTACTTCCCACTATTCGGCTGAAAGGTAAGGCATAGAGATCCAACTATGGACGACTTCCTTCCATTCTTCAGTTGTTGGGTAAGCCGTACTCCGAGTTTGACTAGGATTCCTAGTTGGAGTAGGACTTGTAATCCTAGTTCCAATAGGATTTGGAGTCCAAGTCGTACTCGAATACCCGTTGGTGTTTGCCGGTTTGGGTTGGTTGTATAGTAGAGGTAATGGTTGATAAAGAGGTGATGGATTGCAAGGAGAAATAGAGGGCTGATGTGGTGGTTGACGTCGACGAAGTGCAGGTTGTGGTGGGAGAAAAAGGTTTCGGCCAGGTACAGGAGAAGGTTGGATTGGCTGGTTAGGGTTAGGGTTCTCACCTTACTCTCCTACCGTACCTCCATCATGTTTTTGCATCTGTAGCGTCATGAAAGCGACGGACTCAAAGATTCCTCGAATCAGGGCTTGAGTCGTGTGCTGGGATGTCTGGAGGGTCAGCAACATCCCTTTGATGACGTTGATCCCTTCTCTGGTTATGGGGCTTTCCCGCTCCCTGGGAGGGCTCACAGGGGGTATCTCATGTCATCAGTGCAGTTTCTAGAAGGCTTTGGGCAACACAGTCGACGGAACAAAGCTCTGATACCAAGTTGATACGATGCACCTTCTCTAGAGCTTTCGTGTCTGGTCTCGGCTCCTTATTCAAATCTATGGCTAGGTCGAGAAATACCTTTAGGGTTTTAGGAGAAACAAGCCGGAGGAGAGAGACGGAGTGATGAAGAGGAATACCTTGCAGCTCCTCTAAATACGGCCGGCTGCACTTGGGAAATCGGCCAAGGAAGGACGCCGGGGATGGGGACGTGGACGGTGGCTGGTAGCGGCGGACGGTGGTTGGTGGTGACCGGCTAGTGGAGAAGGGGTCGGCTGTAGAGATTAGGGTGGAGGGGTTGGAGGATTTGGGTGGAAACTATATTATACTACTCCTAGGGTTTACTCTACTAACTACTAATTTTATTCATCTTTTTCCCCCTCTCAATACAAGCTATAGAGGTCCTTTTATAGAGGACTCGGCAAAGTTCTAATCAAACTAAATACCTTCTTACTTAACCAGCAAATAATAAAACTTTTTTTAATACAACTCAAACTGACTCATAATAACCAGGACTTACCTAAATAAGCAAGTAACATAACTCAACCAAAACTAAGACTCAAATAAATAGAAAACTCAACTGAGAAGCAAACTTTTAATTAACTCTACCAAGACTAGAAAACTGACTCAACTCGAAAACTAAAATCAGGGAAGACCAACATAGATTGGATCTCCTAGTGGCCGGTTGGGCTCAACCTGCCCATGTGGGCCCGGATGCAGCCAGCTCCTTGGCGTGGGCCCACCCAAGCAAGGGTGTGGGCCCCTTCTTGGAATGGTTCGGTTCGACCTCGTATCAGTATATTTCCCTATTAGGGACATTCGAAATAGACTACTTATTAAGTGAGTCTAATTTGGTAGGAAATTTGGTCAATTTGACATTTTTTAATTTTTTACTCATATTTCGAGTAATCTTTGAAGAAGATGTCATGAATAGGTTACTGTTTTAAGAAAAATCTTATATATTCCTTTCTACTCTTATTTACGTTCTTCATTGTGATATTTGATCAGTCAATGCTTTATATCAACCTAAATCTATTCTAACTTCTAATTTCTTTTGCTCGTCTGTCAATGGTTTACGAGACTCACCCAAAATGACATATTCTTGACTCAACGGTGCTCAACGTGAATTTGGTGACGATCCACAGAATATATCAAAAATCTAAAATAAACTAACAACCACACG